>CM028384.1:40456111-40547380 GCA_013146195.2 Codonopsis lanceolata | reverse complement strand
CAAATTCTATACATTTTCGCATCTCCCGGATGGATAATATACTTTACCTTGTGAAGCTTCACCCAACACAAGTCGCCCACATCATTAACTCAGGGAACACAAACTCTACTCAAACCATAAACCTAGACTCCGCCTCCAGTCTACTATCTTAAAAAAACTAAAGTAGGCAAAAATCAACCGGCTAAAAATCCCACATTCACAAGTTTGAAAATTTTCTAACCATAACCAAGCACTTTAGGTTGAAAATATCTTGACTCATACTTGAGTCGCATAGCACTCACAAATTCCATGACTAATTAATTAAGCATGTGAATTCCAAATATATCCTCGGAGCGTATTCAAGGACTTTATAAACATAAGTCTCCCGAAACTATTTGCTTCTGAGCTACAACATGAAATATAAATACAAGAATTCTAAATCATGAGAGGTAAAATGGCCGATAGAGCAATTCACAATTTAAGGAAGAGTGTTCCTCAACACACTTCTAAAACAAGTAAGTTAACATTCAGATCATGCAAGTCATACTCGCAACTTCAAATCATAGAGAATGCACATAATAGCATCATGTGAAAATTTATTCCATTTATTTTCCTTTTCTTTCGTAAGAGGTTTAGTCAATTTCTAACCTACTTACTACCAATCCTAGTCCACCAACGAACCTCTTCTTGATCACCAATTTAGGGTACCGGCTAAATTGGATTTCAAAAGCTTTCGTTGCAAGGATGCGAAGGGCTATGAGAAAAATCTTAAGCATCCTTTACTACAGTCTCACATAATCATGCAACAGTGAAATCATGGCATATTCATAAGGCATGAGAATCAAGATTTTATCATGCTATACATCAAACAACTTACATTGCTTACTAATGCATATAAGCATGTTCATACTCAAATACAACTATTTCCGTTAGACATTTTATTACCCTTGTAAACCATGTCTTTTCTTTTAACAAAATGCATCTACCATGCATGCTCATATATAAAGATCATATATTACTTTTCCTTTTTAAGATAATACACGCACCGGTACAAGTTATGTCTATACTTCATAATCACAAATATATTTCACTCATAATTTAATCATCAACGAAATGATAAAATTTCTATCATTAGCAGTGTCGCATGTACACACTTATATCATGCAAATACGATATAAAATAACCAAGTATCATCATACATCTTCTCATATACTCCATGTAATTCCCACGATTCATGTAATGCATAAAACTCGTGTAACTCATAACCATGCATATCGGTTAATCAAACAGCTAATATAGCACATGAGATTTCGAAACTATTCATACATGTTTATATCACAAAACCGAGAAGACGTACACCTAAAAATTCCCTCGTGATAATTTTCCAGACAATGGCAACTCTAACAAATAACAAGGTTCGTATCTTCACTATACTCACCTAACCATACTTCTATAGTAACTCCAAGAAAAGAGGTAACATTCACTCTAGTACTCACAACCATCAAAACTCTGTAAAGTCTTTCATTACCTTAGTCCAAAATCTCGTATTCGTTAAAACACACACGAAATACTCTCGCGCGGCAACGACACCCTATTAGTCGCGATTTAACGGTATACTTGCTCGTAATAACCGTAATCCATCTCAGAACCACTAAGTATCAATCGTGCGATTCACGCGCATCCTACTCGCATAAAAATCACACAACAAAGTATAATTATTTTACTGTACACATATCTCCATAGAGCATACAAATTTAACGCACCACTAGTATTTACCACTAGTAGAATTATCACATATTAATATTCACATATGTATAACATCGCCATCCATATAGGCTTACATAACCGTATTACTTTACTGCAATCGACTGTCTATCGACAAATCAAAATTTCAACCAAAACCGTAAACCAATCCCATACCGGGACATCCTCCTCAATAATATCCATAAATCGAGGGAAGCAAAAATAATTAAATCTCAACACACAATGCAATGTATGTATTAATGTATATGAGCTACCGATACAACGTGCACTCATAATAGCGATAATAGCAACCATAATATCCGTATAATGAATTACCTCCTATCCAAGGTAGGTCTCAAAACTCCGCAATGGCCAACCGCCACGTACGTATACAATTTCAAACTCTAGCTTGTCTATAACCATTTCCCTAAGGTCACTAGACTGCTTATTAGTGCTCTTAGAGTCATTAATCCTCAATTTAAGGCAATCCATTCTAATGTGATCACCACCATAAACTAAACACTTGTCTATAGTGCTCCAACACCTACCCTTGGTGTCCCATTCCTCAAACGAAATTTATACAACAATTTATCACCTCTTCATCTATGACTTTAGGTAAAAGCATCACTCCGCTTACTAGTCCACGGATTTGCCTACACAGTTTCAGGAGGTACCAACTGTCCTCTAACCACATCATCAACCTTAATATTCCCTGAGGTCCTCTCTCAGGTGCGTTCCTTAATATTTAACTTTTTCTCATGAGTATAGTCCACGCCTCGAAAATCCGCAAGCTGTAATAAAATAAATTGCCTGTAATATTTTATCTTTAATCCTTAACTCTTTCACAATTCATGGAGTCTTCCTAGTCTCATTCGGTACTAAGTACTCTTACTCTAATGAGCTAATTCTGTGATCTTCACTTAAATATTAAATCACAATATCATAATATTTGCCACCAATCCTCCGGTGGATTCTCAATCATGGATACTACTAGTACCACCTTATACTTATCAACATTGGCACCTCTACTAGTGCTAACATCCATTCTAGTTCAAACATCTTAACATACTATAACTCTCGACGTTAAGATATAACAAATCACACAAACCAACCCCCAAAGCCAAGGAACCTATCCCGGCTGAAAGCTAAATTTATAATCATAGCTCTGATACCAACTGTGACGACCCGACCCGGATCCCAAGACGAAATCCCAAGGTCGTGCCGCCAGGGGAACAAATAACACACAAGTAGCAAACACACAAGTAAATAGGTAGGGCCATAACGGCGATACACCGACAACTCAAAACACATGCGGAAGCTAAATGAAATAAAACGCCCGAGCTAACAAGCTCAAACTAAAAACAACCAAAGAGATAATTAATCTCTCGGTCCAAAAATTCGATTCGCGTGCCGCAACATTGGGCACGTAGAACAAACTCCCTGTTATGCAGTTCAAATATATAGCATAATAAAACCAAGTCATCGGCGAAGCTACGGCCGGAACCCAACATTATACTAAGTCTAAGACTCTAGTCTAACAACTCAACGGCTAAAAACATGCCGGAGTAAAAACATAATACTTTAACTAGCAATGTAGCATGCTAAACATAATCACCAATTAACCAAGCACGACTAAAACCCGTCGGCTACCAACAACATAAGTACTAATAATTATAAGTACTAACAACAACAAAACATATGGAAGTATAACTACCAACATACATCAAGCACGACTTCTACTTGTCGGCTACCAAAAGAATAAGCTAACAACATGATTACAAAATTACAAATCACATTCAGGTTTGCTACCCAATAATGAAGTTTACATAACTTCATCTTCCCAACGACCTCACCAAAAACAAATTAAACATCTAAGTAGCAACCTTGCCAAAAGAATCTTTGTCAACGCAATCTTCTGATTTACTTGGATCCGCACGCTCGGATCGGATCTAAGGAAAACAACCAACAAATAAAAGTAAGTCACAAAGACTTAGTAAGTTACTAACCATAACTTCCTATCATGGCATAATGCTCAATCATAAATTACATCATGCTATCGTCATGAAATAACCTTATATAAAGTCATGCTATGGCATCCATGCTCAACATTAAATAACCATGTTATCATTATAGTATAACATCTCACTAAAATCCATATCAAGGCATTTTATGCTCAACGATCATAACTCATGTTATCGGTATAACATAACCTTCCAATAATTTACATGTCAAGGCATATAAGCTTAACGACAATAATTCATGCTTCTGGCATAATACCACACTCCAATAATATTCATGTTAAAGCATATTAGCTTAACAACAACAATTCATGTTATTGTTATAACATAGCATTCCCATAATATTTATGTCAAGCATGTAAGCTTAACAATAATAACTCATGCTTTTGGCATAATACAACATTCAAATAATGTTCATGTGATAGCATTCATGCTTAACAACATTAATCAATATGTTATCTATCAAGTATAACATATAAGAAACCAAAACAAACACCATATCATATCCAATTCACTAAGCACGTTATTCACTTAAGCACTTGTGAAACAATTCATATATAAGGGATATGATACCATTACCCAAATTTCTCCGCGCGTGTCGCTCCAAAAACACAAAAACACGTGCAAAACCCTTATGTGCCCTCGATATCCCTCTCGTAGATATCGACGTCCCCGAGACAGGCTCCGCTCGAGTTCCATAGTTATCAAAGTCATGTGTATTACTACAACTAAGATAAACTACTTCCCCACCGTGGCCATCGATGGAGGGTGTGTGCAAACCCGGCACGGCGATCCATCGCGATCACGAATCTCACAATTCGTGAAGACGATGTATCGTCCCACCAAAAATTCAACAAACCGACTCCAGCTGGACTCAAAACCCAAGCACAAGTAATATATACTCATATGCTCAAAACAAGTAGGTAAACACTCTACTATCAAACTAGTCATGCATTTCATCCACAACTAGCATAAACATCACAACCGAGAATCATATAAGCTCTCATAATCAAGTGTGCTTCACACACTTCAAAACTTCTTGGAGGCTCGACCTCCATGAATTCTACCCAAAATTCCGTAGGACTTAAAATTATAGTTCCTAGGATTCATACTAACCCAAAGGTTGACTCCGTTGAGTCCAATCTATATTTTCCGAAAATTCAAGGAATAGAAGCATAGGCTTCAACATCCCCATATGTTCATAACTATCGCCAAAACCACAATCCCAATGATCAATAAACTCACATAAACCCAACAAAATAATTAACAATGCAACTTAGAACAAATTAGCCATCTTGTGCATAAATTCATTCAAGTCACCATACCAATCATAATTTCCATTTCATGATTAAATCATACTACATGGTTTAATATACTCTATTAAGCATATAAAACATATTAATCAAGCTCACATCAATAAATTGCAAGCTAAAACAAAATTAGGGCAAGGCACCCTCCAAGTATCTCAACCAATTCAACTTCAATCCACATGAATAATCAACATAACCAAGTTCAATAGACTAGTTAGAACATGAATTTCACATATATCATGGTCTCACATAGGTCAATCAAGTTCTATCATCAATTTGTAAACCTAGGGTTCATGCATCTTCTATAAACCCTAACAATGGCTTCCATTGACCTCAAATAGCACAAATGGTTGTTTCCCTAGGGTCAATGGAGCCCAAAAATCAAAGGAAGAGAGGTAGAACTTACTTGTATTCAGCCCTTCACAAGCTGAAATTTCAAAATCTTGGTGATGGGTGTTGTTCCCTTCAACCTTCTCTTCAAAATCAAGGTGTAGATTGGGGGAAGAAGATCTCTATCAATGGCCACCAAGGAAGAACCCTTCAAGAGCCCTAGAAGTCGCCCCTCTCAGCTCTCTCACGTTTTTTAGGAGTGTTTGCAGAAGACGCAAGAGCTGAAGTCGTTTTTGTCTTGGCCGAACAATGAGATAGAGTGCGGCTGTTTTGCTTTTATATGGGGGATTAATTCCTCTAATCAAGCCACTAATTAACCCCTAATCTCCTAATAGATGTTTAGGACTAGTATTAGGCTAAGTAGGAGGGTTTAGGATAGGTTTAGATTGGGTTTAAGTGGTTAAAATTTGGATAGTGTATAAATAATTGCAAAAATCCCGAATCTGGCATCAGGACCCAATGCGGTCGCATCATGCCCATGTGATGCGAGCGCATCACCTCAAAGATCCCTTTCCTTCGTTGCTTCCTTGCTCGATCCGGACTCTCCCGCATGCATTCTCGAGTCCTTCCAAGCCAAAAAGGGTCTATAAATCAACCTTAATGTCCTCCAAACAATAACCAAAACTATCAAGCTTCAAACCTCAACAAAACACGGCCAAGAACTCAGGCAAAACTCTCCCGAACGACAACCGAAAAAGTCAAACGGAGAAGGGTTTTCGCTAGAATCAAACTAGCAACCAAACCGACGATGCAACAAGCATCTAACCAACATCCAAGGCATGTTAATGATGTTTTGAATGCCTTCTAACAATTATCCATGTGTTAACGACATAAATCACAAACCCGAGATTCAAAGCATCTCGCGGAAGAAAAATGCAAACGTGCATCTCAAACGACGTCAACGATCATGCTATTGACTCTAAACATATACGGGAGCTAAATAAACATGTTTATGATGATTATAAGTGTATGAATTCATGCATAACACAAGCAAGCAACATTTTAGGGTTTCACACTATGCATTTCACAACATTAATCAAACGAAATCCAATCGTCGTAGGATTTGAACCCAAGTTCGTTTAGTACATTATCGAACTTATAATGACTCCGTTGAGTCCAATCTACACTTTCCAAAATTTAGGGCATAGAAGCCATGGGCTACAATACCCTCCTATGTTCATAACTAACATCATTTGCAAGATTCTTAAGCTCATTAAACCCATAAAATCCCAACAATTCACTTGGTTAGGCAACATAAGGCAAATTCCCATTTTTGTCCATAAACTCATTTAGGTCACTTCACCAATCATGCCCACAAAGCATGAATAATTCACATCAAATGGATTAATATACTATATTACACATGTATATTATACTAATCATGGTTTTAAGCAAGTCTAACCAACCAAATTCAACATTTGGGCATATACCCATTCAAGTCACCTCACCAATCATGTTCACAATACTTGAATAAATCACATAGAAAGGATGAATAGGCTACTCTACACATGAATATCATGATAATCAAGGTCCCAAGTAGGTTCATCCAAGCAAAATCAACATTTAGAAATCTAGGGTTCATGGCATCTCTAGAAAAGCCCTAAAAATGCTCCCATTGACCTCACATACCACAAAGGTTGTTTTCCCTAGGGTCAATGGGGCAAAAACAAAGAGAAAGAGGTGTAGTAACTTACCTTAAATCAGCCCCTTCAAGCCACAAATTCGGAATTCCAAGTGGTGGGTTTGTTCTCCTCAATCTCTTCTTCAAATCTATGGAGTGGATTGTGAAATGGAGTCCCCAAGCTATGGATTCCAAGGGTTGGGCTCTCAAGAACCCTAGAAACTCTTTTCTCAAGCTCTCCAAGAAGTCTCCCACGTTTTTTAGGAGTGGTAGGCAGAAAATGAAGGCTTAAGTGGTGTGTTTCTGGTTTATAAGGGTTAGGAAGTAAGTCGGTTGATGTTTAAGTGGTAGGGTTGTTTCCCTCTAATTAACCACCTCTAATACCTTCAAAAACTCAATTAGTTGTTTAGGATATGTCTTAAGGTAGTTAGGAGGGTTTAGGATTAGTTTAAGATGGGTTTGGGTGGGGATAGGATAGGCAACATTGCAAAATTTCCAAGAAATCCCGTAACAGGGATCAGGACCCCATGCGGTCGTATGCATCTTCATGCATGCGAGCGCATGCTCCTTCATTCAGCCATCTTCAATTTGTTGCTTCCTTGCTCGGCCTAGGTCTCTCCCGCATGCAACCGCAAGCCTTAAAGCTTTGAAACGGCCTATAATTCAACCCTTAATGTCCTCATACTCTTAGCTAAACAAAAAAAGTCTCAAAACACCCCCAAAGTAGGTCTAAACTCCTATAAACAACACCCGAAACAACCCGGAGCGAAACCGACGCAAGGCACAACATCTCGCTAACGAAACGTCGAATGAAACCACAAACCGACGGGGAACAACCAATGGTTATTAACACTACAAAGGGATATATAATAGGCCTGAATGCCTCTCAAATGATGAACAACAGATAGGAGAAAAGGACTCCCGAAGGGCGAGACAATCACCTGGCTCAATCTCGAACTATGCAATAAGGAGAATTGCTATCCTCGAAGCGTCAAAACTTCACGAGACTTAAGGAATGCATCCTACTAGGAGTATAATACACCTAAACATGTTATTCAATCATCATGTAAAGATCTAGGACCAAATCGAGGTCAGGAACACAAAACCCGAGTAAACTCTCAATCGCGTCGCATTTCGACTATCGTCGGGTTATGACTTGTGACTTTAGCAAGTCCACAACTATATGGCATCTCTTAAAAGTATTTTTGTCTTAATGTGATCTCTCATACACATCTAGACTCTCTCACCAACCCAACGAGCAATCAACCAAAGAAGAAATGCGAGCATTGCACGCAATTCAAGCTAACCGAGAATCGGGGTCTGACTTGAGTGGATTTAGAAATAGATTTGGTAAAGAAGTTAAAGGTACTCCGGTGTTTCCTTATAGTTTGAAAAAGCGTAGCATTTTTTTGACCTACCATATTGGAAAGATAATTTGGTACGTCATAATCTTGATGTGATGCATATCGAGAAAAATGTATGCGACTCTGTGATTGGTATTATGACGACCCGACCCGGATTCCAACATGAAATCCCAAGGTCGTGCCGCTGGAAATAACATAAGATGAGGACAAGCACTTGTTAAACATTAGTGCGAGTCGAACAATCGAGCTAACACGCTCGAAACATGAACATAAAGCCGCACTAAAATACGGTATTTAAAAAATCGAATTAGCAGAAGCAATAAAGAAATGAAGTCCCGAGCTATGAAGCTCGAAACCAAAGCCAAAGAACCCAAGAGAGACATTATCTCAAAAGGGGAAAAACAAAACTCGTGTACCGCGAAATTGCAGACGCTGAACAAACCACCGGCACTCCAGGCCGGTGTTTCAACAAAGGAAAAACCTAATATATCAATTACCCAAAGGCTGAAGCATACCGGGGTCAACCAACAACTATAACAAATAGAATAAAGAAATGCCCCAAAGCTACTACGTGCCCGGGAGACAACTGAAATAAATACGAAAACCACGAACAAGGCACAACACAACATGTCGGCCCAAGAAAGAACCAATACAAATACCCAAGTATCTACCCGACCGTAAAGTCTAGATAACTTTACAAAAATCGAATAAGTCAAATCAAACAAGATTTTACTGATATGAACTTGGACCTAGTCAAGTCATGGACGTTGTCATAAGCAAGTTGTTAGTTGAATTAGTCATTAGTGTAGTTCTACGGAAGAAGTTGGATACTGGCTACCACCATTATCCTTAGCATTATTTTATTATGAGTAATACTAGCTAGAGGCACTCAATGAGTACTCGAATTTGTTTACCAAATGATGTGGTTTCTAATATATCATCTTATTTAAGAATTTTTTTTGCTCCACTGTGAGTTAAAAAGTTATGTTAACAATATAACATATAAAAAATGTCATATCATTTGGTGCATAAATTTAATTACTCATTGAGTGGTTTTAGCAAAGTTATCCTTAGCATTAATTTAGGATTCTTGTTGCATTTGTTTATGTGAAAGTGTCTTCTAATTGTTCAATGAGGCATGCAGAAATAATATTATATTCTTCCTTCAGCTCGTATCTCTGATTCTTTCCTTTCTAACTAGCATTCTATCTTTGTCCTCCAAAGAACCCATGTTCCAATGACGAGTTCTTCTCTACCGCTTCCATCCTTGTACTCTTATCAGTGGTATCATAGCCGTTACGATCATGTACACTTTGGGAAAAACCAATGCTGAGTTTCATAAGGATGTTAACGATGTTGGAATATTGGGGTCAATATATATGGGTGAATGGTTAAGTCACCACAAAAGATTCTAAACCCATATTGGATATATACTTTTTTTTAATCCTAGTTTATATAGTGGGAGATTATAGAGAGTAACATTTAAGTTACAAGACATGTAAAACCCTAGAACGTTGCTTGCTTGTTTTATGCTTGAGTTCATACATTCATATTCATCATGAGTATGTTAACTTAGCTCATTCGTATGTTTAAAATCAATAGCATGTTCATTGACATCGGTTTCTATGCTCAAGTGCATCTTTTCTTCATGACATGCCTTGGGACTTTGCTTGTTTATATATGATGAAAGTATATGGATAAGTGTTAGACATCATTCATAACATCATTAACATGATTTAGATGTTGATTGAATGCTTGTTGCATCGACAGTTTGGTTGCTAGTTTGCTTCTAGTTGTTAACCTTCTTCGTTTGGCCTTTTCGGTTGTCGTTCGGGAGTGTTCTACTTGAGTTCTAGACCATGTTTGATTGAGGTTTGAACCCTTGATGATTTGGTTGTGGATTAGAGTCTTTTAAGATTGAATTCGAGACCCTTTCGTGCATTGGAGGACTAGAGGATGCATAAGGGAGTGACCTAGACCAAGCAAGGAAGCAAAATTGGAGAAGTGTGAAATCCTGAAGCATGCGCTTGCATGCAACCAAGTCATGCGGCCGCATGGAGTGCTGTCCCTATTACAAGATTTCTTGGGCAATTTGGTAAGTTCCCTATCCTAACCCTACCCAAACCCAACCTAACCCACTCCTAAACCTTCCTAACTACCTTAGGATATATCCTAAACATCTAATTGAGTTTTAGAGGGTATTAGTTGGGGTTAATCAAGGGAATCAACCTCATTAGTTGGACAACTCACCCACATAACCTTCTAACCTTAGTGAAGCCCTAACACCTCATTTAACCCCTCATATTCAGCCAACACTTCTAAAAAACGTGGGAGAGCTCTTGAGAGCTGAAGAGGGGAGTCTTCTAGGGTTTCTTGAGAGCCCACCCTTGGATTCCAAAGCTAGAGACCTCCATTGCACAATCCAAGCCATAGATTTGAAGAGGAGGTTGAGGAGAATCTTTCCCACCGATTGGAATTTCGAATTGGTAGCTTGAAGTGCTGAATCTAGGTAAGTTGCTACATCTCTTCCGCTTTCTTTTTGCCCCATTGACCCTAGGGAAAACTATCTTTGTGCTATGTGAGGTCAATGGGTGCATTCTAGGGCTTTTTAGAGATGCTATTAACCCTAAATGCCTAAATGATGATTTTGGTTGGATGAACTTGCTAGAGACCATGATTAGGATGATATTCATGTGCAGTGTAGTATGTTTATCCATGCTATGTGATTTATTCAAGTATTGAGAGCATGATTAGTGAGGTGACTTGAATGGGTATATGCCTAAATGTTGATTTTGGTTGGATGAACTTTCTTGAAACCTTGATTAGTATTATATTCATGTGTAGTATAGTATATTAATCCATTCTATGTGATTTACTCAAGTTTTGGAGAGCATGATCGGTGAAGTGACTTAAATGGGTTTATGCTTGAAATGTGATTTTTGCTCCATGTTGCCTAACTAAGTGTTTTGTTAGGATTATGTGGGTTTAATGAACTTGGGAATATTATCATTGATATTAGTATGAACATAGGAGGGTATTGTAGCCCATGGCTTCTATGTCCTAATTTTTGGAAAGTGTAGATTGGACTCAACGAAGTCAACCTTTGTGTTAGTATGAATTTAAGGAACTAAAATCTCAAGTCCTACTGAATTTGGGATAGAATTGATGGAGGTTAAGCCTCCAAGAATTTTAGAAGTGTATGAAGGACACTTGATTATGAGAGCTAATATCATTCTCTAATGTGAATTTATGCTAGTTGTGAATGAAATGCATGACTAGTTTGATGGTAGAGAATGTGCCTACTTGTTTTTGAGCATATGAGTATATATTACTTGTGCTTGGGTTTGAGTCCAGCTGGAGTCGGTTTGTTGAGTCTTTGATGGGACGATGCATCGTCTTCACGAATTGTGGGATTCGTGATCGCGATGGATCGCTGTGCCGAGTTGCACACACCCCTCCATCGATGGCCACGGTGGGGAAGTAGTTCATCTTAGTTGTAGTAATACACATGACTTTGATAATTATGGAACTCGCGCGGGGATTGTCTCGGGGACGTCGATATCCACGAAAGGGATATCGAGGACACATAAAGGTTTACACGTGTTTTTGCAGGAGCAACACGGCAGAAAGAAATGGTAATGGTATCATATCCCTTTTATATGAATTGACTCACAAGTACTTATGTGTGAATAATGTGCTTGGTGAATATGATATGATATGATGGTTGAGATGGTTTGGTAATTGTTATACATTATGGATAACATGACATTTAAGGTTGTTAAGCATAAATGCCTTGACATGAATATTGTTGGAATGTTATATTATGCCAATTACATAAATTATTATTGTTAAGCATAAATGCCTTTGCATGATTTTTAATGAAATGTTATACTATGATGATAGCATGATTTATTATTGTTGAGCATGATTCTATGACAGGAAGTTATGTTTAGTAACTTACTAAGTCATTATGACTTACTCCTATTTGTTGATTGTTTTCCCTAGATCCGAGCCGTGCTAACGGGTCGAAGTGATTGCCAAGTTCGTTGGTGAAGTCTTCTTTTGGCAAGGTTGCTACCTATTAGTTTAGTTCATTTTCTTTTGGTAAGGACGATGGGAAAAGTGAAGTTATGTAAACTTAATGTTAGGTAGCAAGTTCATTTGTGGTTGTAATATTTGTACTTATGATTATTAGTACTTATTCTTTTGGTAGCCGACTTGTGTTAGTCGCGCTTGGTGATTGTTGATGATTATGATTTAGTTATGTATATCGATGGATAAATTATCATGTTTGTTCTCCGGCATGTTTTTAGCCGTTGAGTATGTTAGACTAGAGTTCTAGACTTAGTGTAATGTTGGGTTCCGGCTGTAACGTCGCCGATGACTTGGTTTATAAATTGTTATATATTTATATTGCATGACAATGTGCTTTATTGTGCGTGCCCAATGTTGCGTCACACGCTCCGAATTTTTGGACCGACAGATTAATTATCTCTTTAGTTGTATTTAGTTTGAGCTTGTTAGCTCGGGCGCCACTGTGTAATTATGTTTCGCTTCCGCATGTGTTGTTGTTGTTGTTGTTGTTGGCGTATTGCTGTTATGGCCTTACCCATTATTTGTTATTTGCTTGTTGTTATTTGTTTCCCGGTGGCACGAACTTGGGATCTCGTCTTGGGATCCGGGTCGGGTCGTCACAAGACATGTAGCCATGTCTTGCGCACTAGCTAGCTTTGCTAGCCGTTGGTTGGACAAACGCTAACGCTCACGCACTCGTACTCGCTCAAGCATGTGCACTTTGCAAAGTCCGCATTAGTGCACATTTAAATCCAAGGTTGCTACCTTGGTGGTGGACGTAGCACTCTTTATAGTGCAAACCATCTCAAAATATTTGTGTTCTTTCATTACTGTTGCTTACTGCTCTAAAACTGCTTTATCAATTTACTTATCGCTTCAAACAGCATACTTGAGTGTTCAGCTAAGTTTACCGGTAGTGCTTCACCGACAGACTTGAACTGTCTTCCTTACAAAACTTCCGCTACTTCAATCTTTTCAATATATTGTAAGTGCTTGTTTTAAGAATTAATACAAAAAGTTTTAAGTGTTAATAAGCTATTCGACCCCCCCCCCCTTTCTAGCTTATTATTGTGCCCATTGGGACTAACACTCACACCTATATACTTTCCACATACAATCCGCCCACAATTCTTATACTCCTCACAAAAATCAAGATCACCATGGTACGATTGCTTAATATGTTCGAATCCTAAAACTCTAGCATCTAAAACAGAAATTAAAGTGTACCTTCGAGAAAGGGCATCGACTACCACATTCTCTTTACCTTTCTTATACTGGATGGCGTAAGGAAACGCCTCGATGAATTCCATCCATCTTACATGTTGTTCGTTATGTTTTTGTTGTCCCTTTAAGTGCTTCAATGATTCATGATCAGTGTGAATGACAAACTTCTGATGTGCGCAAAAACGCAACTCGGGCAAGATTACCCGGTCGTATCAAGTAATAAAGTATACCTAAGTACGAGTTATCGATCCCACAGCGAATGCACGTAATTCTCACTCCAACTAAGTACCAAAATTAGGCTAACTAATTATAATTGAGCTAAAAAAATGAATTAAAATCTTAAAATATAAACAACCTAGAAAGCAATTAAATCTACACTATTGCGGAGGTGGTTTGGCAACAACAAATCAAGATAAAAATATAGGAATGCATTATTTCTAGTCTAGCCGGTGTTTAATTTATTCCTCTTTCTGCTTTTCTTTAACTCAAATCTTGGTAGTCGGGCGCACTATAATATTCGCTACGGGCTCTTGCAACGTATAGCAAATCTAGCTACAACTCATTGCTACGGGCTCTCACTACGTATAGCAAATCTAGCTACAGCTCTAAGTTACGGGCTCTCCCTTCTTATAACATAGGAGAAAATAGCCGCATATCAAAACAAGCACCCAACGACTATCTACGTACGATCTCCTCTCGGTCTCACGTAACGTAAACAATTATTGTGATTTTCGGAATTAATAGGACGGGCTCTCGTATCTTATCCTACAATTCTAGTGATCATCTAATGGTTCACTACGCCATTAAAAACATGAAGAGCACACAATACTAACCAATCGCATGGGTAATACTTCGTAAAAATAAACTTTCTATATTTTTCTACAAGTCATATTGGTAGATGAGACAAATAAAATTGGTTAACTACGGGCTCTCGCATCTTATAGTCAACCCTAACATCCCCCACCTCGCGAATGCCTAAGGTGGTTCGATTGCGTGTCAAACCGAGTCTCACAATGGCTATCGGTGTATGTCACAAAACACCAACTATTAAATTGATTGGTCCGAAATATAAAGGTAGCTCTCGTGGATCCTAAATATTTCTAAAATCATTTAATTAATGGTCAATTAATTAAAGGCATTAAGTTCACAAAATAATAACCAACATGAATATGTACTAAATAAAGAGATAGATTAAATTAAAATACTACATTTGACATAGAAAAATAATTGCATTCCATAGATATTTTAAGCACAAACCAATTCAATATTTACAAGTTTAATCAACCCAAGAAAATACAACAATTATCTCAAAAGATAGGTTGAAAGAATTAAACCAAATAAACGCAAATCCGGGGTTGAAATCATTTGTACATGCATCCTTGGCCCTTGATTTGAAGCTCCAAACCTTCAATGGTGATCAAGCATCGAAGATTTGGTGAATTTTTTGGTGAAATGGGGCTGGTGCCCCATTTTGGGAACAAAGTCCCGTAATGGGGACTTGTGTGAAAAAAATGAAGCAGCCCGGATAATTAAATGGGAAGGGAACAAAGGCACTAAGAAGGCAGCGGCAATATAGGAAGGACAGGAAATAATTGAGGGCAAAAAAGGGAAAGGAAATGGCTTTGGGTCATAACTGGGGCAAGGGCAGCCCAGAAAGAAATTCGCGAGTTGGCCCTGGTGGAAAGCGGGTGAGGTAGTGAGAGGGGAGTGGGCTGGAACGCGGGCAGGTGGAGCAGAAATCGGGCCAAGTGGACTTGATCCATGAAGGGAGACGCGGGTCAGGCCTTGAAGATAAGGCTGGGAGTGGGCGATGTGACGCATCGAGAGAGCAACAACGCATGGAGGAATCTGGAGTTAACGTCGGCCTCCCCTAGAATAATGAACTTTGCTCGGTACCCCTGAACTTTTGGAAGTTGGCGCCACATTCCAGCCCTTTGCCAGCTCTTCAGAATGGTCCTCTGTTAGCTCTATCAGCCACCGTTAGCCTCCAATTGCCTTGGAACTCTTGACGCACTTAACGGACGTTGAGCAAATAATTTCCAATTCAACTTTTAAGCCCAGAATTGTCTCGAACTTCGTGCTAAACACTATATAATAGCTCGATTATGCATGGAAACCTACATTAAGCACAAAAACACAAATAATAATATTTCCAAAGAATAATTAACTCAAAAATAGCACAAAATAACAGAAAATTCCAGGGAAAATCCGTGAAAATCTTGGGCTCATCAACTCCTTAGGCCAAAGGTAGTGTTGTCATGTCTCTAAAGCATGTACCAATTTATATAACTCTTTGTCGTAAGTAGGGTAGTTGAACGATGCCCCACTTAACTTCTCACTAAAGAATGCAATTGGTTGACCCTCTTGCATCAAGACTGCTCAATTATGATGTCGGATGCATCACACTCTATCTCAAATGCTTTCTCAAAATTTGGTAGGACAAGAAGTAGTACATTTGTTAATTTCTCTTTGAGCGTCACTAGCGCTTTCTCTTGTTCTTCACCCCACTTAAATCCCACACTTTTCATTATTACTTCGGTCAACGGAGCAGCAATACTACTGAAATCTTTCACAAACCTTCTATAAAAACTAGCAAGGCCATGAAAACTACAAACCTCTCCATCATTCATTGGGCTTTTCCATTCTTGTATAGCTGTAGACACCCCCAATTTCGTACCCCTGATATGTGACTGACATAAAATATCAAGAACTGTTAAAACTTAACAAATGTCAAGTTACAGGAGTCAAAAATGCGAAAGGAAAAACAGGATGCGCGAAACAGTGAACTGCAGGTGTGAAAGTGCAAAAAATTGAAAGATGAAAAGTTGGCTGGTGCCGCACCAAGGGTCCCCTTGGTGGCACCGAGCCTTTCACTGTTCATCTCTCTCAGATAGAAATTGTACAAGCTTCGATGCACATGGTACAACTGATCAATGCAGGAGGAACAAATTGGAGAATTCCAGCCGTGTCCCTGCCTTCCACTATAAATAGAAGCCTTCGGCTTCTCATTTCAGTGCTCAATTTTTCCTCCGCAATTTTAATCACAGCGAAGCTCTGTCGTTATTTCACCGATATATTAGCAGGAGAGGTGCGAGATAGGTGAGTGGAAGCCCCTAGAGTCTCCAAACCCCGTCCAAACTCTGCCAAATCAAAAACCCATAGGTTATAAGTGATCCCTAGCCTAGCGGTTAGGTATCCACCTCACTTCCCCGGTCCCAAAATCCCAAAGTAAGCCGTTACTCTGCCCGAGTAACGAGCTGAAAAGTCAAAAAACTAAGCCTAGGTTCCGCCCAACCAAAAAGGCCAAAACCTACCCAAATAAGTTGTCACTCTGCCCGAGTTGACAAGCTCAAACTCTCATAAATAAAGCAGTCATTCTGCTCAAATCAAAACAACAACCACACAACAACAACAAAAGACTCCCTTCCCTAAAGGACAGAGCGAGCACACCGCCGTTCTAAAAGGTAAAACCTTTAAGGGCGCCGTTTATTTTATTTATTTACTTTCCTGTCTTTTATTTATTTTTAAAATTGTTATTTAAATCCGGCGCAATGTAGTCAATATAAGTTGTTGTGCTGCCCAGATTAGAATAGGAAATATTATGTAAAAGAGCCGTTATAATGGCCAAATATTCTTAAAAATGTTTGTAATTATTGTAAGGAAATGGCTGCGAGTCCGTAAATAATGTAGCCACGAATGTATTTGTTTAAATTTCCTGTCTTTTTAATACCTTATTTATTTGCGAGATAAATATGACAATAAGCATACTTCAGCCAAAAACCATTTTCGAGACCGAAAGGGCGAGTTGGGTGCCTAGCACCTTCCCAACTCGTAACTTAGCCTCCGAACCCGTTTTCTTTTTCTCTGGTTTATTTTTCTTTTCTTTGGTTTTCCTTTATTTGCCTTAAAATAAAGATGGCGACTCTAAAACTTTCGGATTCAGTGGGGCCTCGCAACATTCCCTCTTTGCACTTTCCCGTTCTCCCCTAAAAAAGGGAGATATGGGAATGAAGGGGTGATGCATTCCCATATCCTGGTATCCCCTAAACAAGGTATAACTTGATGCGGGAAACCCAAAGCTCCCATAGTAATCTGAATGGGCAATAAGGCTATTTTAATAAAATTCATAGTGGGGGCGTCGCAATATCCTTTTTTGCACTTTTCTGTTTTCCCCTAAAAAAGGGAAAATAGGAATGAAAGGGTAATGCATTCCCATATCCTGGTATCCCCTAAAAAAGGGATAACTTGATGCAGGAAACCATAAGTTCCCATATTGGATAAAAAATCCACTCAAGGCAACCGAGACACATTCAAACGTGCTAACATAGACAGCACTCCTCTCGCACTTTTGATTTCGTCTTCCCCTAAACAAGGGAGGGTGGAATGAGAGCAGTGGTGTCCCGCATCCGCACGTACGCGCACCCCTATCCAAGGGCGCGCGGGGCGCGGGGGCACACCCCGGGAACCTCACAATAGCTCTCACCTTTTCTTCATCAACTTGAAAACCCTATGAACTAACAACAAAACCAAGGAAAAGCAGACTATCTGTGCAAAAAGTACACTTTTTTAAGATTAGAAAATAACTTTTCTTTTCGCAAAACCTCTAAAACAGATTTCAAATGATTAACATGCTCATTCAAGTCTTTACTATAAATTAAAATATCATCACAATATAGTACTACAAATATACCAATGTATGCATGTAAGATATGGTTCATTAATCTCATGAAGGTACTGGGTGCTTTAGTTGAACCAAAAGGCATTACTAACCATTCATAAAATCCATGTTTAGTTTTAAACGCAGTTTTCCACTCATCTCCCTCTTTTATCCTAATATGATGGTACCTTTGTTTTAAATCAAGTTTTGTAAAATATCGGGCACCATGTAATTCATCAAGTATATCCTCTAGTCTAGGAATGGGAAAGCGATACTTTACCATGATGTTATATATGGCTCGACAATCCATGCACATCCTTCAAGATCCATCTTTCTTTGGTACCAACAAGACTGGTACTGCACAAGGACTCATACTTTCCTTTACTTGTCCTTTGATTAAGAGCTCATGAACTTGTCTTTGAAGCTCTTTAGTTTCCTCAGGATTACTTCTATAGGCTGGTCGGTTAGGAATCGATGCGTCAGGTACAAAATCAATTTGATGTTCAATACCTCTAATTGGAGGTAATCCACTCGGAATCTCTTCAGGAAACACTTCTTCATAGACCTGAATGACAGAAGATATACAACTAGGCAAAGTATTAAGTAAATCATTGTTAGTACTCAAATATGCCTCTCGATACATAAGTACGATCATGGGCTTATTAAGAAACGTTACCTTTTTAATCTCACTTGCCATAGCATAGAAACTCTTTTCTTTTCGCTCTTGGTTTTTCCCCTCATTTCTCTCTTTTATATTTTTATTGCTCATTTTGCTCTCCTTTTGCCTGACTATCTCACTACTAGCTCTCACGTGTTCAGTCGGCCCCTCACTCTTGTTTTCTCTCAATCTCTCCTTTTGTTCAGCTTCCACTTTCTCTACGTTCTTTTCCTCACAAGCCGCACCTTTTGTATACTAAGTTGACCTTCATACACTTGCTTTGGATTAAGTGGTGCAAGTATAATATTTTTGTTGTTGAAAACAAATGAGTACTTCTTCGTGTACCCATCATGGTGAACTCTTCTACAAAATTGCCAAGGCCTCCCTAGCAACATATGACTAGCTCGCATAGGCACCACATCTCATAACACCTCATCCTTATATCTTCTTATCTTGAATTGCACCATCACTTGCTTGTTCACTTTCACCTCTCCACTATCATTCAACCATTGAAATTTGTATGGTTTTGGATGTCAAATCAAAGGTAACTACAATTTTGTAACCATGGTAGTACCCACATGCAACTACCCCCATATATGATCACTCCATAATTCCTACCCTTCACTTGACAATGAGTATGAAATATGTTCTCCCTTTGCAAAGTCTCATCCTCTTCTCTAGCTTAGACACTCATTACCCTCCTAGTCATCAAACTCACCCTATCTACTATCTCCTCCTCAACTTCCTCTAAAGGCGGTATTTGTGAATACGCTTCCTCCTCATCCTTGGATGACAGATCTCCATCCTCCCTCGTAATCAACACCTTTTTGTTCACACACTCATTGGCTAAGTGTCCCAAACCTTGACACTTGTAATAGTGAATGTCTCTTGTCTTGGTTCTAGTGTGTTCGGGTTTTGAAGTAGAAGTAGGTGTAGATGTTGTAACCTTTGGTGTTTCAAATCTAGACTTCACAACAGCTTTATCTTCCCTTTGGTTCCCATAATTAGACTTCCAATTAGAGTTAGGGAAAACCCGTGCATTACCTCTCCTCTTGTTTTGTTGCTCTGCTTTAATGGATTACTGAACTAGTTCGTTAATATAAACATACGTTTGCAACTCCACTATATTGGCAATCTTCTTATTTAACCCCATTAGAAAGCGGGCCATGGTTGCCTCACTATTTTCCTCGATGTGTGCTCTAATCATAGCAACCTCCATCTCCTTATAGTACTCCTCTACGCTCTTAGTACCTTGCCTTAAGGTTTGCAATTTTTGGTGTAGGTCTCTACAGTAGTGAGATGGTATGGACCATCTCCTCATCACTATTTTTATCTCCTCCCAAGTCTCAACTTGAGGTTCCCTATATCTCGCTCTATCCACCCTAATCTTCTCCCACCAAACCGCAACATAGTCGAAAAATTCAATGACAGCTAATTTGACTTTCTTCAAGTCGGTATAGTTATGGTACCCAAATATTCTCTCCATCTTCATCTCTCATTCTAGGTATAATTCTGGATCGTTTTTACCCATGAAAGTAGGCACCTTCAATTTTATCCCATTCATATTATTATCTTCTCTATTTCCTCCCCATCTATCCATGTCTCCCCTATCATTAGAGTCCCAATCTTCTCCACCGAACTCTTCCTCTAGATTACGTTTAGGTATTTCATTAAGTTCAATTGGACTTTGACTCTTACTTGCATTATCTATCACATCAAGTTTCTCGTTAATCTCCTCACTCATCTTACCCATCACCTCATGCATCTCCTTATTTTGTTCCCTCATCATCTTTTTCATATTAGCCATCATGGCCTCTAATAATAATTTATTTTTCGTTTGCCATTTTTAATTCCTCACTAAACTCCCTTACGTGTTTCTATCCACTCGTGTATCACACAAAATTTATCACTCAAATCAAAACTTTAGGGTTCTAAAAGAACTATCAAGCATTAACATGTGCAAAATCAAGTGGCAATTCAACACAAGACTTAATCAAATGATAACGTATAGAGAATTAATTCGAGAGTAAGAAATTTGAAGAAACGAAGATGCGCAACGTTTAGAAAGCTTTTGATCAGGATATTCAATTTTTGAATCCATTTGATTCGTAATAATTTTTTTTGTCTCACAATTCCCCTCTTACTTCGGTCAAAGTAATGTCCTCCTTCCTTTTCTCCTTTTTTTTGATCGAAATTTGTACTCTTTTCTTTTGGCTCTGCCGAATTTCAGCAAGCAGCAAATAACAATATATAATTAATTTATTTTTTTGTTGAGATTATGAACCTATAAAATTTTAGGGTTTGAAAGAAAAACAAATAAAATACAAATATGATAAACAAACGTAGGATTGATGATCCTAGTTCGAAGGAAGAAAAGAAAGAAATCGATAACTAGCTTAGAACAACTTAAGACATGATAGATTATGGAGGAACCTTTGCTCTGATACCAAAATGATACGATCTTCTCGGAAGGTTTCGTCGAAGAACGAATTACTCACACGGCGGAAGCTAAGATCAAAATGTTGGTGGGTGAGTGACACCTCGACCCAAAAATTAGCACGAAAATAACCTTAGCATGTATAGCCGCAACCCGCAATTATAGCAATTGAAGAACCTAAGTATTGCGAAAAGCTCCACAAATGATATGGAAGAATCAATTGATAAGTCAAAGATGAACACACAAGCTTCACACTTGTATATGCTCGATATTTCAAGAAGAACCAATAAGTTTTGATAATCTCACAAAATAATAATACTCAAAGTTGTGTTCAATAGAGAGAAAATCCCCATTTATACCTAAACTAGGTTGTAAACTCATACTAAGGAATTAGGGTAATGTTTGAAAGAAACCCTAATTGAAAAAGCCAGTAATAGCGGAAAAATTATTGACCCTTGCGGTTGCAAGCCTTACAGAATGTCAGCCCGTAAAAAGACTAAGCCATGCGAACACAAGCCTTTTGACCCCTTGCGGCCATAAGTTTCCCAGAATGTTTGCCCGTGAAATAACAAAGCATGCAGTCGTGAGCTTTAGCACATGCGGTCGCATGCTTCCAAGCTTCTTTAATCTCATTCATCTTGTTCTGAATCACGTTCACTAGCTTCCTTTGACACGTCAAGGCCTTCTCTTCATGGCTCATTGCTCTTACTTCCATCTCCATTGTTTCACGAACTAATTCGTTGACATCTTCACAGATTCTCTTGGCTCTAGCTCTTGTGACTGGTCCAACGGATGTCGTTGGGGATGTCCTCATCACACTGTACATCTTATCAAAGATCTCAATGAGATCTATAAAACTCACTGGGTTTACCCCGTGACGTGTTTTTTTAAGCGCAAAAAATTTTGTTTGGGCATTGTTACGAGCTTCAGAAGATTTTGGGTTTTTCATCATTTTTTTGTTTTAATTTCATTTTAGGGTTTGGATTTTTTTAGGCCATCTAAATACCTTCCTAAACAATTTATTAAACAGTTTTGATAATTTTAAAATAGTTTCTCCCTTTATACACTTTGTGTGAAACCCTAAGCCGTTCAGGCTTGTTCCCGAAATTTGTCGTGGGAATAATTCATGTTGTTATTTCTGTTGTGTCATTAATACTCCCTCAGTTCCGGGCATATAGTCTCCATTTGAAAGTTAAACTTTTTAACATGATGACATTTTTAGTAGTTCATTAGTAATAAAATAACACTTTTATGTCATAATTTTTTAAACTGAACTATTTAAATAAAACCTCTCAAAATGAAATAATGAACTATTTGTCCGAAATGGAAGGAATAGATGGCAATCCTAAGTAGGTATTAATAGATATCAAGCATCCATATATTTATAATAAAATCAATTAGTTTTTTTTCTTTATTTGTTTTCAAGTAAAACAAGACTTCTCATTTGATGGGAGGAGTAATGGTTATATTCAGCATTGGTTAACCGGTTGGAAGGGTAGCGTTTTCCTAGAAGATGGTCTCCTGTAAGACGGTCTTACGGATCCTTATCCGTAAGATGGAGTCCCATTTAGAAATTCGCAGGTCATACTAAATAAATAATATGTTACGTGAAATAACAAAAATGTGTTAGTTGAGTTGGTTCCCAACAAATTGCTAAGGTTACAAACGTGGCGCGGTTGGACTTTGGTTTGAAACTCACCAGCCCGTTATATATGTTTTATTGTCAGAGATGTATCATTTTGCTCTGGTGCCCCTGCAATTTCAAAGGTTTGCCGCCGAAATTCTTATGTATCCCACACCTTACAGTTTAATCATTTGTCAGCCCCGTTAGCATCAACTGTCTTGAGATACTTGACGGATCTTAATAGACTTTAACGAAATACTAACTGACACGTTTAAAACCAAACGTGACACATTGAAAAGACAAAAGTGAGAAGGTTGAAAATGACACTATAAAGGGAAATTTATTATAATTCTCATTAAAATTCAAAGTAATACTCTTAATGCTAAAAAGTGACACTCTTAATGCTAAAACGTGACACTCTTAATATTAAAAAGTGACATATTTAAAACTAAAAAGTAACACATTTAATACTAAAATGTGACACTCTTAATACTAAAAAGTGACACTCTTAATACTAAAAAGTGACACATTTAATACTAAAAAATGGTATTTTAAAACTAACGTTGACTGCTAAAAGTGACACATTTAATACTAAAACTTGACATTTTCAATGCTAAAAGGTAACACTTTTAAGGTCAATAACGAAGATTTTTATTTATAAGGTAAAATGACACTTGTACAGTCAAAAGTAACACATTTAATACTAAAAAGTGACACTTTTAATGTTATAAAGTAACACTTTAATGTCAAACGTAATGATTTTTATTTATAAAAAAATGAGACATTTTTCAAAGTGAAAGTAACATATTTAAGACTAAAAGTGTCATATTTAAGCCCAAAAAGTAACACTCTTTTTAGAGGAAAATTATAATTTTCATTAAAAATGCAAAGTGACACTTCTAAGGCCAAAAGTAACACATTTTATACTATAAAGTGACACCGTTAATAGTAAAAAGTAACACTCTGCATATATAAAGATGAGGGGTGGCGCTGTAATTTTTAAAAATTAAGGGGTTACATTGAGATTTTTTAGTATTAAAAGTGTCACTTTTTAGTATTAAATGTGTCACTTTTTAGTATTAAGAGTGTCATTTTTTAGTATTAAATGTGTAACTTTTTAGTATTAAATGTGTATCTTTTTTTAGTATTAAGAGTGACACTTTTTAGTATTAAATGTGTAACTTTTTAGTATTAAGTCTGACACTTTTTAGTATTAAATGTGTCACTTTTTAGTATTAAGATTGTCACTTTTTAGTATTAAAACTGTCATTTTTTAGTATTAAATGTGTCATTTTTTAGTATTAAGAGTGTCACTTTTTAATATTAAATGTGTCACTTTTTAGTATTACGAGTACCACTTTTTAGTATTAAAAGTGTCACTTTTTAATATTAAATGTATCACTTTTTAGTATTAAGAGTGTCACGTTTTAGTACTAAGAGTGTCACTTTTTAGTATTAAATGTGTAACTTTTTAGTATTAAGATTGTCACTTTTTAGTATTAAGAGTGATACTTTTTAATATTAAATGTGTCACATTTTAGTATTAAGAGTGTCACTTTTTAGTATTAAATGTGTAACTTTTTAGTATTAAGAGTGTCACTTTTTAGTATTAAATGTGTCACTTTTTAGTATTAAGAGTATCACTTTTTAGTTTTATGAGTGTTACTTTGTATTTTAATGAGAATTATATAAATTTCCTTTTATAGTGTCACTTTCAACAATAAAATGTGTCACTTTTATTTTTTTAATGTGTCACGTTTGACTTTAAATGTGTCATTTAGTATTTTGTCAAAGTCTGTTAGGATCCGTCAAGCTTGTATCCCAAGGCAATTGATGATAACGGATGGTTAACGGAGCTGACAAAGGATTAAACTGCAAGACGTAAGAAATATAAAAATTTCGGCGACAAACAATAAAAGTGCAAGGGTACTACCGGAGCAAATAGAAGAACTTCTCATTAATGAGAATTAGAATTAAATAATGTATCAAAGGAGTTTGGAATAGCTGACCTTTGGTGACTAAATCTTCAAGCAACAACTCTGACCAACTTGACAAACTTATTATTTTGATTTTCATTATCATGTTTATTTATTAACTTGCGAATTTTTAAATAGGGCTCCGTCTTACGGATTTAGGATCCGTAAGACTGTCCTACACAAGTCTTTGCATTTTCCTAGCATATATACTTCAAATAAGGGAAACATAAAGGCAAATAACACAATTGGGCCACCCAACTTTTTCACTTTTTACGATTCGATCACCGAAAGTTTAAAATATTTATTTTGGTCATCCAACTTTAGTCCAGTTGCAGGCAAACCCATTTTTTGGATAGATGTTAGATTTAGACGTTAAATTATATGAAATATCTATTTAACATCTTGGGCTAACACCCGTTAGAAAATAAGTTCGCTTACAACTGGACTAAAGTTGGATGGCCAAAATATATATTTCAAACTTTCGATTACCCAATCACAAAAAATAAGAAACTTAGATGGCCTAATTGTTTGTTTTACCAAGCTGAAACATCGACTATGGTAAGATTTATGTTGAATGTTAAATCTATTGTTTTCAAAAGACCATGAAAAGTCAAAGGTCAAAGTCAAGGCTTTGCTAGACCTCAAATATGAATGATAAACTTATACCTTGTCCCCCATTCACTAGTTAGGAAAGGGAAAGAACACAAGCCTAACGTGAATGCAGTGTATTTATTGGACTCACTAACTTCATGAAAACATGATTCATTGCCGTTTATGGAACGTAAAAGCTTTTGTAGGGTTCATTTCCCATCGTTCTTTCACTGTATCACTTTTTCTTTTTTTCACTGTATCACTTAATTATGACGAAAATGATGGTTCCAGAAAATACAAATGGAAAATAAATGATAAATCCTTAATCATTGGACTTTTTATACTGTATACAACTCTTAAAATGACACATTATCTCGTTTTAATTGGTTTTCAAATTTGAGCTATGATATAACGAGCTAGAGCTTGTGGTATTACTACAAGCTCTAGTGTTAGTATTGTTAGATCAAATCTTTTAAGATCTTTACACCATTGGATTAAATATGATATTTTCTAAGTAATGACATAGACATTCCAAATCACCATTAACTTAATCATCCAACGACTCTAACACTAAAGCTTGTATTAATATCACAAGCTCTAGCTCGTAATATCATTTGTCTTAAAATTTTTAAATAAAATACATCTAATATTATTATCAATAGAGAAGATGTATCACACTTTGGTTATATAGTAATATTGGGTTTAAATGTTTTAATATAAAAGACTTTTATTATTAATCAATTATTACGGAAAAAAAATTTAATCCACATTGGTTAGATTTTGATGTTTGTTTTAAAAGTAATATCTATAATACAATATAACCCATATTCGCACATGTGCAATTGACTAAAGCTATTTAGGGGCTGAGATTGATTTCTTTACTGAGATCATACGGTCATTATCACTCCCCGAGTTCACATGTGTGAAAAGCGGTTGAACAACTATCTCATTTCTCTCTCCAACTGCCCCCACTATTCACGGTTGGTGGCCGCTAATCCTTCCTCCACCAAACTCACATCCCTTTTCTTTTCGATATTTTACTTAATTAATCAATTTTATACAAAAAAATTCGCAAGTTTTGTAATTTGAAATATTTGTTTATTTTTTCTTTTTAAATGTTATCGTAATTAACTTAATCAGTTTATTTTTTGAAACTGAATCTCAATTTAATATATGTCTAAGTTTTGAATATTTCTATTTTAATTTTTTTCTTTTTAATTGTTATCTTAATTAACTTAATCAATTTAATTTTTTTCCGGCCTGCAATTTCGTATGCAAATAATTTTTTAAAAAAAATCGTAAGTTTTGTAATTTGAAATATTTATTTTTTTTCTTTTTAACTGTTATCACTGTATCACTTAATTATGACGAAAATGATGGTTCCAGAAATACAAATGGAAAATAAATTTCTATCTCAAATTTATTTATAGTGTATGCAATTCTTAAAATCACACATGCTTTTCATTCCCAATGAAATATTTCATCAAAGAATAATTAATAAGGGTAAAGTGGTAAAATAAGAATAAAATTTTCTTGAAATCCTATAACATCGATTATTTTGGGAGAATTTTTTATAGATAAAACATCGTTTATTTTGGAACAAATGTAGTAAAAATCATTAACAACACTTCAAATGATATCAGATATGAAAGAACACAAGTAGCTAGGATTCTCCAAAAACTGCAGCCAATGCAGTTTCCAATGTAGCTGCTGATGTAGCTACAATAGAAGTCACAATGGCCAGAAAAAGTAAAACAACGGAAGACTTAATAATAAAACACGAAATTAAACACAAAAGGTTTATCAAACAATCTACAAGTCTATGCTTGTAGATCTAGCTTCATGGCCAAAAAGATTTCACTTAAAACGCTGAATTGTTTTACAAAAACTATGTAAAATCAATCACAAAAATATTCTCACAAGACAACAAGTCTTGGAGAACAAAAACCCACATAAAACAGAATAGACAAAACATGGGAAGAAATAAAAGCAGCTTCCTAAACTGAAATAGGAAGACAAAACAATTTTCCAGAATTCCAATGTTACTGCCAATGTTATAACATTGACAGCTTCAGGCGGACTGCTGCAATTCGGGACTGGAAACAGCTTCTGAACTTTTTTATTCTGCTCACAGCTTTTATGGCTTTTTATTCTCTCTCTGAAGCTCTACACAAAACCCGTATCCTTGCTCCTGTATATATAGGTATGCGATGTCCTACACACACGCAAAACAGTCCAACTACTATAAGGAAAATGATTAGCAATAAAGAAGGATTAACAACTTACCAATCTTGTGATATTTTATTACCAAATATCAAAGGAGTCAAGATTCACGGATTGACTAGGATTTATAACAAGATTTTGTTACCAAAAACAACTCCTAGAATTTAGGTCCAAGAAACCACAAAATCTAGGGAATATTTTGTTTCCAAAAATGACAAAAACTTAAGGACCAAGGAAAACAAAAATCTAATTAAAGATTTAGTTACCAAAAATGTCACACTTGTCAAATATGTATTTTACCAAGAAATGATAAACAAAAATAAAATAGGTCATGCATATTTTACCCTTACAAGATATTAATACATACCATTAATCTCTTATATTGTTAATAAGTGAAAGAACGAGAGTAGCTAGGATTCTCCAAACTGCATAATGCAGTTTCCAATATAACTTGTGAAAAAGCTACAATGGAAGTCACAATAGACAAAAAAAAAAAAACAGCGGAAGACTTACTACTAAAGCACGAAATTAATCACAAAAGTTTACCAAACAATCTACAAGTTAATACTTGTAGACCTAGCCTCAAGGCTACAAATATTTCACTAAAAGAATAATTGTTTTACACAAAAATACTTGTGAAATCACACACAAAATATTCTCACAAGATAATGAATCTTTGAGAACAAAAACCCTACATAAATAAGTTAAACAAAACGTGGGAAGAAACAAAAACAGTCTCCTTTAAACAAAACAGGAAGCACAAAACAGTTTCAGAATTTTCAATGTGTCTGCCAATATTATAACATTGACAGCATTAGACGAACTGTTGCACTTCGGGTCTGTAAAACTGCTGCAGAAACTCCTAGGATCAGCTCACAGCTTCTACGGTTTTTGTTCTCTTCCTGGAGCTCTGTAAGAAGGCCGAATCCCAGCTCCTAAATATATAGTTATGCGTCTCCTACACACACCCCAAAAACAAATTGTCCTACTACAAGGAAAATGATTAGAACTTAAGGAAAAAATCAACAACTTACCAAACTAATGGGATTTTGTTACCAAATATGAAAGTGGTCAACAATCATGGTTTGACAAGGATTTATGCTAAGATTTTGTTACCAAAGATGAGATATACCAAAATCTAATAAATGATTTTGTTACCAAAAATGACTCCTAGACTTTAGGATCAAGAAAACCAAAAATCTAATTAAAGATTTAGTTTCCAAAAATGTCACACTTGTCAAATATGAATTTTACCAAGAAAGGAGAAACAAAAATAAAATAGGTCATGCCTATTTTACCCTTACAATCTCCTCCTTTGTTGAGCCTTTCTGGTCAAATCAAAAGACAAGTGTTTATACAACACCAATCAAACCATCTAACCTGCATAGGTTAGAAAATCTCATCTCCCCCTGAATTTGTACAAGGTATAAAGTCAGAAATCATAGGATTCATGACCATCACCATAAACACTTGATCTATCTCCCCCTATTTGACCGGAAAAGGAAGAGGGATAAACAAACTTTTAGGAACTCTAAAAAATCCAAGATTTTGAAAAACACAATGAAGTGTTCAACAAGATTTGATCACACCCCTAGCAATAACTGAGCACATCATATCCAAATTCAATACCTCTTAGATTCCCACAAAAATTAGACAACCACTAAATATTTTTCAACATTGAGATTTTTGGAAATTGATTTGCACAGTTTATATTAGGACAAAATTTCCCCAAGCTGATATCCTTACCAACAATGCATGTCCTAAAATTTTATGCCTAAAAACATGATGACTAAAAGCTAGGCAAAAGAAATAAAAAAATGCAATCACACACAAGTGATAAAGACTAGATCAAAGCGATGTAGTTCCTAATGTAGCTGCATTGGGAGATGCATTCGCCAAAATTGTGATTTTATTTTCAATTTTGCATTTTATTTTATTTTATTTTATTTTATTTTGTTTTCTCAACCAGATTTCTCTCCCAAGATCATAAATTTTTCACAACAAAAATCCATAGGTACTTTATTTCCCTAGGAATATAGCTCTACTTTATTTCAAGCTATAAAAACATGTCACTTGGAACCTTTCACACTATTTACCAAGAGAAGCCACTTAACTTTTTGATCAACCCATGAAATCCAAGGATTCATAGTCCCAAAAGAAAGGTGCCACAACCTTGTTCATAGGTAGCACTTTTCCGTTAGGTAGCTTTCACACTTTTTCAATTAAGGGAGTCAATTTTCTCAAGATATCAACCCATGATAACCTAAGTTCCATAGTACTTTGATAAATTGCAGCATCCCAAAAATTTCAAAAGGTAGCTCTTTCCTTTGTGGACTTTAAACATACTCAAGAACTGGGAGAGAGAGAGAATCATAACAATGAAATCACAACAGATTTTGAATGAAATTCCCAAGCAACCACAAGAGGCACATACATGTGAAACAATGATCTAGAGTGCCCTCTAAAGACAAAATGCAAGCATGCCTAAATTTTTTTTTATAACTAAGTGTAAAATGATATGGCACACAAAAACACAAGAGATTTCCAAAGATTGAAAAATCTCTCAAAATCAAGACACTTGGCAAATATATCAGCAAGATGATTTTCAGTCCCAACATGTTCAATGCAAACAATTTTCATATTTAACCAAGTCTCTAATAAAGTGGTGTCTTAAATTAATGTGTTTTGTTAGAGAATAATGAACTGGATTTTTGTGCTAAGCAAAATGCATAGGAGTTATCAAAATACAAGGTTAACACATCAAAGTGTAGCACATAATCTTTGATCATTTGGAGCATCCATAAAAGATTTAAGGCTTCTCTCAAAAATATTTTGATAAGCATGCAAATTTTTGAGAATCAACCTTACCTCTTCTCCTTGTGTATATACCATCATGAATATTACTTATCACTTGAGAAATTGGATGGTTTTTCTGTATGCGGCTGGGAATGTCATGGCTGCAATCATTCAAATTGGACTGAATTTCTAAATGTTCAGGACCTGTTTCTGAATCTGCCAAGTTTTTGTCCAATGTGACTGCCGATATAGCTACATTCGGAATCACATTGGGTGACATATTGTGAATCACATTGGCTGAACTTTCAGAATATGCAGGTTCTGTCTGATCAGGTGCAGGTTCAGTTTCAGATGCTGGTTCTGAATATTTTGGAGGAGATTCTTCATAGAACCGCTTAGCACCAGGACATATATCAAAGGGTTCACAGTATTAGGACTTGCCTTTGTCATTACTACCCTTAGGAACCCACATCTGTTTAAAAACTTTAGTTTGATTTTTCTGAGGATGAGATTTCTGATGCGACTTCGAATGAGACTTCGAATGTGACTTCCAATGTTGTTGCATTGACTGTTGCATTGGCTGTTTCATTCGATGTTGCATCTAATTTTTTACCAATAAAGCTTGCCTTACTTCATCCTCATATATAGCCTTTTTCAGAAAACAAAAAGGTTGTATATGTTCAGGCTTATGGCAAAAGTGACAAATAAGTTTTTCTTTCTTGATTTTGGCTTTTCAAAGAAATCTGAGTTTTGAAAAATCTGAGAAGTCTGTTTAGGTTCAGATTTGCTTTCTCCTTCTCTCACAAATATTTTTGGTACAAAACCAATACCTGACTTACCAGAATTCAGCATATCATCCATTTTGTGTTGGCTTGAATTCCATTTTTCCACTGTCTCATTAGCTTTGAGCAGTTCTTCTTTCAATTCTTCAAGCTCCACATCTTTCTTGCTAAGCAAACATTCCAGTCTAGCAATGTTCTCCTTTTGATCTTCATTCACTTTCTTGAGTATTTCATTTGCCTTTTGAAGTAACTTAACTTGACAAACTCTCTTTTCCCAATCATTGTACAACTCTTTATAAGCATCCATCTGTTCTGATTCTGATTCTGCACCATCTTCAGTGACAGAAGAGTTAAAGCAATGAAAGTCATTGTACAAACCTTTTTTTTTAAAAGTATTAGGAAGAACAAAATTCTCATATTGAGAATCCATCATCGCTACAACCAGAATCTACTCTTAGTGACGTCAAGAGGAGGCTCTGATACTAATTGAAAGAACTAAAGTAGCTAGGATTCTTCAAACTGCCTAATGCAGTTTCCAATGTAACTTGTGAAAAAGCTACAATGGAAGTCACAATAGACAAAAAAAAATAACAAAAACAGCGGAAGACTTACTACTAAAGCACGAAATTAATCACAAAAGTTTACCAAACAATCTACAAGTTAATACTTGTAGACCTAGCCTCAAGGCTACAAAGATAATGAATCTTGGAGAACAAAAACCCCACATAAATAAGTTAAACAAAACGTGGGAAGAAACAAAAACAGTCTCCTTTAGACAAAACAGGAAGCACAAAACAGTTTCAGAATTTTCAATGTGTCTGCCAATGTTATAACATTGACAAAGATCGATCGAACTGGTCCAGAAAAGGCTGCGAAACTCCTAGGATCAGCTCACAGCTTCTACAGTTTTTGTTCTCTTCCTGGAGCTCTGTAAGAAGGCCGAATCCCAGCTCCTAAATATATAGTTATGCGTCTCCTACACACACCCAAAAACAGTCCGTCTACTACAAGGAAAAGGATTAGAACTTAAAGAAAAAATCAACAACTTACCAAACTAATGGGATTTTGTTACCAAATATGAAAGTGGTCAACAATCATGGTTTGACAAGGATTTATGCTAAGATTTTGTTACTAAAGATGAGATATACCAAAATCTAATAAATGATTTTGTTACCAAAAATGACTCCTAGACTTTAGGATCAAGAAAACCAAAAATCTAATTAAAGATTTAGTTTCCAAAAATGTCACACTTGTCAAATATGAATTTTACCAAGAAATGAAAAACAAAAATAAAATAGGTCATGCATATTTTACCCTTACAATAAGAGTGAAAACATTTTATTTAAAAACTTTTAAAACTAACATTACTTTCTAACCAGTGTGAGATATAATTTTTTCTCTTTTTAATAATAGGTGAAATCTTTAATCTAATGACTTTTAAAACAAACATCAATTTATAACCAATGTGTATACAAATCAACTATTATTACAACAGAAAATATATATCACACATTGCTTACAAATGAAATTGAGTTTAAATTCTTTAGATTTTTACTTATACTTTTATTTCCAATATAAGAGATTTAACCCACATGTTTAGACAAGAATGTTTGTTTGAAAAGTCTTTACATTAGATTTCTATTATTGTTTCCTGTAAAGGAGATGTATCCTACATTTGTTAAAAATTAATGTTGGCTTTAAAATTTATAAATAAAATACATTTACTATTATTATCAATAGAGAAGATATATCACACTTTGGTTATAGAATAATGTTGGTTTTAAAAGTTTTAATATAAATGACTTTTATTATTAATATATTATTACGGAAAAAAGAGATGTAACTCACATTGATTATTACTTAATTATTTTACCCTCAATTGGATGCATCCATTAATTAATACTCCCTCTGTTCCAAGCAAAAAGACTCCGTTCTAGGTAAAAAGACTTCGTTTGAAAATCATTTTTAAAAATGATATTTTTAGTAGTTTATTAGTATAAAATGATATTTTTATACTTTAATTTTTTAAAATTGATGTTTTAAGTAAAATATTACAACATGAAATAATAAACTCTTTACTCGAAACGGATAGAGTAGATGACGGTCTTAAGTAGGTATTAATATATATCACATATTGTTTTCAAAAGACCTTGAAAAGTCAAAGGTCAAGGTCATGGCTTTGGTAGACCTCAAATATGAGTGATGAACTTATACCTAGTCCCCATTCAATAGGGAAAGGGAAAGGGAAAGGCCACAGGCTTAACATGAATCTAGGTTGTAATCTATTGTTTTCAAAACATTGTTCATTGCCCTTTTTCGAATGTAAAAGCTTTTGTAGGGTTCATTTCCTTTCGTTCTTTCACTTAATCACTTAATTATGACGAAAATGATGGTTCGAGAAAATACAAATGGAAAATAAATTTCTATCTGAAATTTATTTATACTGTATACAAATCTTAAAATGACACATTATCTTGTTTTAATTGAAATTTGAAGCTCCAGACTCCAAATCAATGGACTTTTGATTTTTGATGCTTTTTATCTTCGAGCCATTAGCTGATACTACCTTCATAAATGACAAATGCTTTTCATTGCCAATAAAGTATTTCATCAAAGAATAATTAATAAGGGTAAAGTGGCAAAATAAAAATAAAATTTTCTTGAAATCCTATAACATCGTTTATTTTGGGACAAGTTTTTTATAGATAAAACATCGTTTATTTTGGAATAAATGTAGTAAAAATCATTAAGTGCTCGTTTGTTGTAGCTTATTTGGAGTGATTTTTTGCTTTTGGCTTTTGAAAAGACATGTTTAGAGTGTATGTTTCAACTTATAAGTCAAAAGCCAATAAGTAAGGTACAACACCCTTTATGCATTGAAAAGCTAAAGCCAAAAAGACAAAATTTTGAGTTTTTTTTGGGTTTTTTTAAAACATGAAGATTACTATTCATTAATAAATATTTGATTATCTCCATTTCATTTTTTATATGAAATATACATAAAAATATGAATACTAATTTTCAAGTTTTTTTTAAACAAATAATTATAACAACTCATAAGCAGCTTTTCAACAGCTATAATAAGTAGTCTATCATGCAATCAGCCACAAGTCATTCAGCCACCAGCTTAAGCTATCAGCCATAAGTTATAAGTCATCAGCCACAACAAACGAGTCCTAACAACACTTCAAATGATATCAGATATTAATTCATACCATTAATCTCTTATATTGTTAATAAGAGTGAAATCATTTTATTCAAAAAACTTTTAAAGCATCGTTTATTTTGAAACAAACTAGTGTTTGTACCCGTCCGTAAAATGCATGACATATATGTTTTTCAACTAAATTATACATCCAAAATTAAGAGTATAAATTATGGTACACTGCCTAACTAAAAATATATAAAAATAAGATTAGTCATTATCGATTTTGAAAATTAATCATTTTCTACAACATAATTTTATATATGATTATTCAATTGAAAAAATGTAAACACGAAAATGATCATTTAGTCACACTATGATTTGACATGGATCAAATAATTCAAAAGACTTCAACATTACTACATTCGTCTCAAAAGAAAGGACGATAATTTAAAAACGGATGGAGATTTCATTTCAATAATATTTGGATGGACACAAAGGGAACGTCGAATAATAATTTTGGGTCGGAAGAAATATATATTTGTTGATTAAATATCATCTAATAGAAAAAGACAATAATATATACGGTTGGCCCCAAAAAATGTCATTAAATACAATGTTAATTACGTACTCCTTCCGTTCCGGGTAAAGAGTCCTTGTTGGAATGTTAAACTTTTGAAAAAAATGACACTTTTAGTAGTTAATTAGTAATAAAATGAATAATTGCGGGCCGTTTTTTTTTTTTTGGAAATTATAATATCTCTGGTGCATTATTTTTTATCCGACCGCATAAGTCCATTTTTTTATTTCTTCATAAAATGCTCCTCCTCCTGTTGATGGATATCAATCACCGAAGTTGGCGCGAATTCAAAGAAAATAGATCTAGAAATAGAGGACTTAACATTTTAATTATTTCTGTTTTAATTTTTTTCATAGATTTGAATAATTTGAGCTCGTCAATTTTAGAGCTCGAATTTTTCTAAATTATATATTGACAAATTATTTCGATTTTGTTAATTTATTTTTACATCCTCTAATTTTTCAGACCTGTTTACTTAAAGTACAGATATAGATCCGAAATTTTTGGATATGTAATCTATGAGAAGTACATAGCTTTATTTTTAAGAAAATAAAATTAAAAATATAGATCCTAACTTTCTAGATCGATTTAATTTATTATTTTAAATATATGGATAAATACCAAGTCAAGGGATTTTAATAGGAAACGAAGAATTTTTGTTGATGTAAAAATGTAAAATGCGAAAGATAAACCATATATATTGGGCAAATGAATACAATATATATTTTATGTGTACAATACAATAGAACTTTTGACATTTTAATGATACTCACATGCATGATTGACACAAGTATCAAGGAATGTAAAATGACATTTTCTATGTATTAGTGTGAAGTGCAATGATACATTTAATTATTTTAAGATAGCATGCAAAGTTGTACATATATAAATAAATGAAGAACCTTCTATTTTTGAAAAAAAAGTTTTTGCGGGATATTTCATTTTATAGATGTACCTGTCTTTTTATATATATAGATGTAGTAAAAATCATTAACAACACTTCAAATGATATCAGATATTAATCCATGCCATTAATCTCTTATATTGTTAATAAGAGTGAAAACATTTTATTCAAAACATTTTAAAACTATCATTACTTTCTTACCAATATGAGATATAACTTTTATGTTTTTAATAATAAGTGAAATCTTTCATCTAATGACTTTTAAAATCAACATCAATTTATAATCAATGTGTATACAAATCAACTATTATTACAAATAGAAAAGATATATCACACATTAGTTACAAATGAAATTGAGTTTAAAATTCTTTAGATTTTTACTTATACTTTATTTCCAATATAAGAGATTTAACCCACATGTTTAGACAAGAATGTTGGTTTGAAAAGTCTTTACATTAGATTTCTATTATTATTTCCTAGAGAGGATGTGTATCCCACATTTGTTAAACATTGATGTTGGTTTAAATTTTTTAAAATAAAATACATCAACTATTATTATCAATAGAGAAGATATATCACACTTTGGTTATATAGTAATGTTGGGTTTAAAAGTTTTAATATAAAAGGCTTTTATTATTAATCTATTATTACGGAAAAGAGTGATATAACTCACATTGGTTAGATATTGATATTTGTTTTAAAAGTAATATTACTACTAATAGAAGAAATATATCACACATTGCTTAAAAGTGATGTTGGATTAAACCTTTAGATAAAATATTTCTACTTCTATTACCAACAGACGAGATGTATACCACATTATTTAAAAAATATGTGTATTTTAAAAGCGTTTACATAAAGAAAAAACTTCTACCATTATTATCAATAAAAAAATATATCATGCAATGGTTACATAGTTTACCACTATTATTATCAGTAAAAGAAATATATCTCACATTAGTTCGAAAGAGTAATACTAGCCCTACAACTAGTGTTACTACTAATGCTAAAATTTTCCTTGAGAAATGTATAGTTGACTTTTCAACTTTGTTTTTTAGTATGCTAGTTGTAACACTAGTGTTAAGCATATCATTACTCGGTTCGAAATTGATGTTTGTTTAAAAAATACAATTATTACTAATAGAAAGGATTGTATCTCATTTCGGTTAGCAAGTGATGTTTAAAATCATTAAATAAATAAATTTTACTTTTAATACTAATTGAAGATATATACATATATTATACATTGTTTAGAAATGAATGTTGGTTTGAAATGTCTTTAGAAATTGATGTTGGTTTTAAAATTTTTAAATAAAATTTGTCTACTATTATTACCAATAGAGAAGATATTTCACACTTTGGTTAGAGAATAATGTTGGGTTTAAAAGTTTTAATAAAAAAGGTTTTTTCTTATTAATCTATTATTACCGAAAAAGGATATGTAACTCATATTGGTTAGATATTCATGTTTGTTTGAAAAGTAATATTATAACAAATAGAAGAGATGTATCGCACATTGTTTAAAAGTGATGTTGGTTTAAACCTTTGGATAAAATATTTCTACCTCTATTACCAACAAATGAAATGTATACCACATTATTTTTAAAATGATGTTAATTTTAAAAGTATTTAGATAAAAAACTTCAACCATTATTATCAATAGAGAAATGTATCATGCAATGGTTATATAGTGTATGTTCTACTATTATTACCAATGAAAGACATATATCTCACATTAGTTCGAAATTGATGTGTATTTAAAAAAAATGCAATTATTACTAATAGAAAGGATTGTATCCCAATTGGGTTAGCAAGTAATGTTTAAAATCATTAAATAAATAACTTTTACTTTCCATATATATATATATATATCCTACATTATTTAGAAATGAATATTGGTTTTAAAGGTCTATATATAGATAAAATTCTATCATTATCACTAATCGAATAGATGTATCTTACATTGGTTAAAAAGTAATGTTGATTTTATAAAAAAAAGTACTCTAAAGACTTATACAATTATTACCAAATATAGATGTATTCCAACGTGATTAGAAAATGATGTTGATTATAAATGTTTTTAGGTAAAAGGCTTTTAATATTTTTATAAATAGAGAAAATGTAAATATTGTAATCATTTAGGGGTATAACATTTCGTTTATAATGTCTAAAATATCAAAAGTTATATAGTCTATACATATATATAAAAAAAAGAGGAGCAAATAATAGAAATATCCCGCCCAAAGCGACTTTCCAAATTTAAAACATTTATAATTTGTATATTTGTCATTTTTTTTTGAAATTGAAATGAAAATCAAATAATGAAGTTGATAACAACTCTTCAGATTCAAATGACTTTACAAATATCTTTAGTGAATTTAATGTAAACAAATTGTATAACATTTAATATAGTTTAATATGATTTACAAAATGACAAGAAATAGAATATCAAAATAATATCAAATATTGAATAATTTATTCTATATCCGATTTCACATTTCTTTTTTTTTTAATTCATATTTTTTTTCCTATTTTTAATTGGCATATTGGCTTCTAAATCTTCACCACAGCAATATAAACTCTCAGAAATAAGATGAAATGATGAAACAATCAATTCAATATAAATTATTTGTCACCATTATAAATAATAGTCTTGACAAATTATTAAAATACAGTATTATTCAAATAAGTTTAAAACCATAAATCAGAGTAACATAGTTACTTCCTATCACTAATGAAATAGTAAATAGTTTACTAAGGAAATATTTTTGGTAAACGCCTAAAATAATGATAATATTTTTTTCGTTTAGTAAAAAACGAATTAAATTAACGGGTTTACTAAATAATGTATTATTCAACATAGAATATTATCATTACCTCATGAAACCTTTAATATTTTCACTAACTTTATTTAAAAGTTATTCATCGATGTAATAAGAAATATAAAAGATGGATGTCATATAAATTTGTTAATAGACAAAGACAAATTAGTAAAAGAACACATGTATTAATTTTTTTTTTCAAAGAGTATATAAAATGATTGTCAACCATAGTTATTTGCAACCGTATGAAGTGTATAAACTAAATGCAATAAATTTTTTGAAACAAATCATTTTGTTTAGATGTTTTGAAACTTAATTTATGAGTAATATGAGTACTTTTATGAAAATTTTAATTTTTCTTCATTCTTATAAATTTTAGATTCTTATAGCTCTGAAATTTTAAAATTTTTAGAATTAGTTCGTTGTTCGAGGTGCTTAGGTATTTTCATTATTCTAAAAAAATGTCTTCTATATTTTATAACAAGTTTATATATCTATAATATCAATAAATTATATAACAGACAAATTTCAAATAATTTACTCCATACAACAGTTATATAAGCATACATAATTATGACATATTATGAAATTTACAGACAATTTCATATACATTAATAAATAGAAAAGACAAATTAATAACAGAGTATCTACAATAAATTTACTCCTAACATTTACTTGCCACCGATAATGGTAATAGTCCAGAAAAATAATTATTGTATAAAGTATCAGCCTATGCACTACTCCTATTACCATTCAAATATTTTGTGTTTAACCGTCGAATACTTATAAACATTCAAGCAATTTTATATGTGAAATCAATAGATCGGATGACATATGATAAGGTTAGATTGAACAAATAATCGACAAATTTATAACAAAATAGATATATATCTGACCCAGGGGGTGGGAGAGATGGCAAGACTAAGGGTCACACTTACCTATCAAAAAACATATAAATAAATCAATATATATATATATATATATATATATATATATATATATATATATATATATGAGATTTTTTTCTACTCCATTTTAATCAACTATGAAGCTAAAAAAATAAAATTCTTAATACATTTGTCTAGCCTACATATTTAAAATCCAGGTCTAATATATGCACACAAAAAAAAACTAAATTAACAAATAAAAATCTTAGTATATTTATCTAGCCAATATGTTTAAAAATTCAGGTATAATATTTGCAAAAAGTTTTAACCAATTAAAGTAAGTTTACAAAAGATATATATTTATTCAACTTAAACGGTAATAGACCAAGGTTAATTTGACTTTTAATTTTACAAATATTTAGCAAAATATACAAATCTATGATGTTTTTCTCCATTTTCATCATATCCGAAGTCAAAAAGTACATAACTGATGTTTATTATTCCATTTTTGTCAAAATTAAATTTAGAAAACAAATGTCCAACATAAAAAGTTGGGATCAGAATTTTTTTATCCATTTTGAAAAACAAATTGGAAAAAAAAATGGATTAAATATCAATTTGGTCACCTTACTTTCGGCTAAAATTCATTAAGATCACTCTACTTTTTTTTCCCTCAATTTAATCACTCTACTTTCACATAATTAGCACGTTCATCACTTCATCCATTTATTTGGATGAAAAGTTTAATTTTTTTAGGAAAATCAAAAAATACCCTTACTAAATTTGGGGGTTTTGAGGGTCTCATCCTCTCAAACATAATTTCTTATTGTGTGACTTGAATTTGTCAACATACCTTTTAAAGGTAAGGGGCATTATTGTCATTTTAAAAATTTTCATCCAACTTAACTAACGAAAATGACTCTAGTGACCTTATTGACTTTCGAAGCCAAGTAGAATGATTAAAGTGAGGAAAAAAAAAGCAGAGTGAGCTTAAAGAATTTTGGCCGAAAATAGGGTGACCAAATTGATATTTAAACCAAAAAAAATCACATGCTTCATTTTTTTCTAGATATGATAGATCTACTTTTCTATTTTTATAAATTGTTTTTTAAGGTAAATATGTATATTGATATGTACTTGGATATAATTAATTAACTATAAGAGCGGCATATGTTTCATACTTAGTTAAATTAAACTCTCAATTTTTTTAATAATAATCAAAATTCAAATTTATATCATACAAATTTCTCTCAAAATTTTATTTTAAAAAAATATAAAGGAAATTTAAGAAACCTAACTGTAAAATGGTTTGAAGGTATTCAATGTTAGGGTTTATTAAGGGATGATGTGGCTACATATTCCGAAAAAGGGAAGGAGACCTAGCGAAATATCAACTAGCAAATGGTTGCATTGATTGATGGAAGGATAGGATGAGGACTGGGCTTTCCATCCAGAGACGAGAAATAAAAGATTATTATTTGACAGTCTATTGAGACGAAATTCTGAGAAAGAATATGATTGACTTTCTTTCGTTTAGGTTCAAGCTGTGAAATCTCCTCGGCAGTCCTACCTTGCCCTCGCTACATCTACCCTCTAAGCCTATTATTTCAGTCTTCTGCCTGCCCTCTTAGCGTTTTCAGTTCCGAACTAGAATACCCAACAAAGAGCTATAATTGATTCCTAGATGAAAGGAAAGTTGATGAACTTCATCTAAATTGCATAGATAACCCTTTACATTGAATTTTTTTGATAGAACCCCTAAAGATCTATGCAAGCAGCCACGTCGTGTACACATCATCATTCCTTGACGGTTTTCAAACGATCGTTACGTATTTGGTTTCATTTGCCTTCAAATTTTAGTACATTAGTTGAATTTGTCTTATACAAACTACGTGGCTAATTGTGTTGCCCCCAATTAGTACGTTGGCTAAAAAAATCAATTTTTCCAATTTCTTTTAATATTTTTTTAACCAGAAAAAGACACTTTTTGAGATGAAAAAAACGATTATGCCATTAATGAGCCAGAGGCGCGCTAAGGATCACTTACTCAACACATTGTAATGCATCAATTTGTTAATCACAATGCATTAATTTGAATCGCGATACACAAATTGGATTTGCGATCCATAAATTGGTTTCAATTGGAGTTCTGATGCACAAATTAGATTCTCAATCCTTAAATTAGATTTTATTTTGTGGATTGCGATGCAAAATCGATGATGCCTAAAATCCTAATGTACAAATATGATTCGATTTATGCATTGTGATGCATAATCAATGCATGAAATGATACTTTGCGCACATGTATTCGGTTCATTAAGGGTATCGTAGTATTTTCTCTCAAAAAATGCCTTGAAAACTTTTAAAAAGGGAACGACCTAATTTCACCCCAAAAAATTTGCTCACCCCTAATTGTCGTTGTGGTGTAATTTATATCTTTCAAAGTAAAATGGATTGGGTCAAGGACATATTGGACCCATCTAAATCTTTTATATTTTAATTGTTCAAATAGTATAATCAAGGATAAGCCAGTCCCAAATTTTATTTATTTTTGGTTTTTATCATTTTTTTTATAATGGAAATGTTGTTTCTTTGAAACATATTTATACTTATGAATTTTTAAATGAAATAAAATGCTCTATAAATGTTAATCATGTGTTGAATGAATGTTGGAACTTCGGTAATATTCCTAGGTGACATATATATCATAATCTTAATCTTTGCGTTAAAATTATTTAACTAATTTATATATATCAAATTTATAATATTTAGTTACAATTATTTGTCTATTTTGTTAGCATTAATTTTTTTATTTATATCAACGTATTAGTTATTTTATTTACTTTGAATTTTATTATGTGTTAGTGATAGTCGTAATAATTATACATGTTCAATAACAAATGTTGTATATAAAGAAGTAATCTAAATTTATAATAACTTTTTTCAAATTTATATAATTTTCTTTCTTTTATTTTAATGTTTATTATTGTTGTTTCTCATTTGTATCTTGATTTGCATTTGTTCATACATTACATTAGGTTCTATGCTTAGTGGCTAATTGGGCTGCATATCAATTAGCGTGACAACTGTGTATAGAACTTTACCTTAGAATAGTTTTTAGACTTCACAGGTTCAGCGGAAGACTTCAGCTGAAGGCTTCACCGAAAGACTTCATACAGCATCCAGCGGGCAGACCTTGTATACACTTATTCAAACATGACGTGTCTAGTCATCAAGCTTTTAGTAGATTAATTAAATTAAGCCTTTATTAGTTTGAATTTGATTTAAACCAATCCTCTATCAACACTTGACTTCTCAGGCACGCACGTTCAGCTTTTCTGAAAAGCATGAAGACTTTCACCTCCTGAACAGTGACAGAGCAAGTGAACAGACCGACACATACAGACTGTACCAACTAATAGAGATGTTACTCTCTTCGTCGATCTTCTCCAACGATCTCAAGAATGCCCGTATAAATAAATATTGCCATTAAAGTTCCATTAAAGTTTGAAAAACATTGCTCGAATCTCCCAACAACATCAAACTTTATAGATTCAGTGCATTCAAGAGATCGTAAACTGATCCACGAAGTCCTCAACAACAACAAGAAGATCTGCATCAACATTTAATCTTTTGCTTCTTATTGTTGTTTCTTCTACTATTTTTTCTGCACATTGAATATTCTGTTTTGTCCAGATATTCAATTCCCAACCCCCAAACACAACTCAAATATTTTGTACACGGTCCATTGGACTTCTTTATAATAGAATTAGTGGAAAACATAGTGCACATTTAAATCCAAGGTTGACTAACTTGGTAGTGGACGTAGCACTCTTTATAATGCGAACCATCTCAAAATACTTGTGTTCTTTCCTTACTGTTGCTTACTGCTTTATATTGTTTCATATCTCTTTACATATATGTTGTTTCTCATTTGTATTTTGATTTACATCTGTTCATACATTACATTAGTTTTATACATTAGTAGCTAATTGGGCTGCGTATCAATTAGCGTGGCAACTGTGTATAAACTTTGCCATAGAATAGTTTTTTTTATAGGCTTCACAGGTTCAGCGGAAGACTTCAGCAATGCTTCACTGGAAGACCTTCTTCAGTATCCAGCGACAGACCTTGTCTGCACGTGTTCAAGCATGACGTGTCCAGTCACAAAAACTTAGTGGATTAATTCAAATTTATCCTTTATCAGTTTGAATTTGAATTCAAACATCCCCTAACTTCTCAAACACGCCTGAACAGCTTTCCAAAAAGCAGGAAGACTTTCTCCTACTGAACAGTAACAGAGCAGGTGAACAGACTGACACTTACAGTCTGTACCAACTATTGCAGGTCTGAAATTCTGATTGTTCACCTACCAACTCCTGCAACATCTCTGCACCACTCCCTGCTCAGTATCAGTGAGGACGAAATTTACAAGACAGTTCCATGCATTTAATGCATTCAACCTAATAGAGCTGTTACACTTCGTCTTCTCCAACGGATCTCAAGAATGCTCCAGCAATAAATACTGCCATTAGAGACTGAAGAAAACATATAGAACAACCCGTCCTGAAATGCTCTGAAATTTTCCTACAACTCAAAGTCTTTATACTCAGTGCATTTAAGAGATCTTAAACTGATCAAGAAGTCCTCGACAACAATCAAGAAGATCTGCATCAACATTTATCTTAAGCTTCTTGTTGTTGTTCTCTTAAACTATTCTTCTGCACAATTGAATATCTTGTTTATCCAGATATTCAATTCCCAAACCCCCAAACACAAGTCAAATATTTTGTACACAATCTATTAGATATATTCTTTGTAAAAGAACTAGTGGAAAATATAGTGCACATTTTAAATCCAAGGTTGACTGCCTTGGTGGTGGACGTAGCACTCCTTATAGTGTGAACCATCTCAAATACTTGTGTTCTTCCTTTACTGTTGGTTACTGCTTTGAACTGTTTCTTATTTCCTTTACTTATCTCTTCAACTGCAGACTTGAGTATTCAGTCAAGTCTACCAGCAATCCTTAATCGACAGACTTGAACTGTATTCCTTACAAGACTTCCACTACTTCAATCTTCTTAATATATTGCAAGTGCTTGTTTTAGGAACTTATACGAAAAGTTTTTAAGTGTCTAATAAGCTATTCAACCCCCCCTTCTAGCTTATTATTTGTGCCCATTGGGACTAACAATTGGTATCAGAGCTTAACTCTTTGAAAACAAGTTTTTCCGAGACGAAACTCTTGAGAGACTCGATCCAATGGCACAAACACACTGTATGCTGCCTACATCAAATACGAACCATGTCCCAATATTGGACGAAGGCCATTTCGATGTTTGGAAGGATAAGGTAATGCGTTTTATGAATTCTATTGACAACAGGTTAAGGAAGTACGTACAAGCAGGACGTCATGTACCAATGAAGGCCAACCTTCTAGCATCCATCACTGGAAAATCCTGCCGAAGTACCCAAAGAAGAATCAGAATGGACAGATGACGATAGAAAACTAGTAGAGCTAGATAGCAAAGCAATCAATATCATAACTAGCTCTCCGCACACCAAGACTTACCAACAAGTGATCCGTGTACCAATGCTAAAGAGATGTGGGAAGCTCTTGTAGAATGCATGGAAGGAGACCAAGACACAAGAGACAATAGAAAATATACATTCATCCAACGCTTTGACTCCTTCAAGAAGGATCCCAAGGAAACCTTGAGACAAGCATACGATCGCTTCAGTGAGGTAATTAACAGTTGCTTTTCTCTAGGTAAAACTTAAGACAAGAAAGAAATGAATATGATATTTCTAGGCTCTCTAGGTAGTCTGTGGCATGTTAGGACCACTGCCTTGAAAGAATCTAAAAACTTAAACGAAATGACTCTTCGTAGTCTTTACGCAAATTTGAAGGTTTATGAGCTCGAAGTAAATCAAGCTCTAGAGCGGGACAAATAGTTCAGAATTATGTCCTTGCCCGCCATGGTACAAGAAGAAGCCTTAGTTGAAAACAAACCTTCTACTTCCTCCAGTGAAAATGATTTTCTTTCAGACGAACAATTTGCTATGTTCGTAAAACGTTTCAAAAAGTTTGCAAAATATGGAAGGAAGGACACACGCCAGCAACCCTTTAGAAAAACTGGTGAAAGCTCATCTATCGAAGAGCTTGTGTGTTACAACTGTAGAAAACCTGGTCACTTCGCCTCCAAGTGTCCAAAGCCAAAATTTGAAGCATACCGAAAGCCTCAATATAAGAAATTTCAAAAACATAAAGGTATGCTAGCTGAAGACATAGAAGAAAAACAGTTTGCTACATAGTTTGAGATCGATTTAGAAGAGGAAGAGGACGATTGTGAGCAAGCTAACATATGCTTAATAACTCATGATTCAGGTCCCATCTATGACTCTGAACATGAAGTCGAAGTCTCACCTAGTCCTTTCGACAAAAGTGAGATCAAATGTGAGAACTTCAGCAAGGAAGAACTTCTTAAAGATAATCAAGATATGCTTGAAAAGTTCAATTCCTTTAGAGTAGCCTATGTAAAGCTCGCCAAGAACTGTGAAAAGCTTGTTGCTGAGAAATCTCTGCTGGCAGCTGAGATTCAAACACTCAATTGCTTTTAACAAGAAAGTATCAAGCTTAAAGAAGAAAAAAAAATTCCTTTGTCATAAAGTCGAATGTCTTACTGAGCACATCAAAGGACTTGACCTGGAGAAAATTTCCTTGCAAACGACAATTGACTCCTGGAACAGCTCCAATGATACCTTTGAAGAGATCCTTTCAAGCCAAAAGTCAAGTAAAGATAAAACTGACTTAGGATATTCTGATGAGCTCAGTGTGACATACTCTTCTGTCACGGAGAAAGGTGAAACCTCCGAGACTGCTTATGATATCTCATTCTCTAAACAGTCGTTCGGAAACAAGGGTAAACAAGGACTTGGTTATAGAAGTGTACCTTACGTTTACCCCAAGGCTAAGAAAGGGAAAGCCAAGATAATTGCTTCTAATGAAAAGCTTGAGAAAGGAACGGTAGAGAAACCAAAGTCTACCGACAATAACTTTGCCAAAGCAAAGTTTGCTGGCGGTAGACCTACGAAATCTCTACCGGTGCCTATCTAGTTTGTCTATGAAATGGGCAAGACACCTAAACCTATTGAAAGTAAACTTAAAGGTATTCTGTCAAATCCTCCTAAAAAGGTTATCAACAGACCAGCCAAGGCTAAGTCTGCTGGTAACATACCTAGGAAGGTCCAACAGAAACCAATTAAGTCTACCATCAACAAGTCAACTGAACCAAGGACTTCTGTTAAGAACAAGGATAATCACAAGCACTCTACATCTAAAACTGATCACAGTCCTCCTTGGAACATTCATCTTTGTCATTCTTGCAATTGTTTAGGCCATCTGGCTCTAGAATGCCTGCTAAGGTTCACACCAAAATTCTAGAGACCCGCTTCTCAAGGTTAGGCAAGTTTGGGTTCCAAAAGGTTGCTAATCCTCATGACCCAAAAGAAAATAAAGGGGACCTTCTTTCTTTGATATTTTTAGGTCCGCTTCATGGCTATAGATTCGTAAGATAAAGACATCCGGTACCTTGATAGTGGTTGTTCGAGACACATGACAGGAAATAAAAATCTACTCACAGATAGAGCTGAGGCAAAAGGTCCCACAGTGATTTTCGGCGACAATGCATGAGGGAAAACGACTGGGTATGGCTCAATCACTAGAGGAAGTCTCTTAATCAACAAAGTTTCTCTAGTGAACAGTTTAAAGAATAATCTTCTGAGTATATCCCAGTCGCGACAAAGGACTCATCTGCCAATTCTCCTCCAACCAATGTCTCATCAAAGATGGTGAATCAAGCTCAACTCTACTGACCGACAATAGAAAAGGAAACGTCTATGTAGTGGACTTAAATCTTCTAGGGAGATTCTCCAGCCTTTGCCTAGTCGCTAACAACGCTCGTGACAACAGCTTGGCTTTTGCACAAGCTGCCTCGCCACCTCAACTTCAAGTACCTCTCCAAGCTCTCCAAAGATGGGCTTGTCGAAGGTCTACCTACGGTATCTGCCGACCGATGATAGAAGTTGCAAAGCTTGCCAATTAGTAAAACTTTCCAAGTCTTCCTTCAAAACAAAGTCCGTCATGTCAACGACTGTGCCTCTTCAACTTCGCATATGGATCTCTTTGGACCAATCACTACGCAAGATCTCAGAGACAAGTACACAATTGTAGTAGTTGATGACTACTCTAGGTTCACCTGGATCGAAGCAATGACTTCAAAAGATGAGACATATGATCTGGTCACCACTCTATTCAGAAGACTTCAAACCCAAAAGCTTGAAGATATCAGTGACATTAGATCAGACAACGACACCGAATTCAAGAACAACGATGTTGAAAGATATTGTGATGACCACAGGATCAGCCACAACTTCGCTGGTGCTGGAACTCCTCAACAAAATAATGTAGCTGAATGCAAGAACGGACACTAATTGAAGCAAAGAAGAACAATGCCGCGTAAGCAAAACTTCAAAGTACTTCGGGCGTAAGCCGTCAACTCGCATGTATTACCTGCACGCATCCCCGGTAAACAAGTTTCATAACAAAACTCCATATGAAATATGGGGAGGAAGAGCCCCAAACATAGGATTTTTCAAAATCTTCTATCAGTAAATGTTTTATTTCTATATAATGGAAAAGAATATAGAGGAAAATTTGATTCAAAATCGACGAAGGAATTTTTCTCTGGCTATTCCAAACATTCAAAAACATTTCGCATATTCCACAAAACCTCTTTTAAAATATTAAAATCCGTGCATGTTACTTTTGATGAATATGACTTGTTAGAGCCTCGAAAGGCTCCGAATGTTGCTAATGATTCTGATGATGATGAGACAGGTACGAATACAACATCTACTTCTACTCCTCTTCGAATCCTCCAACCTGCAGATCCTACCAGCCTCGCTAACCCTGCACCGGCAGACTTCAACTCTGCTGGTGCCAACTCCAACTCTTCTGTTGACCCTGAACCCATCTCTTCTGTTTTACCCTAAACACCTTTGCCAATCACTCACCCTTCTTGTTCACCATAAAATGAAGGTTTCGAAGATCCTATCTCTTATAAACCTGATTTTGGTGAATCTCCTTCTCAACCAACTCCAGAATCTTTAAGGGAAAACCGACTGTAAGTGATCTTCCTCCAAATTGTTATTGAAACAAGAGATCATCCCATTTCTCAAATCATTGGTGATCTCAACTCAGGAGTTCATACGAGGAATAGAGTTCGAAATAAGACTATGTTTGCATTAGCATTCGTGTCTGAAATCGAGCCAAAGAAGATTGATGAAGCTATCAAACACCATTACAGGATTGAAGCTATGTAAGAAGAGCTGAACCAGTTTGAAAGATGCAAAATGTGGAGTTTAGTACAAAGACCGACTGGCCATCCAGTTATCGACACCAAGTGGGTATACAGGAACAAGAGAGATGAGGATGGGAACGTCACCAGAAACAAATCCAGATTGGTTGCTCAAGGCTACCGACAGGAAGAAGGAATTGACTTCGTCCAAACATTTGCTCCTGTTGCTAGATTAGAGGCAATCAGACTCTTTCTAGACTATGCTTCGTTCTTGGACTTCAAGGTGTATCAGATGGATGTGAAGAGTGCCTTTCTCAATGGTGATCTTCAAGAAATGGTAAATGTTGAACAACCTCCAGACTTTGTCATTCAAGACAAGCAGGATCATGTCTGTCGACTCAAGAAAGCACTCTATGGCCTGAAACAAGCTCCTAGAGCTTGGTATGAAACTCTATCCAAGTTCTTAATAGAACAAGGATTCGTGAGAGGAAGAATAGACACAACTCTGTTCATCCTCAAGCACAAAGGTCATTCTCTTCTGGTACAAATCTACGTGGACGACATTCTCTTTGGATCTACAAACCAAATCCTGTGCAAGAGAGTCGAGAAGCTGATGCAAAGCAAGTTCGAGATAAGCATGATGGGAGAGCTCACCTACTTTGTAGGACTGCAGATTCAACAGACTTCTGACGGGATCTTCATTAGGCAAACCAAATATGCAAAGGAACTTATCAAGAAATTTGGTCTTGATTCAGCAAAAGGATTTAAGACTCCAATGTCTACCGACTGCCATCTTGATAAAGATGAAAAGGGAAAGCAAAGAGAACGTGACCAAGTACTGAGGAATCATAGGTTCACTTCTTTACCTTACTGCCAGTAGACCTTATATTATGTTTGCTGTTTGTGTTTGTGCTAGATTTCAGGCAGATCCAAAGGAATCACATTTACTTGCTGCCAAACGTATCATCAGATATGTTTCAACAACTACAAATATAGGTATCTGGTATTCCAAACGCAACAACTTCGATCTAGTTGGGTACTCAGATATAGAATATGAAGCCTGCAAAGTGAACAGAAGAACCACCAGTGGGACTTGTCAATTTTTAGGAAATAGACTTGTCTCATGGTCATGCAAGAAGCAAGGATCGGTTGCAAACTCAGCCACAGAAGCATAATATATTGCTGCTAGCAGTTGTTGCTCTTAGCTACTATGGATGAAGCAGTAGCTAGTGGACTACAACATCAAGACTGCAAATTGTCCAATTATGTGTGACAACACTTCACCAATTTCAGTCTCCAAGAATCCAGTGATGCACTCGAAGACAAAGAACATTGATATCAGTTATCATTTCCTCAAAGATCATGTGGAGAAAGGTAACATTAGTTTGGAATATGTTCCAACTGAACATCAATTGGCTGACATTCTCACCAAACCACTGGATGCAACCAGGTTTGCTTATTTAAGGAGAAATCTTGGTATGCTTGATCCTAATGCTTAATTTCAATTTCAATTTTTTCTTTCATACCGGTAGACTTAGACTTCTACTAACCGGCAGACTTTAATTGCCCTCTATCGGCAGACTTTTACCAGGTTAGTGTTTCAACTTAGTCTATTATAGCGGGAAAGGTTTCTAAAAAGAAAAGGGAGTTAAAAGTCAAAACTTCTAGTACTTTGAAAAATATCTTAAGTCACAGCTTTTTCGCTAAAAGATTTTTTCTTCCTTTAAATAGACTTTGAACCGCCCTTTCCAACACTTTACGAAAACCACCTTTCTCTAATATTCCTCTCTCAACTCAAACCCTCTCTTTCTCTGTGCAACTGCTCCCTCCATTTCCAAATTATTTCTCGTTTCTTCTTCTCTACAGCGACAATGGTAAGCTTTCACTATTCTCTGGTTTACTATTCATTGATTTTTGTTTAGTATTTCCTCTTTTGAATTATTTTTTCGGAATACAAAAGGACGTTTTTCCATATCTGGTTGGTTTCCGTCATTGTTGTTTTTCAAAACCTTGAAACTAATAGTTTTCTCTATGCTCTGTGTACTCATTTCTCTTAGACATCATATGTTAATGTTTCTTTGGTTTATTTATCTAAATCATTCAAGGGTTTCAAGATTTTCATCGAAAATTTTATTTTCTAAAAAAAAAAATGAAATCTTTGATTGTTTGTTCTGTAAAGTCAAAAGCCCTAATTTCCAAGTTCATTTTTGTAGGTGAAATCATCTACAAAGTCAAAGAGCGATAACAGGAAGGAGTTTGACCCAGAGAAGGTCATCCCGTCTGGGTTGGACATCAACCTACCAGGATACCCTCGATATCCTGCTCCCCACGATGTTATGGTGGCTTTAGACCCAAAACTATATGTACCCGACATGTGCATTGACCTCAACTCTGTCTGGACATTCACCATCGACGTCAAAGCTTGCGAAGACTTGAATGCCTCAGGGATTCTACCGCTATTTTGCCTTAATGACAAGGACTACAGTATCCTCCTTGCTGAGGAATTCTATCAAAGAATGGTCATAAAGAATCCGACTACAATGCGTGGATGGATTCGAGGACGACCCGTCTCAGTCACTGCCAAAACAATTTCTAAAATCATCGGTATACGATATGGTGGTGAATTGGAGATAACCATTGCTGAGGCTGACCATGCCTGGTAAGCAATGAGGGGAATTAATACTCCAAGGGAACCTCAAGGCAAGATGCTGAGAAATCTCTTCCCTTTGGACGTCTATTGCTCAAGCCATCTGCTTGACAAGGGCCTTCTATTCAAAGGCGGGGCCCATGACATGTTCACTGCCCAACAGCTGAACCTCACCAGTGCCGTCTTCCTACAGACTCAACTCAACTACGACACTATCGTATTCAATGAGCTGAAACAGTATGTTGAAAAAGTGAAGGACAACTCCATCCTCAAAAGACCTTTTGTCAGGCTAATCAACGCCCTTATATGGGATACCACAGACATCAACTATTCCATTAAGGAAGATGAACTTATTTTGGTAACCAAGGATAAGCAGCTGACGGCCACGTTCTTCAACAAGTATGTTGATTATGAGAACAAGCGAAGGCAGCAACGATGACTTCCCAATGTCTCTCTTGAAAAGGTTGCCAAGCGAACACCAAAGGTCGTCACCCGCTTTAACATGGAAGCATATGATACTACTAGCAAGAGTTATCGTACTGCAGCTGACAAATTCAATAGCCAACTTGCTCAGGACATTTACTAGAAAGCAAAGGATCCGGCCGATTTAATCGAGAGCCGGCTGTTGAAAAAAATTGGCCAAAGCCAAGAAGGCACGGGCGGAAGAAGAAAAGGCTAAAAAGCGACAAGCTAAGTGGATAAGGCAAGAGCTGAAGGTCGGCAGACATGACAAATTTGCTGGCAGCTCTTCTGCAGCTGCCGGTAAACCTTCATCTCCCCAACCTTCTAACCAAGTGTGGGTCCCAATGGGCACAATAATAAGCTAGAAGGGGGGGGGGTTGAATAGCTTATTAAACACTTAAAAATTTTAAGTAAATACTTGACAGATACTTGCAATCTATAGAAAAGATTTAAGTAGCGGAAGACCTTCAAGGAATTTGTTCCAGGTCTGCCGATAAGGACTACCGGTAGACCTTTTACAGTTTACTTAAGTTCTGCTGTAAATGGATAAATATAAACAATGAAACTAAGCAGTTCAAGTATCAGACAAACAGTAAGAAATAACACAAGTATTTTGGGATGGTTCACACTATAATGAGTGCTACGTCCACCACCAAGGCAGTCAACCTTGGATTTAAATTGTGCACTATGTTTTCCACTTAGATCAATTACAAAGAATATCCCTTATGGATCGTGTACAAAATATTGACTTGTGTTTGGGGTCTAGGGAATCAAATATCTCAGAATACGTGATATTTAATTGCGGCGTATATAGTTAATGGAAGTTAACAACAACAAGAATAAAACAATAAGTGTTGATGAGCAGCTTCTTGTTGTTGACGAGGACTTCTAGATCTGTTGAGGATCTATTGAATGCACTGAGCTGAAAGACTTGGAGTTATGAAGTGTCAGAGCAATCCTTTAAGTGTTCGATTGATTCTGTACAGTTGTCATTGTTCCAGTCTTCAATGACAGTATTTATAGCAGGTGCACTTCAAAAGATCCATTGGAGAAGACGAAGACTTCAACAGCTCTTTTCATCAATGCATTAAATGCATGGGGCTGTCAGTCAAGGACTTTTGTCTTTCACAGATATCTAGAGCAGGTAATGATTTCTGAGATCTTGAAAAGGTGGGCGATTTTGGTGTCAGATCTGAGAGTTGTAGCAGAAAGTAGGGGAAAGTCTGCTTTTCCTGTTTTCACTGTTCAGGACGAAAAGTCTTCCTGCTTTTAGGAAAAAGTAGCCTTCGGCGGCTTGATATGTCAGGGAATGTCTTGGATTTAATTCAAATAACATATTGAGATAAGTTTGAATTAATCCAGTCAATCTTTGCTGGATAGGACACGTCATAGCAGATTAGGTGGACACGAGGTCTACCGGTTGTGAGCTGAGAGCAGGTCTTCCGTTTTAAGCATATGGAGAGGTCTTCCACTGAACCTGAAAAAGTCCTACAAAAACTATACAAGGCAAAGTTCTATCCCAGTTGCCACGCTAATCGATACGTAGCCCGATTAGCCACTGAAATATAAAACTAATGTAATGTACTGATCAGATATAAATCTAACATAAGAATCAACAATCTCCTCCTATTTATATCTGGTCATCATTACTACAAATGAGGGTTTTAAAACGTAATTATTTGATAGATAATAACATGTCTGAGAAATTTTATATATTAAGTAACGGAAGACATGCCTCTATCAAACAGAATAACACCTCAAATGTAAGAGACTAATCTAAGGGCAAACAAAAATAAGAAAATCATAGAACGGCACATAGATTAGCAGTAGTTCATATAAATTTAAACTGATTGTTTAAATTCTAATCAGATAATAAAATAAAGTAACAAGAATTTAAACAAGATAATTTTTGAAAGGCAAGTAATCATCTGTATTTATAAACAAGATGTTTACATTAAACAGAGTTTTCAAAAATAAGATAAATACAAAGGAAAGGGAAGAAAAGATACATAAACTACCAAGGTCTTTTCCTTTGCCTTGTCCGCAGCCTCCTTTCTTCGCTTCTCGCTCTAGCTCTTCGCATTCTTCGCCGATTCGCCATCCGTGACGGAGGTCCGGTGGAACAAGAACGGTAGTCCGCCTTCACGAAGACGGCCGTTTCTTCCATCAAGATTCTCGTTGATAGACCTCATTTGCTTCTCCTCCGTGATGGCCGATCACGATCAGCTGGTATTCATGACGTCGTGAGCGAGTTTCGAAAGGTTGTTGAGTTCAAGAACGGAGGACGACCGTGGCCGATGAAGAGTGATGGCATGGAATAACTCGTAGAAAATGGAGGACACGATACGGACACCTTCGTCGCGTTGAGCTTCGATGTTAATCTTGACATCGGTGAAGTCGTGTCGCATCTGCCCAAATCGAGTCGATACATCCTCTTGAAACTGTCGAAGAGTAGCGGCAGCCCGCCGTTGGCTTTGGATGCAAGAAGGCTATTTCGGCTGTAGCGGTAGATATGCTTGTAAGCTCGCTAGCCGCCGGTAGATGGCATCCGCCGGGACAAATTTCATCATTGGCAAGCGGATGAGAACTAGTAGCTGGCCAATCGTGAATGGCAGAGGTAGCCGCAGCCGTATGAGCTATTGGAAGGAGGAGTGATGGAGGCGAAGAAGATGAGTCTTGGGTTGGTATGGTGTTGGTGGAGGAAGATATGGTAATGGGTGGAGGGAGGTGGTAGTGGAGGGAATCAATCTCAATATCGTTGTCCGGTTTTGTCACCAATATGAGATGATTCTGTAAGGGGCCTAGAAACCGTAAGGAAGGGGCAGGTAGAAGAGGGATTTTTGTTTTCTAAGGAGAGGTCGGTTGGCCGAGGAGGTTGATGGGTGTGGTAATAGGTCGCCTACCGACAAAGCTGTTCAAAGGAACTTGGCAGCCAGCAGAGGCTAATGGTCGGGTGGGAGGGATTTGAGTTGGCTGGTGTGGTTGATGAAGTTGGTTGGGATTGGGATTGTGGTGAGGAAGGGTAGATGGGTCGTGAATAGTTGAATAGGGGGAAGGTGGAGGAGGAGTGGGGGTTCCGGCCGGCTTCTCCGAATTTGGCTCCTCCCCGATTTGAGGCCTCCCGAGGGATAGACTTCTCCTGAGGTGGTGAAGGGTTGATAGAATAGATGAAGGGTTGACAGCTGTGTAAGGTTTGGGCGTCGGTGAGTTGGTAGGGCGTCGGAGATGGTATAGATGAAGGGTTGACAGTAAGGTTTGGGCTGTGAGTCGGGTCAAGAGAAGGTATAGAGGGCTGAATTGACAAATGAGGTCGGTAGATGGATGGGCGCCCAGAGGTAGTTGGTGGGGCACTCGGTAGTTGGTTGTTTGGTCAGGCGGTAGATGGTTTGGTACCTACAGCTTCTCCTTTCTTCAAGCCTGAAATGTCGTAGAAGACTAAACCTGCTTCATCCTGTGAGGGCGTGAGTGTCAAACCGGGGCTGGTCATCAAAGGTTTTACGTCTCCTTCGCTTTGGTTTGGGAGGGGCGTGAGATGGTGAGGGTGATTGGCCGGTTTTGGTAGGTGGCTGGGAGGGATGACTTGGCTTGGGTGGCCGAGAGGATGGCTGCAGGGGCCGGAGAGGAGCCGGTTTGGGCCGGTGGAGGTGAGGAATGGCCGGATTGGCTCGGTGCCTTCTTTTGGCCTTCCTTCATCTCTTTCTCGACCCATTTGGCCTGCTCCTCTTCGCTTGGAGTGGCCTCTTCCCGCCTAGTCTTTTGCCTTTGCCCTTGGTCGCCATCTTGGTCCGTAGCAATGCTTCTCGCCTCACGCCCAAGTCTTTGGCTTTTTGATGGAGGGACGCGCCACTTGATCGCCAAATTTTGCAGGCCTTTTATGGGTCCCGCTAGGCCATGCGCTTCCATGTCGCGGGTGACCAAGATAGGTACAAGCTTGGCCACTTTGTCAAGGGTAATCCGGCGGTAGACCCTTCGCAGCCTGCCGCTTGTTCTCGCATTCTGTACTACTTGCCGAAGAACTAAGCCGTGAGTCGCCTCCATGGCCACAAAGAATCAATTCATCTTCCTTTAGGGAAGAGTTGACATTTGAATCATCCCTTAAAAGGGCATTGATTAGCCTCGACGGCGGGCGCTTTGCAAGTGGGGTTGTTCTTTGCTTTCTCCACCCATCGCTTTAGCTCATCGAAGATGATGACCCCCCGCTGAGTTTGAGATGAAGAAATACAACATCCGGGTCGTTGATTTGTCGGGCGGTGAACATGTCATGTGCTCCACTCTTGAATAGAGCCCTTTGTCAAGGAGGTGGCTTGTTTAGTATACGCCCGAGGGAAAAGATTTCGAGCATTTTCCCTGGGGTTCCTCAGAGGTTTCGCACCCCTCATGGCTTCCTGCATGTACAAACCTCACCATGGTTGTCGAGAGCTCTTCCGTAGTGTACGCCGATGATAGTGGAAATATTTTTGGCGGTGATGGAGATAGGTCGGCCCCTAATCCATCCTCGAAGAGCAGTCGGGCTCATAAGTTCCATCCTTTGATATCCTTCGAAATTCTTTCCGCCAGAAGATAATCAATTTTTGTAATTTTGTCATTGAGGCAGAAGAGGGGGAGTATGCCAGAAGCGTTCATGTCCTCGCAAGCTTTGACGCCGGCAGCTATAGAGTTGATTGACTGAAGGTCAATGCACATTCCTGGAATATATAGCTTCGGGTCCAGAGCGATGACGATGTCACGGGAGGCGGAAAGATTGGGTATCCCTGGGTTGATATTCGAGCCGAGGAATGTCGTTTTCGGTTTAATCTCTTTCCACAAGCCAGCGCTCGATTTTGAAGTTCGTGCCTGAAAGAAATGTAAAATAAAAATTAGGGCTTTTCATCATACAACTAAACAAGTAGGAATTTCAAGGTTTTCTGAAATAATTGAAATTTTCGAAGCGAAAACTTGAAACCCTAGAATGTTTAGAGTAACCACACTCGAGAAAAGTATAACAGCAGATTTCCATAAGAATAAACGATGAATGTTCATAAACGACTGTTAGTATTCAAGTTTGTAAGAACAACAATGGCGAATCATCAGATAAACTCGAAAAATGACCGCTTGAATTCCAAAACAATTTTAGGTTGAAAATGAAATGCGTAGCAAGACATAGTAAGTTTCGAGTAGAGTAGAGAGGAGCATACCATTGTTGATGATGAGAAGAAGAAACAAGAAGGATTTGAATTTGCAGAAAGTAGTTACAGAGAGAGAGAGAGAGAGTATGAATAGAGAGAGAAATATTTTGTCAAAAGGTTTCGTAAAGTTTTGCAAATGACGGTTCAAGGACTATTTAAAGGCGAGAAAATTTTAGTTTGAGAAAGCGGGAACTTAAGATATTTTCTTAAGTACCAAATTTTATCCTTGACCCCTTTATTGCTTTAGAAACCTCTTTAGCAAAAAAAATAGACTAAGTAAGAGTACTAACCTTTAAGTCTTCCCAAAGGAGAACTTACGCCTTCCGATTAGTCTTAAAACAAGTCTACCGTAAGATGAAAGAAACATTAACAAAATATTAAAATTAAGCAAGAGGATCAATCATACCAAGATTTCTCCTTAAATAAGCAAACCCGGTGGCATCCAAAGGGTTTTGTGAGAATGTCCGCTAATTGATGCTCGCTTGGAACATATTCCAAACTCGATGTTACCTTTTTCCACATGATCTTTGAGGAAGTGATAACGAATATCAATGTGCTTTGTCTTGGAGTGCATCATCGATTTTTGGAGACCGAATTGCCGATGTGTTATCACACATGATTGGGTAGTTTGCGCCTTGATGTTGTAGTCCACTAGTTGTTGCTTCATCCATAGCAGCTTGAGAGCAACAAATGCTTAAAGAATGTATTCACTGTGGTTGAATTTGCAACCGATCCTTGTTTCTTGCAAGACCATGAGACAAGTCTATTTCCAAGGAATTGACAAGTCCCATCGGGTGCTTCTTCCGCTCACTTTGTGTCGCATAATCTGATCCGAGTATCCAACTAGATTGAAGTTGTTGGATTTTGGGATACCGATGCCTAGATTTGTTGTTTTTGAAACATATCTCGATGATACGCTTAAGAAGCAAATGTGACTCCTTTGGATCCGCCTCGCCGAAATCTAGCACAAACACAAACAAAGAAACATAATGTCGTCTACTAGCAAGAAGGTAAAGAAGAGAACCTATGATTCCTCTGCATTTGGTCATGTTCTCTTTGCTTTCCTTTTCATCTTTGTCAAGATGGCGCCGGTAGACATTGAGTTTCAATCCTTTGGCCGAATCAAGACCGAACTTCTTGATTAGTTCCTTTGCATATTTGGTTTGGCCGATAAAGATTCCGCTCGGAAGTCCGTTGTATCTCAGCCCAGAAAGTAGGTAAGTTCACCCATCATGCTCATCTCGAACTTGCTCGCATCGCCTTCTCGAATCTCTTACACAATGTGCTTTGGTTAGTTGATCCAAAGATGATGTCGCCCACATAGATTTGTACTGTAAGAGAATGGCCTTTGTGCTTGAGGATGAATAAAGTAGTGTCTATTCTTCCTCTCACGAATCCTTGTTCAATTAAGAACTTGGATAGAGTTTCATACCAAGCCTCGGGAGCTTGCTTCAGCCGCAGAGCTTTCTTGAGCGTAGACGTGATCCAGCTTTGTCTCGAGATAATAAATCCTCGAGGTGCTCCACGATACCGCTTCTTGAAGATCACCATTCGAAAGGCACTCTTTACATCCATCCGATACACTTTGAAGTCCATGAACGAGGCATAAGCTAGAAAAAGTCTCGATTGCCTTCTAGTCTAGCAACAGAGCAAAAGTTTCATCAAAGTCAATTCCTTCTTCCCCGCCGGTATCCTTGAGCAACCGCCTAGCTTTGTTTCTCGTGACATTTCCATCTTCATCTCTTTTATTTCGAAAACCCACTTGGTGCCGATGACCGGATGATCGCCGGTCTTTGAACTAAGCTCCACACTTTACATCTTTCAAACCGGTTCACTCTTTCTTGCATAGCTTCAATCCAGCTTATGATCTTCGATAGCTTCATCAATCTTCTTTGGTTCGAGTTCGATACAAATGCATAAGCAAACATAGTTTCTTCTCGAACTTTATTTCTCGACGAACTCCGTGTTGAGATCACCAATGATTTGAGAAATAGGGTGATCTCTTGCTTCAATAATGCTTGAGGAAGATCACTTCGTGGGTTCTTCCCTTAAGAAGTCCTGAGTAGGTTGAGAAGGAGATTCACCAAAATCTAGTTCAAGAGATAGGATCTTCAAAACCTTCATTTTCTCGTGAACAAGAAGGATGAGTGATCTCAGAAGGTGCTTGGGGTAAAACAAGAGATGGGTTCGTGGTCAATGTAAGAGTTGTTATCTGGTACGGCAGAAGTTATCGCCTCACCGGTGGAGGGTTAGCGGTTTCTGAGGGTTCTCAGCTTGCCGCTTTCTCGATGAGGAGTGGAAGTTGATGCCGAGTTGGTACTGCCTCATCATTATCGTAATCATTAGCAACGCTCGAGCCTTTCTAGGCTCTAACAAGTCATATTCATCAAAAGAAACATGCATTGCATTCTAAGATTTTTAAATTAGATTTATCGAAAATGCGAAATGCTTTTGAATGTTTGGAATACCCTTAAAAATTCCTTCGTCTCGATTTTGCATCAAATTTTCCTCTATATTCTTTTCCATTATAAAGAATAAAACATTTACAACCGAAGATTTTAAGAAATCCTATGTTTGGGATCTTCCTCTCCATATTTCATATGGAGTTTTATTATGAAACTTGTTTACTGTGGATCTATTCTGTAAACATGCAAGTTGTTGATCGCTCTCGCCTGTAAATACTTCTGAAGTTTAGCTTCGCCAAAGATTGTTCTTGCCGCTCAATCGTTCTGTTTCTTCCGCTCAGCCTACACCATTTTGTTGAGGAGTACCGGCAGAGAAGTTGTGGCCGATCCCGTGGTCATCGCAAAGATTTTTCTACACCATTGTTTTTGAATTCAAGGCCATTGTCCGATCTTATGTCACAAATGTCTTCAAGCTTTTGAGTTTGAAGTCTTCTCAAAAGTTGACTAGATCATACGCTTTCATCTTTAGATGTCATAGTTTCAATCCAAGTGAATCTAGAGTAGTCATCAACTACTACAAGTGTGTACTTGTCTCCGTAAATACCGCCGTTGTAATAGGTCCAAAGAGATCCATATGCAGTTGAAGAGGTCTGCTTGTTGATAAAACATACTTTCTTTTGAAGGAAGACTTGGAAAGTTTTCCTAGTTGGCAAGCTTTACAACTTCGTCATGATCGGCAGACACCGTAGGTAGACCTTTGACAAGCCCATTTTTGGAGAGCTTGAGAGGTGCTTGAAGTTGAGGTGATCGAGACGCTTGTGCCATAGCCACCGTTGTCACGAACATTGTTGGCTACTAGACACGTGTTTGAGAATCTCCCTAGAAGATTTAAGTCCACGACATAGACGCTTCCTTGTCTATTGCCGGCCAAGATTGTAGAGCAGATTCACCGCCTTTGATGAGGCACGGTTGGAATTGAATTGGCATAGAAGTCCTTTGTCGCACTGGGATATGCTCGTAAGATTGTGCTTTAAACCACTTACTAGAGAAACTTTGTTGATGGAGAGACTTCCTCTAGTAATTGAGCCATATCCAATTGTCTTTCCTCTTGCATTATCTCCGAAAATAACGGGGTCCTTTGCTTCACTATATTCAGAAGAAGACTGCTCCTCAAATATGTGTCTTGAGCGACCAACCGCCTAGGTACCGATGTCTTTGTTTTCTCGATTCTATAGCCATGAAGCATTCTCGAAAGAATTAAAGTAAACAAGGTACCCTTTATTTTCTTTCGGTCCTAAGGATTAGCAACCTTTTGCAACCCATACCGCTGACCTTGAGAGAACTAGGTCTCTCGATCTTGGGTGAACCTTAGCAGTATTCTCGGTGCCGATGGCCTAGGCAATTGCAAGAATGACATAAATGGAAAGTCCACAGAGAACTCGTTAGTGTCTTCAACCAAGAGTGCTTATGATTATTCCTTTTCTTGACATCCATTCTTGGTTCGCCTTTTGTTTGTTGATGGTAGACTTAATTGGTTTCTTTCGAATCTTCTAGGTAGGTTACCAAACTTAGCTTTAGCTTTTCTATTGATTACCTTTTCGTAAGGATTCGGTAGAATACCTTTAAGTTTACCTTCAACAGTAAAGGAGCCTTTCCTGCTTCATAGACAAACTTGATAGTTACCTAGAGGTTTAGTAGGTCTACCGTCCGCCAGACTTTGCCTTGGCATAGTTGTTGCCTAGACTTCACTTTCTACCGCTTACCTTTTCAGTTTCTCATTTGAGTCACTCATTTTGGCTTTTCCTTTCTCGAGCTTTAGGGTAAACGTAGGGACACTTGAATAACCAAGGCCTTGTTTCCTATATTTCCAAATGTCTGCTTTAGAGAAAGATATATCATTAGCGCCTCTGAGGATTCACCTTTCTATGACCAAGAGATTGCCTCGGAAGAGGCACATCCGAATATCCTATGCCGCTTTATCATTGCTAGATTTTTGGCTTGAAAGGATTTCTTCGAATGCATCCTTGAGTCGCTCCAGAGTCAATTGTCTTTTGCAAGGCAATTTTCTCTAGGTCAAGTCCTTTGATGTGCTCGATAGACAATCAATTTTGTCATAAAGGAATTTGTTTTCTTCCTTCGCTTGATACTCTCTTGTTGACAGCTATTGAGAGTTTGAATCTCACCGCCATCATAGATTTCTCACCGTAAGTTTCTCACAGCTTGGCCGCTTTAACATAGGCTACTCTAAAGGAATTAAATTCTTCAAGCATATCCCGATTATCCTTGAGAAGTTCTTCCTTATCAAGCTATCACCGTTGGTTTCATTTTTGTCCAAAGGACTGGTGAAACTTGACTTCATTTTCGAGTCATAGGTAGGACCTGAATCATGAGCTATTAAGCATATGTTAGCTTGCTCACAATCCTCTTCCTCCTCTTCTCGAATCGCCTCAAACCATGTAGCAACCTGTTTGTCTTCTATGTCTTCACCAACATACCTTTTGTTTTTGAAATTTTCTAAAAGAGGGTTTTCGGTATGCTTCAAATTTTGGCTTAGGACATTTTGAGGCAAAATGATCAGTTTCCTACAGCTTATAACACACAAGCTCTTCCTTAGATGAGCTTTCACCATTCTTCCTAAAAGGTTGTTGGTGTGTGTTCTTCCTTCCATATTTTGCAAATTTTTGAAAACGCTTTACAAACATAGCAAATTGTTCATCGATAAAAAATCATTTTCACAGAAGAAGTGGATGGTTTGTTTTCAACAATGATTTCTTCTTGGACCATGGCCGGCAAGGATACGCTTCGAACTGCTTGTCTTGCTCTAGAGCTTGATTAACTTCAAGTTCATAAACCTTTAAACTTATGCGTAGAGACTACGAAGAGTCATCTCGCTTAAGTTCTTAGATTCTTTCATAGCCGTGGTCTTCAACATGCCATAAGCTACCTAGAGAGCCTAGAAACCTCATGTTCATTTCCTTTTTGTCATACGCTTTTACCTAGAGAAAAGCAACTATTAATTACCTCACCGAAGGCGATCATATGCTTGTCTCAAGGTTTCCTTAGGATCCTTTTTGAAAGAATCAAACCGCCGGATGTATGTATATTTTCTCGTTGTCTCTTGTGTCTTGGTCTCCTTCCAAGTATTCCACAAGAGCTTCCCACATCTCTTTGCAGCTTGTACATCGAATCACTTGGGTATGTGCTTGTGTCTAGAGAGTCGGTGATTATGTTGATTGCTTTGTCAAGTTCTACCAAATTTCTATCATCCTCTCGTCCATTCGATTCTTCTTTAGGTAACTTCTCGCAGATTCCCAAAGAATGGAGGCTAGAAGATTTGCCTTCATTGGTACATGTTGACCTGCAGTGACACATTTCCATAATCTGCTGTCAATAGAGTTCATGAATCTCATTACTTTATCCTTCCATACATCAAAATGTCCTTCGTCCAATATTGGGACGTGGTTAGCATTAGATGTAGGAAGCATATAGTGTGTTTGTGCCATTATATCGTATCTCTCAAGAGATTAATCTTGGAAAAACTTGTTTTCGAAGAGTAAGGCTCTGATACCAATTGTGGGTCCCAATGGGCACAATAATAAGCTAGAAGGGGGTTGAATAGCTTATTAAACATTTAAAAACTTTTAAGTAAATACTTGAAAGATACTTGCAATCTATAGAAAAGATTCAAGTGGCGGAAGACCTTCAAGGAATTTGTTCCAGGTCTACCGATAAGGACTACCGATAGACCTTTTACAGTTTACTTAAGTTCTGCTGTAAATGGATAAATATAAACAATGAAACTAAGCAGTTCAAGTATCAGACAAACAATAAGAAATAACACAAGTATTTTGGGATGGTTCACACTATAATGAGCGCTACGTCCACCACCAAGGCAGTCAACCTTGGATTTAAATTGTGCACTATGTTTTTCACTTAGATCAATTACAAAGAATATCCCTAATGGATCGTGTACAAAATATTGACTTGTGTTTGTCTAGGGAATTAAATATCTGTAAAACAGGATATTTAATTGCGTAAATATAGTTAATGGAAGTTAACAACAAGAAGATTAAAACAATAAGTGTTGATGAACAGCTTCTTGTTGTTGACGAGGACTTCTAGATCTGTTGAGGATCTATTGAATGCACTGAGCTGAAAGACTTGGAGTTATGAAGTTTCAGAGCAATCCTTTAAGTGTTCGAATGATTCTGTACAGTTGTCTCTTTGTTCCAGTCTTCAATGGCAGCATTTATAGCAGGTGCACTTCAAAAGATCCGTTGGAGAAGACGAAGACTTCAATTTTTTCATCAATGCATTAAATGCATGGGGTCACATAAGGACTTTTGTATACACAGATATCTAGAGCAGGTAATGATTTCTGAGATCTTGAAAAGGTGGGCGATTTTGGTGTCAGATCTGAGAGTTGTAGCAGAAAGTAGGGGATAGTCTGCTTTTCCTGCTTTCACTGTTCAGGACGAAAAGTCTTCATGCTTTTCGGAAAAGGTTGCTTTCGTCGGCTTGATATGTCAGCGAATGTCTTGGATTTAATTCAAATAACATATTGAGATAAGTTTGAATTAATCCAGTCAATCTTTGCTGGATAGGACACGTCATAGCAGATTAGGTGGACACGAGGTCTACCTTGAGCCGAAAGCGTGTCTTCCGTTTTAAGCATATGGAGAGGTCTTCCGCTGAACCTGAAAAAGTCCTACAAAAACTATACAAGGCAAAGTTCTATACACAGTTGCCACGCTAATCGATACGCAGCCCGATTAGCCACTGAAGTATAAAACTAATGTAATGTACTGATCAGATATAAATCTAACATAAGAATCAACTGTGTATAGAGGTCAGATCAGAAAATATCAGATATAAATCTAACATAAGAATCAATCCCTTCTGATACCTTTAAACCCTTTTCCTCAAAAACCTAGCCCGAGTTTGGAAAGGAAGAAATAGCACCGGTCATTTGATACGGGAAACATGCATAGAGGTCAGATCAGAAAATATCATAATCAGTTCAGAAAATACAGATTTGGACATAATGACCGCCGAAAATAAATAGTCTACAGCGGGTACTGATACAAGGGCTTCGGGGTACGTTCCTACGCCGGCCATGCAGCAGTGGTTAGACCAAAGTTTGGATACACAGAATGATCGCATAATGAGCTAGATGGCAAAACTCATGCAAGGTCTAAAGCTCAATGGTGAGGGAACCACTTTCCCTGCAACCCCTTAAGAAGCATCTACTTCTCATGCTCCTCTAAACCCAAACCCTCGGCCAAACACTAACCAACCGCCAGTGCCCCAATCACCAATTTCTCACCAAATACCTATTATTACCAAAATTTCAACCCTTTCTTGCCAAACCCACCATGTCCTTTCCCAAATACCCATATGCCCAAAAATCCAAGTGGCCTTCCATTTCCCATCACTAACCCACTCCAAAACAACCCATATATAAACCCCAGAAGATATACCGAAACGAACCCAGTTATTCCTAATCCTTCCAGCATATACCAAAACCCAGCACCTCCTCCCACCAAAATAAAGGCAGAGATTAAGAACCTAAAAAAGTATAATGCACAAGGTCTTAAACAAAGGGGAGTTTTCTACGCGGGCATTAACGCTAAAACCTTCAACCATACTACCCTCAAAATTCAAAATGCCCGACATAGAAAAATTCGATGTGATTGGATGCCCTATCTCCCACTTAAAATCTTATTCTATTAGCATGCATCGAGAGGGGCTAGTTTCGAAGCCATGGCCTCCAATTTTCACCTTACCTTGATATGGGCTAACAATGGTTAATGCTAGCAGATAATAGTACCATGGGTACTTGGGACCAAATAGCAGAAGAATTCCTAAATAGGTATAAGGACAACACTACCTCTGAAAACAAAAGAGACCTTGAGGCATGCACCCAAAGGGAAAAAGAAACCTTTGCATAATTTGCAGCCAGGGGGAAGAGAAAAGTTACCCAAATTTTGGACAGACCTGATCCATCTGAATCAGCCTAGTTGTTTATAAAAAACCCCCAGCCAATTTATCTTGAACGCATGAGGTATCTTCCCTACGGTGATTTCAATACCATTGTTGAAATAGGAAATCGTATTGATGAAGAAATACATACAGGGTCCCTAGAAATTTATATGCCTCTAAGTTCATTCTTCTATTCTGAATCAGAAGAAGAATGTACAGAAGAAGTCGATGTTGTTGAAAGAATTCCAACTGGTAAATACAGTAATGTGCCATGGTCATATGAGATAGACAAGTTTGCCAATTCCGTTGAAGGAAATAGTAGTACTAACAGAAGCTTCATAGGACCTTACAAAGGGAACATAAGGCATTACGATGAATTATATGCCTCAATGTCCCTGATATTACAAGGTTTAATTACACAAGGGGTCCTGAAACCAATGGAGAATTATAAACCTCCAAATCCACTACCAAGCACATGTGATCGCTCTCAGTATTGCGAGTATCATCGTAGCAGTGGCCACCCCACCGATAAGTGTTATATGCTCAAAAGTGTCATCCAAGATCTTATTGATGGTCAGGTCATTGAGAAGCCACATCCCTAAATCAACATGATCTAGTCAACCCACCGGACTAGTTTAAGAAAAAATGATGCTACTCTACATGGTCATCCCCCCCATCTTCAGAGAAGAAAGATTTTACAAAGTAGCATGCGAAGCAGTGGTCGAGCATCGCCGAAGAAAGAACTTGGATAGGATGGAACGTTAGTACAAAAAGTTGTTGGACATTCAGGGAAGGACAAGGGAAGACTTTGAGACTCATAGAACCCTGAAATACCTTTTTGTATACACCTCTTCAAACCCTTTTTCCTTAAAACCTCCCTTCGCTAAATAAAATCTTCAGGAGGTAACTTTTTTCAACTCAGTGTCAATTTTCGTAGATTCTCCATGCATATTTTTTCTTTTCAATTCAGATCACCTATTTCCGAGTATCCCTGGACATGTTTTCTTCCAAGATTGATAAGTTGACTTATTTAAAAACACTTAAATCCATACAAGTTGACAATGAGTCATCTAGAAGATATGGACCCGCAAACTATTAAGAACACATGAAATTCAAAGCAGGCAAGTCGTCTTGATCGGAATCGCCTTCAATTCGACCCATTGCGGCCGAGCTGTTAGTAGCATACTGGGACTTTCCACCATACACCAAAATCCCTCCGAATACTTGAAACCTTTTTTAGTCCACCTTATGCCGAAATCCCTATTGAAAATAAAACCTTCCGACATCCCCAGCCAAACTATCCCTATTATCCAGTTTCCCAAAACCAGGGGCTATTTCGCTTTTTTATATCCACTAAGAATGATTATCCCTTTGTCCCAAAAAGAGAGATAACATTCTCAACTGCTATGATGATGCTCCGAAAAAAGAAAAAAAAAAAAGAAAAAAAGAAAAAAAAGAAGAAAAAAAGGAAGAAAAAAAAAGAAAAAAAAGAGAAAAAAAATCACTCTGGAGCAAATCCATCATTTGTCCATCTCCCTCTTACCCAAACTAGTTTGGGGGCTTCTTGGGAAAAATCAACACTTTCACCTTTTTAGGTGTGGATCGAAAAAAAAGGGAGAGGCCCACCATACCCAAAACCCAAGCCATACCCAATGTCAAAACCACAAAGCCTACCATACTCAAACCAAAAGCCAAATTATCCATCTAGAATCCACTGTCTGAAAAGCCAACCAACAATCAAATTATTGATCACTTTTTCCATGAAAAGACCTTCCAACCAGAAACCTCAAAACCAATCCATCCCGAAAAGTTTAAACAATACACCTCGAACCTGACGCGATCAACAGCTCTACTTCAATCTGTTATAACGTGATCTGAGTCAAAGATGTACTCCTTGCTAAAAAATACGTAAAAATATCAAAAGATAATTACCAAGTAGGGTTCATAAACCCACCAAACCTAGTAATACTCGGCAACAAGGTGAACTCTGAATACCGACTCTCTTTCTTGTTCAATAGAGTCTTCCTCATATCCTATGCCTTTGATTTTCTCTTCAGTAAGAAAGAAAAAAAAAGAAAAAGAAAAAAGTCCACCTAGGGGCTTTTCCTCCATCCACTTCTGGAGTCATTCGTATTCATAAAAATACATCAATTGAGTATACTACGGGGCTTTCTATCCCAATTTTTTTAAAAATAAAATAAAATAAATTATTGATTGAGTCACCCTGGGGCTTTTCCCACCAACTCATAAGTCTTGTCTAGGCAGTCTCCTACCACATATTCCCTGGATCATGAATTATTGGAAAGAGGCATTTTGGAAACACATATCAACCGAGAAAGTTCTGCCTCGGCCTTACTAGGCAAGGACATCTTAGGAAATGGTCCTTCATGATTTCTGCGAGCCAATTGGATTTATTTCAGATGCACTTTGCCCCTACCTTCCTGTTGATGCTAGTCTGGTTGTCTACCAATTTCTGTCCATAATACTAAGGGTTCGAAACTCCACTTACAAGATTAGACTATTTGCTTCACTTTGGCATCGTGCTAGTTTCCCTAAGTTCTATCAGATCTTGCTGCTTGACTACCATGTTATCTCTTCATATGGGCCGGTTTTTGAAAACCTCCTTACTTGCTTTGCCAAAAACCATGATATTTTGTTACCAAGTCAAAAGAAAAAGAAATAGGAGACCACCATTGATTCATTAAGAAACCCCACCAGATACCAGAAACCAAAACATCATACCTCCTATGTTTGTGACCAAAGCTTCGAATAAAACCCCAATAAAGCAACAACCTCAGCCTTTTCACCTACCAACCAAATGGTACAGTGTGTTTATAAAAGATAAATTAATTCTCGCTTAATTTGCAACGAATATTGCGGTCTAAAATCAATGTTTTTCTCAAAATGATGCAATTAATATTGTACCAAATGTATTGTTGTAGTTGCTCTGTTAGTAATGTAATGAATATTGCATCAGATCCCTGCATTTACCCTTTATGCCTGCATATCACATGAAATTTTTGCATCTAGTCTTTGTGATGGGTCTCTTGCGAATGCAATGGATATTGCATATGATCTTTTGTCGGCCTGTTATGATGCAATTGATATTGCAACAGATATTTTGCATGCACTTTCTTTGTTAGTGATGCAATGGTTATTGCGTCGAATATTAACTTGATTTTTCTCTCTTGGTGATGCAATGCATATTGTATTGGATCTTGCTACAAGTTTCATAGAGATGCAATAGATATTGCATCAGCTTTGGTGATAGTCTTGTGGCAATGCAATGAATATTGCATCTTGTCTTAATGTAATGCGATGGGTATCACTTCTAATTTTGTAATAATGCGATGGATATCGGATCTAGCGTTGCGATGCAATGGATATTGCATCTGATTGTTAATGCAATGGATATTGCATTTAGTGTTGTGGAGATGCAATGGATATTGCATCTATTTCTATGATAGTGCGATGGATATCGCATTTAGCGTTTCGATAGAATAAATATTGCATCTGATTTTGGGATAATGCAATGGATATTGCATTCAGTGTCTTGGCGATGCAATGGATATTGTATATGATCCTGCGATGCTGTGGTGATGCATTGAATATTACATCCAACCTTCGCGTTAGCTTCCTAGAAATGCAATGAATATTGCATCTGCGTTTGCGATGATGCAATGAATATTGCATCCAGTCTTTGCAATGCAATGAATATTGCATCTGCGTTTGTGGAGATGCAATGAATATTGCATCCAGTCTTTGCAATGCAATGAATATTGCATCTGCGTTTGTGGCGATGCAATGAATATTGCATCCAGTCTTTGCAATGCAATGAATATTGCATCTGCGTTTGCGGCGATGCAATGAATATTGCATCCAGTCTTTGCAATGCAATGAATATTGCATCTGCGTTTGCGGCAATGCAATGAATATTGCATCTGCGTTTGTGGCGATGCAATGAATATTGCATCTGCATTTATGGTGATGCAATGAATATTGCATCCAGTCTTTGCGATGCAATGGATATTACATCTAGGTATGTGGTAATGCAATGAATATTGCATTGGCTTGTGGTGATGCAATGAATATTGCATTTGGGTTTGTGGTGATGCAATGGATATTGCATCTGGGTTTGTGGTAATGCAATGAATATTGCATTTTGATGTGCGTTATTTTCACTAGGTTGTAATGGATATTGCAACTATCTTTCCGCGTCACAACTTGTTTGTTTGCATGGGGCCGAACTACATTTGGTCTGATTCCTTTTATTAAGGGATACGTAGACAGCCTATTTCGATAGGTCCGACCAGTAGAGCATTTAATTTGCATATCTACTTAAAAACTACGATAACCTGCTATAACCGACTAAAAATGTCTAGGATATGTGAGATTTGAAATGCATTATAACTGCTACCTGTTTCATTACTCCCCATTATAATTTTCATGAAATTTGGGAGTCTATTTCTTATCAACAATGTACGTTTACTCGGTAAGCTTCGGGTTACCCATAAACTCCATCGTTGAGGGGCTCTGTAGACACCCCAATTTCATACCCCTGGTATGTAACATGACATGAAATATCAAGACCTGTTGAAACTTAACAAATGACAAGTTACAGGGTTTAAAAATGCAAAAGGATAAGCAGGATGCACAAAACAGTGAAATGCAGGGGTCAAAGTATCAAAAAGCACCCCAAAAAAGGAGCTAGGCGCCACCCACAGCCATAGTTGGCGCGGCGCCCACCCCTTCCATGGGTGGCACCCAATAGTGCCTTGTGCACTGTAGCTTTCGGTCTAAGGTGCAATTCTCTCAGCACGCGGTACAAGCCGGTGAAGCACAAAAGAGAAAACTTAAGGACAAAGGAGTCCCTATCTCGACCTATAAATAGAAGGCCTCGACTTCGTGAATTCACACACTCTCCACACACAGTTAACATACCGCTGAAAAAATACGCAGTGAGTTCTGAGAGCGATCGTCTTGAGAGAGAGTTCCTCTCTTCTAAAAAGCCTTGTAGCTCCGTCAAATCTCCTCCAAACTCAAAACCAACCGGCCAAAGTGAACCTTAGCCTCCCCGCTAGGATTCCACCCTATTTCCCCGGTCCAAAAATCTCAAAAAGAGCAGTTGCTCTGTTCGAATCCAGAGGCCAAATCTGCCAGAAGCAAGCAGTTGCTCAACCCGATTTCCGCCAGCAGCAAGCAAACAACATCAAAAAGAAAGTAGTTGCTCCACCCGTTTCCTAAGGCCTAAAAGCAACTTTCGAAAGTAGTTACTCTGTCCGAATCTCTGCAACACCAAAAGACTCCTTCTCCCGGAAGGACAGAGCGAGCACACCCCATGCTCTTAAAGGTAAGCCTTTAAGAGGTTTAATTAAAAATGATATTTTCAGCCGGCCCAATGTATAAATATAAGCAGTTATGCTGCTGTAGACACCCCAATTTCGTACCTCAGATATATGACATGACAAAAAATATCAAGAACTGTTAAAACATTAACAAATGTCAAGTTACAGGGTCAAAATTGCAAAAGGATAAAGCAGGATGCACAAAAGGACAAATTGCAGGGGGTCAAAGTGTCAAAAATGAGCAAAGTTTGAGGTTTAGGCACCACCTACCAAAGGTTTGGGTGTGGCGCCCAAACCTTTCTTCCCCAACACTATTCATCACTCCATTTGCCGTAAAATGCAAATCGTCCAACGCGGTGTACAACTCCCTGATGCACGGAGAGAAATCACAAAATTCCTTCGATGTCGGCTCCTTCCTATAAATAGCAGTGCCCGGCTCCTTCATTCAACACACCTGCTTTGCGTAAAATTTCTCTGCGTCTCTGTTACGCTGAAGAAATAAACACCGATAGATAAAATTCTAAAGCCTCGAAACCCTGCCAAACCTCCGCCAAACACAAATCCAACCGGTAGAAGTGTACCTTAGCCCCCGCCTAGGTATCCACCCTTTTCCCGGTCCCAAAAATCGTGGATAGAGCGGTTGCTCGATTTAAAAGGCCAAAATTAGCCAGTAAGTTACTGCTGCCAAAATTTAGCCTTTTCGGCCAAACAAACAACGAGAAATAAGCAGTTACCTGCCCGATCCCGAGGCCGAAAAGTAACTTTCAGAGCAGTTACGCTGCCCAAATTCACACAACACACAACTTCAACCAGACCAGACCAGACCAGAAAAAAAAAGACTCTCTCTCCCCGAGGGACAGAGCGAGCACACCCCTACGCCGTTTGTAAGCTTTTATTGTTAAAGTTTTTAATTTCTATGTAATAGTATTATTTCCAGTCCGGCCAAATGTAAATATATAAGAAGTTGTGCTGCCCGGATTTTATTAAGAAATAGTACTAAATGTAGCCGTTATTATGGCAAAATATTTTTTAGATGAGTTTGTATTTATTTATTTTATTCAATAAATTCTTTATTTGTAAATGTATTATTTCGATCCGGTTCAATATAAAAAATATAAGCGCTATTATCTTTGCCGGATTTTGTCAGGAAATAATACTAAAAAGAGCCGTTATAATGGCCAAATATTTTTAAATGTGTCTGTAATTATTGGAAAGAGACGGATGCGAGTCCGTAAATAATGTGGCCACGAATGTATCTGTTTAATTTTCCCTTGTCAAAATAAGACCTTATTTATCTGCTAAGTAAATGTGACAATAAGCATACTTCAGCCAAAAACGTTTCGAGACCGAAAGGGCGAGTTGGGTGCCTAGCACCTTCCCAACTCGTAACTTAGCCTCCGAACCCGCTTTCTAAAATCTCTGGTTTTCTTTTCTGGTTTTCCTTTATTTTTGCCTTAAAATAAAGGTGGCGACTCTAAAACATTTTTGATCCAGTGGGGCCTCGCAACATCTTTCTTTGCACTTTCACGTTCTCCCCTAAATGAGGGAGAATGGGAATGGAAAGGTGATATATTTCTATGTCTTGGTATCCCCGAAATAATGGATAACTTGACGTAGAAAATCCAAGGCACTCATAGTGATCCAAAATAGGCCATAAGGCTATTTTCATAAAATTCATAGTGGGGGCGTCGCAATATTCTTTCTTGCACTTCTCTATTTTCCCTGAAAGATAAAAGGGGAGAATGGGAATGGAAGAGTAATGCATTCCCATATCCTGTTATCCACGAAATAAGGGATAATTTGACATGGAAAACCATAAGTTCCCATATTGGATACAAAATTCACTCAAGGCAACCGAGGCACATTCCAACGTGCTAATATAGACAACACTCCTCTCGCAATTTGGATTTCGTCTTCCCCTAAACAAGGGAGGGTGGAACGAGAGCAGTGGTGTCCCGCATCCGCACGTACGCGCACCCCTATCCAAGGGCGCGCGGGGCGCGGGGGCACATTTTCCGGGAACCTCACAGCTGCCGGGATTTCTATAGAAAATAACACTAAAAGAGCCATTATTATGGCCAAATATTTATAAATATATTTGTAATTCCTGGAAAGAAGCGGCTGCAAGTTTGTAATAATATAGATACAGATATATATGTTTAAATGCTTTATTTCATTTGCTAATTAAATATAATGTAAGTGTGGTTGGGCCTGTTTAGGCAGCCCACTTTGTGAAGCCCAAACCCAAAGCAACCCAGAATCCCTTCTGCATCAGCCCGCCCCAAACCCCCTCTGTTCTGTTTGTGTAGCCGCTGTTGCTGCTTGTGGTTCCTCTATGGCCTTGGTTCTATTTTCAGGTTTTGCTTCCTTTTGACCCTGAAAATCCGGCCCCTTCCATTCCTTGTTCCAGTCAGCTTGTTGATTGCTCCAATCTCTGATTCTTCGCTGCTGATTGCCTTGGCTGAACAGTATTTATACTCCCTCTCTCTCGCCCTTTGTAGACACAGAATAGTGACGGTATAGTCACGGTATATTCACGGCAATCTCTCTCTCTTGTGCTCGATCTCTTCTGATTCTTCTTCTCTGCTTCTAAAAGCTGTGAGTGGTGAGGTTATCTGTGAAGGGAAACACTGTGACTTTGAGGTCACCAAATCGAGAGTATCGTGAGGGGATAATCAGGTTTCTTGGGGTATTCTGATGGAAGGCTTGGGTTGGTCTTCACAGTGACAAATCCTTGGAAGAATCGTCCCTTTCGATTGTGAACTCTTGGTTGGACTATTTTGCTATACTCAGTGTATAACATTGTGTTGTGGGGGTCTGAGCCTAGGCAACCATAAGCCCTAGACAGATTGAGTGAGGCTTCGGCGAAGAATAATCAGTTACTTCTGTTTGTTTACGATTAATGAACTGATATCTTGAATATTTTCATTCTGTATTTCTTTGGTTTCTAACATTGTTCCGCAGGCCAAGGATTATTGAGTTAAACTGGGAACTCAATTGTCATCCTAGAAAAATACCTCCTGCTGTTATAAATAGGATTGTTAGGCTGAGTTTGCTCATGTATTGTTTTGATTAATGGTATAAAATCCTAACAGTGGTATCAGTGCTTGGTTTGTGTACTGACAAATCGGTGGAGCTGCTTTCAATCCAAAGGTAGAAATCACAGTCAGTGATTTCTGGGTATCGTGTTCCAAACTTAAACTTTTACTTAGTTTCTAGTTGATGAAACTTGTGTTTAAGTTTTAGTTGTTTGGATTGATTACGTTCATATTGCTTCCATTGTGCATTGTTGTTTGATTAGTAATATTCTGATTTAAAAAGTTTTTCCAGAACCTTTTTGGGTGATTTTTTCTTGTCTTAGAAAATTGTGGTTTTTTTAAAAAATAAAAAATATATGTAAAAAAAATTTACTTTGTGTGATTTTGGTGATATTTTTTTTTGTTATGTGTTGGTTTTCCAAAATGGCAAACTCGTCATCATCCTATAATTTGGTACCCTTTGATGGGAAAACGAATGTTTCTATTTGGCAACAGAAAATGAAGGGCATTTTGATAAAAGAAAAAGTCTTTAAAGCTATAACTTTAAAATTTTTTGAAAATGAAAAATCGGACGATAGGACTGAAATGGACGAGTCGGCTTATTATTTCATACTTTTGAACTTGAATGACTCAGTGATAAGGAAGGTTGGTAAACTTGGATCTGCTAAAGAGCTTTGGGATAGGCTAGAAGAACTTTATTATGAAAAATCGTTACCTAGCAAATTATATCTCTTGGAACAGTTTTTTCGATTCAAACTAGACCTTGATAAAGATATGGAGGATAATATCAATGTTTTCACTAAGTTAGTTCAAGACATTAAACAAACCAGGGATAAAAACATTGATGATTACACTGCTATTGTACTTTTGAATGGTATTCCTGATTCTTATGTTGACGTGAAATCTGCTATTAAGTATGGTAGAGATAATATCACACTTGATAAGGTGATTGTTGGGTTAAAAAGCAAAGAATTAGATTTAAAAGTAAATAGGGGTAAATCTCAAGGCGGTGAGGTTCATATGGTTAGAGGAAGACAAATAGATAGGAGCAATGGCCAAAATGGTGAAGAACAAAATCAAGGTCAAAATCATAATTATGGAAACAACAGGGGTAGAAGCCAAAGTAGGTCTAAGAATGGATCTAAGAAAAGAAACTACTACAACTGCGGTGAATCTGGACATTTTAAGAAGGATTGCACAAATCCTAAAAAGAAAAGTCAAAATCAGAATCATGATCATCAAAAGGATTGTAATTTGGCCTTGTGTGAAGATGGTGGTGATGTTTTTATGGTAACGGAGTGTTATTAAACCAAGGTGAATTATGTGTACTCTATTTCAACATATATGAATGAGTGGGTTATAGATTTTGTGTGTGCGTTTTACATGACACCTTTAAAAATTCTTTTTTCTTCATACAAAGAAGTGGAAACTAGAACTGTTTCCTTGGCTAATGGTAAGAATTGTCAAATTGCTGGAATTGGCAATGTGTGCTTAAAATTTGATTCTGGGTATACTTTGACTTTGGAAAATGTTAGACACGTGCCTGATTTGTGTAATAATCTGATCTCGTGTGCATCATTGGAAGATGATGGGTTAGAGGGTAGATGGGGAAGGGGTGAGATGAAAGTTCTAAAAGATAACTTGTTAATTTTCAAAGCTGGAAAACGACGATACCTGTATGTGTGTGATGCTGCTCCTGTGTCTTTTATTGAGAATCATGCAAATGTTGTTAAGAGTGATAAAACAAATTTGATGGATAAAAACCTTGGACATCATAGGTTTAGTTTTCCACCTCCCTCCCTAGAAAAATACTCTATAAAAAATTCCCTTGAGTTGATCCATGTGGATCTGTAGGGTCCTTTGTTACCCACTCATGGTGGGAATAGGTTCTTTCTGTCTATCGTTGATGACTTCTCACGAAAAGTCTGGATAGTTTTATTGAAAGAGAAAACTGAAGTTTTTGAAAAATTTAGAACTTGGAAGATTTCAATTGAAAATCAAACCGGTATGAAAATTAAAAAGCTTAGGACGGATAGTGGGTTGGAGTTTTGCAACTGTGAGTTTGAGAGATTTTGCACCGAGAGTGGGATTGACCATCAAAAATCTATCCCTTGTAGCCGTCATCAGAATGAGGTTGCGGAACGTATGATTCAGACTTTGCTAGGACGTGCAAGGGTCATGCTTACCACGTCAGGTCTTTCCAAATGTTTTTGGGGAGAGGCAGTTGTGTGTGCCGCCTATGTCATTAATAGGTCTCCTATCCCGCCTATTGGGAGATGTCCTGAGGCTGTGTTTTCCAGTGGAGAAGTTGCTTTTCAAAATTTTAGAGTTTTCGGTTATGCTGCTTATATTCATCGGGAGAAAAACATTTTTGAACCTAGACCAGTTAGGTGTGTCTTCTTAGGGTACGCGAAGGGTGAGAAAGGTTATAAATTATGGTTAAAAGAGGAACCAGGTTTTGAAACAATCATTAGTAGAGATATTATCTTTAATGAGAATGAGTTTCCTTGCTTAAATGAACTTGTTCCCCCTCCCTCGGCTCCAAATATGGTGGAGCAACCCTTGTTGTGAGTTCTCTTGTTATGATATATGATTCGTGTGGATTGTTGTTATTAACTCGAAAATCCTCGACTTACTTGGTGTTTGTTGTGGTGTCTCTCTTCTTCTTACTTTGTGTTAGAATGAATTAGATTTAATGCTTACTTTGTGTTTTGCATTTTGTTGTTCTTGTTTCCTACTTTGTGTTGGAACAAGTTCCGTGTATAGGCTATGATGTACCCCACTTGTGTCCATGAGTTCAATGTGATTGACCAGGTACTTGTTCCAAGGTGGAGATTGTAAGTGTGGTTGTGCCTGTTTGGGTAGCCCACTTTGTGAAGCCCAAACCCAAAGCAACCCAGAATCCCTTCTACATCAGCCCGCGCCCATTCCTACGTTACGTTTGTGCGGCGTTGCTTGTGGTTCCTCTATGGCCTTGGTTCTATTTTCGGGTGTTGCTTCCTTTTGACCCTGAAAATCCGACCCCTTCCATTCCTTGTTCCAATCAGCTCGTTGATTGCTCCAATCTCTGATTCTTCGCTGCCGATTACCTTGGCTGAACAGTATTTATACTCCCTCTCTCTCGCCCTTTGTAGACACGGAATAGTGATGGTATAGTCACGGTATATTCATGGCAATCTCTCTCTCTTGTGTTTGATCTCTTCTGATTCTTTTTCTCTGCTTCTAAAATCTGTGAGTGGTGAGGTTATATATGAAGGGAAACACTGTGACTTTGAGGTCTCCAAATCGAGAGTATTGTGAGGGGGTAATCAGGTTTCTTGGGGTATTATGATGGAAGGCTTGGGTTGGTCTTCACAGTGACAAATCCTTGGAAGAATCGTCCTTTTCAGTTGTGAACTCTTGGTTGGACTGTTTTGCTATACTCAGTGTATAGCATTGTGTTCTGGGGGTCTGAGCCTAGGCAACCATAAGCCCTAGACAGATTGAGTGAGGCTTCGGCCAAGGATACTCAGTTACTTCTGTTTGTTTACGATTGATGAACTGATATATTGAATATTTTCATTCTGTATTTCTTTGGTTTCTAACATTATTCCGCAGGCCAATGATTATTGAGTTAAACTGGGAACTCAATTATCATCCCTGAAAAATACCTCCTGCTGTTATAAATAGGATTGTTAGGCTGAGTTTGCTCCTGTATTGTTTTGATTAATGGCATAAAATCCTAACAGTGGTATCAGAGCTTGGTTTGTGTACTGACAAATCGGTGGAGCTGCTTTCAATCCAAATGTATAAATCACAGTCACTGATTTCTGGGTATCGTGTTCCAAACTTAAACTTCTACTTAGTTTCTAGTTGATGAAACTTGTGTTTAAGTTTTAGTTGTTTGGATTGATTACGTTCATATTATTCCATTTTAAATGTTACCTTCAAAGAGTGAACTTTCAAAAATTAAGCTATAAAGTGTTATTTTATTTCTAATTAACTAATAAGAGTATCATTTTCATCTAATTTATGAGCTGTAACCGCTCTCGATTCGATTTTTTGTGATTCGTAAATTATACTCCCTCCGTCCCTAAATTATCGTCCTCCTTTCCTTTTTCGGCCGTTCCAAAATAATTATCCACTTTGAAACTTACCTTTTTAGAACATCATTTTTATCACTTTACCCTTACTTTTTCACTCTACTTTAATTATGGGCCACATACACATCTACTTTAAAGGAAACTACACATTAAACCAATATAAATAATCAAGTTAATTGTTTTTTCTTAAACTGTGCGCTGGATCAAGCAGGACGATCAGTAAGGGGCGGAGGGAGTATTAAATTTGTGCCCGAGAAAATTTTGCGTCCGCTGGTGGGGGTACCCCCTAACACGCTTTTTCCTTGCTCATTCAGCTTTTTGTCCATAATGGTTTGTACGGAGGAGTTCTCTTGGACTTAATAGTGGGCCACAACACAACAGAAGAAGCCATGTTCTAATTGAACCATGTGCAGCCTCCCTTTCTCCCTTTCCAATAAAATGCATGTAAAGTGAGATATATAAAATAGTTATCGAGAGGTTTTTGATCGTAGATAAAAATTTGAATTTTTTTAATTTTTGAGACGAGAATGATTGTGATGCTGTAAAAAGTTTTATCATTGTGATGATGTGTTACCTTACTAAATTTTATTAATAAAAAAGTTTTACGTAAATAGAATGAAACAATTTTTTTTATTTAGCAAATGTTGTTTACTGTCTTTAATTTACATGTTTCAAATAAAGAGTTTATGTTTGAAGTCAAATTTTTTAATTTTTAGTAGCACATTAGTAACAATTTATTTTTTTTCTCAAAGTTAACTCGGTTTCCTAAAGGGTCGAATCTTGATTTCTTCGCTTGAAATAACAAACATCTCAATTGAAAAATTGAAATGCCAATGGTCTTACGGATATTCATTCGTAAGATGAAGCTCCACTTTCTCACAGCTCAGCTCACCAGTATGAAGTTGGTCGAATAAAAAAGATTCATGTTACAAAAAATGATCCCAAGACCATTTACATAAGTTTTTCCCGAACTTACTCCAAGCATTAGATGCAGAACCACCCAAGCAAGCAAGTTATACTAACCAATGAGCATTAGTTCAACTGGTACTACTCATTTCTCAAAACGGAGAGATCGGATGTTCAAGTCTCACTAGAAACACCCTGGACTTTACAACTCTCAATAGAGAGTTCGGATGTTCAAGCTTCTTCAGAGACACTGTTGTTGTTCAAGCCTTACCTAAAGGCTCCATTTAGCTACTAACTTATTTTAACGGAGAGATCGAGTGTTCAAACCCTACCAGAGGCACTCTGATATTTAACTATTCTAAAGCGAGAGATTATGTGTTTAAAGTTTCACCAAAGACACCATGTGTTCAAATCACACCAAAAAAACATCTTATATATAATTGTAGTCTTTTAAAATATTACAAATAATAAAAAATTAATGATTGTCATTCGATCTATATCCCCTCCGACAATTAAAAAAAAATTGCTATACCACACAATGTAAATGGCCATCTAAGACCATCTCCAACAGTTTGAAGTGAAAACTGCACCAAATCTTTAGACTGGTGCAATTTCTGCACCAAATTTCTTACACTATCTCCAACAGTTCTACTTCAAAATTTACTCTAAAAGGAATATTCCAAGTATATTCTTCATTATTTCATTAAATTTGTATTCCAAGTATATGTTTTATTTTATTTAATTTGCATTAATGTATTTTAGCAAAACAAATATATTGTTGATTTAATATTAAATTAAATTACATATTATGCATTAAAAATAATAATTAAATGCATGAATTTAATTGAGACTAAAATACAAACATATTAAAATTAATAATTAAAATTAATAATTAAAAATATAACTAATAACTAACAATATAAATAAAATAATTGAATTAATTTTTTGTATTATTTAAACCAAAATATTTCAAAATGGTATTTAAACTAAACAATTAAACTAACAATAATAATGAAAACATAAAACACAAAATAATTACTTAAACAAAAAAAAAAGAGGAGAGGTAAAATGAAGTAGGAGCAGTCCACTCTGAATTTGAAGTGCAAACTGCTCCACTTCAAATCTGAAGATCATTTAGAGCAACCGTTGGAGACCACAACAGTGGATTTGGCCTTCATATTTGAAGTTTAAAGCATCCGTTGGAGATGCTCTAAACCTTTTAAATGTAGCAACCTGTCCATCAACCGTGATCACCTAATTGACTTTAAACCCACATACTCTCTCTCTCTCCCTCCCCTAAGAACCCAGCAACTCTTTAATTGTCTCTACCCTACATTCTGTAAGTAGCCGCAAGCATTAAGTGACGATAGTTCTTGTCTTCATATGCATGATAGCCATAAGTGCATGAAAAATTATAAGTGGGAAAAAATGCTTACTTTTATCCATTAATTAACATACATGGATTTATATGGATGTAAATGGACAACTTCCTATGGTCACCACCACCTCCGGCAACTAACTCTGTCCGCCACAACCACCGACGACAACCTTCGACGACTAGATGTACATGGAATGGAAGTGTGGGGCAAGTGACCCCACTAAAATTTATATTATTATATTACCTTACAAATTCTAAAAAAAAATTCATGCAGTAATTGGTAAAATTTGTGACTCAACTAAAATATTTTTCTAGATTTGTTACTACGAGGGGCTGATGTACATGTACAGTACCGGTGTACATGTACACCGCTGGGAAAAATAATATGGGAGTAGATTTATAGTTTTTGACAATTGGACTCCTTCAAAAATTTTCATTAAACCCTCCCCTTCTAAGTCAACTAATGTCCTATCACTATCTTATTCAATCTCTCTCCCCCAGTCATCTTGGGCCCTATCCCCCCACTGAGTATCGAGCCCCCTCCCCATTCTCGGATTCTTTCATTCTTCATTTCTCCCAACTCCCAACTCCCAACTCCCAACTCTAACTATTTAATGTAACACTCCTCTCTTTTCAAAATATTATCCACTTATATCAAATTACAATATTTTTAATGAATATGAGATATATTACGGATCATTTAATCAAATACATCATATTACATCAATTTAATTACATAATTCAATTTTGCATTGAGTTACGTTAATTTTAATTACCTAATCCAATTTTACATCATGCTACAAAAATTGATACATCGCGCTGCAAAATCATAATGAACAAGACCTTCATGCCCTCTACCTTCTTCATTCTCCTCCGTCATAAGTCTTCTTCTTTCTCCTCCTCCTCCGTCTTCGTCCCTATTGAAAAATCCTCAAACCAAAAATATGTTCATTACAATTTCGCATTTAATAAATCAAAATAATCGTTTACCATTCGAGAGTGTTGCCTCTGAACCCTCACAAAGAGACCATGCCCCTTCAATCCCTGCGACCTGACCAAGTGAGGTGAGCTTATGTTGTATATTAGCTCCAACCTTAAAATAAATAAATAAATAAAAAGCTATACTAGACGATGTAAATGGCCATCCAAACCTTTTAAATGTAGCAACCTGTCCATCAACCGTGATCACCTAACTGTCTTTAAACCCGCATACTCTCTCTCTCTCTCTCTCTCCCTCCCCTAAGAACCCAACAACTCTTTAATTGTCTCTACCATACATTCTGCAAGTAGCTGGAAGCATTAAGTGACGATAGTTCTAGGCAATTTGTCTTCATATGCATGATAGCGAGAAGTGCATGAAGAATTATAAGTGGGCAAAAATTGTCATGTGCAATAATGTTTACTTTTATCTGTTGTACATGGTGCTAATGACTTTTAAAAGTGATTTAATACTCCCTCCGTCCCTAAATTATTGTCTTCTTTTCCTTTTTCGTCTGTCTCAAAATAATTGTCCATTTTGAAACTTACCTTTTTAGAACATCATTTTTACCACTTTACCCTTACTTTTTCACTCTACTTTAATTATAGGCCACATACACATGGGCTTTAAAGGAAACTACACATTAAATCAATATAAATAATCAAGTCAATTATTTTTTCTTAAACTGTGCGCCGGGTCAAGCAGTACAATTATTAAGGGACGGAGGGAGTAGTAGTTTCACATTTGTTACTTTTAGTTAATAGAATCTTTTTGTATTTTAATCTTTATTGTTTATGAGACTTATAAATTGTGTTGTTATGTGTTAAGATTTTACGATATTTTGTTTTTCAGTAATTTACAATATATGTTTTTAGTCATTGTATAACAACTTATCCTATATATTTGTCATTTTTATTAGTTATTTTTAAATCTCTTTTTACCAAACATGAATTCATTCACTTTTAACGAAGGGTGAATTGAAAACAATTCAAACTTACTATTTTAGTTAAGCACATTGTTGTTGGAGTCTTTGCTTGTGTTGTTTCTGAAATTTATGACTTTCTTTAGAAAATAATAAATTGTGTTATAGATATCAAACCCACAACCCCAAAGTATATACTTATACTTTAAAATACAAAATTCCCCCAAAGTATCTACAAAATCTCACTTTACCACTCAACCTAAATTTTGTGTTATTTTCATATCTCATTTTATAACTTTTTTCTAGTTTACCCCTAGCTATTACGAAGGCTACCAATTTAACGTTAAAATACACATGGTATTTCACGTATAGGACATTTTGGTTATTTTTTGGCAAAACTTTCTCAGCTTTTATTACCGAAAGAGAAACTTCATTTTCTTATTCTCCCACAACGTTTTCTCTGCTTCTTCTTCAAGAATGACCTCTTATATTTTAAGTGAGATAAAACTCAAGATTGTATAAATCTTTTATTCAAATTTTTATATAGAAAAATAAATAAAAATAGTGCATAATTTATTCAGATATTAGAGAGATAGAATTCAAGATTAGAAAATCGCACTTAGATGTCAAAGCCGCCATGAATAAAAACTCACAAAAAATTAAAGTCGTCATAACCGCCAATGTTAATTAAATGACCAATCCACAATTCATTTTTCCATTTCTCTTTTGTACAACACAATGCCATGAATTTTAAAACTCATATTTGAACCCATCACAAATGTGTACGACAATGATGAGGCACGTCATGGTTCAATTCGTCTTCATCGTTCCTTGCTTAAACTCCAACAAAATTTTCCTTGGCACCGTTGATATGAGTTATGGTTTGATTGAAGCAAATTATTGATCTTAAACATTATTCACTGCCATTTTTATCACTATGATTACCACGCGTGATATCCCAATCACCAAATTTGATATATAATATGAAAATGCTACAAAATTACGTAGAGAGCCAAAGTGGATTTGGTTGATACCTTAGGCGGTAATGTGGATTTTGAACTAGTTTTTATGGGGTCAAAATATGATTAGCTCCCAAAATTGCACACTAAATCTCACATTGCACCCTAACCTACGAAGTGTCTCACTTTCACAACTTATTTTTCTATTTGTCCCACTTTGCACCCTTCCGTCTATGGGCGTTAAAAATAGTAACTCTAGACACCCAAATTTCGTACCCCTGATATATAACATGACATGAAATATCAAGACCTGTTAAATCTTAACCAATGTCAAGTTACAGGGTTTAAAGATGTAAAAGACAAAACAGGATGCGTAAAACAGTGAAATGCAGGGGTGTGGGTCCCAATGAGCACAATAATAAGCTAGAAGGGGGGGGGGGTTGAATAGCTTATTAACACTTTAAAACTTTTAAAGTAAGTTCCTTGAAAGTTACTTGAAATCTATGAAAAGAATCAAGTAGCGGAAGACCTTCAAGAAAATTGTTCCAGGTCTGCCGATAAGGACTACCGGTAGACCTTTTACAGATTACTTAAGTTCTGCTGAAATGGATGAAGTAAACAATGAAACCGAAAGCGCTTCAATAATTAAGCAGACGAAGGAAATAACACAAGTATTTTGGGATGGTTCACACTATAATGAGTGCTACGTCCACCACCAAGGCAGTCAACCTTGGATTTAAATTGTGCATTATGTTTTCCACTTAGATCAATTACAAAGAATATCCCTAATGGATCGTGTACAAAATATTGACTTGTGTTTGGGTCTAGGGAATTAAATATCTGTAAAAACAAGATATTTAATTCGTGCAGAAGTATAGTTAATGAAAGCAAACAACAAGAAGAATAAAACAATAAATGTTGAAGAAGACTTCTTGTTGTTGACGAGGACTTCTAGATCTGTTGAGGATCTATTGAATGCACCGAAATGAAAGACTTGGAGTTCTCAGATTCGAGCAATTCTTTAAGTGTTCGATTGATTCTGCAGTTGTGTTTGTTCCAGCCTTCAATGGCGTGATTTAAAGCCTGCACTTCAAAAGATCCGTTGGAGAAGACGAAGACTTCAACTCTTCTTATCATAAATGCATTAAATGCATGGGGCATCAAGGAATTTCGTCTTCACAGATAACTAGAGCAGATAATCATTTCGAGATCTTCAAAAAAGTGGGCGATTTGGTGTCGATCGAGAGATGAAGCGTAGTAGGGCTTTTATCGCTTTACATCGCTCAGACGAAAAGTATTCTGCTTTTCGAAAGTTGCTTTCGGCGGCTTGACATGTCGAAAAGACTTAGATTAATTCAAATATCATATGGGAATAAGTTTGAATCAATCCAGCTAGCTTTGATCCGAGAGGACACGAGAAGCGCATCACCGGACACGAGGTCTACCGATCTTAAGCTTTGGCGGTCTTCGGTGAAGCGAGAAGTGGTCTTCAGATGTTCTGAAAAGTCCTACAAAAACTATACAAGGCAAAGTTCTATACACGGTTGCCACGCTAATCGATACGCCGATTAGCCAAAGTATAAAACTAATGTAATGTCTTGATCGATATAAATTTAACACAAGAATTAACAATCTCCTCCTATTTATATCGGTCATCATTACTACAAATGAGGTTTTAAAACAAGCTATTTAATAGATAATAGCATGTCCGAGAAAGTTTATATATTACGTAATCGGTAGACATGCCTCTATTAAACGTAATAACACCTCGGATGCAAGGGACTAATCTAAGTGCATACAAGAATAAGAGAGTCAAAGAATAGCACACAGATCGGCGCGGTTTAAATCAATTTAAACCGAATGTTTAAATTCTCATATAGATAAACAATAAAGCGAAGAATTTAAACAACATAATTTTTGAAAAAAGCAAGTAATCATACGTATTTATAAACAAGATGTTTACATTTGATAGAAGTTTTCAAAAATAAGATAAATACAAAGGAAAGGGAAGAAAAGATACAAAAGCTACCAAGGTCTTTTCCTTTGCCTTTGTCTGCGACCTCCTTTTCTCTTCTTTCTCGCTCTAGCTCTTCCATTCTTCTTTGGTATTCGGCATGCATCGGTTGGAGGTGCCGGTGGAACGAGAGCGGTAGTCCAGTTCTTCACGAAGCGGTTGTTCTCTTCCATCGCATTATCGTGATAGATCTCATTTGTTTCTCCTCCGTGATGGCGGATCACGATCCGGTTGGCATTCATAATGTCATGAGTAGAGTTTCGGCGAGGTTGTTGAGTTCCATAATAGAATACGGCCGAGATGGAGAAGTGATGGCGTGGAAGAGCTCGTAGAAAATGGAACCTATGATACGGCAGCCTTCATCTCGTTGAGCTTCTACGTTGATCTTGACATCGGTGAAGTCGTGCGCATCTGCCCAAAACGAGTCCGCACATCCTCTTGAAATTGTCAAAGAGTAGTGGCGGTCCGTCGTTGGCCTTGGCCGCAGTAAACTACTTCAACCAGTAGTAGATATGCTTGTGAGTTCGACTAACCGCTGGTAGATGGCATCTAGCGGACAAAACTTCGATTGGTGGTGATTGGAAGTAGATGCTTGACCAATGTGAATAGTGTCGGCGAGGCGGGAGTCTGCAGGCCTGATGGTCTGTTGGATATGGGGAGTTCTAGAGGCAGAAGAGGATGAGTCTTGGGTTGGTATGGTTTTGGTGGAAGAGGATAGGGTAATAGGGGAGGGAGGAGGGGAGTTGGTGGGAATCCAGCCCATATCGGTGTCGAATTTTCAGCGATGTGGGAGGATTTGGGAATGGGTTCGGTAGAGAACCGAAAGAAGGGGGCGAGGTAGAATAGGAATTTTGGTTTTTGAAGAGAAGGTTGGGAGGTTGAGAAGGTTGAGGAGGTTGATGAGAAGAGGTGAATAGAGCGCTACGATGCAAGCTCGAAGAGGAACTTGGCAGTAGCAGGGTCTAAGGGTTGTGGTGTGGTTGAAGAAGTTGGTTGCGATTGGGGTGGTGAGGAGGGTGTGGATGGGTCGGGTGAGTAGTTAAAGGGCGAAGAAGGAGGAGGAGGAGTTGGGGTTCCGGGCTCCTCGATTTTGAGGCTCCTCTGAGGATAGACTCTTCCGGAGGTGGTGAATTCCTCGAGTAGATGACTGTAAGGAATAGATGGAGGTTGACATGTATAGTTGCGGGGGTGAAGGTTTGGGCGTCGGTAGTTGGTTGGGTTTCGGTAGTTGGTATAGTTGAAGGGTTGGCAGGTTAGTGTTGGGCATCGGTAGAGGTAGTTGGTTGGTGGCGGTAGAGGTCAGTGCTCGGTAGCTCTCCTTTTCTTCCTCAGCTGAATAGGAGACTCACCGCCTTCATCGGTAGAGGTTGGAGGCCGTGGTGGTCTGGTTGAGGTTTTAAGTCTCCTTCGTTAGGTTTGGGAGTGGGCGAGGAGGTGGTGAAGGAGGTTGGCCGGATTGGGTAGGGTTTGGCTTGGGTAGATGGAGGAGAGGAATGGCCGGATTGGCCCGGTGCCTTGCTGCTTCGGCCTTCCTTCATCTCTTTTACGGATCCACGGCTGCTCCTCTTCGATGGAGGTGCCACTACCGATCCTTGTCTTTTGGCTTTGCCTTTGGTCGCTATTTTGGACCTTAGCGCAGCCTTTGCCTCATCGGCCGGACCTTTGGCCTTTAGATGGAGGTCCGTGGCCACTTGATCATCAAACTTAGCGCGAGGCCTTTTGAAGGTCTTGCTTGCGGCTACATGTGCTTCCATATTGAAGCGGGTGACCAAGATAGGTGCGAGGCTTGGCCACTTTGTCAAGAGAGGCAAGGCGGTAGACCTTTCTCGCACCCGGCGCTTGTTCTCGTATTCGGTGTATTTCTCGAAAAAGCGAGGCTGTGAGTTGTTTGTCCTTGGCCAAGTATACTGACTCATCTTCTTTCAAAGAAGAGTTGATGGTCGCATCATCCCAAAAGCGGCGCTGATCGGCCCGACGGCGGGCGCTTGCAGGGGTTGCTTTTTGCTTTCTCCACCCACGCTTTTAGCTCGTTGAAGATGATGAGCCCCAGTTGAGACGAAGTCAGAAATATAGCACTTGTCGGCTTGATCTGGCGCCGGGCAAGAACATGTCATGTGCTCCACTCTTGAATAGAAGCCCTTGTCTGAAGGTGACTAGTGCAAGAGACGCCAAGAGGGAACAAGTTTCGAGCATTTTCCCTCGAGGCTCCCTGAGAGCATCTACTCCCTCATGGCTTCCTGCATGTAAAGCCTCACTGGTTGCCGAAATAGCTCCGTAATGCACGCCAATTATGGTGGAAATAGATTTGGCTGGACGGAGACGGGACGCGCTTCTCGAATCCACCCACGAAGAGCGCCTCCGTTCATGAGCTCCATTCGTTGATAAAATTCTTCTCGCCAGAAGATATCAAGTTTTGTCGCTGAGGTAAGAGGCGTAATCCCGCAGGCGCCCATATCCTCGCAAGCTTTTACTTCTAAGTAGTTTATAGAATTGATTGGACGAAGGTCAATGCACATGCCAGAATGTATAGCTTCGGTCCAAAGCAACAATGATGCATGAGCAGTGGATAGATGGGATATCCTGAAGATTGATGTTTGAACTGAGGAATGACTTTTAGGTCAAGTGGTTTCAGAAGTTTGGAAATGACGGTTCGAGGACTATTTAAAGGCGAGAAAATATCGCTTTTGAAAAAGCGAACTTAAGATATTTTCTTGTACCAAATTTTGTCCTCGACTTTTATTGCTTTAGAAACCCTTAGTAGAAAATAGACTAAGTAAGAGTACTAAACCTTTAGGTCTTCCTGAAAGAAGAACTTACGCCTTCCCGATTAGTCTAATACTGGCTCACCTAAGATGAAGGAAACATTAACAAAATTTTAAAATTAAGCAAGAGGGATCAATCATACCAAGATTTCTCCTTAAATAAGCAAACCCGGTGGCATCCAAGGGTTTTGTGAGAATGTCTCAATTGATGCTCGCTTGGAACATATTCCGCATCGATGTTACCTTTTTCCACATGATCTTGAGAAAATGATAACGAATATCAATGTGCTTTGTCTTTGAATGCATCATCGATTTTCGAGATCGAGATAGTTGTGTTGTCACACATGATTGGGCGCCGCCTTGATGTTGTAGTCCACCAATTGTTGCTTCATCCATAGTGCTGAGAGCAACAATGCTAAAGAATATATTCTGCCTCGTGGTTGAGTTTGCCATCGATCCTTGTTTTCTTGCAAGACCATGAGACGAAGTCTGCTTCCAAGAAATTGACAAGTCCCACCGGTGCTTCTTCCGCTCACTTTGCAAGCCGCATATCACCGTGATCCGAGTATCCAACTAAATTGAAGTTGTTGGATTTTGAATACCGATGCCTAGATTTGTTGTTTTGAAACATATCTGATGATACGCTTGGCGCAAGCAAATGTGACTCCTTTGATCTGCCCGAAATCTAGCACAAACACAACAAAGAAACATAATGTCGTCTACTAGCAAGAAGGTAAAGAAGTGAACCTATGATTCCTCGATACTTGGTCATGTTCTCTTGCTTTCCCTTTTCATCTTTGTCAAGATGGCGTCGGTAGACATTGGAGTTTCAAATCTTTGAATCAAGACCAAACTCTTGATTAGTCCCTTTCAGATATTTGGTTTGGTCGATGAAGATTCCTTCCAAGTCTGTTGTATCGCAGCCCTAGAAAATAGGTAAGTTCGCCCATCATGCTCATTATCTCGAACTTGCTTTGCAACGCCTTTTCAATTTGCATGTGCTTTGCGTTAGTGGATCCAAAGATGATGTCGCCCACATAGATTTGTACTGTAAGAGAATGGCCTTGTGCTTGAGGATGAATAAAGTAGTGTCGATTCTTCCTCTCACGAATCCTTGTTCAATTAAGAACTTGGATAGAGTTTCATACCAAGCTCCAGGAGCTTGCTTCGTGCCGTAGAGAAGCTTTCTTTGAGTTTCAGACGTGGTCCATTGGTTCGAGTTGACAAACTTGAGGTCGCTCCACGTGAGGCCAAGATCACCATTCAGTAAAGGCACTCTAACATCCATCCGATACACTTTGAAGTCCATGAACGAGGCATAAGTTGAAAGACTCGATCGCTTTCTAGTCTAGCAATGTGAGCAAAAAGTTTCATCAAAGTCAATTCTTCTTTTCCCCGTTTGTAGCTCTGAGCAACTAATCTAGCTTTGTTTCTCGTGACATTTCCATCTTCATCTCTTTTATTTCGAATACCCACTTGGTGCCGATGATCGATGATCGCCTTTGAACTAAGCTCCACACCTTACATCTTTCAAACCGTTCATTTCTTCTTGCATAGCTTCAATCCAGCTTATGATCTTCGATGGCTTCATCAATCTTCTTTGTTCGAAGTTCCGATACAAATGCATAAGCAAACAACGCTTCGAACCTTATTTCTCGCATTTAACTCCGAGTTGAGATCACCAATGATTTGGGAAATGGGATGATCTCTTGCTTCAATAATAGCTGAGGAAGATCACTCGGTGGATTCTTCCCTTAAGAATTCGAGTTGGTTGAGAAGGAGATTCACCAAAACTGTCTGTAAGAAATGTAGTCTTCAAAACTTTCATTTTCTCGTGAACAAGAAGGATGAGAGATCTCAGGTGCTTGGGGTAAAACAAGAGATGGGTTCAGTGGTCAACAGATGAGTTGTTATCGGTATCGCAGAGGTCTCTCTTCTACCTGAAGGGTTACCGATATTGAGGATCTGCAGCTGTCAAGCCGATAAGGATTGGAAGTAGATGTCGATTTGTACTGCCTCATCATTATCGAATCATTAGCAACGCTCGAGCCATTCTAGGCTCTAACAAGTCATATTCATCAAAAGAAACATGCACGTATTCTAAGATTTTTAAGTTAGATTTATCAAAATGCGAAATGCTTTTGAATGTTTGGAATACCCTTAAAAATTCCTTCGTCTCGATTTTGCATCAAATTTTCCTCTATACTCTTTTCCATTGTAAAGAATAAAACATTTACAAACAAGATTTTAAGAAATCCAATGTTTGGGATCTTCCTCTCCATATTTCATATGGAGTTTTATTATGAAACTTGTTTACTGTGATCTATTTTGGGTAAAGCAAGCAAGATTGAGCTTCCGCCTGTAAATACTGAAGTTTAGCTTCGCCAAAGATTGTTCTAGCCGCCTCAATCGCTCGTTTCTTCCGCTCACCACACCATTTTGTTGGGAGTACCGGCAGCAGAAGTTGTGGCCGATCCCATGGTCATCGCAGCACTTTTCTACACCATTGTTTGAATTCAAGGTCCGTTGTCCGATCTTATGTCACAAATGTCTTCAAGCTTTTGAGTTTGAAGTTCTAAAAAGTGTTGACTAGATCATATGTTTCATCTTTAGATGTCATAGTTTCAATCCAAGTGAATCTAGAGTAGTCATCAACTACTACAAGTGTGTACTTGTCTCCGATATCGGGTCGTTGTAATAGGTCCAAAGAGATCCATATGCAGAATTGAAGAGGTCCGCTTGTTGATAAACAGACTTTCTTTGAAGGAAGACTTGGAAAGTTTTCCTAGTTGACAAGCTTTACAACTTCTGTCATGATCTAGACACCAGGTAGACCTTGACAAGCCCATTTTTGAGAGCTTTGAGAGGTGCTTAGAAGTGAGGTGATCGAGACGCTGGTGCCATAGCCACCGTTGTCACTAACATTGTTGGCTACTAGACACGTGTTTGAGAATCTCCCTAGAAGATTTAAGTCCACGACATGACGCTTCCTGTCTATTGCCTACAAGATTGTAGCACCCATTCACCGTTTTGATGAGGCACCGTTGAAATGGAATCGC
>CM028384.1:40341811-40456011 GCA_013146195.2 Codonopsis lanceolata | reverse complement strand
GATGAATATAAGTCCAAATTGAGTAATTTAAAAGGCTAAACTATATTTTTAAAGAAGTATAGTTTCATAAAAATAAATAACCTCATTTGGAGGTGTGGGCTATTTTTGGTCGATTTTACAAGATTAACGTATGCATTTCGAATCTGGTTTGTGAGATTTTTTGAGTGTTTTGGCTAATGACTCTTGAACCCTTGCCTTGGCTGACCTTGGTGAGTCCAAGCCACCTTTGTTGACTTGTTTAACCCTTTTGAGCCTTTGATCATTTGGGTTATCAATGGCTCACATGCCTTGGCCAATGAGAGGCCATTTATCATCCCCTCACTTGGATTGGGGCCATCTTGGGAAGTATATAAGTCATTTAAGTTCAGCCTTTCAGCCATTGTTTGATCATTAAACAAGCTGAACTTCAGAGACTTGAGCTCAAATTTCGTCCATGGAGGTCACACAAACTTGAAGGACCATTTCCAGATCCGGTGGTCAGATCGTCGAACGAACAGAGCCAAATCGAAGCTCTCGATCTTCTCTACAACAATCCTCTCTTTAATCAACCTTTCCTCCATTAATCATAGGACTAAGGTGGTGACAATTCCCAAATTTTCATGTTCAATAATATAGCATGACCCTTCATTATAGTTGTTCTAGGGTTGATTATGAACACCTTTTGTGAAGACAAAACTTCCAATTCAACATATAAAATATGTGTATGATTTTATGAAATCTCTATGAAGTTATGATTTTGACATTTATTAAAGCATGAATGTTGTTTGTATTAAGCTTGGGAATAACTCTTGTGAAAGAATTCGTTCAATTCAAGGTTTAACAAAATCAGAAACTAGGGTTTGAAACTTCGAGATTGTGTTTAAGGCTAGTTTAAGAACATGAGCGGCTTAGTTATCAAGTTCTAAATGAGCGGAGAACTTAGAAAAGGGCAATGTGATACATATAGTATCAATGCTCTTCTTGGTTGAAATGTAGTAAAACTCACGGAGTTGAAATTAGGGAGTTATGAACAATAACGACTCCAAAATCAATCCCTACGACGAATGTAGTTCGTTAGACTAATGAATTAGCTTACGATACTTTGAGATGGATTGATGCTTATGCCTTGATGTTTGTGTGCTTTTAAGACTCGATTGAGTTCTTATGCGGTTTATGTGATCGTGTGAAGTAAATGCATGATTGAGAGCATGTTGTAGAATAATGTATCTATTTGACATGTTGAATTCGCTCTTGTCGAATTCTTGTGTGATTCCTTAAATGAGTAAACAACTACTTGTTGAATAAGTTCGCTCTTGTCGAACTTATTCCTTATTGAATTACATGACGAGTAAACATCTACTTGGCATTGCATGAGTCCGTGGCATATTTGGTTGAGTCGTTGGTGTGACAATGCATCGCCGTCACGAGTTATGGGACTCGTGATAGTGATGGGTTGTTATCTAGGGTTTTATCACACACGCCTCCTTTGTTGGCCACGGTGGGGAAGTAGCCCTTTCTTTGTAACCAAGAGAGCACATTGGCAAGTCTAATTACCAAGTAGAGAGCTTGGTACCGAGTAGAGCTCGGTACTTCGGTACTTTGATACACTCATCACGGGTATCATTGGCACGAATGTTATTTGTGTATTGCGGGAGCTACGTAGCGGCACCGGTTCCATAACATATCCTCCTTATATGTGATTTACTTTATAGCACTTATGTGAAACAATGTGCTACCATGGATATGTGATTTAAGTGTTTATTAAATGAATGCTTTGAGTGACTTGATATTAAAGATGATATCTTGCTATGTATGTTGCATAATGCCATGACATGCATAATTGTTAACTCACAAAGTCTTTATGACTTACCCCCTCCCTTTTCTTGCTTTAGATCAGAGCCGATCAGTGCAGCTCGTTGAGGTGTAGCGGGATTCTCGCTTGTCGTGATCGCGACGAGGTTGTGGTTTATAGATGTCCTTATTTTGTTCTCTTTTTTGTAAGGGCGTTGGGTTTAGCAAGTCATTTAGACTTTGCTTGGGAACTTGGTTTATTTGTATTTATGTCTATACTTGTAGTTCATGTATTCCTATTTTTGAGTGCGCATGTCCAGAGCCTTGTATAGATGTAGTATGGTTCATCGTGTTTTAAAACTTCATTGGGCATTACTTTAGCTCTTATTTAATTATGTTGTTTCTCAGGCATGTTGTAGCCGTCGAGGTATATTTGCATGAAGCTAGCGTAGTGTTGGGTTCCGGTAGTAAAGTCGCCGATGAATTGATATACTTGTCTTTAATTGTTATATCGGTTTAAAAAGTTTTAAAAATTTCGGCCTTTTGGTGCCGAGTCGCTTCATCGAAATGTTGCGTCACGTCGTTTTCTATAATTGAGTCTTTGCATGTATTGTTGTCCTATTTGGGCGACTTGACTTGTGATTCCACCTCGGGGCGGGTCGTCACAGGTTGGTATCAGAGCTTGAAGGTTAGCTATCGGCCAGGATAGGTTCCATGGCCTAGGTGGGTTGGTTCTTTGTGTGATTTCTAACGTCGAGTGATTTCTTATAGGTTCACGATGGTGGGTACTAGACAAGGAGCTAGTAGCGGTGGCGGGTGTTGGCCGAGGTAGAGCGGACCTAGGAGGGTTTTGTTGAACCGGAGGCTAGAGTTCGAATGAACAGAGGTTGAGATACCTCCACCACGAATCGGTGGATGAGAATGCTCGTATGGCGGGCTTGTTCCGTAGGATGATGACCGCTATGGTGAGTTGGCACAGGAAGGTCAGGCGGGAGGTGTACCACCCCCACCACCACCACCAGAACCGGAGGCGAGAGTTTCGCCACCTCGTAATGATGTACCACAAGAACCTAGGGCCAGAAACAATGCTACTTTGGAGAGGTTCTTGAAAATGAAACCTCCATCATTTTGAGGGAGAGTCGGATCTTTGGTAAAGGCGAGTTATGGCTTGAGGACTTGGAGAAAATTTTGCGACTCGGGCACGAGGAGAGAAAGTTGTGTTAGGCGTGTATAAGCTAAGAGGGGCCGCGAATCATTGGTGGAAAGTATTGCTAGATAGCTGGAATCTTAATCGGGTTCCAAGGATTTGGTCAAATTTCGAGAGGGAGTTCAAGGCTTCCTATGTACCTATGGTGGTAAGGAGGAAAAGGGAGAAGGAATTTCAGGATCTAGAACAAGGTTCTATGACAGTGGCTCAGTATTCAGATAAGTTTACCGAGTTGTCTCGCTATTGTGCACATCTAGTACCGGATGAGTCCCAGAGGGTACTCAAGTTCGTGAAGGTGCGAAGGCCGAGTTTAGGAGGCGGCTCTTATCATTGCAGTTGACTGATTATCGGGGCGCGGTAGACCGTGCCTACGAGATAGAGAGAGATATAGAGGAGCACAGGCCGAAGCCTTACGTGCGATCTTCACGGCGGCATCGATCATCGCGGGGCCTCGCGGCATTGGGAGAGGCCGAGTTCGAATGTCGGTCGTCGTAGGGGCAACTCGCGGTGGCCATGGCGAGCAGCGATGCAGGGGCGGCCGTCGAGAGTCGGGATAGTCGCGCTCCATCTTCTCGAGGCGGCAGGGAGGAGGAACAGTTCGTAGTATGTTCTCATTGTCGGCGCACGGGCACAGATTGGCGATGTTGGACTAAGGCTGCTAAGTGTCACGGGTGTGGTGAGGCGGACATTTGAGGAGAGACTGTCCTAAGTCTGGTGCTAGTCAGTCAGTGGGCTCTGTTTCACAGTCGGGGAACAAGAGGGATAGCGATGGGCGTCCTAAGGCGCAGGCACGTGTATTTGCGCTTGATCAGCGTGGTGTTCCAGAGTCTACTTCAGTGATTGGAGGTACACTCTCAGTTTTCGGTCATAGAGCTCGAGTTCTTATAGATCCGGGGTCTACTCATTCATATGTCGCATCTCATTTTATTGATCATTTATGCGTATTGCACTTTCGGTTGCCTTATGTGCTTGAGGTGTCTACAGTTGGGTGATTGTATGCTTGCATCGAGGTTTATAGGGGTTGCGATGTACTTGTTTGTGATCGGGTTTTGCATGCGGATTTGGTAGTATTGCCTATCTGGGATTTTGATGTGATATTGGGTATGGATTGGCTATGTGTTTACCATGCTTTAGTAGATTGCCGTCGCAAGAGGGTTACTTTTGCCATGCAGGAATTCGGAGTTTGTGTTTATTGGCGATCATGCTATGAGAGGTATACATGTTATTTACGCTGCGGGCTAGAAAATTGCTATCTCGGGGTGTCTTGGGTATATTGCTTGTGTGCTTGATACTAGCATGTCTCTTGTTAGTATAGAAGATGTCCGGTAGTTAATGAATTTCGGATGTCTTTTCGATGATTATGCATTACCTCCCGAGAGTTAGAGTTTTGCATTGAGTTATTGCCGGTACTTCACCTATCTCTAGAGCACCTTATAGGATGGCTCAGGTGAGTTGAGAGAGTTGAAGGAGCGATTGCAGGAAGCTATTTGGATAGGGAGTTTATTAAACCGAGTGTGTCTCCGTGGGGTGCACCGGTTTTGTTTGTGAAGAAGAAGGATGGTAGTTTGCGGTTGTGCATTGACTATCGTCAGTTGAACCAGGTTACTATAAAGAATAAGTACCCATTACCTCACATTGATGATCTCTTTGATCGGCTTGAGTCTGTTGTGTATTCCAAGTTAGACTTGAGGAGTGGTTACCACCGGTTGAGGGTTCGCGCGGAGGATGTCAGAAGACGACCTTTTAAATGCAGCGTTATGGCCATTATGAGTTTGTTGTGATGCCGTTTGGTTTGACAAACGCGCTGCCGTTTTATGGACTTGATGAATAGGGTGTTTCATGAGTACCTTGATTGTTTGTAGTGGTGTTCATTGATGATATCCTTGTGTACTCGAAGTCACGAGAGGAGCATGAGCATCATTTGAGAGAGGTTCTTCTTGTATTGCGTAAGAAAGACTTTTTGCTAAATTTAGCAAGTGTGCTTTTGGCTAGAACAAGTTGCTTTTCTTGGGCATGTTGTGTCTAGTGATGGTATCGCGGTGGATCCATCGAAGGTTGAGGCTTTACCAAGTGGAAGACTCTAGTGGTGTGACCGTAAGTCCTTTTCTTGGGCTTGGCGGGTTATTACCGTAGATTCATTGAGGGATTTTCTAAGATTGCCACTCCTATGACCAATCTTACTCGAGAAGAAGTGCGCTTTTGTTTGGAGTGACAAGTGTGAGGCTAGCTTTCGGGAGTTGAAGAGGAGGTTGACTACGCTCTGGTTTTAGCTTTGCCTAGTGGTTGTGAGAACTTTGTGGTTTATTGTGGCGCTTCTTTGGAAGGCTTGGGTTGTGTGCTTATGCGAGCAGGAAGGTTATTGCCTATGCTTCTAGGAAGTTGTCACCGTATGAGCGAATTATCCGACTCATGATCTTGAGTTGGCGGCTATTATCTTTGCGCTTCATAAGTGGAAACACTATCTTTATGGAGCTAAGTTTGAGGTGTATACGGATCATAAGAGTCGAAATACCTTTTCTCACAAAGGAGTTAAATATGAGGCAGGCGATGGATGGAGAAGCTTAAGGATCATGATTGTACTATCTTGTACCATCAGGGAAGCGAATGTTGTTGCGGATGCGTTGAGTAGGAGATCCTACATGTCTTGTTTGATGATGAGGGAATGGAAGATGCTCGAGGATGTCAGTGAGTGGAGTCTGTTGTGAGTGAGCATAGTGTTCTCTTTGCTAGTGTTCGTGCTACACCGGTGTTGTTTGGGTTGATCAAGGAAGCTCGAGCTCTTGATCGTTTGATGAAGATTATCGATGGATTGGGTGAGAATAATACACCCGAGTTCGCGATAAATAGTGATGGGATCTTGACATTCCGGAGTAGGATTTGCGTTCCTTCTTCTGAGGAAGTGAAACGTATGGTTCTTGATGAGGCTCACAAGGCCAAGTATACGATACATCCGGGTAGTACTAAGATGTACCGTGACTTGAAGAGGCAGTTTTGGTGGAATGGTATGAAGAGGGAGATAGTTGAGTATGTTTCGAGATGTTTGACGTGCCGGCAGGGTTAAGTGAGCACCGAGACCTGCCGGTTTGCTTCACCACTTGAGATTCGGAGTGGAAGTGGGAGCATATCACCATGGATTTTGTTCTGGGGTTGCCACGTACTCGTAGAGGCTTTGATGCAGTTTGGGTTATCGTTGATAGGTTGACTAAGTCTACTCATTTTATCCCTATTGCGATTTCCTACAGTTTGAGTTAGTTAGCAGCGTTGTACATTCAGGTGATTGTGAGATTACATGGTGTACCGGTTAGCATTGTGTCGAGATAGAGACCCCAGATTTACTTCTAGGTTACGGCATTCTTTGCGAGGAGGCTTTGGAGTGCAATTTGAATTTCGATCTGCGTTTCATCCACGATCGATGGTCGGTCGGAGCGATTGATCTGATTTTGGAGGATATGTTACGTGCGTGTGCTATGGATTTTAAGGGTAGTTGGGATTCACATCTACCGTTGGCTGAGTTCGCGTATAATAACAGTTATCAGTCGAGCATTGAGATGGTGCCATACGAGGCATTGTATGGGCGTAAGTGTCGATCACCGATTTTCTAGGATGAGGTTGGTGAGGCTAGATTATGGGGTTCGGAGATGGTGCAACATTCGCTGAGAGTGTGAAGCTGATTAGAGACCGATTGCTTACAAGTAGAGAAAAGCTACGCGAGACAACCGGAGGCGTGATCTTGAGTTTCGGGTTGGTGACTTTGTGTTCTGAAGGTATCGCCCGGCGGTACTAAGCGGTTTGGGAAGAAAGGGAAACTTTCTCCTAGGTTTATTGGTCCGTTTGAGATCTTAGAACGGATTGGTTCTTTGGCTTATAGACTTGCGTTGCCACCGTCTATATCGGGTGTTCATGATGTGTTCCATGTTTCCATGCTTCGTAAGTACTTGAAGGACGAGTCACATGTTCTTACTTATGAGGAGATTACCTTTGAGCCCGATCTTTCATACGTTGAGAAACCGGTGAGGATTCTTGATACCAAGGAGCAAGTCTTGAGGACCAAGCGTATTCCTTTAGTGAAGGTCTTGTGGAAGAATCATGCTATTGAGGAAGCCACATGGGAGGCGAGCTTGAGATGAGGGAGAAATACCCTTACTTGTTCGAGATTTCTGGTATGAATTTAGGGACTAAATTCCTTTAAGTGGGGGAGGATGTGAGAACCCAAACCCCATTTCTGTTTGTCATCATTATAACATGTTTATAATAGGTCTTGACATGTTAGAGACTTCATTTCATTCATAGACTTGTTGCATTTGGAAATAAGATGACCAACTTATTACTTCTCAGATTCAGTCCGGTTTTTGGGCGAACTTCGGGAAAATTCTGGTACCAATCTACTAAAGAGAATTTTCTAAAAATTTAGTATGTTTTACCTACATATGTTAGGATACTCCCTGTAAAATATGGTATTTTTCCAAGGTGTATAAGTACCTCATTTACGTCTTGACTTACGGCTGTGCCAGAATTCTGTTTTCAGGAAATCAGCTTTTGTACTTGATCTTGTAGTAGCCATATTTTGATGAATATAAGTCCAAATTGAGTAATTTAAAAGGCTAAACTATAGTTTAAAGAGTCTAGTTTCATAAGAATCAATAATCATCTCATTTGGAGGTGTGAGATATTTATGGTCGATTTTACAAGATCGACTGTCCAGTAACAATAATCTGGAAATTGGACAGTTTTCAGCTTTGAGAGATTTTTTGAGTGTTTTGGTTAATGACCCTTGCACCCTTGCCCTTGGACGTCCTTGGTCACTCAAAGCCCTCTTTGTTGACTTGTTTACAACCCTTTTGAGCCTTTGATCATTTGCTTATCAATGGCTCACATGCCTTGGCCAATGAGAGGCCATTTATCATCCATCACTTGGATTGGGGTCTTCTAGGGAGGTATATAAGTCATTTATTCAGCCTTCAGCCATTATTGATCAACAAACAAGCTGAACTTCAGAGACTTGAGCTCAATTTCGTCCATGGAGGTCACACAAACTTGAAGGACCATTTCCCGGAGATCCGGTGGTCCGATCGTCGAACCGAGACAGCCAAATCGAAGCTCTCGATCTTCTCTACAACAATCCTCTCTTTAATCAACCTTTCATCCATTAATCATAGGACTAAGGTGAGTGACAATTCCCAGAATTTTCATGTTCAATAAAATAGCATGACCCCTTCATTATAGTTGTTCTAGGGTTGATTGTGAACACCTTTTGTGAAGACAAAACTTCCAATTCAACATATAAAATATGTGTATGATTTTATGAAATCTCTATGAAGTTATGATTTTGACATTTATTAAAGCATGAATGTTGTTTGTATTAAGCTTGGGAATAACTCTTGTGAAAGAATTTAGTTCAATTCAAGGTTTATCAAAATCACCGAAACTAGGGTTTGAAACTTCGAGATTGTGTTTAAGGCTAGTTTAAGAACATGAACGGCTTAGTTATCGAGTTCTAAATGAACGGAGAACTTAGAAAAGGGCAATGTGATACATATAGTATCAATGCTCTTCTTGGTTGAAATGTAGTAAAACTCACCGGAGTTGAAATTAGGGAGTTATGAACAATAACGACTCCACAATCAATCCCTACGACGAATGTAGTTCGTTAGACTAATGAATTAGCTTACGATACTTTGAGATGGATTGATGCTTATGCCTTGAGGTTTGTGTGCTTTTAAGACTCGATTGAGTTCTTATGCGGTTTATGTGATCGTGTGAATTAAATGCATGGTTGAGAGCATGTTGTAGAATAATGTATCTATTTGACATGTTGAATTCGCTCTTGTCGAATTCTTGTGTGATTCCTTAAATGAGTAAACAACTACTTGTTGAATAAGTTCGCTCTTGTCGAACTTATTCCTTATTTGAGATTACATGACGAGTAAACATCTACTTGGCATTGCATGAGTCCAGCTGGCATATTTGGTTGAGTCGTTGGTGTGACAATGCATCGCCGTCACGAGTTATGGGACTCGTGATAGTGATGGGTTGTTATACCGGGTTTTTATCACACACGCCTCCTTTGTTGGCTGTTGGCCACGGGGGGAAGTAGCCCTTTGCTGTAACCAAGAGAGCACATTGGCAAGTCTAATTACCAAGTAGAGAGCTTGGTAACCGAGTAGAGCTCGAGAGAGCTCGGTACTTTGATACACTCATCACGGGTATCATTGGCACGAATATTAACACTGTGTATTGCAGGAGCTACGTAGCGGCACCGGTTCCATAACATATCCTCCTTATATGTGATTTACTTTATAGCACTTATGTGAAACAATGTGCTACCATGGATATGTGATTTAAGTGTTTATTAAATGAATGCTTTGAGTGACTTGATATTAAAAATGATATCTTGCTATGTATGTTGCATAATGCCATGACATGCATAATTGTTAACTCACAAAGTCTTTATGACTTACCCCCTCCCTTTTACTGCTTTAGATCCGAGCCGATCAGGTACCGCTCGTTGAGGTGTAGCAGGATTCTCGCTTGTCCGTGATCGCACGCGACGAGGTTGTGGGTTTTAGATGTCCTTCTGTTAAACTCTTTTGTAAGGACGTTGGGTTTAGCAAGTCATTTAGACTTTGCTTGGGAACTTGGTCTTATTTGTATTTATGTCTATACTTGTTGTATTCTATTTTGAGCGCCGGCGCATGTACGCCGAGCCTTGTATAGTTGTAGTATGGTTCACGTGTTTTAAAACTTCCGCTGGGCATTACTTTAGCTCTTATTTAATTATGTTGTTTCTCCGGCGTGTTGTAGCCGTTGAGGTATATTTGCATGAACTGCGTAGTGTTGGGTTCCGGTAGTAAAGTCGCCGATGAATTGATATACTTGTTTTTAATTGTTATATCAGGTTTAAAAAGTTTTAAAAATTTCCGGCCTTTTGGTGCCGAGTCGCGCTTCATCTGAAATGTTGCGTCACGTCGTTTTCTATAATTGAGTCTTTGCATGTATTGTTGTCCTATTTGGACGACTTGACTTGTGATTCCACCTCGGGGTCCGGGTTGGGTCGTCACATCCTCTTTGGCTGCTTTCTATGGCTGACGTGAATATGTGTTCGGAGGATGACGAAGGAGGAGGTGGGAGAGTTTGTTGGGTTTAAAATTGAATGGGGAATTAGTTGTAGACGGAGCTTTGCAGACTTTGCACAATAGTAGATTAACCAAATTGAAAATTAAGTCAAAAGTATTTCCCAAATTATACTCATTTTTTTTAATTCGCTACCGCTAATAGAAATTTTATCGATGATTGAACATGTGAATTCGCTGCTTGCAATAGCGAAATTCGAATTCATTGCAGTTTAATAGATACGTTGTGTGTACTTACACTTGAGTTAGCTACTAGCACTAATAAATTTATGTTTGCAACTATATCTATAAGTTAAGTTACATGCTATCACCAATTGTTTTCTGAAGTGAGTTTGAAGTTCTAGTTCTGAATGGAACAAATTCGATATTACCAATTCCGGTTTTTTCAGTATGATATTTGGAACCACCAAATTTGTTTCTGGATTCGTGAACAAAATATTTATGTTGGTGTAAATTCCTGCAATCAAACACGTAAATAGAAAAATCGGATACGTTGATTTGTGGCATTGATTATCTTTTAATCTCTGTCGTTCAAGGTTCTATATAATTCATGGTTTACCCTAAGAGGGTTATTGTTTTCTTTCTTCTCAAATTGATCAAAGCAGCTGCCTTAGGACGAAGTGAATCCTCATCAGAGGGATTTCTATAAATCAAAGTCGTTTTCATCTAACACCGTATGTGAAGTTTTCTTTGTGGTAGATTTCTGACAGATAAATTTCTATGAAATCACTTTATTTTTTGCAATAACATTTTTTTAAACACTTTGCAACAGTTTCTGCTTTTGCAGTTCACTCCGAAAATGCACCATGTGAACAAAACTTTTTGGAACTGACTAGAGATATTTCCTAAGACAGGTATCACTAACTTCTAGATTGATTTTTTTCAATTCATAATTATGGATAAAACTTTTTTTTTTCAGTTGTATTGTAATTTAGGCATATTAGATTAATTTAATTAGTGTTGTATTTCTTGCCTTTCGGCCACAGTTAATCTGATTGCACGCCGCTCCAAGCCATTTAAATCAATCACTACTTAGGCTTGGTGTCATCAGATATTGATCAAAAGATTTCTATAACTTTTTTCTCTGATTTTTTCCTTATAGAGATTTGATTGATTGATAATTTGGCATGACATCTTTGGTTATTCTAATGATTTTTCCATGTAATTCTGGAATTTCCTGAATTTTTTTCTCTTCAATTCACTCACCTATATGGTTATTAAAGGACATAAAATGTTGAAATCTTGTAGTTCTCTTTTCTACCACATCTAGGGGTTCCCCATCTTGTTGATTAGTTTGGAATATTTATTTTCACATGGCGCATGCCACCAAAGAAATAAAAGAAAATAAATGTGATCCTACCTGCCAAAAAGAGAAGGGAACAAATAACTTTTAAAAAATATTTTCCCTAAATTTAGAGTTCTCAATCAAATGATGGCTACTGTGACGACCCAACCCGGACCCGAGGTGGAACCGCGGGTCGGACCGCCCAAATAGGAGGGAAACAAGTAAACATATAAACATGCAAGGACTCAATTAAAGAAAACGACGTGACGCAACATTAGAGACGTAGCACGCCTCGGCACCAAAGGCCGGTAATTTTTAAAACTTTTCAAATCTGATATAACAGTTAAGCAATTAAACCAAGTCATCGGCGACACTACATGCCGGAACCCAAGCTAACAGTTTATGGACAAGAATTAAATAAGAGCTAATAGGATACTCATCGGAAGACTTATACGAAGTGAACTACTAAACATGATAACCAAAGCTCGGCTTACACAATGCCGGCCTTAAAGGGGTTACAAGTACTACAAGTGAAAATACTACAAGTAGTTAACTAAAAATAAACAAGTACAAGTTCTAGCACATTCCCAAGCATAGTCTAAATGACTTGCTTTAAAACCCGTCGTCCTTCCAAAATACAAAAGAAAGGAAGACGACATCTAAACCACCTCTTCAAACTGCAACGGCGGACCAAAGAGGAACAAGGCACGAACACCGCAAGCCTCAACGAGAAGGACCTATTTTGCTAGGATCTAAAGCAGTAAAGGGGTATGGGTAAGTCATAAAGACGTGTAAGCTATCAATCATGCATGTCATGGCAATATGCAACATACAAGGCAAGATATCGTCACATAAGCATAGAGATCATATATCCAAGATGCACATTGTTTCACATAGGTGCTCGTAATTAAATCACATAGGATAAGGATATATGGAGAGCCGGGCCGCTACGTAGTTCCTGCATACAAGCGTTATCTGGAATGTGAGGTGTCGGATTTGTGTAAGTACATCAACCTTCCGAGGAGATGCCCGGGATAGACACACCAATGATGCTCTAATGGTTACAGTAAGGGGGCTACTTCCCCACTGTGGCCACACTGGAGGCGTGTGTGAACAAAGAAGGGTATGCCAGCTGGACTCATGCAAATGCCAAGTAGTGTTTACTTAACAAATTCTCAAGTAGTGAACGAGGTCGACAAGAGCGATCTCATTCATAACAAGTAATTACTCTCATCAATAATCAAGTAGGATTGAGTTCGACAAGAGCGAACTCAACATGTCAAATAGGCATTCTATTATATGACATCTAAAATCAAGCATGATAATCAATCCAAATTCAAGAGTCTAGAATTATTATTCTTAGTGAAACGTGTTTAGAACGTCGTAAGGATTGATCATTGAGACGATATTGTTCAATGGCTCACTAGATTTGACTCCGTTGAGTCGTCTCTAAAAATTCATCCAATAGAGTTTAAATGCTAAATGCATTCTAAACCCTTTTCTAAGTTCTCGTATAGATAGACTAGGCCATTAATCCACTTAACAACCATAGTCAAGAATTATCATTAATTCAAAATTCATGGAACCTTAGAATCATTATTTCTAAAAGTTATTAAAAGTCAATGGTCCAAGAACAATAGTTATTCCTAAGGAGGCATAGAACACTTTTAATTCTAAGCATAGGACCAAATCAATAGGATGAACAATTCATAGTTTATGAAACCCTAAAAATCACAATCTCTAAGAGTTGTCAAAATCCATTAGTCCAAGAACAATAATTATTCCTAAGGAGGCATAGAACACTTTTAATTCTATGCATAGGACTAAGTTAACAAGATGAACATATCATTCAAAAATCTCATAAACTCAAAATTATCATCAAACATGGCATGGACAAGGTAGGAGCATGAAAATCATAAGAAGAGGGGGACATGGCATTTCTAGCATTCAACCTAAGGGGAATCAATAGCTTACCTTACACCAAAGAAAAGGATGGAATGAGCACAAACTAATCGGATGGAATCGTGCTCCTCGTCGATAGCTTCACTTTGGTGGTCTCGGTTTGGCAATCGGAGGTCGGGAGCTCAAGTTATGGGAGAAACACACACTAGTCTCCCCTCACCATACACACACACAAGCTTCGGGAAGAGAGAGAAGAAATATTCTGAAATGGTGGGATTAAGGCTGATCACAAAGTGGGAGGATTATATATGGCATGCAATTTGTGGGTGGAACTCCACATGTCACTAGGAGAGGGCTTGAAAATCCACTTGTCAAGTGGAGGGTGATTAAGGTTAGTGTTAATCCAAGTCAATTTGGATCTAATAGGGAGGTTTAGGTTCAATTAGGATGGGGGTTCAAGGGCTTAATTGGGTCACAAAACAGATTGCATCAAAAATTCCCGTAGGTGAGAAAAGGTCTGATGCGGTCGCATTGAATATGGACCATGCGAGCGCATGGTCCTATTCCCAACATATGCCCATTTTTGCAATGCTCTCAGCACTGTCCCACGAGCTAGTGATCAAAAACCGATGCGAGCGCGAGGTCCAGCCCTTGAACTTGGTCTAAACATGTCCTAAATGGTCCCAAACTCATGGGCAACCATTCTAAGGTCTAACCCAACTCAAAACAAGTCGGAAACACACCCGAACAACATCCGGAACAAGGTAAAACAAGGCTCGAATCATGCGACGAATGGCTAACGAATCAAACACGAATCAAACTAGGATAACTTGGGCAAGGAAAAGGCTTGTCTAAACATGGTTATGACCTGAATACATGGCCGAGAACTCAACGAACATTTCGCAAGACGAAATACAAGCAATACGAGCAACGAGGGAAATCGCTAAGGCCCAAACAAAGCAAGAAAGTTTCTAAACTTCCAACCAAGCTTACTATGATCAAGATGAACGTTCTAAGTCATAAATGAAAGGTAATAGAACCCCAAAACGTCTTGGTAAGTGCTAATATGCTAAGGCGAACACTCAAAGCACAAGCGGCAAGGTATGCAACGTATAGAAGGCATTCAAGCGACTATGAACGTAACAACTCTAATGCAAGCATGACATGAACCAAATGAAGTATCTAACATGTTAAGACATATGATAAACATGCTATAATGATATAATACAAGTAATGGGTTTGGGTTCTCACATCCTCCCCACTTAAAGGAATTTAGTCCCTAAATTCTTACCGGAGTCATCGAATAGGAATGGGTATCTCTCTCATATCAAGCTCGGTCTCCCACGTGGCTTCCTCAATATCATGATTCTTCCACAAGACCTTCACTAACGGAATCCTCTTTGTTCTCAAGACTTGTTCCTTCGTATCAATAATCCTCACCGGCTTCTCATCATAAGAAAGGTCAGGTTGTTGATTCTTATGTTAAATTTATATCTGATCAGTACATTACATTAGTTTTATACTTGTTGGCTAATCGGTCGCTGCAGATCGATTAACGTGGCAACCTGTATAGAACTTTGCCTTGTATAATGTTTATAGGACTTTTCAGTTCACGGAAGACCCCTCCTCAGCTTCACCGGAAGACCTACTCAAAGCTTAAGATCGGTAGACCTCGTGTCCAGCTGATCTGCTTCAACGTGTCCTCTCCAGCAAAAAGCTAACTGGATTAATTCAAACTTATTCCTATATATTGTTTGAATTAATCCAAGTCATTCCACGACATGTCAAGCCGCCGAAAGCAACTTTCCGAGGTGAAGACTTTTGTCTGAATGAAAGCGCGCATCGCCCCCTACTTTCTCGCTACATCTCTTAGATCCGACACCAAATCGCCCACCTTTTGAAGATCTCGTAAATGATTATACTGCTCTAGATAAGCGTGAAGACGCGAAAATCCTTGATTGTGACCCCATGCATTTAATGCATTTATGAATAGAATCGTTGAAGTCTTCGCCCTCTCCAACGGATTCTTTTGAAATGCACTGCTATAAATACGCCATTGAAGATCTGGAACAAAGACAAGCATGCAGAATCAATCGAACACTTAAAGAATTGCTCTGAAACTTCATAACTCCAAGTCTTTCATTTCGCATTCAATAGATCCTTAACGGATCTAGAAGTCCTCGTCAACAACAAGAAGCTTTCATCAACATTTATTGCTTTATTCTTCTTGTTGTTAACTTCCATTAACTATATTTTCGCACTTGCAATTAAATATCTTGTATTTACTGAGATATTTAATTCCCTAGACCCAAACACAAGTCAATATTTTGTACACGATCCATTAGGGATATTCTTTGTAATTGATCTAAGTGGAAAACATAGTGCACAATTTAAATCCAAGGTTGACTGCCTTGGTGGTGGACGTAGCACTCATTATAGTGTGAACCATCCCAAAATACTTGTGTTATTCCTTATTGTTTGTCTATTACTTGAACTGCTTAGTTTCATTGTTTATATTATCCTTTTCACAGAACTTAAGTAACTGTAAAGGTCTACCCAGTAGTCCTTATCGGCTGCACAGAACGATTTTCTTGAAGGTCTTCCGCTACTTGATTCTTTTCATAGATTGCAAGTAACTTTCAAGGAACTTACTTAAAAGTTTTAAAGTGTTAATAAGCTATTCAACCCCCCCCCTTCTAGCTTATTATTGTGCTCATTGGGACCCACACAGGTTTAACGATAATCTCATCATAAGTAAGGACATGTGACTCATCCTTCAAGTACTTGCGTAGCATCGAGACATGAAAGACATCATGAACATCTGATATAGAAGGTGGCAATGCTAACCGACACGCCAAAGCTCCAATCCTTTCTAGGATCTCGAATGGTCCAATAAATCTAGGTGAAAGCTTACCTTTCTTCCCAAATCGCTTAATCACGGGCGATACTTTCAAGAATACAAAGTCACCAACCCCGAAACTCTAAGTCACGCCTCCGGTTGTCTGCAGCTTTTACGTCTACCTGAAATGTAAGTAATCTATCTCTAATAAGCTTCACACTCTCAGCCAACTGTTGTACCATCTCCGAACCCCAAAGCTTAGCTTCACCAACTTCATCCCAGCAAATCGGTGAACGACACTTACGCCATATAAAGCCTCATATGCGCCATCTCAATACTAGATAACTGCAGCTTATTATACGCAAACTCGGCTAATGGCAAATGAGAATCCCAACTACCTTTGAAATCCATGGCACAAGCACGCAATAAATCCTTCAATACCGAATCAACCTCTCCGATCATCCATCGATTGGGGTGAAAAGTCGTATACTAAAATTCAACTGCACTCCAAAGCCTCCTGCAAGGAATGCCAAAATTTAGAAGTGAACTTGGGGTCTCTATCAGAAACAATTCTAACTGGAATACCATGCAATCTCGCGATATCCTGAATATACAACGCTAACCGACTCAAACTATAAGTCATCACAATAGGAATAAAATGTGAAGATTTTGTCAACCTATCCACAACAACCCAAACTGCATCAAAACCTCTGCAGTACGGGCAATCCCGCCACAAAATCCATGGTGATATTCTCCCATTTCCACTCCGTATCTCAAGTGGTCTGAAGTAAACCGACAGTCTCTCGTGTTCAAATTCTTTAACCTGTGACATGTCAAACATCTAGATACATACTCGCTATTTCTCTCTTCATCCCATTCCACCAAAACCTGCCTCTTCAAGTTTGTTGATTCCTATGATTAGATTTGGTTGAGTCATCTTCTCGATTCTATTGTACAAGAGGCTAAAAGGTCTCATCGATTAGTGTGGCAACTGCCTTAGAATCACTTTGTTTAGAATAGTTTCTAAGTGTTAGTTCTTAGGCGCCAAACAAAGAAGCTTCTACAAGTCCTCTAAAGAACACAGACTTTGAAGTCTCGCTCAAAGTCCGAAAATCAAATTTGGCCAAAATCAAGAAACAATGACACGTGTACACCTATTTAGATATTTTCGAAAATATCTAGTCATTATGTCTTCACCAGATTATTTTTCAAGAAGTCAACTCGCATGATGACAACCGCCCGCATCAGATCCTCGAAATCAAGATCAAGACATTACCCGCTTTTGGCTAAGAAGACTTTCCAAGCCGCAAAGCTCAGCACTCAAACATTACTCGCTTAGTAATGTCTTCTCTCGCACACCGCATCTCTCGATGACTGTGGGTCGCTTTTCTCCCAAAGCGCCGAATTGCATTCAATGCAAAGGAACGTTGGACACAATTATCTCGAACTCGCACCAACGGTCAAAAGATCTCTTCCCGGTATATATTTAAGTTTTGAAGATCTCAAGACATAACTCTTGCGCATTAACTCTCAAGCTTCATCTTCATCACTCAAGCATTCAAGAGATCAAAGGACAAGGACTAACACTTCACCAAACTTTCTCAAGCCGCAGATCCGCCATCTTAAATTCTTTCACTTCATTTAGTTTGTCTTTAAACTGTTTCTTAATTCTCGCACGTGAGAGAACAATTATTCATTGATTGTCTCTCTCACCTTTATACACTTGGTTAAAAACTCATTTTGTACACGATCCATTAGAGATCTAAATCATAAACCTAGTGGATAAACAAGTGCACTTTTAAAATCCAAAGCTAACCACTTTGGTAGTGGATGTAGTACTATTCACAAGCACGAACCACTTCAAATTCTCGTGCGCTCAAACTGCTCTTATTACTCTCACTTAACCGCTTGTGTTTAACAATTCTCAGCACTACCTTAACAAAGACTCTTGATAATCTTAATATATTTTGTTTCCGCCGCCTAAACACTTCTATTCAAACCTCTAAAAATCTTTAAGAAGTGTTCTTAAGAAAAGTTTTATAAAAACATATCTACTAGGCTATTCAACCCCCCTTCTAGCCTAGATTGAGCCTATTTTGGGACCAACAATTGGTATCGAGCTTAATTCTTTGAAAAATCATTTTTCCAAGCTTAACCTCTTGAGAATAGATCCTATGGCTCACTATATGCCGCCTACTTCAAATACCACGCCCCAATATTGACGAAGGCCATTTCAAGTATGGAAAGATAAGGTTATGAGATATATGAACTCTATTGACAATCGGTTGTGGCAATGTGTTCGACAGTCCTTATATTCCAATGAAACCCAACCTACTTGTCAAGTAGCCATGGTCCTCCCGAGATACCTAAATCTATGAACGAATGGACGACGAAGAAAGGAGGCTTGTTGAACTCGACAAAGAAGGCTATTCATATTATATCCAAATTGCCGACACAAGCACATATCAACAGATCATCGATGCAAACCGCCAAGGAAATGTGGGAAGCCTGGTGGAATATCTTGAAGGAGATCTACCCACAAGAGACAATGTAAAAGTACAACTATATTCAACAGCTCGACTCATTCGTAAAAGATCCTAAAGAGACTCTACGGCAAGCCTACGACAGATTTTGTGAGGTAGTAAATAGTTGTTACTCTTTAGGAAAAGAATATAGTGTTAAAGAAGTAAATATGAGATTTTTAGCTTCTTTAGGAAGTCTGTGGCATGTAAAACCATCGCAATAAAAGAGTCCAAAGACTTGAACTCCATGCACTCGTAAGTTTGTATGCGAAGTTTAATGCCTATGAGCAAGAATTACTTCAAGCTCAAGAACAGACAAACATTTTAAACTTCCTTCTTTTTCTCGCTATCTCTCAGAAATTCCTCGCCAAGAAAGTAAACCATCTACTTCTTCTTCAAATGAGAATGAAATTCTCTCTCGACGAGCAATTTGCTATGTTCGTTAAGAAGTTTCAAAAGTTCTCAAAATTTAACAAAAGAAAGAAGCAAACCAACAGACTTTCGTAAAGACCGCGAAAACTCACACAATAATGAGTTAGTTTGCTACAATTGCAGAAACCCGGTCACTTTGCTTCTAAATGTCCTAAGCCTAAATATGAAGCCTATAAAAGGAGACCTTCTAAATCATTTTCTAAACATAGAGGTCTTCTGGCTGAGGACTTAGAAGAAAATCATGTAGCCACTTGGTTTGAAACTGATTCTGACGAGGATGATAGTGATGACTCACCTGAGCAAGCACACATTTGTCTTGTTGCTCTAGAGTCACCTCCCACCTATGACTCGCATGTGAAGTTAAGTACTCTCCTTTCAAGCTAACATAGAACAATCTTCCTCAAGAGCCTTCAAAAGAAGAAATCCTCAAGGATGCTCAAGACATGCTAGAGGAATTCAATGAATTTAGGAAGGCCTATGTTAAGTTAGCTAAAAGTCATGAGAAGCTGAATCGAGAAATCCATGCCGAAACCGAGTTAAAAACTCTCCATGGAATCCAAAGAAAATATCAAGTTAAAAGAAGAGAACAAGTTTCTCAATGAAAAGGTTGCTTGTCTTATTGATCATGCCAAAGAGTTATCTCGCCGAGAAAGAAGAGTTGCAAAAACCATTAACTCATGGAATAACTCAACGGCAGCCTTTGATCAAATTCTTGGAGATCGAAGCCCTCAACAGATAAATCGGGCTAGATTCTCTAATGACATCTCCGATGCAACCTCTCGAACAAGAAAATGAACATTTTACGTTGAATAGTAATATTCCCGCACAATATCGAAACCTAACAAGGGTAAAGAAGGAATTGGTTATACCGCTACTCCTTATAAATACCCTAAGGTTCAAATTAACAAAACAAGTGAAGCTTTGAAAGCAAAGCAATCATCCGGAGATAAATCAAAGGAGGTGCAGATTACAACCCTCCACCAAAGACTTCGTGAAAGCAAAGGCCGCTGCTTCGTGGCCTATGAAAAGTCCGCTCAAACCTATCGATTCATCAACAAGATTACAGATGGTGCCATCGCTACGTAATGTTGACACCAAGCTTAAAGGAAAAATGCATGAGGCATCAAAGTCTACTACCAAAGAAACATTCTTTTGCTAAAGCAAAGATCGCCAGATACGCACTCAAGAAGCCTCATACGTAGCCTCTAAGCCTGCCGTTAACAAGACTACTAACTCAAAAGTCAGTTAAGAAAAATGTTCAAAAACCTTCAAATATCCAAAGATAATCATGTAGACTTCGTAATTTTCATCACCGTACATTTTGTAAGTGTGTTTGGCCACTTGGTCCATGAATGTCAAATCCATCATGAAGCCTCGCCGATCCCCTATTCCAAAAATCGTGCAAGTATGGGTTCCAAAATACGCTAACCATTTGGACCCATAAGAAAAATAAAAGGGGACCATGATTTTCTTATCCTTACATCTCGTGTGCTTCAGGCTAACTCAAATTCGTAGAAGAAAGATGTGTGGTATCTAGACGCCGCCAAGACACATGACCGAGAATCCCGCTTCTCTCTAATATTTCAAGCGTAAGGCCCTCCACTATCTTCTGAGACAATGCTAAAGGAAGAACAATTGGCTATGGATCCATCATTCGAGGAAATCTCTCCATCTGAAAAGTCTCTAGTAGAAGGCTTGAAACATAATCTCCCGAGTATTTCACCCCGTGACAAAGGGCTTATATGTCAATTCTCCTCAAACAGATGTGATATCAAGGATCCAGCCTCTTGCTCAACCTTGTTACCGGTCATAGACAAGGGAATGTCTATGTGATAGATTTGAATGCCTACTGAAGGTCGCTAATCTATGTCTTGTAGCTAACTCGCTCCAAGACAAAAGTCGGTTGTGGCATAAAAGACTCACCATTTGAACTTCAAATATCTAGCCAAGCTATCTAAAGAAGGTCTAGTCAAAGGATTGCCAAAGGTCTCGCCGACCATGATCGCTCGTGCAAAGCGTGCCAACTGGAAAGCTCTCAAAAACGCCATTCAAAAGCAAACCAGACTCTCAACGACAAGACCTCTACAATCGCTTCACATGGATCTCTTCGACCAGCCACTACTATTAGCTATGGTGGTTTCGATACACGCTAGTAGTAGTGGATGATTATACAAGATACACTTGGACGTAGATGATGTCTTCTAAAGATCACACATACGATCTTCTTACAAAGACTATTCGTAAGATTGCAAACGCAAAAACTCGATGAAATCGCTGACGCTCGACGACAATGGCACCGAAGTTCACCAATAATGGAATAGCAAAGTATTGTGATGATCACTATTGGGCACAACTTCTCTCCAGAAGAACACCACAAAGAAAACGGCGTTGCCGAAAGGAAGAACGTAACACTTATCGAAGTCGCTAAAACTATGCTTGCCGAAGCAAAGTTGCCCAAACACTTCAAGCGTGTCAATACCCGCTTCACTCGTAACGTATCATTGATCAACAAATTTCACTAAAACACCCTATGAACTTTGGAGAGGTAAAACCCCAAACATTGGATTTTTAAAATCTTCGTCAGAATGCTTTGTAGTCTACAATGGTAATGATTACGAGGCAAATTTGATCATAAAGCCGATGAAGGTGTATTTTTGGGTTATGCCTTACACTCCAAAGCTTGTGGTTTTCAACAAACGCTTATTAAAAATAGTTGAATCTGTTCATGTCTCATTTGATGAATTTGATTTATTAGAGCCACATGTGGCTCCAAATGTTGCTGATGATTTTGTTGATGTTGAGACAGTACATCCCAACCATCAACCTCTAGTATACCTAATCCCTTCACCAGTAACTCAATCAAACATTCCTGACCATCATTTTCTATCAAACGGGTCACCAGAAGACTTCAACCCTGCTCAAGAAAACCCGAATCAAGAACCCTTTGTTTCTCAACCCGAAAATCCTATTCCTCAACTCACCTATGAACCAAATTCGAACACAACTCTCATCAAGACACACCGATCTTCCCTATAGCCCTCCTTCTGAACCTTGTCATGAAGAAACAACAAGAACTCATCATATTCCTGCTGTCACAAGAACATGTAAAGATCATCCAATCTCTCAAATCATAGGTGACATTCATGTTGGAGTACGCACTTAAGATCCTCCAAGAATGAATGTATGTTCTCAGGCCGCATTCGCTTCGTAAGAAGAGCCAAAGAAGATCGAAGAAGCTCTTCAAGATCCAAGTTGGTCGGAAGCCATGCAAGAAGAACTTCAAGAATTTGAACGATGCCAAGTATGGAAGCTAGTTCCAAAGCCTGCTGATCATACTGTCATTGGCACAAAATGGGTGTTCAGAAACAAGAAGGATGAGGATGGAAACATAGTAAGAAACAAAGCAAGACTTGTTGCACAAGGATATCGCCAAGAAGAAGGGATCGACTATGATGAAACATTCGCCCCTCGTAGCAAGATTGAAGCTATCGTAATCTTCTTAGCCTATGCTACATACAAGGACTTTGTGCTGTATCAAATGGATGTCAAGAGCGCATTTCTTAATGGAGATCTTCAAGAAACGGTTTACGTTGCTCAACCTCCAGGCTTTGTAGAGAAAGGGAAAGAAACTCATGTTTACAAGCTTAAGAAGGCTCTCTACGGTCTTAAGCAAGCTCCTCGAGCCTGGTATGAAACCTTATCCAAATTCTTGGTTGAACAAGGATTCGTGCGAGGGAAGATTGACACCACTCTCTTCATTCTCAAGCACAAAGGACATTCTCTGCTGGTACAAATTTACGTTGATGATATCATTTTCTGATCCACAAATGAGAAGTCAGGTAAGCGATTTGAAACGCTTATGACCGGCAAGTTTCAAATGAGTATGATGGGAGAACTCACATTCTTCTTGGGTCTTCAAATTCAACAAATTCAACAAAGGAATATTCATCACCAATCCAAGTATGCTAAAGATCTTGTCAAAAATTTGATTGGAAACAAAGAAACACATTTGATACTCCAATGGTCGCTAAATGCAAACTTACAAAAGACCTACAAGGAAAGAAAGTTGATATCACCCACTATAGGGGGATAATCGGATCTCTGCTTTACCTCACCGCCAGCAGACCCGACATAGTGTATGCTGTTGGGTGTGTGCTAGATTTCAAGCTGCACTCGTGAGTCACATCTTCTTGCAGCCAAAAGAATCATCAAATACGATCGATACCACCAACTTAGGTATCTCGTATCCAAGGGAATCCTCTTTCAACTTGGTTGGATACTCAGACGCAGACTATGCTGGTTGCCAGATTGACAGAAAAAGCACTAGTGGAACTTGTCAATTTCTAGGAGACGACTGCCTCTTGGGCTAGCAAGAAACAAGCATCCGCTTTCAAACTCTACCACCAAGCAGTACATAGCCGCCGCCGCCAACCGCTGGATCAAACAACGCTTGGTGGACTACGACATCAAAGTAGCAGATCGCCCAATCATGTGTGATAACACCTCAAAGAATCTCTATCACATACAATCCCGTGATGCACTCCAAGACAAAGCATATCGATGTTCGGTATCACTTTCTAAGGGACAATGTAGAAAAGAGAAACATTAGTATGAAGTATATTTCAACCGACCATCAACTAGCGTACATCTTCACCAAAGCTCTAGAAGCGCATGTGTTTGCTTATCTAAGGGGAGAGCTTGGTATGCTTGACCCGATCGCTTAAATTTTATCTAAAATTAATTTTTATAATATGTAACATTTCCAAAATAATTTTTCTTAAAATTTATTTTAAGCGACTTGAAAATTTATTCTTAAGCACTTATTACTTTCAAATATTTTCAAGAATTTCTAAAGTCACCGGAAGATAAATAAGCTTTTTAAACTATAATTTTGAGAGGGAGGCTTATGCAAATTTTGAGGGACTAGTTTCAAATTGGTTGAGTGAATATTTGAAAAGGCACTTTTCTTTCCTAAAAGCCGCCATTCATCAAGTCTTGTCATCTAAAAGGCGCCGACTTAATGACGCTTTCACAAGTCTCTATGACTGATGGCACGCCCCTTTATAAACCCTCAACCGCCAAAAAGCTCTTTTTACCAAAACTGTCTCTTTCTATTCCTTCTCTCTCTAAAGTTTTCTTCTCTCTAAAAATTTCTGCCTTCTTCGCCCTGTTCGATAGTTAATTCTGCAGATTCACCTCATTTTCGTCTTCTTCTTCTGCAAATCTTCGAAAAATGGTAAGAAATTTCGAACCCTAACTACGTAATCTCAGTGCGAGTTAAGTTATGCTATCTCATCTGTAGTTACGCCATTGTTGACTGTTCATGTAACTGTTAGCTTCATAAATGTTAAATCTTCAAATTTTTGCTGTTCATTTCTGATAATATCCTCTTATAAATGTTCTTGAACTGTCGATTTCAGTATTTTGAGTTATATTTTGCCTGCATATAGCATTCCATGAGTTGTCCAGACATTTTTAGGGCTTAATGCTTCGCTTTGCTCATTTTTTTGAAATCTTAAGTTCTTGCCCTAATTTCTTGTTCTGTGATTTCTTAGGCTGGTACTTCTTCAGCTTCTGCCATTCCTACACAAACCTCTAACATCGACTCTGACATTCCAAAATTGCCCCCAACTATGTATCATCCGGGGATGTGTATTGACGAACCTTCTGTTCGTGCCTATGCGGCCGGGGTTAAATTCGTAGATGACCTGAACCAATCTGGGATTCTGCCGCTGTTTATGCTAGGTGATGTTGATTTCAGCTACTTACTGGTGGAAGAATTTTACCAGAAAGCTGTTCTCAATGACTCGAAATCTTCTATCACCGCTGTTGTTAGAACAAATCACTATCATCGCCTGCACTGCCAAAATTATTGGCGTGGAATTCGAATTCGGCCCTACTTCACTCATCGACGCCTTGGTCCTACATGCGTGGCGAGAAGACTCCAAGGAAGCCGCTAAGTGAAGAGGAGTCTGTTTGAAGATGATGCCTACTTTCTCAGCCATCTGTTTGACAAGAGTATGATCTTCAAGAATGGCACCCATGACGTCATGACATCCGAACAGCTGGAATACACCTCTGCTGTCATCTTGAACAAACGACTCAACTGGGCACAAATATTATTTGACATGATTTGTGATGCCGCTGTTGTCGCCCGTAAGTCTTCTCGCAGGCCCCTTTGTTCGCTTCTTAACTGTCTCATTCGAGCCAACACTCAATTCCATACTCGCCTCTTCGCTTTTGAGATGAAGAAAATCAAGCAATCCATCCAATTCACCAGCACATTCATTGTCAACACTCACAAGCTCAGAAACGAAAAGAGAGCTCAACAAGGGCTTCCTCCTCTGCTCATTGTACATGCCTTGAAGCCCCCTCCACTCAAGATCATTAAAATCAATCCTGAGACTACCATAGACTCTCTCATGGCCAGCCTAGCCAAGAAGCTATCCAAGGAGGCCGCCAAGGTCGCTCCTCCAAGATCGCCGCCTCGCTCCTACCTCAACTCACAAACAGAAGAAAAGGATCTCTTCTGCTACTGAGGAGCCGGTCCCCAAGAAGAGGAAAGCTTCTTCTTCGAAATGTCCGCCGCTAATCTGCTGACCTCATGCTAGACGAAGAAAAAGTCTCATTGTTAATCCCGCTCCAGCCTCCCGTGCTCAAGAGACTCGATCCCGATGTCGCCTTCTCCGTCCTCGCAAGCGTAAGTCAAAACGCTCTGAGCCTTCTGAACCCTTCATTCCATTCATCCCACCTTCTTCTCCCATATCCTCTTCCTCCCCTCCACTCACTTCTTCAACAGCCCCTGCTGCTGTTGGGGAGGAGCCTGCTGCCACTCCTTCTTCCCCTGTTCCCTCTTCAACCCCTGCTGTTGTTGAGGAGGAGCATTCTTCACCTGCTCCAAAGCCAAAGAAACGCAGACTTCGTAAGAAGTCTGTGGCTCCATCACCCTCTCCACCTCGAGACTCTATCCCTTCTCCACCCCATTCACCTGAACCCATCTCCACCATTCTTCCGACACCTCCTTAGCCATTGTACCTGTTCTTTCAAACTCTGCTCCATCTACCTCTTCTCCTTCCTTCTCTATGCCTGACCACTTCTCTCCTCTTGCCCCTCACATCTCTACTCTTCTTTACCAAACCGCATTTCTACCCGAAATCTTCCCCCCTATCTCTCAGTATCTTACCCCTATCTCCATCTCTTCTGATCTCTACCAGATTCTCTTTCCTTCCATCTCCTCTGCCACTCACTCCTTTCTCTTTGACTTCTCCTCCATATCAGACCTTCTCTATCCTTCTACTTCCCCTCCTAACTTTGTCCTTCTACCCGACTATCCCTTTCCTTCTTACCTCTTAGAAGCATCCTCTTCCTCTTCTGCTTCTCACTTCTCTGTCAGCAGCTTAGCCACTGACATTGAGGTTGATTCCAAACCCTCTTCTCCTCCACCTTCTTCCCCTGCTTCATCTGCCTCTTCTCCAAACCCTGCTCATCATCCTTCCACCAGCCATATCTCCATTAACCTTAACCCTTCTCTACCTACCACCGCTACTGATCCTGCCATTCTGGAGCTTCTTCGAGCAAACAACGACCAGCTCGCCCAAATCAACAGACAGCTTTCTTCTATGGCACAAACAGATTGATGTGATCAACTACGGCCTCAATGCTACTCATGCCACCATTTTTGACATCGGAAGATTGTTGATCAACTAGTGAACGACACGCCAGCCTTCACCACTCACGTGTTCCTAGTTCAAGATCAACAAGTCGCCTCGATCGGATGCTGCACTCTCAACAAATCAGCATTCGTGGTCTTTTCAATGAGCTCAAAACCGGCATGGCTCGAGCAATTCTTAGCCGACGAGAAGTTGCTGATTTCACCAATCTTCGCCTCGTCGAAGAAGCCGATGCAAGAGCTGCTGCTGCTGAACAGCGTAGGGTTGGTGCCATCAGGGAGGAGAGAGCTACTCACTTCTTGAATCAAGCCCTGATTGAGGAACAGAACCGGCTACGAGAACGCCTCAATGACAGAATCAGAATCTGGGTTGGAGACTACTTAGAACGAAGACGTACTCAGCCTAATCTCTTCTGATTCTGTGGTATTTTGTTCTGTATCTCTGATGTTAAACTATGCTGTTTTACCAAAACTTCGCTGCTTAAACAAATTTTGTTTAATCACGTATGTCTTAAGTTTCTTTCTAAGTTTAAATTGCTTCATCTTGATATATCGCTCAATTTAAACTTCGCGCTTAAATCTTTATATCTTGCATGCATACTTATCTCATAGATTTAAACCTTGCTTTTCTTAGTACTTTATCTTAATGCTTTTATCCTGTAAGTACTTAGTCTAGCTATCTCTCTACTAAGACTTCTGCTTTGAGAGGTATGTCTGCTCTTAATAAAATTTCCTTAAAGACATACTATTATCTCAAGGTGCATGATTCAAAGTCTCGCCAGAGCGAGATGATGACATCAACCAAATAGGAGGAGATTGTTGATTCCTATGATTAGATTTGGTTGAGTCATCTTCTCGATTCTATTGTACAAGAGGCTAAAAGGTCTGCATCGATTAGTGTGGCAACTGCCTTAGAATCACTGTTTAGAATAGTTTCTAAGTGTTAGTTCTTAGGCGCCAAACCGCAAGCTTCTACCCTTAAAGATTAGCGACTTTGAAGTCCGCTCAAAGTCCGAAAATCAATTTGGCCAAAATCAAGAAACAATGACACGTGTACACCTATTTAGATATTTTCGAAAATATCTAGTCATTATGTCTTCACCGATTATTTTCAAGAAGTCAACTCGCATGATGACAACCGCTGCATCAGATCCTCGAAATCAAGATCGAAGACATTACCCGCTTTTGGCTAAGAAGACTTTCCAAGCCGCAGCTCGCACTCAAACATTACTCGCTTAGTAATGTTTTCTCGCACACCGCATCTCGATGACTATGGTTCCTTTCTCCCAAAGCGCCGAATTGCATTCAATGCAAAGGAACGTTGGACACAATTATCTCTGAACTCAGACCAACGGTCAAAAGATCTCTTCCTGGTATATATTTAGGTTTTGAAGATCTGAAGATATAACTCTTGCGTATTAACTCTCAAGCTTCATCTTCAATACTCAAGCATTCAAGAGATCAAAGGACAAGGACTAACACTTCACCAAACTTTCTGAAGCTGCAGATCTGCCATCTTAAACTCTTTTTCAGCTTCATTTAGTTTGTCTTTAAACTGTTCTTTAATTCTGCACGTGTAGAGAACAATTATTCATTGATTGTCTCTCTCACCTTTATACACTTGGTTAAAAACTCATTTTGTACACGATCCATTAGAGATCTAAATCATAAACCTAGTGGATAAACAAGTGCACTTTTAAAATCCAAAGCTAACCACTTTGGTAGTGGATGTAGTACTATTCACAAGCATTTAACCACTTCAAATCTCGTGTCTTTGTCGAACTTTTCCTATTACTCCACTTAACTGCTTGTGTTTAACAATTACAGTTTCTGCACTACCTTAACAGCAGTCCTGCTAATCCTTAATATATTCTGTTTCCGCTGCCTTAACATTTCTTCTTCAAACTCTCTAAAATCTTTAAGAAGTGTTCTTAGAAGAAAAGTTTTATAAAAACATATCTAGGCTATTCAACCCCCCCCCCCTTCTAGCCTAGATTGAGCCTACTTCGGGACCAACAGGAAGAGATTCCTCAGCATCTTGCCTTGAGGTTCCCTTGGAGTATTAATTCCCCTCATTGCTTCCCAGGCATGGTCAGCCTCAGCAATGGTTATCTCCAATTCACCACCATATCGTACACCGATGATTTTAGAAATTGTTTTGGCAGTGACTGAGATGGGTCGTCCTCGAATCCATCCACGCATTGTAGTTGGATTCTTTATGACCATTCTTTGATAGAATTCCTCAGCAAGGAGGATACTGTAGTCCTTGTCATTAAGGCAAAATAGTGGTAGAATCCCTAAGGCATTCAAGTCGTCGTAAGCTTTGACGTCGGTGGTGAATGTGCAGACAGAGTTGAGATCTATGCACATGTCGGGTACATATAGTTTTGGGTCTAGAGCCACTATAACGTCGTGGGGAGCAGGATATCAAGGGTATCCTGGTAGGTTGATGTCCAAACCAGACGGGATGACCTACTCTGGGTCAAACTCCTTCCTGTTATCGCTCTTTGACTTTGTAGATGATTTCACCTACAAAAATGAACTTGGAAATTAGGGCTTTCGACTTTACAGAACAAACAATCAAAGATTTCATTTTTTTTGAGAAAATAAAATTTTCGATGAAAATCTTGAAACCCTTGAATGATTTAGATAAATAAACCAGAGAAACATTAACATATGATGTCTAAGAGAAATGAGTACACAGAGCACAGAGAAAACTATTTGTTTCAAGGTTTTGAAAAACAACAATGACGGAAACCGACCAGATATGCAAAAGCGTCCTTTTGTATTCTGAAAAAATAACTCAAAAGAGGAAATACTAAACAAAAATCAATGAATAGTAAACCAGAGAGTAGTGAAAGCTTACCATTGTCGCTGTAGAGAAGAAGAAACAAGAAATAATTTGGAAATGGAGGGAGCAGTTGCAGAGAGAAAGAGAGGGTTTGAGTAGAGAGAGGAATATTAAAGAAAGGTGGTTTTCGTAAAGTGTTGGAAAGGGCGGTTCAAAGTCTATTTAAAGGAAGAAAAAATCTTTTAGCGAAAAAGCTGTGACTTAAGATATTTTTCAAAGTACTAGAAGTTTTGACTTTTAACCCCCTTTTCTTTTTAGAAACCTTTCCCGCTATAATAGACTAAGTTGAAACACTAACCTGGTAAAAGTCTGCCGATAGAGGGCAATTAAAGTCTGCCGGTTAGTAGAAGTCTAAGTCTACCGGTATGAAAGAAAAAATTGAAATTGAAATTAAGCATTAGGATCAATCATACCAAGATTTCTCCTTAAATAAGTAAACCTGGTTGCATCCAGTGGTTTGGTGAGAATGTCAGCCAATTGATGTTCAGTTGGAACATATTCCAAACTAATGTTACCTTTCTCCACATGATCTTTGAGGAAATGATAACGGATATCAATGTGCTTTGTCTTCGAGTGCATCACTGGATTCTTGGAGACTGAAATTGCTGAAGTGTTGTCACACATGATTGGACAATTTGCAGTCTTGATGTTGTAGTCCACTAGCTGCTGCTTCATCCATAGTAGCTGAGAGCAACAACTGCTAGCAGCAATATATTCTGCTTCTGTGGCTGAGTTTGCAACCGATCCTTGCTTCTTGCATGACCATGAGACAAGTCTATTTCCTAGAAATTGACAAGTCCCACTAGTGCTTCTTTTGCTCACTTTCAGGCTTCATAATCTGTATCTGAGTACCCAACTAGATCGAAGTTGTTGCGTTTGGAATACCAGATACCTATATTTGTAGTTGTTGAAACATATATGATGATACGTTTGGCAGCAAGCAAATGTGATTCCTTTGGATCTGCCTGAAATCTAGCACAAACACAAACAGCAAACATAATATCAGGTCTATTGGCAGTAAGGTAAAGAAGTGAACCTATGATTCCTCGGTACTTGGTCACATTCTCTTTGCTTTCCCTTTTCATCTTTATCAAGATGGTAGTTGGTAGACATTGGAGTCTCAAATCCTTTTGCTGAATCAAGACCAAATTTCTTGATAAGTTCCTTTGCATATTTGGTTTGGCTAATGAAGATCCCGTCAGAAGTCTGTTGAATCTGTAGTCCTACAAAGTAGGTGAGCTCTCCCATCATGCTCATCTCGAACTTGCTTTGCATCAGCTTCTCGACTCTCTTGCACAGGATTTTGTTTGTAGATCCAAAGAGAATGTCGTCCACGTAGATTTGTACCAGAAGAGAATGACCTTTGTGCTTGAGGATGAATAGATTTGTGTCTATTCTTCCTCTCACGAATCCTTGTTCTATTAAGAACTTGGATAAAGTTTCATACCAAGCTCTGGGAGCTTGTTTCAGGCCATAGAGTGCTTTCTTGAGTCGGCAGACATGATCCTACTTGTCTTGAATGACAAAGTCTGAAGGTTGTTCAACGTTTACCGTTTCTTGAAGATCACCATTGAGAAAGGCACTCTTCACATCCATCTGATACACCTTGAAGTCCAAGAACGAAGCATAGGCTAGAAAGAGTCTGATTGCCTCTAATCTAGCAACAGGAGCAAATGTTTCGACGAAGTCAATTCCTTCTTCCTGTCGGTAGCCTTGAGCAACCAATCTGGATTTGTTTCTGGTGACGTTCCCATCCTCATCTCTCTTGTTCCTGTATACCCACTTGGTGTCGATAACTGGATGGCCAGTCGGTCTTTGTACTAAGCTCCACATTTTGCATCTTTCAAACTGGTTCAGCTCTTCTTGTATAGCTTCAATCCTGTAATGGTCTTTGATAGCTTCATCAATCTTCTTTGGCTCGATTTCAGACACGAATGCTAATGCAAACATAGTCTCATTTCGAACTCTATTCCTCGTACGAACTCCTGAGTTGAGATCACCAATGATTTGAGAAATGGGATGATCTCTTGTTTCAATAACAGCTGGAGGAAGATCACTTCTAGTTGGTTTTTCCCTTAAAGATTCTGGAGTTGGTTGAGAAGGAGATTCACCAAAATCAGGTTCATAAGAGATAGGATCTTCGAAACCTTCATTTTCTGGTGAACAAGAAGGGTGAGTGATCGGCAAAGGTGTTTAGGGTAAAACAGAAGAGATGGGTTCAGGGTCAACAGAAGAGTTGGAGTTGGCACCAGCAGAGTTGAAGTCTGCCGGTGCAGGGTTAGCAGAACTGGTAGGGTCTACAGTTGGAGGATTCTGAAGAGGAGTAGAAGTAGATGTTGTATTTGTACCTGTCTCATCATCATCAGAATCATTAGCAACATTCGGAGCCTTTCGAGGCTCTAACAAGTCATATTCATCAAAAGTAACATGCACGGATTTTAATATTTTAAAAGAGGTTTTGTGGAATATGCGAAATGCTTTTGAATGTTTGGAATAGCCCAGAAAAATTCCTTCGTCTGATTTTGAATCAAATTTTCCTCTATATTCTTTTCCATTATATAGAATAAAACATTTACAGCCGAAGATTTTGAAAAATCCTATGTTTGGGGCTCTTCCTCCCCATATTTCATATGGAGTTTTGTTATGAAACTTGTTTACCAGGGATCTGTTCTGGGTAATACATGCAGAGTTGACGGCTTCTGCCCAGAAGTACTTTGGAAGTTTTGCTTCTGCCAGCATTGTTCTTGCTGCTTCAATTAGTGTCCCGTTCTTGCATTCAGCTACACCATTTTGTTGAGGAGTTCCAGCACCAGAGAAGTTGTGGCCGATCCTGTGGTCATCACAATATCTTTCAACATCGTTGTTCTTGAATTCGGTGTCGTTGTCTGATCTAATGTCACTGATATCTTCAAGCTTTTGGGTTTGAAGTCTTCTAAATAGAGTGGTGACCAGATCATATGTCTCATCTTTTGAAGTCATTGTTTCGATACAGGTGAACCTAGAGTAGTCATCAACTACTACAAGTGTACTTGTCTCTGAGATCTTGGTAGTGATTGGTCCAAAGAGATCCATATGCAGAAGTTGAAGAGGCCTGGTCGTTGACATGACAGACTTTGTTTTGAAGGAAGACTTGGAAAGTTTTACTAATTGGCAAGCTTTGCAACTTCTATCATGGTCGGTAGATACCGTAGGTAGACCTTCGACAAGCCCATCTTTGGAGAGCTTGGAGAGGTACTTGAAGTTGAGGTGACTGAGACGCTTGTGCAAAAGCCAACTGTTGTCACGAACGTTGTTAGCGACTAGGCAAAGGCTGGAGAATCTCCCTAGAAGATTTAAGTCCACTACATAGACGTTTCCTTTTCTATTGTCGGTCAGTAGAGTTGAGCTTGATTCACCATCTTTGATGAGACATTGGTTGGAGGAGAATTGGCAGATGAGTCCTTTGTCGCAGAATTGGGATATACTCAGAAGATTATGCTTTAAGCCGTTCACTAGAGAAACTTTGTTGATTAAGAGACTTCCTCTAGTGATTGAGCCATACCCAGTCGTTTTCCCTCATGCATTGTCGCCGAAAATCACTGTGGGACCTTTTGCTTCAGCTCTATCTGTGAGTAGACTTTTATTTCCTGTCATGTGTCTCGAACAACCACTATCAAGGTACCAGATGTCTTTATCTTCTGAATCTATAGCCATGAAGCAGACCTAAAAAATATCAAAGAAAGAAGGTCCCCTTTATTTTCTTTTGGGTCCTGAGGATTAGCAACCTTTTGGAACCCAAACTTGCCTAACCTTGAGAGAACTGGGTCTCTAGAATTTTGGTGTGAACCTTAGCAGGCATTCTAGAGCCAGATGGCCTAAACAATTGCAAGAATGACAAAGATGAAAGTTCTATGGAGGACTATGATCAGTTTTAGATGTAGAGTGCTTGTGATTATCCTTGTTCTTAACAGCAGTCCTTGGTTCAGTTGACTTGTTGATGGTAGACTTAATTGGTTTCTGTTGGACCTTCCTAGGTATGTTACCAGCAGACTTAGCCTTGGCTGGTCTGTTGATAACCTTTTTAGGAGGATTTGGCAGAATACCTTTAAGTTTACTTTCAATAGGTTTAGGTGTCTTGCCCATTTCATAGACAAACTAGATAGGCACCGGTAGAGATTTCGTAGGTCTACCGCCAGCAAACTTTGCTTTGGCAAAGTTATTGTCGGTAGACTTTGGTTTCTCTACCGTTCCTTTCTCAAGCTTTACATTAGAAGCAGTTATCTTGGCTTTCCCTTCCTGAGCCTTGGGGTAAACGTAAGGTACACTTATATAACCAAGTCCTTGTTTACCCTTGTTTCCGAACGACTGTTTAGAGAATGAGATATCATAAGCAGTCTCGGAGGTTTCACCTTTCTCCGTGACAGAAGAGTATGTCACACTGAGCTCATCAGAATATCCTAAGCCAGTTTTATCTTTACTTGACTTTTGGCTTGAAAGGATCTTTTCAAAGGTATCCTTGGAGCTGTTCCAGGAGTCAATTGTCGTTTGCAAGGCAATTTTCTCCAAGTCAAGTCCTTTGATGTGCTCAGTAAGACATTCGACTTTGTGACAAAGGAATTTTTTTTTTCTCCTTTAAGCTTGATACTTTCTTGTTAAAAGCTATTGAGTGTTTGAATCTCAGCTTCCAGCAGAGATTTCTCAGCAGCAAGCTTCTCACAGTTCTTGGCGAGCTTTACATAGGCTACTCTAAAGGAATTGAACTCTTCAAGCATATCTTGATTATCTTTAAGAAGTTCTTCCTTGCTGAAGTTCTCACATTTGATCTCACTTTTGTCGAAAGGACTAGGTGAGACTTCGACTTCATGTTCAGAGTCATAGATGGGACCTGAATCATGAGCTATTAAGCATATGTTAGCTTGCTCACAATCGTCCTCTTCCTCTTCTAAATCGATCTCAAACCATGTAGCAACCTGTTTTTCTTCTATGTCTTCAGCCAGCATACCTTTATGTTTTTGAAATTTCTTATATTGAGGCTTTCGGTATGCTTCAAATTTTGGCTTTGGACACTTGGAGGCGAAGTGACCAGGTTTTCACCAGTTTTTCTAAAGGGCTGCTGGCGTGTGTCCTTCCTTCCATATTTTGCAAACTTTTTGAAACGTTTTACGAACATAGCAAATTGTTCGTCTTAAAGAAAATCATTTTCACTGGAGGAAGTAGAAGGTTTGTTTTCAACTAAGGCTTCTTCTTGTACCATGGCGGGCAAGGACACAATTCTGAACTATTTGTCCCGCTCTAGAGCTTGATTTACTTCGAGCTCATAAACCTTCAAATTTGCGTAAAGACTACGAAGAGTCATTTCGTTTAAGTTTTTAGATTCTTTCAAGGCAGTGGTCTTAACATGCCACAGACTACCTAGAGAGCCTAGAAATATCATATTCATTTCTTTCTTGTCTTAAGTTTTACCAAGAGAAAAGCAACTGTTAATTACCTCACTGAAGCGATCGTATGCTTGTCTCAAGGTTTCCTTGGGATCCTTCTTGAAGGAGTCAAACTGTTGGATGAATGTATATTTTCTGTTGTCTCTTGTGTCTTGGTCTCCTTCCATGCATTCTACAAGAGCTTCCCACATCTCTTTAGCATTGGTACACCGGATCACTTGTTGGTAAGTGCTGGTGTCTGGAGAGCTAGTTATGATATTGATTGCTTTGCTATCTAGCTCTACTAGTTTTCTATCGTCATCTGTCCATTCTGATTCTTCTTTGGGTACTTCGGCAGGATTTCCAGTGATGGATGCTAGAAGGTTGGCCTTCATTGGTACATGACGTCCTGCTTGTACGCACTTCCTTAACCTGTTGTCAATAGAATTCATAAAACGCATTACCTTATCCTTCCAAACATCGAAATGGCCTTCGTCCAATATTGGGACGTGGTTCGTATTTGATGTAGGCAGCATACAGTGTGTTTGTGCCATTGGATCGAGTCTCTCAAGAGTTTAATCTCGGAAAAACTTGTTTTCAAGGAGTTAAGCTCTGATACCAATTGTTAGTCCCAATGGGCACAAATAATAAGCTAGAAGGGGGGGTTGAATAGCTTATTAGACACTTAAAAACTTTTCGTATAAGTTCCTAAAACAAGCACTTGCAATATATTAAGAAGATTGAAGTAGTGGAAGTCTTGTAAGGAATACAGTTCAAGTCTGTCGATTAAGGATTGCCGGTAGACTTGACTGAATACTTAAGTCTGCAGTTGAAGAGATAAGTAAAGGAAATAAGAAACAGTTCAAAGCAGTAACCAACAGTAAAGGAAGAACACAAGTATTTGAGATGGTTCACACTATAAGGAGTGCTACGTCCACCACCAAGGCAGTCAACCTTGGATTTAAAATGTGCACTATATTTTCCACTAGTTCTTTTACAAAGAATATATCTAATAGATTGTGTAAAAATATTTGACTTGTGTTTGGGGGTTTGGGAATTGAATATCTGGATAAACAAGATATTCAATTGTGCAGAAGAATAGTTTAAGAGAACAACAACAAGAAGCTTAAGATAAATGTTGATGCAGATCTTCTTGATTGTTGTCGAGGACTTCTTGATCAGTTTAAGATCTCTTAAATGCACTAAGTATAAAGACTTTGAGTTGTAGGAAAATTTCAGAGCATTTCAGGACGGGTTGTTCTATATGTTTTCTTCAGTCTCTAATGGCAGTATTTATTGCTGGAGCATTCTTGAGATCCGTTGGAGAAGATGAAGTGTAACAATTCTATTAGGTTGAATGCATTAAATGCCTGGAACTGTCATGTAAATTTTGTCCTCACTGGTACTGAGCAGGGAGCGGTGCAGAGATGTTGCAGGAGTTGGTAGGTGAACAATCGTAATTTCGCACTGCAATTAGTTGGTACTGCATCGTAAGTGTCGGTCTGTTCACCGCCTGCTCGAGGAGAAAGTCTTCCTGCTTTTTGGAAAGCTGTTCAGGCGTGTTTGAGAAGTTAGGGGATGTTTGAATTCAAATTCAAACTGATAAAGGATAAATTTGAATTAATCCACTAAGTTTTGGTGATTGGACACGTCATGCTTGAACACGTGCAGACAAGGTATGCCGCTGGATACTAAAGAAGGTCTTCCGGTGAAGCATTGCTGAAGTCTTCCGCTGAACCTGTGAAGCCTATAAAAAAAAACTATTATATGGCAAAGTTCTATACACAGTTGCCACGCTAATTGATACGCAGCCCAATTAGCTACTAATGTATAAAACTAATGTAATGTATGAACGTATGTAAATAAAAATACAAATGAGAAACAACAGATAAGTAAAGAGATATGAAACAGTATAAAGCAGTAAGCAACAGTAAGGAAAGAACACAAGTATTTTGAGATGGTTCGCATTATAAAGAGTGCTACGTCCACTACCAAGTTAGTCAACCTTGGATTTAAATGTGCACTATGTTTTCCACTAATTCTATTATAAAGAAGTCCAATGGACCGTGTACAAAATATTTGAGTTGTGTTTGGGGGTTGGGAATTGAATATCTGGACAAAACAGAATATTCAATGTGCAGAAAAATAGTAGAAGAAACAACAATAAGAAGCAAAAGATTAAATGTTGATGCAGATCTTCTTATTGTTGTTGAGGACTTCGTGGATCAGTTTACGATCTCTTGAATGCACTGAATCTATAAAGTTTGATGTTGTTGGGGAGATTCAGAGCAATGTTTTTTTCAGACTTTAATGGCAATATTTATAGCTGGGCATTCTTGAGATCGTTGGAGAAGATCGACGAAGAGAGTAACATCTCTATTAGTTGGTACAGTCTGTATGTGTCGGTCTGTTCACTTGCTCTGTCACTTTTCAGGAGGTGAAAGTCTTCATGCTTTTCAGAAAAGCTGAACATGCGTGCCTGAGAAGTCAAGTGTTGATAGAGGATTGGTTTAAATCAAATTCAAACTAATAAAGGCTTAATTTAATTAATCTACTAAAAGCTTGATGACTAGACACATCATGTTTGAATAAGTGCAGACAAGGTCTGCCGCTGGATGATGTATGAAGTCTTTCGGTGAAGCCTTCAGCTGAAGTCTTCCGCTGAACCTGTGAAGTCTAAAAACTATTCTAAGGTAAAGTTCTATACACAGTTGTCACGCTAATTGATATGCAACCCAATTAGCCACTAAGCATAGAACCTAATGTAATGTATGAACAAATGCAAATCAAGATACAAATGAGAAACAACAATAATAAACATTAAAATAAAAGAAAGAAAATTATATAAATTTGAAAAAAGTTATTATAAATTTAGATTACTTCTTTATATACAACATTTGTTATTGAACATGTATAATTATTACGACTATCACTAACACATAATAAAATTCAAAGTAAATAAAATAACTAATACGTTGATATAAATAAAAAAATTAATGCTAACAAAATAGACAAATAATTGTAACTAAATATTATAAATTTGATATATATAAATTAGTTAAATAATTTTAACGCAAAGATTAAGATTATGATATATATGTCACCTAGGAATATTATCGAAGTTCCAACATTCATTCAACACATGATTAACATTTATAGAGCATTTTATTTCATTTAAAAATTCATAAGTATAAATATGTTTCAAAGAAACAACATTTCCATTATAAAAAAAAAAGATAAAAACCAAAAATAAATAAAATTTGGGACTGGCTTATCCTTGATTATACTATTTGAACAATTAAAATATAAAAGATTTAGATGGGTCCAATATGTCCTTGACCCAATCCATTTTACTTTGAAAGATATAAATTACACCACAACGACAATTAGGGGTGAGCAAATTTTTTGGGATGAAATTAGGTCGTTCCCTTTTTAAATGTTTTCAAGGCATTTTTTGAGAGAAAATACTACGATACCCTTAATGAACCGAATACATGTGCGCAAAGTATCATTTCATGCATTGATTATGCATCACAATGCATAAATCGAATCATATTTGTACATTAGGATTTTAGGCATCATCGATTTTGCATCGCAATCCACAAAATGAAATCTAATTTAAGGATTGAGAATCTAATTTGTGCATCAGAACTCCAATTGAAACCAATTTATGGATCGCAAATCCAATTTGTGTATCGCGATTCAAATTAATGCATTGTGATTAACAAATTGATGCATTACAATGTGTTGAGTAAGTGATCCTTAGCGCGCATTTGGCTCATTAATGGCATAATCGTTTTTTTCATCTCAAAAAGTGTCTTTTTCTAGTTAAAAAAATATTAAAAGAAATTGGAAAAATTGATTTTTTTAGCCAACGTACTAATTGGGGGCAACACAATTAGCCACGTAGTTTGTATAAGACAAATTCAACTAATGTACTAAAATTTGAAGGCAAATGAAACCAAATACGTAACGATCGTTTGAAAACCGTCAAGGAATGATGATGTGTACACGACGTGGCTGCTTGCATAGATCTTTAGGGGTTCTATCAAAAAAATTCAATGCAAAGGGTTATCTATGCAATTTAGATGAAGTTCATCAACTTTCCTTTCATCTAGGAATCAATTATAGCTCTTTGTTGGGTATTCTAGTTCGGAACTGAAAACGCTAAGAGGACAGGCAGAAGACTGAAATAATAGGCTTAGAGGGTAGATGTAGCGAGGGCAAGGTAGGACTGCCGAGGAGATTTCACAGCTTGAACCTAAACGAAAGAAAGTCAATCATATTCTTTCTCAGAACTTCGTCTCAATAGACTGTCAAATAATAATCTTTTATTTCTCGTCTCTGGATGGAAAACCCAGTCCTCATCCTATCCTTCCATCAATCAATGCAACCATTTGCTAGTTGATATTTCGCTAGGTCTCCTTCCCTTTTTCGGAATATGTAGCCACATCATCTCTTAATAAACCCTAACATTGAATACCTTCAAACCATTTTACAGTTAGGTTTCTTAAATTTCCTTTATATTTTTTTTAAATAAAATTTTGAGAGAAATTTGCATGATATAAATTTGAATTTCGATTATTATTAAAAAAATTGAGAGTTTAATTTAACTAAGTATGAAACATATGCCGCTCTTATAGTTAATTAATTATATCCAAGTACATATCAATATACATATTTACCTTAAAAAATAATTTATAAAAATAGAAAAGTAGATATATCATATCTAGAAAAATTTTAAGCATATGATTTTTTTTGGTTTAAATATCAATTTGGTCACCCTACTTTCGGTCAAAATTCATTAAGCTCACTCTGCTTTTTTTTTCCTTACTTTAATCATTCTACTTGGCTTCGAAAGTCAATAAGGTCACTAGAGTCATTTTCGTTAGTTAAGTTGGATGAAATTTTTTAAAATGACAATAATGCCCCTTACCTTTAAAAGGTATGTTGCCAAATTCAAGTCACACAATAAGAAATTATGTTTGAGAGGAGGAGACCCTCCAAACCCCCAAATTTAGTAAGGGTATTTTTTGATTTTCCTAAAAAAATTAAACTTTTCATCCAAATAAATGGATGAAGTGAGGAACGTGCTAATTATGTGAAAGTAGAGTGATTAAATTGAGGAAAAAAAAGTAGAGTGAGCTTAATGAATTTTAGCCGAAAGTAAGGTGACCAAATTGATATTTAATCCATTTTTTTTCCAATTTGTTTTTCAAAATGGATAAAAAAATTCTGATCCCAACTTTTTATGTTGGACGTTTGTTTTCTAAATTTAATTTTGACAAGAATGGAATAATAAACATCAGTTATGTACTTTTTTACTTCGGATATGATGAAAATGGAGAAAAGCATCATAGATTTGTATATTTTGCTAAATATTTGTAAAATTAAAAGTCAAATTAACCTTGGTCTATTACCGTTTAAGTTGAATAAATATATATCTTTTGTAAACTTACTTTAATTGGTTAAAACTTTTTGAAAATATTATACCTGAATTTTTAAACATATTGGCTAGATAAATATACTAAGATTTTTATTTGTTAATTTAGTTTTTTTTTTTTTTTTGCATATATTAGACCTGGATTTTAAATATGTAGGCTAGACAAATGTATTAAGAATTTTAATTTTTTAGCTTCATAGTTGATTAAAATGGAGTAGAAAAAAATCTCATATATATATATATATATATATATATATATATCTCTGTGTGTGTGTGTGTGTGTTGATTTATTTATATATTTTTTGATAGGTAAGTGTGGCCCTTAGTCTTGCCATCTCTCCCACCCCCTGGGTCAGATATATATCTATTTTGTTATAAATTTGTCGATTATGTGTTCAATCTAACCTTATCATATGTCATCCGATCTATTGATTTCACATATAAAATTGTTTGAATATTTATAAGTATTCGACGGTTAAACACAAAATATTTGAATGGTAATAGGAGTAGTGCATAGGCTGATACTTTATACAATAATTATTTTTCTGGACTATTACCATTATCGGTGGCAAGTAAATGTTAGGAGTAAATTTATTGTAGATACTCTGTTATTAATTTGTCTTTTCTATTTATTAATGTATATGAAATTGTCTGTAAATTTCATAATATGTCATAATTATGTATGCTTATATAACTGTTGTATGGAGTAAATTATTTGAAATTTATCTGTTATATAATTTATTGATATTATAGATATATAAACTTGTTATAAAATATAGAAGACATTTTTTTAGAATAATGAAAATACCTAAGCACCTCGAACAACGAACTAATTCTAAAAATTTTAAAATTTCAGAACTATAAGAATCTAAAATTTATAAGAATGAAGAAAAATTAAACTTTTCATAAAAGTACTCATATTACTCATAAATTAAGTTTCAAAACATCTAAACAAAATGATTTGTTTCAAAATATTTATTGCATTTAGTTTATACACTTCATACGGTTGCAAATAACTATGGTTGACAATCATTTTATATACTCTTTGAAAAAAAAATTAATACATGTGTTCTTTTACTAATTTGTCTTTGTCTATTAACAAATTTATATGACATCCATCTTTTTTATTTCTTATTACATCGATGAATAACTTTTAAATAAAGTTAGTGAAAATATTAAAGGTTTCATGATGTAATGATAATATTATATGTTGAATAATACATTATTTAGTAAACCCGTTAATTTAATTCGTTTTTTACTAAATGAAAAAAATATTATCATTATTTTAGACGTTTACCAAAAATATTTCCTTAGTAAACTATTTACTATTTCATTAGTGATAGGAAGTAACTATGTTACTCTGATTTATGGTTTTAAACTGATTTGAATAATATTGTATTTTAATAATTTGTCAAGACTATTATTTATAATGGTGACAAATAATTTATATTGAATTGACTGTTTCATCATTTCATCTTATTTCTGAGAGTTTATATTGCTGTGGTGAAGATTTAGAAGCCAATATGTCAATTAAAAATAGGAAAACAAATATTTTAATTAAAAAAAAAGAAATGTGAAATCGGATATAAAATAAATTATTCAATATTTGATATTATTTCGATATTTTATTTCTTGTCATTTTGTAAATCATATTAAACTATATTAAATGTTATACAATTTGTTTACATTAAATTCACTAAAGATATTTGTAAAGTCATTTGAATCTGAAGAGTTGTTATCAACTTCATTATTTGATTTTCATTTCAATTTAAAAAAAAAATGACAAATATACAAATTATAATGTTTCTAAATTTGGAAAGTCACTTTGGGCGGGATATTTCTATTATTTGCTCATCTTTTTTTTTATATATGTATAGACTATATAACTTTTGATATTTTAGACATTTTAAACGAAATGTTATACCCCTAAATGATTACAATATTTACATTTTCTCTATTTATAATAATATTAAAAGCCTTTTACCTAAAAACATTTATAATCAACATCATTTTCTAATCACGTTGGAATACATCTATATTTGGTAATAATTGTATAAGTCTTTAGAGTAATTTTTTTATAAAATCATCATTACTTTTTAACCAATGTAAGATACATCTATTCGATTAGTAATAATGATAGAATTATATATATATATATATAGACCTTTAAAACCAATATTCATTTCTAAATAATGTAGGATATATATATATATATATATATATATATATATATATATATATATATATATATATATTGAAAGTAAAAGTTATTTATTTAATGATTTTAAACATCACTTGCTAACCCAAATGGGATACAATCCTTTCTATTAGTAATAATTGCATTTTTTTTAAATACACATCAATTTCGAACTAATGTGAGATATATGTCTTTCATTGGTAATAATAGTAGAACATACACTATATAACCATTGCATGATACATTTCTCTATTGATAATAATGGTTGAAGTTTTTTATCTAAACACTTTTAAAATTAACATCATTTTTAAAATAATGTGGTATACATTTCATTTGTTGGTAATAGAGGTAGAAATATTTTATCCAAAGGTTTAAACCAACATCACTTTTAAACAATGTGCGATACATCTCTTCTATTTGTTATAATATTACTTTTTAAACAAACATCAATATCTAACCAATATGAGTTACATATCTTTTTTTGGTAATAATAGATTAATAAGAAAAAGCCTTTTTTATTAAAACTTTTAAACCCAACATTATTCTCTAACCAAAGTGTGAAATATCTTAATAATAGTAGACAAATTTTATTTAAAAATTTTAAAACCAACATCAATTTCTAAAAACATTTCAAACCAACATTCATTTCTAAACAATGTATAATATATGTATATATCTTCTATTAGTATTAAAAGTAAAATTTATTTATTTAATGATTTTAAACATCACTTGCTAACCGAAATGAGATACAATCCTTTCTATTAGTAATAATTGTATTTTTTAAACAAACATCAATTTCGAACTGAGTAATGATATGCTTAACACTAATGTTACAACTAGCATACTAAAAAACAAAGTTGAAAAATCAACTATGCATTTCTCAAGGAAAATTTTAGCATTAGTGGTAACACTAGTTGTAGGGACAGTATTACTCTTTCGAACTAATGTGAGATATATTTCTTTTACTGATAATAATAGTGGTAAACTATGTTTTTTTTTTTTTGCAAGAAGCAGGGCAGCACCTGCGCAAGATTTATTAGAAGAATAAAAGTACAAACTGGAGGGGGACAACCAGCCTTACCCGATATAGGGGGGACAAAGGAGCCTGACCTCTAAAAGGAGATACAAAGGAAACCAAACTCTAAGAAATTACATTTTACGAAAATTAAAGAGCCCTAAAGCATCCTGCTGAAGAGCACGACGAACATCCCGAGGCAATTGGGTAACCTCACTGAAATCGCAGTCACCCCTCTGATGTGCCGAGCATGCAAGCCTATCTGCAACAAAGTTTTGCTCACGAAAAATATGAACATGATTATAATTACCCATCAGTAAAGAACAGCAACGAAAGTCATATACAAACTTCCAAGGACATCCATGATCACCGGCAATGGCAGCCACAACTACAAGCGAATCTGATTCAATAATCACATTTCGTAACTGAAGCTTGCGGCAAAGAAGGAGGCCATCTCGAAGCGCATAAAATTCAGCAACAGTATTAGTACCTCGTCCATAAGATCGACAAAAGGCTGCAACAAAATGACCCCTATCATCCCGAACCACTCCGCCTCCCGTCGCCATACCCGCGCGAGAAGAGCCATCTACATTAAGTTTGAAAGAATGAACAGCCGGGGCATTCCATCGAACCCATAAACCCCTCTTAATCTTTGGCTTTAGAATGGGAAGACCAAGACTACTTAGAATCCGAACACCTTTGGGCTGTAACACAGATTTGGGAGAAAAGAGTTGAAACATGTTGGAAAGCCCCTCCAAAACCTGCTTATAAACCCAGTCGCTATTCATTGGTAAGCTATCAAAAACAGCTCAGCATCTAGCTGTCCAGATGGCCCAACAGACATGTAACACAATACCAATTTGAAGACTGCCCAGTTGAGATCGCGAAGATGCATCCATCAGCCATATTTGAAAAAGGTGATCAATGGAGGTATAACTAACAATTTTATTAAAGTAGAGAGACAACCGATTCCACAGATTTCGAGCAATTTCCGAGTGAAGGAAAAGATGAGTGATTGACTCCCTGGCAGGAGAAACCCGACAGCAATAACAACGGGATACAATAGGAACACCTTTAGAATGTAATTGAAGATCTACAGGAATAGCTCCATGCAACAATTTCCAACCAAATCCAATGATTTTTGTAGGGATCCACGCCTTCCAAATTTTTGAACACCAAGGATGAACAGCGTGGCGAATACGACAGTGATGAAAATAAGTTTTAGTATCAAATTCCCCAGAATTAGTAAGGCTGAAAACTAATCTATCTGGATCGTTATCCCGAAGGCATATTCGGTGAATAACAGCATGAAGGTGTGACGGAAGCAGAGGCAAAAATGAAGACAACTGAGAAAAAGCATCCCTAACCGAAAGCTTAGCATCAATAGGCCGCGGACCAATCAGACGATCACCCAACCAATTATCGTTCCAGAAAGAAACTTCACCCCTTCCTAAAACCCAACGACTGAGCGAGGAAATATGGTCAATATGCTTATGAATAGCACGCCAAACATGAGTAGAGGCGACAGGAGCTGAGAAACCATTCATCGATTTGTATTTAGATGCAATGAAGCGGGCAAATAAACTCTTCCCTTGAAGAACACTCCAGGCGAGTTTAGCATGAAGGGCCTCCCGAATTTGCACCAAAGACCGAAGACCCAAACCACCCTCCGATGTAGGCCTACATACGTTGGCCCAAGAAACCCAATGAATACGGCTGTCTCCCGAATTGCTCCATAAAAAGTTGGCCATGGCTCGCTCAATGCGATTTATAACAGACACTGGAACTTTAATAGCTGCCAGGGCATATATTGGGATGCTGCTTAACACTGATTTAATAAGAATGACTTTCCCGCCGAAGGAAAGCAGCCTTGCTTTCCAGCCTTCTATTCTGCCAAGAACCCGATTCACCAAATCCTCAAAATAACACTGCTTCACTCTACCTTTGAAAAGCGGAAGTCCCAAATAGCGCATGGGAAACCTATTATGAGAACAGCCCGACCACCGAACAACACGCTGAATTTTGCCTCTAGAGCATCGAGATGACGTATAGAAACCACTTTTAGAAAGATTAACCAACTGTCCCGAACACCGCTCATATTGAGCGAAAAGGTCACGGATATTCATAATAGTATTCTTACCACCATTACAAAATAAAATCATATCGTCTGCATAAAGGAGATGAGAAACTATGAAATTACCCTTACCATGATTATAGGGAAGAAAATGTCCATTCTCAAAACCTTTCTTTAGAGCCACCGATAATATTTCTTGAGCTAGAATAAAGAGAAGGGGGGACAGCGGATCACCTTGACGGACACCTCTAGAGGACTTAAAAAAGCCGAAGGTGGAGCCATTAATCCGAATAGAGTACCAAATATTGTTGATCAAGCGCTCAATTAAGCCACAGACTCCCTCATTAAATCCAAAAGCACGAAGGGCACGAAGAAGGAAAGACCATTCCAACCGATCATATGCTTTGGACATGTCAAACTTGAAAGCAATATTACCACCACGAACTTTATGATCTATTCTGCCAATCAACTCATGAGCTAATGCAATGTTTTCTTGAATCGCCCTACCTTTCACAAAACCCGATTGCTCCAGAGAAACAATTTTTGGGAGGACATCCGCCATTCTCATTGCCATAATTTTAGAAATAATTTTACAACTAAAATTACACAGGCTAATAGGACGAAGATCACCAAAAGATGTAGGATTTGAAATTTTCGGAAGCAAAACCATGATCGTAGAAGACAGACCTCGAGGCAGAGCCACACCCTGAAAAAAAGACTGTATCGCAGCAACCACATCATTTTTGACAATATCCCAGCAACCTTGAAAAAAATGTCCAGTAAACCCATCAGAACCTGGGGCACTATCTGCGTTATGACTGCAAACCGCATACCAAATTTCACCCTCAAATGGAACTGACACCAACCGACTGTTATCATCCGCACTCACAACATTAGAAACATCGCTAAACAAATTTTCATCCATGACTGGATTGGATGTAGAGAACAGGTCTCCATAGTGAGCAATGGCCATGTCGCCCAATATTTTTTCATCAGAAATCCAGGTTCCATCCAAACGCTGAATACGCAAAGAATTCCTAGCAGCCCTATCACGAACCGAGGCATGAAAGAAGGCAGTGTTACGGTCCCCGTCATGCAGCCATTTCACCCGGGCTTTCTGTTGGTTTAAATCTTCCTCCCAGCGCAAAAGCTGGGCAAGTTCCAGCCTATGCTGCCGAATCCGATCCTCAACCGCAGCATCCCATCCAGATTGAAGCTGAAATTCTAAACCCAAAATTTTATCTTGAGTTGCATAAATTTTTTTCTGCACATGTCCAAAAACAGTCCAGTTCCAAGTCTTCAGTTCTTTTCTCAAGAAGGATAATTTCCTATGGAGGATATCCATAGGAGAACCCCCACCACCCATAATTGGACGACTCCATTGATTCCGCACAAAGTTGAGAAAATCCTTATGATCCAGCCACATTTTTTGAAAACAAAAACCACCCTTTGCTTTCTTAAACATCTGAAAGTCAACCAAAAGTGGAGAATGATCCGAATACATACAACACAAATGAGTAACTTTTAGCGGAGGAAAAAGAGATTTATATTGCCCATTAATCAGAACACGATCCAACCGCTCCCAAATCCGGCCACTACCATGATGCCCATTACACCAAGTGAATGTGCTCCCCTCATATCCTGCATCTACAACTCCTGCCTGAAGCATAAAGGTTGTGAAGTCATCCATACTATTGAAATCATATCCGTTTCCACCAATTTTCTCAGATGAGCACGCAATTGTATTAAAATCTCCCCCTATCAACCAAGGATCTGAAATGCCGCAAGAGATATCAACCAGATCCTTCCATAAAAGCTGACGTTCCCCTCTGGTACACTTGGCGTATACAAAAGTAGCTATGATATTTAAACCATTGTCTTCACTAAGTTAAACAGTGACATGCTGCTCAGAACACCGAAAAAGACTAATGGAAATTTTCTCAGACCACAACAACCAAATATGAGTATTATGAGGATTATTATGCATGCTATGCTTGAATTTTAACTTCTTTGCAATAGAGATAATGTGATCCCCCACAATTTTTGGTTCTAACAAAACTACCAAATATGGTTTGTGTTGAACTTTAATGTTTCTCAGAAAAGAGAGAGTGTCTTTATTACCAACGCCCCTAGCATTCCAAATAATTATTGTCATAAAAAAGATTCAGACGGGGGGAACCTGGGCATTAGAGGCAGCCCTAGTCTGTCGTTTGTTAGAATGAGCCTGCGATTTCTTCAGCTTGGACTTCTTGGTCTTCTCTACTTTCTTGCGGCAATCTGTTCTAAACTCCTCAATGTTGGAAGGAGATTTAGGAAAATCAGTAATATCATCCAAAAAAGCAGATCGAGTCAACTTAACCTTGTCATGAGCCACCTTGGGACTAGTAGATTTGGATCTTTGTTCATCAACCGAAATATCATCAGTTTCCAAGTCCTCCAGATCGGCAAAAATAGAAAAAGTATTATGAATGCCCACCTCGTCTTCCACAGCATCTGGCCCTTTATTAGAAACCCCTTTGTCACCATGAAGAGGTGAAGATTCAGGAACCGAGCCCGTTGTCTGAATAGGAGAATCATCTCTTTTGCTCTTACCATTTTCTGTTGACTTAATGGATTGGTCCTTTGCAGCTACGGAATCTGTCTTTCCAGGGGGAGACGCAACCGGTGGAGCCACAGTTTCACGAACAGTTTCCCCCTCCTTAGGATCCGAATCCACTACATCAATCACTTCCGTCTCACAACTCTTACCCTTATCATCTTTAGCATGAGAAACCGAAGCCTCCTCTACCCGCTTACCAACTGGCTGCCAGGTTGGAATAGAAGACGGAACAGGAGGTTTATTAGTTATTGGAATTGCATGCTGTTGTGAAACAGGTACCACTTTCGGCACCGAATCAATATTATTTGGATGTTGTGTATCATTCATCTTAACATTGCCAGAATCCGTGTTTTGACCTTTCATGTTGGGACGGTTTCTTTTACGACAATCTTGCTCAATATGTCCAAGGAGACCACATCCCGAACAATACTTAATATTGCCCTCAAAAATAATTGCCTGCCAGAAGCCAAGTTCCTTTGTAGTACCAATCCAAATACGTTCTGGAAGGGGAGCAGAAACATCCATCTCTATACATATGCGAGCATGCATAGGGTGAGATAAAGATAGAGTTTTGTCATCAGCCCTTAAAAATTGGCCCAGGGAATTACCAATACGAGAAAGATATGAAGCATTAAAAAAAGGAAGGGGGAGATGCGGAAGTCTCGCCCACACAGCAACCCTAGGATTGTCACGTTTAAAACCAAAATCAGGCGTCCACCGGAAAGATCGGTACATGCAGCTTTCTATCATATGGGATTCTTTAGATAGGGCACGCATTAAATCCTCCTTGGACTCGAGATGAACCATAATATGTCGAGGGTCAAGCAAACCAACCACAACCGACCCTGTGAGGTTCCAAGAACCAGAAATATGCTCCTTGATCACCTGTAGCGAAGGTCTACCAACGGAAAATTTCAGGATAATGGTGTTTTCAAACTGCCCTTCAGCCGTTTCTACTTCCAATGGAGTAAAGAGACAAGCCGGTTCATTACTAATCTTCATTGGTGGGCGTGGAGGGAGAGGGATTGGAGGGAGAACAGGAGCCTTATTAGAGTTTAGACACTTAGGAGGCTGCCTTGGACACCGCCGCATAAGCCGGAGCAGGAACCGTGGGTTGACCATGCGATGGTCCATCAGTAGCTGGAGACGCCGGAATAGAGCCTGACCCATCCGGCGGCTTACCGGTGGGATCCATAACCTAGGGGCGCAAGGAGAAACCCTAACCCTAAAACAAAAAACGGCGGAGGGAGGTTCTCTCTCTAGAAAGTTTCTCAATACCCGCCTAATTTTTCTAACAATCCAAAATAGTGGTAAACTATGTAACCATTGCATGATATATTTTTTTATTGATAATAATGGTAGAAGTTTTTTTTATGTAAACGCTTTTAAAATACACATACTTTTTTTAAATAATGTGGTATACATCTCGTCTGTTGGTAATAGAAGTAGAAATATTTTATCTAAAGGTTTAATCCAACATCATTTTTAAGCAATGTGCAATATATTTCTTCTATTAGTACTAATATTACTTTTAAAACAAATATCAATATCTAACTAATGTGAGTTATATCATTCTTTTCCGTAATAATAGATTAATAATAAAAGCCTTTTATATTAAACTTTTAAACCCAACATTACTATATAACCAAAGTGTGATATATCTTCTCTATTGATAATAATAGTAGATGTATTTTATTTTAAAAAATTTAAACCAACATCAATGTTTAACAAATGTGGGATACACATCCTCTCTAGGAAATAATAATAGAAATCTATTGTAAAGACTTTTCAAACCAACATTCTTGTCTAAACATGTGGGTTAAATCTCTTATATTGGAAATAAAGTATAAGTAAAAATCTAAAGAATTTTAAACTCAATTTCATTTGTAACTAATGTGTGATATATCTTTTCTATTTGTAATAATAGTTGATTTGTATACACATTGATTATAAATTGATGATGATTTTAAAAGTCATTAGATTAAAGATTTCACTTATTATTAAAAACATAAAATTTATATCTCATATTGGTAAGAAAGTAATGATAGTTTTAAAATGTTTTGAATAAAATGTTTTCACTCTTATTAACAATATAAGAGATTAATGGTATGGATTAATATCTGATATCATTTGAAGTGTTGTTAATGATTTTTACTACATCTATATATATATATATATATAAAGACAGGTACATCTATAAAATGAAATATTCCGCAAAAACTTTTTTTTCAAAAGTAGAAGGTTCTTCATTTATTTATATATGTACAACTTTGCATGCTATCTTAAAATAATTAAATGTATCATTGCACTTCACACTAATACATATAAAATGTCATTTTACATTCCTTGATACTTGTGTCAATCATGCATGTGAGTATTATTCAAATTTCAAAAGTTCTATTGTATTGTACACAGAAAATATATATTGTATTCATTTGCCCAATATATACTGTTTATCTTTCGCATTTTACATTTTTACTTCAAAAAAAAAAATTTGTTTCCTATTAAAATACCTTGACTTGGTATTTATCCAGATATTTAAAATAATAAATTAAATCGATCTAGAAAGTTAGGATCTATATTTATATTTTATTTTCTTAAAAATAAAGCTATGTACTTCTCATAGATTACATATCCAAAAATTTCGGATCTACATCTGTACTTTAAGTAAACATGTCTGAAAAATTAGAGGATGTAAAAATAAATTAACAAAATCGAAATAATTTGTCAATATATAATTTAGGAAAATTCCAGCTCTAAAATTGACGAGGTCAAATTATTCAGATCTATGAAAAAAATTAAAACATAAATAATTAAAATGTTAAGTCCTCTATTTCTAGATCTATTTTCTTTGAATTCGCGCCAACTTCGGTGATTGATATCCATCAACAGGAGGAGGGGCATTTTATGAAGAAATAAAAAAAATGGACTTATGCGGTTGGATAAAAAATAATGCACCAGAGATATTATAATTTCCAAAAAAAAACGGCCCACAATTATTCATTTTATTACTAATTAACTACTAAAAGTGTCATTTTTTTTCAAAAGTTTGACATTCAAACAAGGACTCTTTACCCGAAACGGAAGGAGTACGTAATTAACATTGTATTTAATGACATTTTTTGGGGCCAACCGTATATATTATTGTCTTTTTCTATTAGATGATATTTAATCAACAAATATATACTTCTTCCGACCCAAAATTATTATTCGACGTTCCCTTTGTGTCCATCCAAATATTATTGAAATGAAATCTCCATCCGTTTTTAAATTATCGTCCTTTCTTTTGAGACAAATGTAGTAATGTTGAAGTCTTTTGAATTATTTGATCCATATCAAAATCATAGTGTGACTAAATGATCATTTTCGTGTTTACATTTTTTCATTTGAATAATCATATATAAAATTATATTGTAGAAAATGATTAATTTTCAAAATCTATAATGACTAATCTTATTTTTATATATTTTTAGTTAGGCAGTGTACCATAATTTATACTTTTAATTTTGGATGTATAATTTAGTTCAAAAACATATATGTCATGCGTTTTACGGACGGGTACAAACACTAGTTTGTTTCAAAATAAACGATGCTTTAAAAGTTTTTTGAATAAAATGATTTCACTCTTATTAACAATATAAGAGATTAATGGTATGAATTAATATCTGATATCATTTGAAGTGTTGTTAGGACTCGTTTGTTGTGGCTGATGGCTTATGACTTATGGTTGATAGCTTAAGCTGATGGCTGAATGACTTGTGGCTGATTGCATGATAGACTGTTTATTACAAATGCTGAAAAGTTGTTTATGAGTTATTTTTTTTTTTTTTTGTTAAAAAAAAATTTCAAAATTAGTATTCATATTTTTATGTATATTTCATAAAATGATGAAATGAGGATAATCAAATATTTATTAATGAATAGTTGTCTTCATCTTTCAAAAAAAAAACCAAAAAGGCTCAAAATTTTGGCTTTTTGGCTTTGGCTTTTCCATGCATAAAGGGTGTTGTACTTCACTTATTGACTTTTGACTTATAAGCTGAAACAAACACTCTAAATATGGTTTTTCAAAAGCCAAAAGCCAAAAGCCAAAAATCACTCCAAATAAGCTGCAACAAACGAGCATTTAATGATTTTTACTACATTTGTTCCAAAATAAACAATGTTTTATCTATAAAAAAAATTGTCCCAAAATAAACGATGTTATAAGATTTCAAGAAAATTTTATTTTTATTTTGCCACTTTACCCTTATTAATTATTCTTTGATGAAATACTTTATTGGCAATGAAAAGCATTTGTCATTTATGAAGGTAGTATCAGCTAATGGCTCGAAGATAAAAAGCATCAAAAATCAAAAGTCCATTGATTTGGAGTCTGGAGCTTCAAATTCAATTAACACGAGATAATGTGTCATTTTAAGAGTTGTATACAGTATAAATAAATTTGAGATAGAAATTTATTTTCCATTTGTATTTTCTCGAACCATCATTTTCGTCATAATTAAGTGATTAAATGAAAGAACGAAAGGAAATGAACCCTACAAAAGCTTTTACATTCGAAAAAGGGCAATGAACAATGTTTTGAAAACAATAGATTACAACCAAGATTCGTGTTAAGCATATGGCTTTTCCCTTTCCCTTTCCCTTTCCCTATTGAATGGGGACTAGGTATAAGTTCATCACTCATATTTGAGGTCTACCAAATCCATGACCTTGACCTTTGACTTTTCAAGGTCTTTTGAAAACAATATGTGATATATATTAATACCTACTTAAGACCGTCATCTATTTCATCCGTTCCGAATAAAGAGTTTATTATGTCATGTTGTAATATTTTACTTAAAAAATCAATTTAAAAAAAATAAAGTACAAAAATATCATTTTATACTAATAAACTGCTAAAAATATCATTTTTAAAAAATGATTTTCAAACGAAGTCTTTATATCTAGAACGGAGTCTTTTTGCTTGGAACAGAGGGAGTATTAATTAATTGATGCATCCAATTGAGGGTAAAATAATTAAGTAATAATCAATGTGAGTTACATATCTTTTTTTCCGTAATAATATATTAATAATAAAAGTCTTTTATATTAAAACTTTTAAACCCAACATTATTCTATAACCAAAGTGTGATATATATTCTATATTGATAATAATAGTAAATGTATTTTATTTATAAATTTTAAAACCAATATTAATTTTTAACAAATGTGAGATACATCTCCTCTACAGGAAATAATAATAGAAATCTAATGTAAAGACTTTTCAATCCAACATTCTTGTCTAAACATGTGGGTTAAATCTCTTATATTGGAAATAAAAGTATAAGTAAAACTCTAAAGAATTTTAAACTCAATTTCATTTGTAACTAATATGTGATATATCTTTTCTGTTTGTAATAATAGTTGATTTGTATACACATTGGTTATAAATTGATGTTTGTTTTAAAAGTCATTAGATTAAAGATTTCACCTATTATTAAAAAGAGAAAAAGTTATATCTCACATTGTTTAGAAAATAATGTTAGTTTTAAAAGTTTTTAAATAAAATGTTTTCACTCTTATTAACAATATAAGAGATTAATGGTATGTATTAATATCTGATTCATTTGAAGTGTTGTTAATGATTTTTACTACATTTGTTCCAAAATAAACAATGTTTTATCTATAAAAAAATTTCCCAAAAAAAACGATATTATAGGATTTCTGTAACGCCCCGTATTCTTGCATGTGCATTGTATGCTTGTCTTCTTACTTTCTGGTTGATTGTGAGCATGTTTACTTAGTATAGAAATGTCTTAGAAACATTCATAAGTCATTCATGAAGTCCTTAACATGTTTAGAATCACATAAACTTGCTTGTTGAATCGCCGGTTTGATCGCTTTGATTTTGGCCTTAGCGATTCCCCTCGTTGTTTGTATTTGCTTCTATTTCGACGTACGAATTGTTCGTTGAGTTCTTGGCTTTATATTCAGGTCTTAACCATGTTGAAACAAGTTTCTTTCATGTCCAAGATAGCCTAGTTTGATTGGTGTTTGATTGTAGTTTGATTCGTTAACCATTCGTCGCGTGAGTTGAGCCTTGTTCTATCTTGTTCCGGGTGTTGTTCGGGTGCGTTTCCGACTCGTTTTGAGTAGGGTTAGACCTTAGAATGATTGCCCATAAGTTTGGGATCATTTAGCACAAGTTTGAATCAAGTTTTGGAGGTTCAGTGGCCGAGGCGCCCGCCTGGCACCTTGTGAGGCGCCCGCCTCAGATGCTGGGAGAAATTGCAAAGTGGTCTGAACTTGGAAGCAGCCTCAGTAGATGAGGCGCCCGCCTGGGCATGGTTGAGGCGCCCGCCTCAACCTCTGGTCTGTTACGGGAAATTTTCTCCTGTTCTGGAATTGGACGACTTGTACTCCTTGAACCCATATCTAAACCTATCCTAAACCTCCCTAACCCTTCCCACTTAAGTCCTAACATCCCTAACTAATTTTAATGATGGATTAAGAGTTCATTAGTGACCAATTAAGCCACCAAATCATATTTAAAAAGGGACCACAAGTTGTTGACACTTGTCCCACTCAAATTTTAGACTAATATAAGCCACATTTCAGATTTTTGACTCTCATTTCTCACCCTCACTCTCCAAAAACGAATTTCATCTTCTCTCAAGGTTCTTCCATGGTTTCTTGAGGTTCTCATCTCCAACTTCCCTCATCCATTCCTCCTTTGCCCAAGAATCCTTCATTAAAGGTGTAGAGCTCAAGAAGAGGAGCATTTCTATCCGATTGGTTTCTTCTTTTGCTTTCTTTGGTGTAGTATAGCAAGTAAGTTACTTTCTTCTTCTTCTTCTTTTAGTTCTCATTGACCCTAAGGAAACAAAGCCTATGGTGGTTGAGGTCAATGAGGACACTTTTATGCTTCCTATGCTATCTTCTTGTATGTTGAAAGTGTGAGCTTGCTAGGAGCATGATTAGGATGATTTCTTACCTATGAATGTTTATAATACTCTTCCATCTTGTCTATTTAAGGTTTTGAACATGTTAAAGCCATGTAATATATTTGTGATGGAAGTATTGATATATGTGAATGCCCTAGTTTATGCCTTCTTGAAATGTTGTGAAAGTGTTATGTGTTCTATCCTAAATTTTGGACTCTATGATGAGTATGTATCACATTATATTGCCTTGGTGAATTTACAACCTTGTTGAACCTAGAAATGACCTAGGTTGATTTATGAAGCACATAGCTTCAATTACCCGGAAATTGGGAATTTAGAGAAAAGACTCAACGGAGTCGACTCTAGGGAAGATTTGAACTTGATAAACCCTAATTTCAACCCCTACGAAGTTTGGACACCGTTTGGTCAAGTTTACTCAATTTTAAGTTGAGTCTATTATGTGCAATCGAACCCGTTATGATTATTTTGGTTATGAGCATTTAGTTGCCTTGACTTGATTTATTGTAGAGATATATGCCCTACTTGGTCGGTCGAGTTCGCTCTTGTCGAATTCGATCATTATTTGGTCTTTACGAGTAAACATCTACTTGTGCATTGCATTAAGTCCAGCTGGCACTATTTGGTTTGATTTTTATGTCAGGGTAGGACGATGTATAGCCTTCACGAATTGAGAGATTCGTGCTCGCTATGGATCGCCGTACATGGGACCTCACACACCCCTCCATTGTAGGCCGCAATGGGGATGTAGCCCCTTTGCCGTAACAATACGTGCGTCACTGGCTGCTATTAGCCGGCGAAGTTCGGTATATCGATGCAAAGTCACGAGCATCGTAGTCACGATATTGGGTTAACAAACTATTTTGCAGGAGCTACGAAGCGGCCGTGCCTATATCATATCCTACTTGTATGATGTATTTCCGTGCACTTACGTGAAAATGTGTTAAGTGCTATATGATGAACGTGAACTCTAATTGTGATAAATGTCATGTTATAACATGATCATGCATTGTAGTAACTTACTAAGTCTTTCGACTTACCCTATTTGTTTGTTTTGTTTCCTTAGATCCGAGCCGAGGAGACGGTCCGGGATAGACTCGCTTGTTTCAAGTTTGGTTGTTTGTATTCTCAAGGTTGCTCTTTTGGACTTTCAATGATTAGTCTTTTATTTTGGAAAGGACGTTGGGAAGCAAGTCATGTAGACTTGTCTTGGGAATTTTGTTGTTGTAGTTAACTTATGGATTAACACTTGTAATCTTTTGGTATGCCGACTTACATGTCGAGCTTGTTTATATGTTATGGTTCGCTACAGTTTCTTCCGCTAAAGCTCGTTAAATTATTATTATTATTGTTGTTGTCTCCGGCATGTTGTGGCCGTTGAGGTTATTATAAGCATGTGTTAATATTGTAGGAGTAGTTGTTGGGTTCCGGCTGTAACGTCGCCGAAGACTTGTTTATTTTTAGTTGCTTTTCCGACCAAGTGTAGCCGAGTTGTTGTTCGTATGCGATGTTGCGCCACATGAATTTTATAATCCTACTTGTGCATGCTTTTGTATTTTGTCTATTTGGACGGCGCGACTCGGGATCTCGCATTGGGGTCCGGGTCGGATCGTCACAATTTCAAGAAAATTTTATTCCTATTTTACCATTTTACGCTTATTAATTATTCTTTGATGAAATATTTTATTGGGAATGAAAAGAATTTGTCATTTATGAAGGTAGTATTAGCTAATGGCTGGAAGATAAAAAGCATCAAAAATCAAAAGTCCATTGATTTGGAGTCTGGAGGTTCAAATTCAATTAAAACGAGATAATGTGTCATTTTAAGAGTTGTATACAGTATAAATAATTTGAGATAGAAATTTATTTTCCTTTTGTATTTTCTCGAACCATCATTTTCGTCATAATTAATTGATACAGTGAAAGAACGAAGGGAAATGAACCCTACAAAAGCTTTTACGTTCCATAAACGGCAATGAACCATGTTTTCATGAAGTTAGTGAGTCCAATAAATACACTACATTCACGTTAGGCTTGTGTTCTTGCCCTTTCCTAGCTAGTGAATGGGGGACTTGGTATAAGTTTATCATTCATATTTGAGGTCTAGCAAAGCCTTGACTTTGACCTTTAATTTTTCAAGGTCTTTAGAAATAAATAGATTTAACATTCAACATAAACGTTATGATAATCGATATTTTAATTTGGCAAAACACACAATTAGACCACCCAACTTTCTTATCAAATGTTTGAAATACGTATTGTGGTCAGCCAACTTAGACCAGTTGCAAGCGAGCCTATTTTCTAACGGACGTTAGCCCATGACGTTAAATTTGAGTGAATCCCTTTTTTGCCCTTATATTTGGATAATTATAACATTGAATTATCAAAGTCAAAGTCCAATCTCAAAGGAAAACAGAAGTAAGTTTATATAGGGGTCTAACTATAAATAATAAAATTACAAATCTGGATAAACAATATTCATCTTCATCTTTTGAGTTACAGATTTGTTCATACAAATCAACACTCTTTGGATTAATCTACTGTTCCCCATGAAATTAAATCTCAGTTACTGAGATTCATTAAACAACATACACGAAGAAGCATATCCAATAGAGCAATTTTTCTAATCATGTATTTGCACTTTCTTTCATTCCCCTAAACTTAAGTTCAAAATTACCACTAACAATTTGTTATTACCACACACTACCAATTTGGAACAAATCTATTATTAAACGTATTTTCATACACTTCGAATGATGTGTGCACTAACATGTTGTTTTAGTCCCTCAACTTAGTAGCGGTATTTTTGACATATTCAAAAATATTGGATGTCATTTGTAATGGTAATGGTAGGTAGACGGAATCGCACGAAAAAAAAAATACTTTTTCCAACCCAAAATTATTGTCCTCTTTCCATTTTTGTTTGTCCCAAAGTAATTATTTTGTTTGAAATTTTCATTTTTACGACAACATTTTTACTAGTTTACCCTTATTTTTCATCCTACTTTAATTATTTATCATGTACACATGGACTTTAAAAAAGAAACAAAATATTACTCCCTCCGTCCCTAAATTATCGTCCTCCTTTCCTTTTTCGTCCGTCCCAAAATAATTGTCCACTTTGAAACTTACCTTTTTTAAACATCACTTTTACCACTTTACCCTTACTTTTTCACTCTACTTTAAATTATGGGTCACATATACATGGACATTAATGGAAACTACACATTAAACCAATATAAATAATCAAGTCAATTACTTTTTCTTAAACTGTGCACCGGGTCAAGCAGGACAATTATTTAGGGACGGAGGGAGTAAATCAATATTAATAATTAAGTCAATCGTTTTTCCCTTATCCCTGTACGAGATTGAGAAGGATAATAATTTTGGACGAAGTGAGCAAATAAAAATTCAATAATGTTTGAGTAGAATCTAAGTTAAAGTCCCGAGCTACTTTCTCTCTCGGTTGTTCACTCTTTATTAAGTTGAGGTGTGCCCATTGTCAAAATTAAATAAGATCAACATCCTGGAAAAGAATAAAAAATGAAGCTATACACAATTGTCTGGTGTTCTGTCCTAATGATCTCGAATGCATTGGATACCATAACCAGAACCCAGTTCTTGAAAGATGGCTAGACAATCGTTTCCTTGGTAGAAGGGGTTGATGTCAACTGGTGCTTGTGAGGTTCGAAAGGATTGCAACTCAGTTAAGACTGTTTGCAAGGTTGTGGTTAGTTGATCGAAACTCCATTTGTGCTGGCCGGGCCAAAGCTTCGTTAACATCGTTACAAAACTCAGCATTGGTTTTTCCCTGAGTGTCCATGATCCTAACGGCTATGATACCACAAGGATGGAAGCGGTAGAGAAGAACTAGTCATTGGAACAGGGGATCTTTGGAGGACAAAGACAGAATGCTAGTTAGAAAGGAAAGAATAAGAGATACGAGCTGAAGGAAGAATATAATATTATTTCTGTATGCCTTTCATTGAACAATTAGAAGATACTTTTAAGATAAACAAATGCAACAAGAATCCTAAAATAATGCTAAGGATAATTTTGCAAAACCATTCAATGAGTAATCAAATTTGTGCACCAAATGATATGGAAAATTTTATATGTTATATTGTTAACATAACTTTTTAACTTACAGTGGAGCCAAAAAAATGTTAAATAAGATGACACATTAGAAACCATATCATTTGGTAAACAAATTCGACTACTCATTAAGTGCCTCTAGTATTACTCATAATAAAATAAGCTAAGGATAATGATGGTAACCAGTATCCAACTTCTTCCCTAGAACTAAACTAATGACTAATTCAACTAACAGCTTGCTTATGATTATAAGACCAAATGAGTGAATGATATTTTATTGAATAATGATTTTCTTGTTTATTACAGAACTATTACAGTGGCTATATAGAGAGGCTATACAATCTTCTAACTATGGAAAGAATAGTAATTGATGTGTGATTGCATGATTAAAGGGATGCAGCAAAGCTTTCCAAACTTAGTGGCTTGAATTACTTGACCGTTGAGCCATGGATTGTGTTGGTTCTATCAATTAGGAGATGAAGTGGCTAACGGTCTAACACGCCCCCGCAAGATGGAGGCTCCATCGGAGAGTCCGATCTTGGACCAAATATTCAGAAAAGGTTGTCGAGAAAGAGGCTTTGTAAAAATGTCAGCCCACTGATCCTTGGTATGAATGTGATGAACACGCAGATCACCAGCAGTGACTTTTTCTCGGACAAAGTGGTAATCGAGAGCAATGTGTTTCATCCTGGAGTGAAAGATGGGGTTGGAGGTAAGATAAGTAGCTCCAGTGTTGTCACAGAACAGGGAAGGAGGCTGGGATATTCGAACATCAAGTTCATGAAGAAGATTTTGCACCCAAGTCACTTCAGCTGTAGCATTGGCAAGGGCTTTATACTCAGCTTCAGAGGAAGATCGTGAGACAAATTTTTGCCGCGACGATTTCCAGGATATAGGATTGGAACCAAGATACATGATGTAGCCAGTGGTAGAGCGATAGCTATCCCGCCACGCTGGCCTACCCAATCGGAATCACTGAAAGCAGAGAGATTCAGCATAAACTTTCGATTTAGGTACAGACCATGATGCAACGTTCCTTTGAGATACCTGAGAACTCGTTTGAGAGATGTCCAGTGATTTTCAGTCGACTGGTGCATGAACTGGGATAAACGCTTAACTGCAAAACTAACATCTGGACGAGTGATGGATAGAAATTGAAGGCTACCAACTAATTGACGGTAGGGAGTAGGTTCAACAGATGGCGAAATGGCATCTAGGAGGGTAGTATCATTAGAATACATGGGAGATGTTGTTTCTTTGGCACCGGACATGGAGAACTTGTTAAGAAGATCAGTTATGTGTTTATGTTGAGACAAAAAAAGTCCATGAGCAGTATGAACAACATCAACTCCTAGAAAATGATGGAGCGGTCCCAAGTCTTTGAGAGAAAATTTGTTGTCGAGCTGCGAGACAAACTTGTGTAGAAACACTTGATCATTTCCTGTTAAAATCATCCAAGCTATCTTGTAGCTGCTTGATCAAATCCGCCCGAGCTTCCACTGACAAAGCCTTGCCAATTTTTATTTTCTGCTCGGGGTAGGCAGATTTTATAATCACCTCCTCGAGCTCGTCCTGAGCCGTAAACTCTGGCTCATCTCGCATTTGGAGTGTATCACACTCCACCTTTTCTTCTTTCTCAACTTGATCTTCAACTGTGTCAAGCTGGTCTACCTCCATGTCCTCGACTTGCTCCACTAGTCCCTCCGACGTCAATGCCGGCAAAGGATTATCAAGACTCTCCTCAACCCTCTCTGGATCCAAACTTGATTCATCCTGTTGTGCAACCTGTTCCCCCAACTTCAATGTCGACAAGGAACACACGTTCTGGCTCACAAACAAACTTACATCAACCTTGTGCTCGTCCTGCTCCCCCGACTTCAATGTCGGCAAAGAGCTAGCATCCACCACATGATCTTCATGCACCATGGCGATTACTGACGGCCCCACGGTTACGTGAGATGTTTCCTTGGTACTGAGAGTTACCTTCTGTTCGTCGTCCTCTAAGGTCAACTTCTGTTTCTTTCGTTGACTGTTGCGCACATATTCGAGTACTGCCCTGGGCTGACTCCTCAATACGCCCACTCCTTGATCGGTGTAAAACTTAGCCCGTTGGTGTGGTATAGATGCAACCATCTGGAATTTGGTCATGCTCGGCACACCCAAGATAATATTGTAGGGGGACTTTAAATCAATCACCATGAAAGTGATCCTCTCAACTTGCGTCCTGCTCCCGTCACCAATAAAGACTTCCAGCTCGACTGTGCCTTTGACCGGTACCTTATGCTTAGTGAACCCCTCCAAGGTTCCAGCATACGGTTTGAGTCGATCTTCACTCAGCTCCAAACCCTGAAAGTAGGAATAATACATCACATCCCTACAAGCACCAGTGTCAACCAAAATTCTATGCACGACCCAGCCATCCACCAAGGCTAAAACAATCAGGGACTGCTCGTCCGCCACATTACTCGCTAACTCGCTGCGAGTGAATTATATAGCTTCCTCTCCAGCCTAGCAAAGCAGTTGGGCGATCCACAACTTTCGACAAAGAATAAATTTTTTTGCCGAGCTGGGTCAGAGTGGGCTCTTCATCAAATATCACATTGATCACCCCTCTGATCGGTGGGGCATGTCTCCGGGGTGCATTTCCCCTTTTTCATCCATCTCTCTTGAAGCGGTCCAACCGCCCTTCATTGATTAACTTCTGAATGGCCTTTTTCAACGGCCAACATTCCTCTGTTGTGTGCCTATAATCGTCATGATAGGCACATCTCTTCGTCTTATCCCGAGCATCAGCTGTCTCTGGATTCATGCGAGGTGGGCGAGGAAGCTCATCTCTTATTTCATACATGATATCCTCGCGCAACGTATTGAGTGGGGTAAGATTTGCTTCACGAAGAAAGTCCCTTGGCCGATCGTATCTTGATTTGCCCTTATTATAACCTCCGCCCACTGTCTGACCATTCCCTTTGGAATTTCCAGCAGCTTCACTATTCTCTTTCTTCTTTTCCTTTTTTGTCGTCTCCCCGACACACCACTTCTGAGCTCGCATCAGCATTTCTGCCTGCGTTTTTGGCTCACGCATGCTCAATTCTGACCGTAATCCACCTCCACCTTCGAGCAAGCCTGTTTCAAAGCATAGGGTCACCTCCTGCTCGGTCAACCCTGGGACCTGCTCTAGCACCTTGGTGAATCGTTCCAAATAACTAGCCATTGACTAGTGTACTCCCTGCTTGACTTTCGACAAGTCAGCCCTTGTCTTTGCCAATGTGCCCGCAGTTCCAAAATCTGCCAGGAACTTTGCTCGCAAATCGGCTCAGTTGTTGATTGATCTTCGTGGCAAAGCTCCCATCCAAGCTAAAGCCTTCCCTTGCAAAGCGCCCACAAAAGCCCTAATCTTTAAGGCCTCATCTGAAGTCACTAAACCAATTTGTGACTCGAAGGACATCAACCAATCCCTCGCCTTCGTTTTCCCTGTGTACTCCTTAATGTTCGGGAATATGAGCCCTTGTGCTGGTGGAGCATTTTCAATCCAGGGTGCCAATGGGCTAGCTGAAGTGCCCAAGAAGTTGCCATCCAAAGCTTTTCCCTGCTCCCATGCCTCCAAAGAAGTTGCCCAAGAAGTTGCCAAAGCTTTTCAAAGCCCGCTCCCATGCCTCCAAACGTTGAGGCTTTATATTATGGTCCACATGCATAGGAGGGACCTGTGGGGGTCCCATAGCTCCAACAGCTTGAGTTACCCCCACCCGCGCCACGATCTGAGGCACCCGGCCGAAAGTGCGGTGTGCATTGTTGATGCAAATCCCTCTTTTCTTGAGAATGATGGGATAAACGCACTTGGGATTTCCTGGGAGATGGAGTTCTATGTCGACGAGCATAAGATCCCCTCGGGGATGAAGAACGACGACTATGAGCACGCGATCGTCGTGGTGAGGGTGTTCGAAGCCTACGGGCATGAGACCTTCGCGGGGAAGGTGATCACCGCCGACGACGGGATTGTGCTGAATCATCCCCCACACGCGGTCCCAACCGCGAATGAACACTGGGCACAACCCTGTGGCTAGCCCTACTACCTTCTGGCTGGTCGCGCACCTTTGACCCCTGGACACGCGGCTGAGAAGGAATGATCAACGGGTTCAACTGGTTACCCCCCGTTCTGGATCCACCTGCACCTTGGCTTGGTACTGACAAAGCTGGTAAAGGGTCCACTTCAATGGGTAAAGGCGGTTTACCCATGGCGATCAACTGCAGATTCAGTTGATGCATTTGGCCCAGATATATAGCCCTTTGACGCAAAGCTTCTTCCCTAAGCTCATGTGCCAGTCCCACTGCTGCCACAGCACTCCTAGCCAAAGAATCCACTCCACGCCTATGATTGAGTTGATGGCGAGCATCATGTGAGGGAGGATTGTTCCCAGCCACCTGATTAAGGCTAGGGGTTGCTTGCACCTCTTCGCGTCGACTTCCACTAACTCCGTTAACTCCATTTTCTGCCATTGTTAAAATGTACGAAGAACAATTATCACAGCACGAAAAACTGCTACCGCAAAACTAATATCTTTCCCGGCAACGGAACCAACTGAAGCGTCCAAAATCTTTTCGATGCACTGGATCAGTCCAATAAGGATACCTGGCTTTCAACGTATCCAATAATCCTTATAGCCCAACTCTGCAAATCACCAACAAGCTGTGAACTAAGCAGGGGCACTCCCTGCAAAAGCCCTCCGGCGTGTGAATCAGTACAAGAATGTCGGAGAGTATGTATTTTGGCAGAGTTTTAGCTCAAGAGTAAAAATCACGTACCTCTCCCCTTCATTTTCAGGGGATTTTATAGCTGCCGGAGAGTATAACCGTCCATAACTACCTACTAATCATCATGGCATTGATAGCGGGCATTTAACTCCCCCATTAACTCCCCCATTAACCACAATGGCCTAAATGGAAAATTTCCTGGACATAACCGTCCTCAACTGACAACAACTCTTGAATTTGCGAGCATAACAACTCATGCTCGCGACATACTTCTGCTCGCTGGTTAAGTCCCCCAGCTCGTTGACATCTTGCTCGGTAAAAGTCGGGATCCTGCTCGCAATGTACGAGAACCCTCTAACCTTATTTCCATAGCTTTGACTTTAGGATGCTCGCTTGACTAAGTCGTGATCATGTGCCTAGCATGTGAGTTATGGCTTGGGCCTATTGGGTCGGGCAGCTCAGCAGCCCCCAACTCCTTGTCCATCGAGTATTCATGCTCGGGGCGAGGAGATGGACTTAGAATTCAAAAATATCTTTCAAAGAGTAATTGAATCTTTCAGTGTGTGAATCAAACCATCTTCAAGCAAAAAATTTTAAACAGACGGTTGCCCAAAAGATCTTTAGGGAAACGTACTAAGAAAGCTAAGCCGTCAGCCTCCGCTTTTTTGAAGAGACAGGCCCGTTTTTCAACAGGGCATTAAATGCTGCCTTGAGAATTGAGCCTCGTGACACGAGCCCTAATGATGAGTGACCACCAACCGTCGGCTTCACCGGGTATAAAAGACTAGAACTTCCTTCATTTCAAACTTTATCACTATCGAAAACTTCTAGAGCTTTGAGAAAAACCGATTTTTGCATCTGCAACTTCCAATCAAGACCAGCCCCAGGATTCAATCTTCAACAACTCTCCAAGATCCGAAACCGGCATTTCTCAACGAAGAACATGTACTCTCTTCAATTTTCCTTTCTAATCTTTCATCGCATTTTCATCACTTCTATCCCAAATTAGGGTTCGTGTCATCCGACCCCTTAAACCCGTAATGTGAACTGTCTGAACACGAAGATTTATCAGCTTCAGCTCTTTCAATTCGTCTTACCTTCCTTTCTATCACCCAATTACCCCAAACCAAGCCATGGGAATCGAGGAATTCATGATCGGTGCCCTGTTCACCGATCTCATAGCCGGCTCTTACCATGAATTTTAATTTCATTTATGTTTACATGACCGCCCCGAACATAATTTAATATGCGTTCCTCGATTCCTTTTTCATGTAGGATGTCTAGCGAGGGTACCGTGTCAGAAATAAAATAATATTAATAATAAAAATTAATTTTTATTATCACAATAAAATAAAATAATATTAATAATAATAATAAAAGGAAAAATAATAATATTAATAAATACTATTGTATGCATAATGATAATAGTAGTAATAATAATAATAATAATAATAATAATAATAATAATAATAAAATTAATAATAATAATAAATATAATAATTATTATTAGTAATGATCTTAATAAATAATAGTAATAATATTAAAATTTTAAAATTAATATTAATAATAATATAGTAAAAATAATCGTAATAATAAGGGATAACTTCATAAAAAAAAAACCCCCACCTATTTTAGGTATAACAAATTGAATCCTGACAATTGTTTATAGGCTTACTGAAACCCAACCTATTTTTTATGTTTCAATTAGAACCCTCTATCTATTTAACTCGTTAAATAGTAACGGCCTGCTGAGTAGGATGTCAACGTGGCATCCTGTAACACCCCGCTCCTTCGTTATCTCGGTTTGCGTGCTATACTTGCACTTCTTCCTTTGTTGACTGCATGCTTGGTTTGCGAGGGGGTCTAGATGTGTTTGAGAGACTATATTAAGACCAAAACACTATTAAGAGACTTCATATAGTTGTTGACTTGCTAAAGTCACAAGTCGTGACTCGACGATAGTCGGAATGCGACGCGATTGAGGGTTTACTTGCGTTTTGTGTTCGTGACCTCGGTTTGGATCCTAGATCTCTATAAGATGGTTTATTAACATGTTTAGATGTATTAGACTTCAAGTTGGAGGTGTTCTTTAAGTCTATCGATGATTTGGAAGCTTTGGAGATAGTGCTCGTCTCTATCGCGTAGTTCGGGAATCGCGTCGCGTAATCGTCTCTCGTTTGGGACTCTTATTTCCCTAGTTGTTATTCAACTTTCTAGAAGTATTTAAGCTTCTTCATTAGCCCTTAGACTTGCCTTAAAAGTCTCCTTTCATTGCTCGTACGATTGCGAGTTCATTCGTCGTTCCGGTTGCACGTTGTTGCACCCCTTCCCGGTTTCGCTCCGAGTTGTCTCGGGAGTTCTTCGATGTGTTTCTGACTTTTTTTGGGTTAGGTTAGACCCTAGAATGGTTGCCCATAAGTTTGGGACCATTTAGGACGAGTTTAGACCAAGTTTTGGAGGTTCAGAGGCCCAGGCGCCCGCCTGGAACCTTGTGAGGCGCCCGCCTCAAGTGCTGGGAGCAATTGCTTAATAATCTGAATTGGGAGGAAGCCTCAGAGGTTGAGGCGCCCGCCTGGGAGAGGCTGAGGCGCCCGCCTCAACATCAGAGCACTTACGGGATTTTTTTCCCCTGTTTTGGAATTGGACGACTTATACACCCTAACCCCCTATCTAAACCTATCCTAAACCTCCCTAACCCTTCTCACTTGTGTCCTAACATATCTAACTTGTTTTTAGGGTTGATTAAGAGTGCATTAGTTAGTCATTAAGCCACAAAATCAGATTAGAAAGGAGACCACAAGGTCTTGACACATGTCCCACTCAAAATCTAGACCAATATAAGCCTTGCAATCAGATTTTGACCCTCATTTCTCACCTCCACTCTAAACAAATGAATTTCCTTTCTCTAAAGCTTCTCCCATGGCTTCTTGAAGGTTTCCCCTTGGTCTTCCCTCATCCATTCTCCATTTTCTCAAGACTCCTTCATCAAAAGTGTAAAGCTCGACGAGAGGAGCATTTTCAACCGATTGGTTTTCTCCTTTGCTTTCTTGGGTGTAGTACACTTGTAAGTTACTTTTTCTCTCTTTGATTTTGTACTCATTGATCCTAAGGAAAACAAACTCTATGCTATTTGAGGTCAATGAATACACATACTTGCCTTGTGTGATTTTTAATTTGTGATTTGAACATGTGAACTTGTTAAGAGCATGTGTAGGATGAATTCTATGATTATTGAAGTATATTGTTACTCTTCATCTTGTGTTTCTAGGATTATGATCTTGCTAGAAATCATGTTTACCATTTATTTGGGTTTATTATGATAGTAGGCATAAATTTGGGAATTTGGATGTGTGATTTCACTAGATAATAGGAGTATGACCATTTATTTGAGATTATGTGATTTGTAAATTGGGTATAAGATTTTGTTGAGTTCTATGGATTTAAATCTTGGGAATCTAGTCCGAATGATTTTTGGAAAATTGTTGTAAATGTGAATGATATGTTGATTTGGGGATTTATGAACTAGGCATTCAATGATGTGTGATATTAAGACACAATGGAGTTGTTTTAGGTTCAATATCATGTTGTTGAGCATTAGGTCAAAATCCCACGATGTTCGGGTTTGGTTGGTTTTGATTGTGAGTACCCGAGCATCTTGATTTGTGTCCCATTTGTGACACCCACGATATAGAGGTTTATTGGAGATTTGTTTAGGGCGTGCTCGTTAGGGCACGGAGCATTAGAGATCAACCTATGATCTCGTATTACTTTAAGAAATGATTATTTGAATGAGTTCTCTTTTAGGGAATTGGGTCGCGTGCACATGAAAGCACTTGCGAGGTTATGACTACGGCTTAGTTTTGATACCCTTGAGATTGGCTTTAAGGAAGTCAAATTTATGACGGTTGGGACTATGGTTGAGTCCGGTGTACCATTAAGTGAAGCTAAAATGCTAAGTCTTGATTTATGATTGTTCTTAGACTAAAGTAATAGTCTTTGGTTTGATCTCGAGTAGAGGGCTATAGTAGACCTCACATCGTGATTTCTTGGGCTTATATGCTACGTTTGATTGGGTTGTGACTTGAGGGTTATGAATACCTCAATAGGTGGTTCTTGGACTAAACGGATAGGTTGGTTGGTTTTGTTAAGTGTGTACAATATGTGCATTGTTAAATTGGTGTGTAGAACTTTATGTCCTACTTGATTTGATATGTCCGCTATGATCGGTCTTGGTTCTTGTTTGAGCATGAGAGTAATTATCTACTTGTGCATTTCATAAAAGCCCAGCTGGCATTATTTGGATTTGGTTTTTATGTCAGGGTAGGACGATACATCGCCTATACGAATCGTAAGATTCGTATTCGCTATGGATCGCCGTACCTGGGACCTCACACACCCCTCCGTTGTTGGCCGCAATGGGGAAGTAGCCCCTTTGCCGTATCAATAAGTGCCGCATTGGCTTGCTAGCTAAATCGAATGATTCTCGATAAAAGTCGATGCACTCACAAAGCATCGATGTTGCACGATAAAGTATAACAGTGTGTATTGCAGGAGCAACACAACGTCACCATTTGGGTACTTTCTCTATCCCTTATGTGGCTTACTATGAGCACTCATATGAAAGATAATGTGCTAAGTGGTTTATGAAGTTTATGTTACTTGGTGACTTAATACAAGTTTAATATTGGTATGCTATAAAGATGCCATGATTTTATACATGCTTGTGCATTATGCCATGCCACGCCATGCTATGCCATACATTGCATTTAGTAACTTACTGGGTCATTATGACTCATTTCGTGTGTTTGTTTTCCTTAGTTTTTGCAAGAAGCTCGTTAGTGCGTTGAAGCTTCGGGCGCTTGATCGATAACGTGTGGTCTTCCGGCGATAGCTTGGGGTTATTAGTATTATTGTATTTGTTATCTTGTGAGATACGGACGTGAAGTTATGTAAACTTTACTTGGGTAGTTATGTTAGTATCTTATTATTGTTTTATTTTGGGAGCCGACTTGTCGGGTCGAGCTGTTGTATTTAATTAGAAGTTATTCCGTTGTCTTTCCGAGCAAGGTTTTAGCTCGCTTATTCTAGTATTATGTTATTGTTATTTCGTTTCCGACAACTTTAGTCGAGAGACATTGGTTTAGTTGTTAGTATTTAATCTCTTACTCTTTTAGTTAATTTATTCCTCCGGCATGTTATAGCCGTAGAGTTGTTGTTTATCAGGTTGGGTTCTTGTTGCTTCGCCGGCCTTAGGTTGCCGATGGGTTGTTGTCCGTGCGCAATGTTGCGTCCAGGGAGTCGGTAGTTTTTCGAGAGATAGTCGTCTCTCAGCCTTGTATTCCTTAGGTTATAATTATAAGTTTGGGTTCCACTTATGTTTTGCTTCCGCAGATTTTAGTTTTTGGTTATTTGGTTTTGCCGTTATGGCTTTACATTCCTGTTTAGAGTTTGTGGGTTCAACTCTTGACTCGCACCACTACGCTTAGCGGGTGCTTGTCCGTCTTTTAGCTTGTCTTGACGGCACGACCTTGGGATTTCGCATTGGAGTCCGGGTCGGGTCGTCACAGTTGGTATCAGAGCTATAGGTTAGCTATTTCGCCAGGATAGGTTCCTTGGCCTTGTTTGGGTTGGGTTTATTGTTGAGTTATTAACGCTGAGTGTTCTTTGTAGGCGTATTATGTCGGGAACTTGGCGTGGAGCTAGTTCTATTATACCTTGTTCGAGTACAGCTCGTGGCGACGAGAGGGGAGAGAATGTTAGCGATCCGCGTGTGACTCCTCAACGGATGTGTGGACTGGAAGATGATTCTTTTGTTCTTGCGAAATTCTTGAAGTTTAAACCGGAAAGTTTCGATGGAGAGCCAGATACTATTAAGGCGAAACATTGGCTAGAAAGCATGGAGAAGATCTTTGCGGTTTTGGGTAGTACATCAGAAGAAATGGTTACCTTAGCGGTGTTTGGATTGGATGGTGCGGCCGAGCAATGGTGGCTTGAAATACGAGATCATTGGAGACAGCATGGAGTGCCTCGAGTGTGGGAAAACTTTGTCAAGGAGTTTATGGTACGGTTTGGTCCGGTAGTAACTCGAGAAAGAGGAGAGATGGAATTCCTAATGTTAGAACAAGGAGATATGACCGTGGCTCAGTATTCAACAAAGTTTATGGAGTTGGCTCGTTACTGTAGTTACTTGGTGCCCGATGAGGCTAAGAAGACCGAGAGGTTTGTGAAAGGCCTGAAGACGAATTATCGTAGGCAGCTTATTCCGTTACTACTTACGGATTACCAAGGGGCTGTGGATCGTGCATATGCGATGGAGCTGGACATCGAGGAGTACGCTCAAAAGAAAATATCAAAGACTAATAGGGGCCCTGAGGATAAGAGAAGGCAGTCAGCACCTCAAACAGTTAGTCAAGGAAAGGTGCGTTCGGGTGGCCGGAGTGGTGTTACTACTTCTACTCGGAGAAGACGAGGTGGCGAGTTGACATGTAACTTTTGTAAGAGGACAGGACACACCGAGGATAGGTGCTGGGGTACAACAGGAAAATGCTTTGTTTGTGGTGGCGATGGCATGATCATGTTCGTAGAAGATTGCCCAAAGAGGAGAGTTAGTCGGGGAGTACTAGTCAACAATTCAGTGGCTCCAAGAGAGATGGTGACGGTCAGCCTAGAGTTTGAAGCAGTGCACGCGTGGCGGTTAGCCATCGCGGAGTTTTGAGACCTATCCGAAATAGGAAGGTATATTCTTATATATATATATATATATATATATATATATATATATATATATGTAAACTATACCGTTGCTACTATTACCGTTATTATGAGTACGCGCTTTAATCGTTAGCTCATGTGCATTCATACATACATTATATGGTGTATTGTGTATTATTGGTTATTAGTTTGATTGGGAGTAATATCCCAATGTGAGGTTGGTATATAATATGGTTTGTTTTGTAAATTACCGGTAGGTAATCGTACGTTGTGTATGGATTCTTGTTTAGTATATATATATAAGACTATGCTATATATAGAGTTGTGGTTTTGTGTGATTGTATATAAAGACCATAGTATATATATATAAAGTATGAATTGTATGTTGACACTTATCGGTTTGGTATGATGTTTGTATATTCTATAAATTATGTTTTATGTAATGGATAATATAATACCATATTATTGTAAGTGGTTATTATGCGAGTAGGATATACACTCGACTGGTGAGAAGGTTAAAGTGCGGCGATTGATCAGTTGATTTCGGTTGCACGAGAGAGGTTGACGCTTCACCGTGAGTATTGAGACATTAACGTTGCGATAGGATGCTTAGTATATGCATTGGTTGTAGACTTGGTCTAGAGCTTAAGAAAGGATAGTTTTGCGGAATATGTACGTTACGGGCATTAGTAGCCTTGTCGATTCGTGGTGATTTCTGGGAAATTATCTTGGTTGGGTGTACTAGGTACACGAGTTTTGTGATAGCTATAATTGTTGTTTGCCAAGGTAATAGACCTTGTTACTTGGTCTGAATTTTTATTCAATTACGTGCATTAGTTGTAGGAAACACCTACTTGATGCATTTACATCATAGTATATTAAAATCTCATGTTCATTCATTTCATTAGTATAGGAGACTGTTTGAAGGATGCCTAAAACTTTTTATTCATGAACCTTCGCATCCTTACGACGGAAACTTTTGAAGCTAATTCAGCAGGTACCCTGAATTGGTGAGCAAAAAGGAATTCGTCGTTGGACTAGGATTGGTAAGAATTAAGTTAGAAATTGACTATACCCGTTACCAAATGGAATGGACTGAAATGGAATGAATTTTCAAAACATTTCATTAATGTGCTCTTATGTGTTCTCACCCGCGATGGGGAAATCGCGAGCGTGATTTACATGGTTTGAAATGCCGATTTGATTATCTTTGATTTGTTTGCGAATTGCTCCATAGGCAATTATTAATTCTTGTAACTTAGAATCTCTTGTGCTTGAATTTCTTTATGTGCCCCAAGACAAATAGTTTCGGTAGTTGAATGTGTTCTTGTGTTGAAATTTGGAATTTTGGCTTACATGATTGGCATAGTGTTGTTCGTGTTTGTATTCACGACTCAAGTATGAGTCATGTCATTTTCAATCGTAAGTGTTAATGTCGTTGAGTCTATTGAGGTTTCGTAGACTTTTGGATTTGGATTATTATAGTTCGACCCTCGTGTATTGTGGTGGTAGACTCGGAGATTCGAGTCAAGGTTGGTTTGCATCATGATTTAGAATTCGGGACGAATTCTTTTTAAGGTGGAGAGGGTGTAACACCCCGCTCCTTCGTTATCTCGGTTTGCGTGCTATACTTGCACTTCTTCCTTTGTTGACTTCATGCTTGGTTTGCGAGAGGGTCTAGATGTGTTTGAGAGACTATATTAAGACCAAAACACTATTAAGAGACTTCATATAGTTGTTGACTTGCTAAAGTCACAAGTCGTGACTCGACGATAGTCGGAATGCGACGCGATTGAGGGTTTACTTGCGTTTTGTGTTCGTGACCTCGGTTTGGGTCCTAGACCTCTATAAGATGGTTTATTAACATGTTTAGATGTATTAGACTTCAAGTTGGAGGTGTTCCTTAAGTCTATCGATGATTTGGAAGCTTTGGAGATAGTGCTCGTCTCTATCGCGTAGTTCGGGAATCGCGTCACGTAATCGTCTCTCGTTTGGGTCTCTTATTTCCCTAGTTGTTATTCAACTTTCTAGAAGTATTTAAGCTTCTTCATTAGCCCTTAGACTTGCCTTAAAAGTCTCCTTTCATTGCTGATTGCGAGTTCATTCGTCGTTCCGGTTGCACGTTGTTGCACCCCTTCCCGGTTTCGCTCCGAGTTGTCTCGGGAGTTCTTCGGGTGTGTTTCTTACTTTTTTTGGGTTAGGTTAGACCCTAGAATGGTTGCCCATAAGTTTGGGACCATTTAGGACGAGTTTATACCAAGTTTTGAGGTTCAGGCCCAGCGCCCGCTGAACCTTGTGAGGCGCCCGCCTCAAGTGCTGGGAGCAATTGCTTAATAATCTGAATTGAGAGGAAGCCTCAGAGGTTGAGGCGCCCGCCTGGGAGAGGCTGAGGCGCCCGCCTCAACATCAAAGCACTTACGGGATTTTTTTCCCCTGTTTTGGAATTGGACGACTTATACACCCTAACCCCCTATCTAAACCTATCCTAAACCTCCCTAACCCTTCTCACTTGTGTCCTAACATATCTAACTTGTTTTTAGGGTTGATTAAGAGTGCATTAGTGAGTCATTAAGCCACAAAATCAGATTAGAAAGGAGACCACAAGGTCTTGACACATGTCCCACTCAAAATCTAGACCAATATAAGCCTTGCAATCAGATTTTGACCCTCATTTCTCACCTCCACTCTCAACAAACGAATTTCCTTTCTCTCAAGCTTCTCCCATGGCTTCTTGAAGGTTTCCCCTTGGTCTTCCCTCATCCATTCTCCATTTTCTCAAGACTCCTTCATCAAAAGTGTAGAGCTCGACGAGAGGAGCATTTTCAACCGATTGGTTTTCTCCTTTGCTTTCTTGGGTCTAGTACACTTGTAAGTTACTTTTTATCTCTTTGATTTTGTACTCATTGATCCTAAGGAAAACAAACTCTATGCTATTTGAGGTCAATGAGTACACATACTTGCCTTGTGTGATTTTTAATTTGTGATTTGAACATGTGAACTTGTTAAGAGCATGTGTAGGATGAATTCTATGATTATTGAAGTATATTGTTACTCTTCATCTTGTGTTTCTAGGATTATGATCTTGCTAGAAATCATGTTTACCATTTATTTGGGTTTATTATGATAGTAGGCATAAATTTGGGAATTTGGATGTGTGATTTCACTAGATAATAGGAGTATGACCATTTATTTGAGATTATGTGATTTGTAAATTGGGTATAAGATTTTGTTGAGTTCTATGGATTTAAATCTTGGGAATCTAGTCCGAATGATTTTTGGAAAATTGTTGTAAATGTGAATGATATGTTGATTTGGGGATTTATGAACTAGGCATTCAATGATGTGTGATATTAAGACACAATGGAGTTGTTTTAGGTTCAATATCATGTTGTTGAGCATTAGGTCAAAATCCTACGATGTTCGGGTTTGGTTGGTTTTGATTGTGAGTACCCGAGCATCTTGATTTGTGTCCCATTTGTGACACCCACGATATAGAGGTTTATTGGAGATTTGTTTAGGGCGTGCTCGTTAGGGCACGGAGCATTAGAGATCAACCTATGATCTCGTATTACTTTAAGAAATTATTATTTGAATGAGTTCCCTTTTAGGGAATTGGGTCGCGTGCACATGAAAGCACTTGCGAGGTTATGACTACGGCTTAGTTTTGATACCCTTGAGATTGGCTTTAAGGAAGTCAAATTTATGACGGTTGGGACTATGGTTGAGTCCGGTGTACCATTAAGTGAAGCTAAAATGCTAAGTCTTGATTTATGATTGTTCTTAGACTAAAGTAATAGTCTTTGGTTTGATCTCGAGTAGAGGGCTATAGTAGACCTCACATCGTGATTTCTTGGGCTTATATGCTACGTTTGATTGGGTTGTGACTTGAGGGTTATGAATACCTCAATAGGTGGTTCTTGGACTAAACGGATAGGTTGGTTGGTTTTGTTAAGTGTGTACAATATGTGCATTGTTAAAATTGGTGTGTAGAACTTTATGTCCTACTTGATTTGATATGTCCGCTATGATCGGTCTTGGTTCTTGTTTGAGCATGAGAGTAATTATCTACTTGTGCATTTCATAAAAGCCCAGCTGGCATTATTTGGATTTGGTTTTTATGTCAGGGTAGGACGATACATCGCCTATACGAATCGTAAGATTCGTATTCGCTATGGATCGCCGTACCTGGGACCTCACACACCCCTCCGTTGTTGGCCGCAATGGGGAAGTAGCCCCTTTGCCGTATCAATAAGTGCCGCATTGGCTTGCTAGCTAAATCGAATGATTCTCGATAAAAGTCGATGCACTCACAAAGCATCGATGTTGCACGATAAAGTATAACAGTGTGTATTGCAGGAGCAACACAACGTCACCATTTGGGTACTTTCTCTATCCCTTATGTGGCTTACTATGAGCACTCATATGAAAGATAATGTGCTAAGTGGTTTATGAAGTTTATGTTACTTGGTGACTTAATACAAGTTTAATATTGGTATGCTATAAAGATGCCATGATTTTATACATGCTTGTGCATTATGCCATGCCACGCCATGCTATGCCATACATTGCATTTAGTAACTTACTGGGTCATTATGACTCATTTCGTGTGTTTGTTTTCCTTAGTTTTTGCAGTAAGCTCGTTAGTACGCGTTGAAGCTTCGGGCGCTTGATTGATAACAGGTGGTCTTCCGGGCGATAGTTTGGGTTTATTAGTATTATTGTATTTGTTATCTGGTGAGATACGGACGTGAAGTTATGTAAACTTTACTTGGGTAGTTATGTTAGTATCTTATTATTGTTTTATTTTGGGAGCCGACTTGTCGGGTCGAGCTGTTGAATATTACTAGAAGTTATTCCGTTGTCTTTCCGAGCAAGGTTCTAGCTCGCTTATTCTAGTTTTATGTTATTGTTAATTCTGTTTCCGACAACTTAGTCGAGAGACATTGGTTTAGTTGTTAGTATTTAATCTCTTACTCTTTTAGTTAATTTATTCCTCCGGCATGTTATAGCCGTAGAGTTGTTGTTTATCAGGTTGGGTTCTTGTTGCTTCGCCGGCCTTAGGTTGCCGATGGGTTGTTGTCCGTGCGCAATGTTGCGTCACGCGAGTCGTAGTTTTGTCGAGAGATAGTCGTCTCTCAGCCTTGTATTCCTTAGGTTATAATTATAAGTTTGGGTTCTACTTATGTTTTGCTTCCGCAGATTTTAGTTTTTGGTTATTTGGTTTTGCCGTTATGGCTTTACATTCCTGTTTAGAGTTTGTGGGTTCAACTCTTAACTCGCACCACTACGCTTAGCGGGTGCTTGTCCGTCTTTTAGCTTGTCCTGACGGCACGACCTTGGGATTTCGCATTGGAGTCCGGGTCGGGTCGTCACACATCCTACGTGGACTAATTTTATTTCATTATAAACCTTGTACAAATTTTGTAATTTCATAAAAAAATCATAAAATTTATTTTCACTAAATAAAGCCTTAAATTTAAAATTAAATATTTATTTATATACCCATTTCATTTTAAGAAAATCTATAAAGTTAATTTTTTTAGAAAATAGGGCTCAAAGTATGATGTAAGTTTCAATGAGTATTTAATTTTTAATACACATCTAATCCTAAATAATCGTCATGTTTGATTTTTAACACAAATTAAGAAAAAAAATTATATCTATTTTAAATATTGGTATAATTTGTATAAAGTATTTGTTTAATATGTAATATTTTAAGAAAAATAAAAAATTAATATATTTGTTTTAAAATATAAATTTAATATTTAATATTTTGTTTAAAACTATAATTTATTTTATTTATAAGTAATTTTTGAATCTATAATATATTAATTAAAATTATAAACTAATTAATAAATTTATTTATTTGAAAAGTATAAAAATAAAAAAATAGTGTCAATAAAGTGGATAATTTAGTAATGAGACATATATAAGTAAGAAATAGGAATCGAGGAAGAATAAAAATCATTGAGAAAAAAAATTCTTATCAAGAAAATTTCATAAAATGAGTATGTGACAAGTGTCGTGAGACTGAATAAGAATTTGGGGAAAGAATTAATGCCCCTGTAGATGCTCTAAATTTTTCCATTTTCCCGCCCCCTCTCCCTTTCTCTATCCTCACCAATGGCCGATAAGAGAAAACACCGACGAGCTGACAACGACTCTGATTCATACTTTGAAGTCATGCTCTTCAAAACCCACCTGAAACCCGATTCCACCATACTCTCTACCCTCAAATCCCTTACAGACGTGAGCAAATCCTCCACCTCCAAAACCCTAACCCTTGCCGACGTTTCTCTATCCTCCACCTACCGCAAAGTCACCGACCTTTCTTTATCCTCCATCCAGACTGAAATTGAAAACCTAGCCCTCTCCTTAACCAAATCGATCCTCTCCGGCAACGGATTCTCCTTCTCCGTCCCCTCCCCCTCCTCCGCCAACCAACTATACGTCCCTGAAATTGACCGCATCGTCCTCAAAGACGAATCATCCATCCGCTCTTACTAATTTGTGTCCACCATGCGGAAAGCTACTATCACAGCTCGAATCCAAGCCCTAATTCACCACTCTGTATGAAAAACATCCATGTCACCAAGCGTGACCTGTTTTTATACTGATGTTAAGCTCTTGGAAGACTAGACCCAATCTGATGGTGTATTGGATGATGTGTCGTGTATTCTAGGTTGTACTAGGTCTAGCTTGAAAAGAGAGAGAGAGAGAGAGATCGAGAGAGAGAGAGAGAGAGAGAGAGAGAGAGATAGGCTGATTGAGACTGAAATTGTTAAGGCCCTGTGTTCGACAGATCGAAGGAAAATGATCGGATCTGGTGGGTCTTCACAAGAGGAGAGAGAGAAAAGGGAGGTCACAGATAGGGGAGGCATCGGCTTTAGAAGTGGTGGTGGATCACTACTAGAAAAATGACCTTTAGTGACGGAATTTTCCGTCGCTAAAGGCGAAATTCCGTCGCTAAAGGCCCCCAGGGACGGAATTTTTCCGTCGCTAATTCTTCGTCGCTGATGCCGACGGACCGATTTCCGTCGCTAAAGGCAGCCTTTAGCGACGGAATTTTCCGTCGCTAAAGGTTGATTTTCAGCGACGGAATTTTTCGTCACTGAAATTCAACCTTTAGCGACGGAAAATTCCGTCGCTAAAGGAGTTTAAAAATTAATTAAAATTGAATTTCAGCGACTGAAAATTCCGTCGCTAAAGGCGTTTAAAAATTAATTAAAATTGAATTTCAGCGACGGAATTTTCCGTCGCTAAAGGCGTTTAAAAATTAATTAAATTTGAATTTCAGCGACGGAAAATTCCGTCGCTAAAGGCGTTTAAAAATTAATTAAATTTGAATTTCAGCGACGGAAATTTCCGTCGCTAAAGGCTTTTAAAAATTAATTAAAATTGAATTTCAGCGACGGAATTTTCCGTCGCTAAAGGCTTTAAAAAAATAATTTAATTTGAATTTCAGCGACGGAAAATTCCGTCGCTAAAGGCTTTAAAAAAATAATTTAATTTGAATTTCAGTGACGGAAATTTCCGTCGCTAGAGGATTTTAAAAAATAATTTAATTTGAATTTCACCGACGGAAATTCCGTCGCTAAAGGCGGAAAAAATTTTTAAAAAAATACACAAAAATACTATCATTATAATTTTTTGTACCCGATAATATAACAATTAATACAAAACTAAAAATACAAAATAAACAATAATATAAACTCTAAATGTTATTACATCAAACTCTAAATGTTATTACATTGAAGTACCATTGAAGTACCAAATATATACATACAAAATCAAACAATACTGCTAGAGGGAGTACTAATAATCAAATATCAATGTTTCAACTTCAAGCAGTACCAATAATCAAAGTGGGGGAGGGGGAGGCTGATCTTGGAAGAGATTTTTGGGATGAAAAGGTGACCCAATACTGCTAGAGGGAGTACTGTTCGAAGACCCATGCATCTGGTGTGCCATGCTTTGCATCGCCGCCATCATTTCTACAAATCGTTGCTCTGTTTGCTCTCGATATTCCGCAAACAAACCTTGCTGCTCAGCCAAGTGTGCTTCCAAAGTCTCTATCCTCGAAACCCGCTGAGCATCGGGCCTTCTATTCATCTTATACTATGAAACATACATAGTTCCAATGAAATAACCAAATGCTACCTCTGTCATTAAGAATACAAACAAAAAAAACTCGTAGTGAATGGCAAACAATTTGAAGAAGTTTACAACCAAACAAATGTCCAACGTTATTTTGAGTGTTTTGGCTAAAAATAAGACTGTTAATAGCATATATCCAATTTAAAATAAAATGGCCTAATGTAAAATCTAGCTCCAAAATCCACCATCTTTTCCTCAAAATAATAAATAAAGAAAAAAAATTGAACTTGAACCGAAATCAATTACAGAACTAGAAGCCAAAACAGTCCATCTAATATTCCTCTATTCAAATTTCAAACCCTTCCAACATGAACCCAAAATATACAACTAATTTATCTACCAATCCATTCATGTACACGGTCAACCAACCCAAATTTAAAAATGGTCCACGGTCAACAACCTGTACCTTACTCGCACTAATTTATCTACCAATCCATTCATGTACACGGTCAACCAACCCAAATATACAACTAATTTTTCTGTCTATTTTTATGTCATTCTCCACTGGTGCTTCCATTGGATTGAATTAAACTACTATCAAGCCCTTTCTTCCTATTTTATGATAAACACTACTCAATCAACTCCTCTAGTGTTGATATTTCGATGAAAAAAAGAAGCCAGATCAAATGTCACTCGTTAAATCCCAAAAGTCAAGTCCCATAGAATATCAAAGCCATATCAAAAATCACTCATCACAACACACATTTCTAATTTCAGCTGAACCCATATCAAATGACACTCATTGCATCCCAAAATGTCAACCCTTCTAGAACTTTAGATAAGATGATTTGGATGGCTATAGTCAAAAGCACATGAGAAATATATGTTACTAATGGTATCCTGACATGATTTGCACCAAAAAAATATGCTTATATTCTTTTCTCATTAATACTAAGGGGGATTTTTATTGCACCAAAATGAAACACGCGCACACTAAGGTGGGTTTTTAGGATTCTTGGCAATAGTACCCATTTATTGCTCTATTAGTCAATCCACACTTCTGCACCCATTTCACCATGTGAAAGAAAAGGGCAAAAAACAGCTGCATCAAACAAGAGGAAAAAAAGAGAGAGAGCCAATCACAGAAGATTTACTATTTTTCCTTTTTTTGTCATTGTATGTTCTTTAACATGAAAAGTCCTATGAACCAATAAAAAATCTTCTGTTAACAATAGTACCCATTTTAAGCACGACCTGTATCCAGAAACGGAGCCGCCATTAACAGCTTGGAGAATAAGCTTTTAGAATACTCTTGCGGAAATCACACATCAACCAAGCAGTATAAATTCCATAAAAACTTACAGGTATCTGAAGTCACATTTTAAATATTTCACTTACACAGTTACACCCAAGAAAAGGAGGAAAAGAAAAACGAAAAACAAAATGGCTATGAATCACTAGAAGCTACATTTATACCAACCATTCCTATAATAGGAATATGCACAATTAGGAATCCCACTTCTTATAACATATAACTCGATCTCCTTATCACCTAAATAAAACCTTCCAAACTTAGCAACTCTAAACAGCAATACCGATTACCCACAAACCAACCTACTACGATAATGCTCAATTTGGTTTTAAAAAATTAGCAATAAACAGTGGATAATTAGATTACCATTATTCTCCTTTGCAAGTGTCACATCCTTATCATCCAATTTCGCAGGAGCGCTCCCCACTTTAGCTTCATCCCCAGCCGAATTCCCCAACACATTAGCATTTTTCTGACTATTATAACACTCTACACTGGAATTTTGATTGTGATTGTGATTGTGATTGTGATTCTAACCATCCTTGACAACATCAAACCTATGACAAATTCGCACTAAATTTTTAACCAAATATAGACAATCTTCTCACATTTCCAAAACCCCATCAAATTAAACATTAATATATCCGAATGCTAGCAACATTAATATCTCCAATTGCATCCCCAACAGCCAATCGATTAGGAACATCAAAAGAATCACCATTTCTCTATAATGGTACAAAATTAGGACGCAAATTGAAAGTCCATTCAAGAGGCGTAGGAGAGCAATACCTGTGACTCTGTGAGGGCCTGAGGGCATCAAGCCGCGGCGGGGTGATCGGTGATGGCGCCGGAGGGGTAGAAATCGGCGGTGACGGTGATGGTGATACAGATTGAAGGTCGAACGATGCATGATTGAAGAGTGAAGCTGAAGAAGAGAACGACCTCTCTAATCGGCTGTCTACTAGTCATATTCGCCGAGATCCAGACCCTTCGCTTCTGCCGTCTTCCGTTTCAAGATTTTCGCCTTTTGGGTGTAATCGTTCGTAGAAGACGAGGGATAAAGTGAATGAGAGAGAGACCCGGAGTAAGTGTGGGTGTCGTCGGTGATGTAGAGGGTGGGAACGAGCTGGTAGACGGAGGGAGGCGGCGGCGGTAATGGCGATTACCGAATTTTGAGAGAGAGAGAGGCATAGATTTTGAGAGAGAGAGAGAGAGAGGCGTAGATTTTGAGAGAGAGGGATTTGGCAGCTATTTATAGTCTCAAGAATGAAGAAACCGGGACCGTTAGATTGAGGATATAATCAATGGTTGACACGTTTTAAAGTAATTGACGAGGATTGAGGATTATAATCAATGGTTGACACGTTTTTTTAATTCTTTTAATTTATATACGAAATTACGGATCGAAAAAAGATTAAATTGATGAAGTTAATTACAATAACAGTTAAAAAGAAAAAAAAATCAAATTACAAAACTTACGTTTTTTTCTAAAATTTTTTAAATTTGTATACGAAATTACGGATCAAAAAAAAAAATTAAATTGATGAAGTTAATTACGATAACAATTAAAAATAGAAAATGCAAATACAAATTTTCACAACCATAAAACTGTAAAACTATATATTCATCGTACTTTTTTTTGTGTGTGTGTGTGTATATATATATATATATATATATATATTGGAAATATTATAATCATTTTAATAAATGATATTATATTATTAAATTAATATTTCAAATATTAATTTAATAATATAATATCATTAATAAAAATGATTAGCATATATATAATTACAAAAATAAAAATATTCACATTACAACTTAATTTATACTAGGTTATACCCGTGCGATGCACGGTTTTAAGATTTTTTTTTTCAAAAGTTGCTTATAATTAAAAAAAATCTCAAACTCGTTAAAATTAGAATCTTTTGAACATATTTAAAATAGGATAAATATTGAATTTAATATATGAATAATTAATGCAATATAAAATAAACAGTTTAATTAAATGAATCTATTATCTTATTAAATTATAGCAGAGATGGACGGGTAATGTGAATTTCAAATTTAATTAACTATCTACATCAAGTTACATTACGTTACGTTAAGTTACGATGCGTTACATTACATTACGTTACATTAAGTTATGTTACATTACGTTAAGTTAAGTTACGTTAAGTTACGTTACGTTATGTTAAGTTAAGTTAAGTTAAGTTAAGTTACGTTACGTTACGTTACGTTAAGTTACGTTAAGTTAAGTTGTGATGTGCATGTTTTAATTTTTGTAATTATATTGATGCTAATCATTTTAATTATTGATATTATATTATTAAATTAACATTTCAAATATTATTTTAATTTAATTTCAATTTAAGTTAGCGTTACGTTAAGTTAAGTTAAGTTAAATTAAGTTGTAATGTGAATGATTTAATGTTTGTAATTATATTGATGCTAATCATTTTAATTATTGATATTATATTATTAAATTAACATTTCAAATATTATTTTAATTTAATTTTAATTTAATTTCAGATATTATTGATATTTTATATTAATTAGAATTTAAGTTAAGTTAAGTTGTAATGTGAATTTTTAATTTTTGTAATTATATTGTTGTTAATCATTTTAATTATTGATATTAAATTATTAAATTAATAGTTCAAATATTATTTTAATTTAATTTCAATTTAATTTCAAATATTATTGCTATTTTATATTAATTAGAATTTAATTTGAGTTTATTTTCAGTGACGGAATTTTCCATCGCTGAAAATAATCTGAAATTAAATTGTGAAATATTCAGCGACGAAATTTTCCGTCGCTAAAGGTTACCTTACGTTAAGCTAAGTTATGCTAAGGTAAGTAAAGTTACGTTAAGTTACATTACGTTAAGTTAAGTTAAGTTACGCTAAGTTAAGTTAAGTTATGTTACGTGTAAGTTAAGTTAAGTTACGTTACGTTAAGCTAAGTTAAGTTAAACTAAGTTATGCTAAGTTAAGTTTAGCTAAGTTAAGTTAAGTTACGTTACGATAAGTTAAGTTAAGTTAAGTGACGTTAAGTTACGTTACGTTAAGTTAAGTTAAGTTAAGTTAAGTTAAGTTAAATTAAGTTAAGTTAAGTTAAGGTAAGTAAAGTTACGTTAAGTTACGTTACGTTAAGTTAAGTTAAGTTATGTTAAGTTAAGTTACATTAAGTTAAGTTACATTAAGTTAAGTTAAGTCAAGTTAAGTTAAGTTAAGTTAAGTCAAGTTAAGTTAAGTTAAGTTATGTTAAGCTAAGTTAAGTTGCTTAAGCTGCTGTTAAGTTAAGTTAAGTTAAGTTAAGTTAAGTTAAGTTAAGTTATGTTAAGTTAAGTTCAGTTAAGTTATGTTATGTTACGTTAAGTTACGTCAAGTTAAGTTAAGTTAAGTTAAGTTAAGGTAAATTAACTTACATTACGTTTAAGGTAAGTTAAGTTATGTTACGTTAAACTAAGTTAAGTTACGTTACCTTAAGCTAAGTTAAGTTACGTTACGTTAAGTTACCTTACGTTACGCTTAAGTCAAGTTAAGTTACGCTACGTTAAGTTAAGTTAAGTTTAATTTAAGTTACATTACGTTAAGTTACGTTACGTTAAGTTGTAACATTTTGCCAATAGGCATAGCGTGTTTTCATGTTATAATGGTTCATTGTACTCCATTATAACATTTCCCCAATAGGCGTAGCATGTTTTCATGTTATAACGGTTAATCGTACTCCATTATACCATTTCGCCAATAGGCGTAGCGTGTTTTCATGTTATAATGGTCCATCGTACTCCATTATAACATTTCACCAATTGGCGTAGCGTGTTTTCATGTTATAATGACCTATCGTACTCCATTATACCATTTCGATAATAGACGTATCGTGTTTCATGTTATAATGGTTCATCGTTATGTTAAGCTAAGTTAAGTTAAGTTAAGTTACGTTACGTTTAAGTTGAGTTAAGTTACATTACGTTAAGCTAAGTTAAGTTACGTTACGTTAAGTTAAGCTAAGTTAAGTTACATTACGTTTAAGCTAAGTTAAGTTACGTTACGTTAAGCTAAGTTAAGTTACGTTACGTTAAACTAAGTTAAGTTATGTTACGTTAAGTTAAGTTAATTTAAGTTAAGTTAAGTTAAGTTAAGTTACGTTAATGTTACGTTAAGTTACGTTACGTTAAGTTGTAATGTGAATGTTTTAATTTTTGTAATTATATTGATGCTAATCATTTTAATTATTGATATTATCTTATTAAATTAACATTTCAAATATTAATTTAATTTAATTTCAATTTAAGTTTCCGTTACGTTACGTTAAGTTAAGTTGTAATGTGAATGTTTTAATTTTTGTAATTATATTGATGCTAATCATTTTAATTATTGATATTATATTATTAAATTAACATTTCAAATATTATTTTAATTTAATTTCAATTTAAGTTTACGTTACGTTAAGTTAAGTTAAGTTGTAATGTGAATGTTTTATTTTTTGTAATTATATTGATTGTAATCATTTTAATTATTGATATTATATTATTAAATTAACATTTCAAATATTAATTTAATTTCAATTTAAGTTTACATTACGTTACGTTAAGTTAAGTTGTAATGTGAATGTTTTAATTTTTGTAATTATATTGATGCTAATCATTTTAATTATTGATATTATATTATTAAATTAACATTTCAAATATTACTTTAATTTAATTTCAATTTAAGTTTACGTTACGTTAAGTTAAGTTAAGTTGTAATGTGAATGTTTTATTTTTTGTAATTATATTGATGCTAATCATTTTAATTATTGATATTATATTATTAAATTAACATTTCAAATATTATTTTAATTTAATTTCAATTTAAGTTAACATTAAGTTACGTTAAGTTAAGTTAAGTTAAGTTGTAATTTGAATGTTTTAATTTTTGTAATTATATTGATGCTAATCATTTTAATTATTGATATTATATTATTAAATTAACATTTAAAATATTATTTTAATTTAATTTCAATTTTAATTTCATATATTTTTGATATTTTATATTAATTAGAATTCAATTTAATTTTTCATTATCAGTGACGGAAATTCAATTTTAATTAAATTTTAAACGCCTTTAGCGACGGAATTTTCCGTCGCTGAAATTCAATTTTAATTAAATTTTAAACGCTTTTAGTGACGGAATTTTCTGTCGCTGAAATTCAATTTTAATTAATTTTTAAAAGCCTTTAGTGACGGAATTTTCCGTCGCTGAAATACAATTTTAATTAAATTTTAAACGCCTTTAGTGACGGAATTTTCCGAAATTCAATTCAATTTTAATTAATTTTTAAAGCCTTTAGCGACGGAAATTTCCGTCGCAATTTTCATTAATTTTTAAAATCCTTTAGCGGAATTTTTCGGCTGAAAATAAAATCGAAATTAATTTATGAAATATTCAGCGACGGAAAATTCGTTGACTTTTAGCGACGGAAAATTCGCGCTGAATATTTCAGTTAATTTCGATTTTATTGACGGAAAATTCCGCCGCTAATGATTAATTCGTTGCTGATTCGTCGCTAAAGGTGGCCTTCACGACGGAAAATTCCGCCGCTAAATTCCGCCGATGGTCAATTCGTTCCGATGCAAAATTCCGTCGCTAAAGGTAAAATTCCGTCGCTAATCAGCGACGGAATATTTCCGTCGCTGAAGGCACTGTTTCTAGTAGTGGATGTGGATACGATGAAGGCAGCTGTCGTGATGGCAATACATATGGTGGTAGTGACGGTAGGGGGTATGGAGGTGGAGGTTAACAGGACCGTGGGTATGGTGATGGTGGATCGAGGTACTCCAAGGGAGTTGGTACTTCAGTTGTGCTGCTGGTTTTCATTTTGGAATAGAATTGTTACATTTACTGACTTTTGTTTTTGATTTTGTTACTTTGATCATTGTGCATATCTTTCACGAAAGAAATAAACATAAAAACTAAAATAAACCTGATAATATCAATAATTATCAATCTTTTATTGGTTATTTGGTTAATACAATTAATAGTTTATATTCTTTTGACCTAAAAAAATATTTAAATTTATTTTCAAATGAAACGGGTATATAAATTACTATTGATTTTAAAATTTAAGATTTTATTTGGTGAAAATATTTTTTTGCGTTTTTTTTATGAAATTACAAAATTGTACAAGGTTTATAAAGAATTAAAATTAGTCCACGTAGGATGCCACGTTGGCATCCTACTCAACAGGTCGTTACCATTTAACGGGTTAAATAGACGGAGGGTTTTAATTGAAACATAAAAAATAATTTGGGTTTCAGTAAACTTATAAATAATTGTCAGGGTTAAATTTGTAATATCTAAAATATGTCGGGGTTTTTTATGCAGTTACCTCTAATAATAATAAGTAATAATAAAATTAATATTTAATATTAATAAAATAATAATAATAAAGGTAATATTAATATTTTAAAAATAAATAATAGTAAGTAATAATAATAATATAAATAAAAGTATTTTTAATATTAATAAAATAATAATAAATTAATAATGATAATAATAATAACAACAACAACAACAACAACACCAAAAACAACAACAACAACAACAACAACAACAACGTTAATAATAATAATAATAATAATAATAATAATAATAATAATAATAATAATAATAATAATAATAATAATAATAATAATAATAATAATAATTTAAATCACATTTGTGATGAGGCTATTTGTGTCTTTATATTGAAATTCAATATTTTTTTAATCTTACATTGATACTTAATACAATACCTATAAAATACTTAATACAACACTTTTTTAAAAAGTAGACCAAATTGCCCTTTGCCCTAATTTTTTTTTTCATTAGGAGTGCTGCCAAACCAGTCCTAAACCCAAATTATTATTATTTTTTGGTTAGGATCGGACTGCTGCCAAACAAGCCTTAAACCCTAATTATTATTATTATTATTTGGTTAGGATTGTTGCCAAACCAGTCCTACACCCTAAATTTGTGTTTTTGGTTAGGACTCCTGCTAAACCAGTTCTAAACCCTAAAATTATTATTATTATTATTATTATTATTATTATTATTATTATTATTATTATTATTATTATTATTATTATTATTATTATTATTATTATTTTGGTTAGGATTGCTGCCAAACCAGTCCTAAACCCTAAAAAGAATAAATTTTTGTTAAGGGTAATATAGTATTTTTACAACAAAAAGTGTTGTATTAAGTATTTAACAGGTGCTGTATTAAGTATGGGTAATGCTTGGACCACTCTCATTTTGCACCAAAATATTGGTACTCTGTGACGTGACACACTCTCATTGGCTGGAGTGTTGAGACCCACAAAATGTTCAACCAATGAGAGTTTGTCATATCATGTAAAGACTCATATTTTGCAAAATGACCCCATTAAGTATACCCCTTCATCTTATTAAGCAAACACACACTAACTTACGAATACCGATCAACACTATCATAAAGTTAAATCAAACAGCATTACTTTTTATCAATCATAAGTCATAAACAATAAGATATTAAATATAAATAATAAGTCATTATCACATATCAATAAGTTAAATAAAAAAGAATCTAAGTTAAATTCTGGAGCCACTTTCTCTCTAGGTTGTTCACTCATTATAAGTTGAGGTTTGCCAATTTTAAAAATTAAATAAGATCAACAGCCTCGAAAAAGAATAAAAAATGAAGTCATACACAAATATGAGGAGAGAATTCATGGCCACGCTGTTTGTCTGGTGTTCAGTCCTAATGATCTCGAATGCATTGGATTCCATAACCAGAACCCAGTTCTTGAAAGATGGCGAGACAATCGTTTCCACTGGTGGAAGCTTTGAATTGGGATTCTTCAGTCCCGGTAATACGAAGAAAAGATATGTGGGTATATGGTACTATAAAATTGTAACCATAAAGACGGTAGTTTGGGTTGCCAATAGAGACGCCCCACTGAATAACACACTGGGGGAGTTAAAGGTTATCAATCCAGGGCTACTTGTCCTTGTCAATGGCTACAATAACACCATATGGTCTACAAACACGTCAAGAATGGCTGGGAATCCAGTTGCACAGCTACTTGATTCAGGAAATCTTGTCGTAAAAGATGCAAATGACGAAAACCCACAGAATTTCTTGTGGCAAGGCTTTGATTATCCATGTGATACCCTTTTGCCTGGCATGAAGTTGGGTACGAACCTTGTGACGGGCATAGAGATGTATGTTTCATCATGGAAGAGCAGTGATGATCCGGCTCCAGGGGAGTATTCGGTTAATTTTCTGAATACTGGATATCCACAAATGACACTGCAAAAGGGTTCGGTTGTACTTGCTCGTTCTGGGCCGTGGAATGGTATACGGTTTAGTGGTACCCCAAATTTGGTCGAAAATACCATTTACAGATATGAATTTGTCTTCAATGAGATGGAGGTGTTCTATAGATATAGCTTGCTCAACAGCTCGGTGATTTCAAGGTTTGTGTTGAACCCAGCTGGTTTTGTACAGCGTTGGACATGGGTTAAGCGGACACACGACTGGGTGATTTACCTGGTATCACCAATAGATATTTGTGATGTGTATTCTTTGTGTGGTGCTCATGGGGTTTGCAACATTGAAAGAGCCCCAACATGTGGGTGTTTGGATAAATTTGTTCCTAAGAACAAGAACGAGTGGGATGGTACTGACTGGTCGCACGGGTGTGTGAGAAGAACACCCTTGGATTGCAAAACCGGAGATGGTTTTATCCAGTATCATGGGCTTAAGTTACCTGACACAAACGGCTCGTGGTTCAACACGAGCATGACCCTGGAGGAATGTGAGATGGTATGCATGCAGAACTGCTCGTGTACAGCTTATTCGAATTTGGACATACGAGGAGCAGGAAGTGGATGTTTGCTTTGGTATGGTGACTTGCTTAATCTAAGAGAGTTCTCTCAAGGTGGTCAAGATATGTACATAAGGATGGCTTCCTCTGAGTTAGGTACGTTGAATTTCTATATGTTCATATTAATATGTGTTTTAGGTTTTCAAAGAATATCTTTTCTTGTTTGTACTTCACTACCAACTGGCAACTTTTTTTTATTTGTATAGAACATGTTACAGCCCTTCAATCTAGATCGAATACGAGGAAAGGTGCTTCAATCAGAGTGATCCTACCCTCAATATTTGGGATCGTTCTTGCAAGCTTGGGCCTCGCTTTCTACTGTCGGAGGAAGTGTTCACTTCATATAATAGAAGGTAATAATATATATGAGGAAAAATATCTAAATAAATATTGTACTATTTGTAATTAATTTGATCAACTATATTACAATATCTCAAATACGATCAATGTACTGAGTAATCGGCGTAATGTGGTCCTTGCTGTCAATTCTCATTAAATTTTGTAACGAATTTGTTGACATAAATTAACTGAGGAACTCTACGAATGATATTTTTGTCTTTTAATTGCACCTAGAAAGGTGGAATTGAAGGAAATATGTTAGAGGGAAGAAATAAGTGCAATTAAAAGACAAAAATACCATTTGTACAGTCTCTTCGTTAATCTACGTCCACATGTTCGTTATAAAATTAGATGGAGCGTTGACAAGAAAGACCACATCACAATCAATTATTGAGTACATTAGTTTCATTTGGGATATTATAATATGGTAGATCAAATCGTTTACCTATAAATAGTACGATGATTATTTGGATAATATTTCCGAATATATACATATATATATATATATATATATATATATAGTCAGTACATGTGTTGCAAGAGTTTAATAATATTTTAGCTTTCTCCTATTTGCAATTTTCTAGGGAGCCTGAGTAGCTACAATGAACAAGATTACATGATCGATGGCCAAAAGAAAGATGTAGAACTACCATTGATTCCCTTGTCTAAGTTAGTCAATGCTACTAAAAACTTTTCAGTTGATAACAAGCTTGGAGAGGGTGGATTTGGACCCGTTTACAAGGTAAAAACACATGATTTTTTCATACTATTTCCGTCTCAAAAAAATGATATTTTACAAATTAAAAAATTATACACCGATTAAAACTCTTATTAAACAATCGATCAACCCTTATTAAAGTATAATTATTGTTGATGAGTTGCATGTTTTTTTTTTCCTCTTATCATTCATTTTTAAATCATCTTTTTTTTAAAAAAAGTTTGAACATCCCATCAATTAAAGAGTAATTAATAAAGGCAATTGGAAAATATGAATAATTTTTACATGAAATGGAGAAACTATTTATTTAGGCAACTTACAATTTGGAGGAAATTAATTTAACCTCATAATTTCAATATTCCAATTGTTGTCAACGTACTAATGTTGAAGTCAAAATGTTAATAGTGTACATTTAAACAAAATGGCACCAATTCTATTAACACCCGTTCAAAGTCATTAATTGATATCCAACTTCGTAAAAAAACACGTTGACGTGGACTTTTAAAAGGGCATCTTTCGTCCATTATTGAATTGACTTTATCATTTTACCTCACCCATCTTTCGACAACTAAGTATACAAAAAATTTTGAACCGATTACTATGCTAAAATGAGTTTTGAATCTATACCTTATTCAATTTGGATTTTTCATTTACAAGGTATCCCAGTAGGAAATAAATAGTTCATGTCACATCGATCATGGACGAAAAAAACTTAACATTTTTCTCCCAACATTAGTACTTTGACTGTTTTTTAAATATTGAACGTATGAGGTTAAATTGGTTTCCCGAAATTATACATTGCCTAAAATTAGAAGTAGTTTTCCCTTTTTCAAATCCTATAAATAATTTATTTTGCGACAAATTTTTTCTTCTAAAGCATCATTAATTTTGAGATGGACGTAGTAAGTTTTATGGTAATGTAATTATTAGGGTGTGATGGAAGATGGACAAGAAATAGCTGTGAAGAGGCTGTCAAAGACTTCGAGTCAAGGTCTGGATGAATTCAAGAACGAAGTTATTTGTATTTCCAAACTACAACACAGAAATCTTGTAAAGCTTCGTGGATGCTGCATTCAAGGAGACGAAAAGATGTTAGTCTATGAGTTCATGGCTAACAAAAGTCTGGACACATTTATATTTGGTCAGCTCTCTCAAAATCATAATTTATTTTTTTAAGGATTAATTACTGTTCTGACCATCATACAAATTAGGGGTAGTCGTTATAACCAACAAACTTTTGATATCAAAATAATGACCAATGTACTCATGATTTGGGCAAAATGTGATAAATGTTGTTAACTTAACATTCAAATTGATAATGGAGTTACCGACGTACCCAAAATCCACGTCAGCAGCTCCGTTATGAATTTGAATGCCTAGTTAACGACTTTAGTCAATTTTTTCTCAAATCATGAGTACATTTGTCACATTTTGGATTTTAAATTTTTTTTGTCAATTTTTTTAGTCCTAATTTTTACGATGGTCAAAAAATTAATTACCCTTTTTTGAACAAACACATACAATTTAGTTAAATCTCGAGAAAACAAACTAAATGCAAATTTATCTTGCAGATGAGCTTAAGAGCAAATTACTTGATTGGCCAAAGAGATTCAACATTATCAAAGGGATTGCTAGGGGACTTCTATATCTTCATCAAGACTCACGACTAAGAATTATCCATAGAGATCTCAAAACAAGCAATATACTCCTTGACAACGAAATGAAGCCAAAGATATCTGATTTTGGCTTGGCCAAAAGCTTTGGAGGGGACGAGATTGGAGCTAATACAAACAGAGTCGTTGGAACCTAGTAAGAGCCTATTTACAAATACCATCTTCATTAAATAAATCAAATCCATACTTCTTTTTTTTTTTTAAATTCTTAGAGAGGACATAAACCCCACCCCAACCCTTAATATTGTTAGGAGAAATTGCTAGCCATCACCTTTTCTCAAATATTTAATCGCTCAACTCCCCTGTTTTTTTTCAACTACTAAAGTCCATTTCTGAAAAATTGTCCCTAAAATGCCTAGATCATATCCTTCCATAGCTTTGACCAACACAATGTTTCAATAGAGACGAAGGCAGAGGAAGGCGAGGTAGAAAAAATCTTAGGAGAGAGGAGGATAAAGAAGAAGGTGGAAGACATGAAGGTCTGGTTCATTATAATTTTGTACCGCAATGTGAAACGATCTTCTTGGAAGGCTCCATTGAAGAACGATTTACACACACAACGAAAAGGAGGGATAAAAGGATGTTTACGAGGGTGACACTTCGACCCAACAATTAGTATGATAGGAACCTTGGCATGTACAACCATAATAGAAGAAATTGAAGAACCTAAGTATTGTGAATGATGCCACAATTGATATGGAAGATCAATTGATAAGTCAAGTTGTGAACGACACAAGTTTCACACCTGTAGATGCTCGAATAGTTCAAGAAGAACCACAAAGGTTTGAACAAAACTCACAAAATCATATATCTTAAAAGTTGTGTTTCTCTAAAATGAAAATCCTATTTATATCTCTAAAAACTATTCTATGGTGAAATCTCGTACATAACTATTAGGGTAAAATTCTTAAAACAATCCTAACTTAGAAATCCAAAAATCATAAATTTATTGCAATGTACTCTCATCGTGACGAGGTGATGCGAGTGCATCGAGGATGGGTACAATCATATTACTAGAGGATGTGATCACCTTGCTCGATTTTAGTGAACTCCACAGTAATCAATGCGGTCGCATTGGGGCATGTAATGTGAGCGCATTGCGCAGTGATGTGGTTGCTTTGGTAATGATCAATACGGACGCACTCGATACTTGTTCCCTGTTGATTTGTTACTTCATATAAAACGCTTGTTAGCCATTGTATAACATTGACTAACTTCACGTGACACTTCAAAGCATTCTCTTCATGTTTCAAAGCTCTTGCTTCCATCTCCAATGCCTCTTGTACTAATCCATTAACTTCTTCATGAATTCTCTTGGCTCTAGATCTTGTGATTGATCCAATGGATGTCGACATTGGTATTGAGTGGTTGATGTTCTTGGGGATGTCCTTATCATTTCTCCCCTCTTGAAAATGATTTGTCCTCAAATCACCTACATCATACAGACGCAAATCAGAAATATTGAACGTTGCACTAACATTATACTCACCTGGGAGATCCAACTTATAAGTATTGTCATTAATTTGTTCCAACACTTGGAACGGTCCATCTCTTCTTGGCATCAATTTTTATTTCCATTGTTATGGAAATCTTTCCTTGCGCATGTGCAAACACCCAATCACCCGATTCAAGGACCAAGTGTTTCATTCCCTTGTTCGCCTATTTCGTGCACTACTCCATTCTCTGCTCAATATTGAGTCTTGCCTTCTCATGTAACTGTCTCACAAATTCTGCCTTTCCCTTGCCATCTAAATTCACTAACTCAGAACACATGTAATAGTGATAGATCCAAAGGAGTTACGGAATTAAAACCATACACAATTTCAAACGGAGAATATTTAGTGGCTGAATGAACACTTCTATTATATGAAAATTCAACATGAGGCAAACAATCTTCCCAAGATTTTAAGTTCTTACAAAGTATAGAAGGAAACAATGCGGACAACATCCTATTGACAACTTCTGCTTGACCATTAGTTTGTGGGTGACATGTAGTAGAAAATAGAAGCTTCGTACCAAGCTTACCCCCACATGGTCTTCCAAAAGTAGCTAAGGAACTTGGAGTCTCTATCTAAAATGATAGTCCTAGGCATGCCATGGAGGCTAACAATATTTGGGAAGAACAAATTCGCAATATGTGAAGCATCATTGATTTTATGACAAGGTATCAAAATGTTCCATTTTAGAAAACCGGTCAACAACAACAAATATAGAACTACTCCCATATTTGGTCCTAAGCAATCCTAAAATGAAATCAATGGATATATCAACCCAAGGATGAATAGGAATATGTAGAGGCATGTACAACCCATAGGCTTGCGCCCTTGACTTTGCTTGTAGGCAAGTCACACACCTCCCACAAATTTTTTCTACATCTCGCTTTATATGTGGCTAATAGAAATGTTCTTGCAAGATGGATAAGGTCTTGGCCACCCCAAAGTGGCCCATCAATCTCCCACCCTGGGATTCTCTCACTAAGAAGTCTGTCAATAAGAACAATTAGGCATACATATTTTGTTTTCTCGAAACAGAAAATCCACATGCCTTTAATACTTCCCACACGCAATCCGTTTATAGTGTTTTATACTACTTAGTTAAGTCAAGGTCCTCATTGTATAATTACTTAATATGCTCAAATCCTACAATTCCCTTCAAGAAAGTGCATCGACTACAATATTCTCCTTACCTTTCTTGTATCAGAAGATGTTAGGAAATGTCTCGATGAATTCCATCTATCGTGGATGTCGTTGGTTCAATTTTTGTTGTCCCTTTAAGTGCTTTAATGACTCGTGATCCGTGTGAATGAAAAACTCCTTAGGCCAAAGTTAGTGTGTTTCGTTGTTTCTAGAGCACGTACAATTACATATAGTTCTTTGTCATAAGTAGGGTAGTTCAAGGACGACCCACTTAACTTTTCGCTAAAGAATGCGATCGGTCGACCCTCTTGCATCAAAACTACACTAATCCCAATAGTGGATGCATCACACTCTATCTCGAGTGCTTTCTCATAGTTGGATAGAACAAGTAGTGGTGCATTGGTAATCCCTTGCTTCAGTGTTTCAAAGGTTTTCTCTTGTTCCTCTCCCCACTTAAATCCCACACTTTTCTGATTTACCTCGGTTAAAGGAGCAGCAATACTGCTAAAATCTTTCACGAACCTTCTATAAAAACTAATGAGTCCGTGAAAACTACGAACCTCTCGAACATTCGTTGGGCTCTACCATTCTTGTATAGCGCTCAATTTTTCTTCATGTACCTATACACCTTGCGAGCTATACCATTCTTGTATAGCTCTAACTTTTTCTTCATCTACCTGTATACCGTGTGAGCTAACAACAAAGCCAAGGAAAATAGAACTATTCGTGCAAAAATTACACTTCTTGAGATTAGCAAATAACTTTTCTTTTCTCAATACATCTAAAACAAATTTCAAAAGCATGACATGTTTATCCAAGTTCTTGTTATATATCAAGATATTATCAAAGTATACTACCACAAATATGCCAATGTATGCACGTAAGATACGGTTCATTAACCTCATGAAAGTACTAGGTGCGTTAGTTAATCCAAAAGGCATGACTAACCACTCACACACCCACGCTTAGTTTTGAAGGAAGTTTTCCACTTATCTCCCTCTTTCATTCTAATATGATGGTACCCTTGTTTCAAATCAAGTTTTGTAAAATATTGGGCACCATGCAACTCATCAATTATATCGTCTAGTCTAGGAATGGGATAGCGATACTTAATTGTGTTGTTATTTACAGCTCGACAATCTACGCACATCTTCCAGGACGCATCTACGATCACGGACAAAACCAGACTGCTCCAAAGAGATTAGACGCGGTAAAAGAGAAGATAGACGAGTAGCAAAAATGCGGATATAATCTTACTTCTTCCCCGCTCTCTCAAAAGGTCATATATTGGAATAGGCTTCCTCCTCATCCTTGGATGAAATCTCTATGTCTTCTCTCAAGTACATCACCCTTTTGTTCACAATAAGTTTTGAACAAAACTCACAAAATCATATATCTCAAAAGTTGTGTTTCTCTACAATGAAAATCCTATTTATATCCCTAAGAAACTAATTCTAGGTTGAAAGCTCGTACATAACTATTAGGGTGAAAGTTTGAAAACAACCCTAACTTAGAAATTTGGAAAACATAATGTTATCGCAATGTGGTCGCATCGTGACGAGGTAATGTTAGTTCATCGAGGACGGGTGCGATCACATTGCCAAAGAATGTGTTGGCTTCGCTATGATTTTGATTTTAGTGAACTCCCTATAATCAATGTGACCGCATTGGGGCATGTAATATGAGCACATTACACAGTGATGTAGTCACTCTGGTAATGATCAATGCGACCGCACTTGATACTGGCTACATGCTGATTTGTTACTTCATCAAAAACATCTGTTGGCCCTTGTATGACATTGACCAACATCCCATAACCCTTCAAAGAATTCTCTTCATGGTTCAGAGCCCTTGCTTCCATCAATAATGTCTCTTGTACTAATCCATTAACTTTTTCACAAATTCTCTTCGCTCTAGCTTTTATGATTTGTCCAATTGTTGCCGAAATTGGTGTTGAGTTGTTGATGTTCTTGGGGATGACCACATCACAATGCATCAATATATTTAGCACGATGTATTAAGCGGGTGCTTGACTTAGTGTGGCGCGACGCGTAAATTGGATTAGGTACTTTAAATTGATGTATCGCGGTGCAAAACTTTGATACAGTGCGATGCAAAATTGGATCAGCTTGATGCAAAGTTGGATTAGGTAATACCAATTGATGCATCGTGGTGCGAGAAATTGATGCAACGACATGAAAAATGGGATGCGACCACATAAATGTATGCATCACAGTGTAAAAATTGATGCAGCGCGATGCAATGAGTAAGTGATCCATATCGCGCCTTCGGTTCATTAAGGGTATCTTAATATTTTCTCCCCCACAAATGCCTTTTTTCGGTTTTAAAAATTACGGTGGACTGTATGTTTTTCAAGCTTTGAAAAAGGGCTGGCCCGAATTTATCCCTTATTACTACCCCAACTCTATTAATAATGTCTTCGATGGTGCTAAAATCATTCTTGGGTCGTCCAAGTGCGATTGATTGGATATTGGGGTTTATGTGTAGCTTGTATCCTCTTAAAAACCTGTTAAGAACACGAAAACACATTAGTAGCAATGCAAGACAAGGCCTCGCGAAACCACTCTCTTGTGAGAGTAAGTATCGAGTTCTTAGAAAGAAAGCAATTTCATTGAGTTTCTAGGCTTAAGAATGTGTGTACCTTGTATCTAGTTTAGGATGGGTATATATAGATCCGCAAGTGATAGAATCCTTATAGAATTAGGATTAATCCCGCCTGTTAGAATTATGAGACGACCCCTAAATTATAGGCGTAATTGGCGAGATTCCACTAATTTCTTGAGCAGTTAAGGTAAGGATCCATCCACGAAAGGGAAACCTTTGGATTTACCTTAGGCCTTATGGATTAGTTACTCGATGGTTGTTGTGCTTACCCAGATGGGTGTGGCCTTGTCCAGGCAAGCTTTACTTGTTTACAACTTTGTCGATGTCACCCAAACATGGCCCATTGGTCAGACAGGAAAGGTCTTGGTCCTGTGATAGATGTGTTTTATACACATCTATTGGGTAATTTTTCAGCTTATATTAGTTGTTCCTCAAGATTTTAGTCACTAATATGGGTTTCTAGTCTTAATGTTAGTTTCAACGCTTGATTGATGTAAAGAAGTGTTTTGGAGGTCGTTTATGCTGAATTGGAGACTTTGGGGATACAGAGTGCAAATATTGAGAAGATGAAGGAGCAAAAGGAGAAAAAGCCGTCGATGTGGTCACTTCACATTAAAATGTGACTGTATTCAATTCAGGATGTCAGACATATTGTTCAACTCCTTGATGCAACTGCTCTTCAAGACAATGCGACCGCTTTACAATCGGGTGCGGTCGCATCCTATGCAGTCAATGCGATCACATTGCACCGGATCCTGCTAAGGCTGAATTTGTAATTTATCGACGATTTATTACCCTTTAAACCTAGTATTTAAGTAACCCTAATGGCTAAGGATTAGGGGTCAAATTTTAGACTGTTCGAGGGTTCTAACAAAGATTGATTTAGTTCTCTTCTTCCTTCCCAATCATCGAATCATGTGTTCTTCAATCCTTTCAAGTAATTCATCATCTATAATGAGCTAAACTCATCATTCTAGGAATTGGAGGTAATTTTATATCGAATCTTATGTTCTAATTTATATTCTTATTCAATCAATCGTCTTGTCTATCACAAAAGTGTTCTTATTGAATCTTCTCTAGAAGCTTTTAAGCTAAGATAACTACAATTGTTTTGATTATCTGGGATGATGAGCTGCATGAGCAAAATGCATAAGTTATATGTGTGCTATCTTTTGTGATAGTTAAATCCTACTGGTTCATGACCTTGTTTAGATATGATTTAGGTTTATGTGTTTTTCGTGATCTTAAGGGATCCTTAATTGTAATATGGATGGACCAAGAAAGTATAACAACTCGGGATACTAAATTGCAAACCGTGACCCAAGTGTTCAGATCTTTACAATTGTGAACGAACTATTGACATTGATTGATATTTTAATTGCATGAACATGAGAGGAGATACAAGTGAATCCCAGTTCCTAGACTTCCACAAATCTGATTTTCATCCAAAAATCTCTGCTCTCTGGTATTTAGTTAATTGCTACGTAGTTAAACTTAGTTCTTTAATTAGTTTTCAACCAATTTTAAAAACCCCTTTAGTTTAATTTGGTTCTCAGTGCTAGTTGAATTTCCTGTTATCATTGCTTATCTATGTGGTTCGACCTTTGTGGTTACACAACTATACTTCGGTTGACTCTGCATTTGAAAGCCTAAATTTATTACATCATCCAACCAAGCTTAGTCGGGGATTGAGTATATTTGTTCGTTGGACATCCTGCCTAGTATATAGGTTGCTTGCGCCAAGCTCCTGTTTCTGAGCTTGTGACTCACACATGAAGGTTCACACATTCTTCTTGTGATCGAATTTGGGTCGGGCATATCAGCCTTGAAAGTCTACAAAGTTTTTAAATAGTGTCATCTGGCTACAACAATGGTTCATCTAGAGAGGCTTGAGAAATAATCTTGTGTGGCTAGAACAATGGTACCTCAGGTAACGTTTGATCAACTTTACCTCTAGTGAGGCTTGAACACTCGACCTCTCTGTTAAGATAACTGAGTAGTACAATTGAGCTAGAGCTCGTTGATTCAAATCAATCCTGGAACATTAATTTCTTGGCTGATTTTAATTCTATTTTTGTAGTGGTTATATGTCTCCGGAGTACGCAACAGAAGGACTTTTCTCAGTCAAGTCCGATGTATACGCGGTGTTATAGTGATGGAGATTGTGAGTGGGAAGAAAAACAGAGGATTCTATCATCAAGACCATCTACACAATCTTCTTGGACATGTAAGTATTGATAAGAAGGTACTAATATCGTATATAGTCAAAAGTGGTTAAATTTGATTACTCCATGATTTTTAGGCATGGAGACTATATGAAGAAGGCAGACCCCTGGAACTGATGGATGCACCTTTAGGCAACTGGACCTACAAATCAGAAGCGATACGAAGTATTGAGGTAGGTCTATTATGTGCACAACAACATATGGAAGATAGGCCTAGCATGTCTTCCGTGGTTACAATGTTGGATAATGAGAATGCATTGCCTCGTCCCAAACAACCTGGTTTTTTCACTGATCGCAATGGAATTGAAGCTGAATGTTCGTCCAACACCTACTCTATCCCATTTTCATTCAATAATGTAACAATTACACAATTAGAATCTAGAAAATAAATAAGATCTATAAGAATGAATTATTTAATTTTGTTGATGCTATATAAATTTACTAATTTCTTGCTCTTACATATAATGATGAAATTAACTCTAATGCATAAAATTTCGTAGCTATATAGAGTAGCTTGTTTCTACATAAGCGAGTGCCCTATGGAGGACTTGGTTGGTTATATGCAGTGTCTATCGTTTGCTTATATAGAGTGGAAACATTTCATATTCCTTCCATCCTGAATTGTGACTTCCTTTTTTGAACATTGTTAGGACCTAAGATTTATTACGTTTTGATGTTGCAAATCAGCAAGGCTATGATAGTATAATTTCTCATTAATCATATGTTAATATTCTTAAATGTACAAGAGTTATTATCAAGTAGAAACAACGTGAAGATCTGATAAAGCTTACACAAAGAAACAATTAAGGCTGAAAATCAAACAACAATATTGAAATAGTTATGATTCAACAATAGAATCAATCGAGATACGTGCAATGTACTAGACACGAGTAATGTACTACACAATAGCTTAACACATCTATTTTTAGGTTCAAACCTTAAAAGAATGTTCAAAAACCCTAATGAAATATTCTCACAAGTTGGATGTAAGTTGAAGACAACTAGGAACGATATTTTCAAGCTATGCATCATCTAGCCATTATCCAACGACTAGATTGTAATGGAAAACTTCCCGATCCTACTACCTATATCAGGAAAGCACTTCCAATAGATTCAATGTAAGGACAATCTTTTTTTTTTTTTTTTTTGGAAACAAGGGTGGAACCCTGTTAGATAATATAAAAAATGAAAAATGTACAAGGAGGGGGACAACTAGCCTAACCCATATAAGTGGGGGGAGGGGGACAAAGGAGCTGAACGTCAATATCAAAGAAAAAGAACTTAATTGAAAAAAAAACTAAATAATCCTAATCCGGACCATGGCATGCCGTGACCATCAATGATTACATTCCCTTCAATTGAGCGAGGAAGATCAGAAATGAGGTGGCCAAAAATTCAACAACTAGGTTGGCAAGCCCATCAGCGACAGAGTTGGCTTTACAATAACAATGACAAAAAGTAAAATTAGATTCATGTTGCATAGTGATCATAGCTCAAATATAATTGGTGAGGGACCAATGAGGGAACTGATCCTTAGTAAATCAGCTGTAGATAGTCAAGGAGTCCATACTAACGAGCTCTAGCTCAACTGGTACTGCCCACTTCTCCTAACGGAGAGGTCGGGTGTTCAAGTCTCACAAGAGACACCCTGGACTTTACAACTCTCAATAGAGAGGTCGGGTGTTCAAGCCTCATCAGAGGCACCGTTGTTGTTCAAGCCTTACCCAAAGGCCCCATTTAGCTACTCACTTATCTTAACAGAAAGGTTGAGTGTTCAAGCCCTACCAGAGGCACCTTGGTACTTCACTACTCTCAACCGAAAGGTCGGTTGTTCAAAGCCTCACCAGAGGCACCATTTGTTCGAGCCACACCAAAGGCATCATACATATAATTGTAGCCTTTCAAGCCATTAAAATAATAAAACATTAAAAAAAAAGTCAAGGAGTCCATCTCAATAACCGAGTTGTGGTGATCATGAAAATATAACCAACATATGCCTTCATACAGAGCTCTCATATCTGCCATACGCATAGACAAAACCCTCATTGGAGTCACAGATAGTCCCACCATCACCACTACTCCTCGGGTTGCCCCTTATAGATACCTCAAATTCGTACCCCTAATTTATAAATGTTCTAAAAGTATAATTTATAATTATAAATTGACGAACAAATGTTATGTTTCTGTTAAGTTTTAGGGGGGCCAAAGTGCCAAAGAAGAATCAAAAAGGAAAGGACAAATGATAACAACAGGGGGGAATTGAAACATTTTTAAAGGGGAACACAAGTCAAAGTGTCGCACCCTCATTTCCTGGCGCTGCGCCAAATCTTGTTAGTACAGCGCCCCGAATGGTTTTGATGTCGAGCCTTTTCCTTGCAAAGTCCCACTCATCCAGCACATGGTACAACCCTCACAACCCCACCTTTTCTTCCTTCGTGCCTATGTCTTACTCTTCTCTACCAATAAATACAAGCCTTCACTCCCTCAATTTAACAGAACCTTCACTGCCTCCTTACCTTGTAAAATTCACGAACCGCTCTCTGCCTCTGTTATGCTGAGAAAACTCCAGTAGCCTTACTTTGCCCAACGAAACTCCTATAGCCTCCCTCTGCCGAACTAAACTCCTAAATACTCTCTCTCCGTCCCTCTGCCCAACTTAACTCCCATATACTCCCTCTCTCCAAGCCGTCCAAATGAAATTCAAGTAGTTACGCCGCCCGAATTCAGATGCAACATGCAACAAAATCAATGTGCCTTGCCGTTATGCCGCCCAAATTCAGACATGACATACAATAAATACAAGCAGTTGCGGTGCCCAAATTCTACAAACTCCCACCGCCTTTACCCATTTAAGGTAAAGCGCAACCCTCCACCTACACAACAACAAAAAGACTTCATTTCCCGGAAGAACTGGGGAAGCACATGTAGACCGCCTAAACCTAGGCGTACCGGGTTCAGACAATCACGCTCAAAGAGATAAGTTCTGTCCCTGTAGTTATTTATGCATGTTATTAAAAGTTTAGTTTCTTTTCTATTTTTACTTTAATGTATAAGAAATTATAATTTCTTATTATTTAATTAGTTTCTTTTCTGCTATTACTTTAATGTAATAATAGTTATATTTTCTTATTATTTTATTAGTTTCTTTTCTGTTTTTTACTTTAATGTAAAAATAGCTATAATTTCTTATTGTTTAATAAGTTTTTTTTATTTCTATACATGTAAATGTAAATAAAGTTTTGTTGTTAGCATAGCTATTTTATTCTTAAGATAGCTTACAAAATTGTTGTTATTATTTTCTAGTTTTATTATTTCTGTTGTACTTTTACTTTTTTTTATTTAGTAAAGAAAGTATAACTTCTCTTTATTTCTTTCTGCTATATACAAATATATATATTTCGTAATCAAAGTGTATAAAATAAACCAAGCATGTTGTTAAATCCATTGTGAGACCGAAAGGGCGTGTTGGGTGCCTAACCCCTTCCTAACTTGTAACTTAACCCCGAAACCCATACATTTTGTTATTTTTGGTTTTTCTCTATTTAACCATAAAATAGAGGTGGAGACTCTGTAACCATACTTTTGTGTCTACAATGAGGCCAAACATATTCCACATGCTTAAGTTTGAAACCAATCGTATTTATACGAGGAAAGTTCGAAATGGGGTTCTCATATGAATCCGATAACCAAACCCCTAGCTGTAGACACCCCTAATTTCGTACCCCTACGATATAATGCCCTATAATAATGATAATATATATATATATATATATATATATATATATATATATATATATATATATATATATATATATATATTATAAATTTATTGGACTTATAAATATGACTTTCCGTTAGTGTTTCAGTTAAATGGACTTAATAGACATTAAATGATAAGATAACATAATATAATTTAAAGGGATGGACGAAACTCTTTTTTGGCCATTAAAACATAGATGGAGCCGCTCCCTTACCCTTGGAGCCGCTCCTCATCATATGGAGCCGCTCCATGCTCCTTTACTTCTCCACGCAGCATAAATATTGCCATTTCCTCCAACCGCCTCGTGTGTCTTCTGTTATCTTCGTCCCGGACTTACACCTGGTGCGCCAGGTATGAATTATGAGTATACGATGTCATTTAATCGACCGTTTACTCCTATAAATAGAAGCATCGGGCTCTCTCATTTCTCACCATCTAAACACCCATCCATTACCCACAAAATTTACTATAACCATCTCATGCGCCTTCCCGAAGCCTCCTCTCCCGAAGAAGAAGAAGAAGAAGAAGAAAATCCTCCTCGTTTTGCACCCCATAGTGAGCCCTCAAAAGATCCAGTCTTTGCCCCCGGCAAGGCGATCACATATCCATATCCATATCCATATCATACTCATACCCATATTCATATATATCATATCATATTCAGACTTCAGGCATATACATATCAGACTTCAGACAATGTATATTGTGGCGACCCCGATCCCGGACCCGAGATGGAACCGCGGACCGGAGCGCCCAAGAAGAGAGAGAGACAAGAAAAGTCGAACATGCAAGGACTCAAAATATTTTAAAACAGACGTGACGCAACATTTCAGTCGCAACAAAACTCGACACTAAAAGTCGGTATTTCAAAATCTTTTCACCTGATAAAACAGTTAAGCAATTAATCCAAGTCTTCAACGACACTACAGTTGGAACCCAAGCTAAGCAGTTATACAACAAGGAAATAAATAAGAGCTAAAAGGATGCTCAGCGGAAGTCTATACGTAGTGAACGACAACACGATATACAAGGCACGGCTAACACAATTGCCGGCATCAAAAGGAGTATAAGTACTACAAGAGTTGAAACTACAAGTATCTAACAGGAGAACACTAGTACAAGTCTATACACATTCCCAAGCGTAGTCTAATTGACTAACTTTAAACCCATTGTCCTTGCAAAATACAAAAGAATAGAAGAGGACATCTAAAATCACCTCTTCAACTGCAAAAGCCTGATCAAAAGAGGACTAAGGAGTAAGAACACCACGAGCCTCAACGGGATGGTCCTATCCTGCTAGGATCTAAAAAAAAATACAGGGGAACGGGTAAGTAATAAAGACTCGTAAGCTATCAATCATGCATGACATGGCAATATGCAACACATTGGGCAAGACAATATTACAAGCATGTTGATAAAGTATTTAAGATGCACATTATTGCACATAATTCACATAATTTTTAAGGATATTTGAAGAGCTGGGCCGTTGCGTAGTTCCAGCAAAACAGACACCTTCAAGACGTGCGATTATCGATGGGTGTGATAATACATCGATCTTCCGAGGGAAAGCTCGGGATAACAAGTAGTCACTCAATGGGCACGTATTGATTGGCCAAGAAGAGCTCTTCCCCACTGTGGCCAGCAGTGGAAGGTGTGTGACAGAATCAAGTATGCCAGCTGGACTCAAGCAATGCCAAGTAGTATTTACTCAACAATGAAACAAGTATGGAACGAGTCCGACAAGAGCGTCCTCGTTCAAGACAAGTATATAATCTCATCAATAAACAAGCAAGATTGAGCTAGACAAAAGCGAACTCAATATATCAAGTATTCATTTATTATGTCATAAAGATACAAGCATGATAGTCAATCCATTTCAAGAGTCTAGAATTAGTTTTCTAGTTGAATGCATGTAATAACGTCGTAGGGATTGATCATTGAGCCGGTATTGTTCAATAGCTCACTAATGTCGACTCTATTGAGTCATTTCTATCAATCAAGCCAAATAGAGTTAAAACACTAGTTGCATTTCAAACTCTTTTCTAAGTTATCGCATCGATTAATCTAGGTCATTAATCCAATTAATAACCATAGCCAAGAATAATCTCAAGTTCCCAAATCATGGAACCCTAGAATCACGTTTTCCCAAATAATGGTAGAAAGTCTATGACCCAAGAACAATAATTATTTCTAACATAGCATAGAACACTTTTACTTCTAGGCTTAGTGTCCAAATCGAACATTTGCATTCATGGTCTCTAAACACACCAATATCATGGTAGGAAAAAAGGAGAGCATGATTTAGACATGAGAGAAGGTAAGAAAGAGGGGGTAGCATGTTATCTCTAGCATGTACCTAAGGGAAATCAATAGCTTACCTCAAGCCAAGCAAAAGACGGAAGCAAGAAACTATTAGGTGACAATCGTTCTACTCGACGGCGGCTTTGTAACGGTGGTCTTGAAATCGCAAGCGGGTCTTGAAATCACTTGGGAGTCAAGCCCTCATGCACTTATCTCACCGAGACTCTCACGCACAAGCTCTCTTCAGACAAAGGAAGAAGAAGAAAAGAAAATAGATCGCAAAGAGAAGTCTCCAACTGATGTAGAGAAATCAGCTTAATTAAGGTGTTAGTGGAAAACACTTGTCACATGATGAGTGATGGAAAGATGTTTATCAATCTTGATTAGGCTTAGATTAGGCTAATAAGGTTCTAATACAAGTGATTAAAGTCACTAATGATAGAGGTTTAGTAAGGGCACAAGCGTAATCAACCAAAGTTGCAGAAAATCCTCGTCTTGCTGGAAATCATCTCTGTTCGGTTGTGGAGGCCGAATTGTGACGACCCGACCCGAATTCCAATACGAGACCCCGAGGTCGTGCCGTCAAAAACACACAAGATAACAAATAACGGGTAAGGCCATAACGGCGGTACGCCAAAAACTTTAACACATGCGGAAGCGCAATATAATTAAACGGTGGCACCCGAGCTAACAAGCTCAAACTATGACAACCTTAGAGATAATGAATCTCTTGGTCCAAAAATAAAATCATGTGATAACAATTTACAGCAGTTATATACCAAGTCATCGGCGACGTTACGGCCGGAACCCAACATTAAACTAAGTCTACAACTCTAGTCTAACATGCTTAATGGCTAAAAACATGCCGGATAACAAACATAATAAACTAACCAATACATGGTTAAAACAACTAAAGCATGAGCATCATAATTACATAAGGCACGACTAACACATGTCGGCTCTCGAAAGATTAAGTGCTAATTAACATAAGTACTAATAATCAAACACATAAAGTCTTGCTACCCCTCATAAAGTTTATATAACTTTATGTTCCCATCGTCCTTGCCAAAAGAAAGGATTCTAAAATTACAAGGTAGCAACCTCGTCAAAAGCTTCTCCAACGCAAATCGATACTCACTTCAACCCCTTGCTCGGCTCGGATCTAAGGAAAACAATCAAAACAAATAGGAGTAAGTCATAAAGACTTAGCAAGTTACTAATATAACTTCCTGTCATGGCATCATGCTCAACAATAATAATTCATGCTATTGGCATAATATACATTTCATAAATAATCATGTCAAGATATCCATACTTAACAATTTCGAGTATCATGTTATCAACAAGTATAAAATTTCATTAATTCGTTCAACCATCATTCCATATCATATCATATTCATGTAGCACATTATTCACATATAAGCACTCATGAGTCAATTCATATAAAAAGGGATATGATACCGTTACCCTTTTTCCGCCGTGTCGCTCCTGCAAAAACACGTGCAAAACCTTTATGTGTCCTCGATATCCCTTTCGTGGATATCGACGTCCCCGAGACATTTCCCCGCTCGAGTTCCGATAGTTATCAAAGTCATGTTTCCATACTACAACTGAGATCAACTACTTCCCTACCGTGGCCATCGATAGAGGGTGTGTGCAACCCGGCACGGCGATCCATCAAAATCACGAATCTCACAATTCGTGAAGATGATACATCGTCCCGCCCAAAGACTCAACAAACCGACTCCAGCTGGACTCAAACTTCAAGCACACGTAATACATTTTCATATGCTCAAATAAGTAGGCATGTACTCTACCATCATCTAGTCATGCTTTTACTTCACAACTAGCACATAATCACATTAGAGATAAAATCAAGGCTCTAATCATCAAGTGTTCTTCATACACTTTAAAATGCTTGGAGGCTTAACCTCCATTAATACTACCCAAAAATTCGTAGGACTTAGGCATATTACTCCTTAATGTCATACTAACCTAATGGTCAACTTCATTGAGTCATAATCAATCTTTCAAAAATTAGGGTATAGAAGCCGTTGGCCTCAATACTCTTCTATGTCCATACTAACATGAATAAATAGGTTACTAAGGTCATTAAACCCATAAGACCCCAAATCAAACATTTAAGTAGGCAACATAGAACCAAAGTCACAAGTTAGGCATATATATTCATTCACAAGTCCTCAAACAAGCTCCCAACACTTAAACAAACAAGATAGAATGATTTATCATATATCTCTACCCTTGAATATCATCATAAACATACTTTACAATCTGTTTACTAAGGTTATTAAACCCATAAAACTCCACTCAAACAATTAACTAGTCAACATAGAATAGAAGTCACAAACAAGGCATATATATTCATTCTTTCTATTTCATCAAATATGAGTCTAACCATTTCATCAAATATGCTCCCAACACTTAAACAAACAAGATAGAATAATTCATCATCTATCTATACACATGAATATCATCATAAACATACTTTACAACATGTTCATCCAACCAAAATTTCATCATCTAGCATATAGTGAAACATGGCATCTCTACAAGCCTAACCATTTCATCAAACATGCTCCTAACACTTAAACAACAAGATAGGGTTATTTATTATGCATCAATACACATAAATAACATCATAATCATGGTTTATAATCTGATTATAATCTGTTCATCCAAACAAAAATGCATCATTTAGCATATACGAGAACATGGCATCTCTACAAGCCTAACTATTTCATCAAACATGCTCCCAACACTTGAACAACAAGATAGGGTGATTTATCATACATCAATACACATAAATAACATCATAATCATGGTTTATAATCGGATTATAATCTGTTCATCCAACCAAAAATGCATCATTTAGCATATACGAGAACATGACATCTCTACAAGCCTAACTTTTTAATCAAACATGCTCCCAACACTTGAACAACAAGATAGGGTGATTTATCATACATCAATACACATAAATAACATCATAATCATGGTTTATAATCTGATTATAATCTGTTCATCTAACCAAAAATGCATCATTTACCATATACGAGAACATGGCATCTCTACAAGCCTAACTATTTCATCAAACATGCTCCCAACACTTGAACAACAAGATAGGATGATTTATCATACATTATTACACCTAAATAACATCATAAACATGGTTTATAATCTGATCATAATCTGTTTATGCAACCAAAAATTCATCATATAGCTTATACGAGAACATGACATCTCTACAAGCCTAACCATTTCATCAAATATGCTCTCAACACTTAAACAACAAGATAGGATGATTTATCACACATTATCACACCTAAATAACATCATAAACATGGTTTATAATCTGATCATAATCTGTTTATGCAACCAAAAATTCATCATATAGCATATACGAGAACATGACATCTCTACAAGCCTAACCATTTCATCAAATATGCTCCCAACACTTAAACAACAAGATAGGATGATTTATCATACATTATCACACCTAAATAACATCATAAACATGGTTTATAATCTGATCATAATCTGTTTATGCAACTAAAAATTCATTGTATAGCATATACGAGAACATGACATCTCTACAAGCTTAACCATTTCATCAAATATGCTCTCAACACTTAAACAACAAGATAGGATGATTTATCATACATTACCACACCTAAATAACATCATAAACATGGTTTATAATCTGATCATAATCTGTTTATGCAACCAAAAATTCATCATATAGCATATACGAGAACATGACATCTCTACAAGCCTAACCATTTCATCAAATATGCTCCCAACACTTAAACAACAAGATAGGATGATTTATCATACATTATCAAACCTAAATAACATCATAAACATGGTTTATAATCTGATCATAATCTGTTTATGCAACTAAAAATTCATTGTATAGCATATACGAGAACATGACATCTCTACAAGTCTAACCATTTCATCAAATATGCTCCCAACACTTAAACAACAAGATATGATGATTTATCATACATTATCACACCTAAATAACATCATAAACATGGATTTTAATCTGATCATAATCTGTTTATGCAACCAAAAATTCATTATTTAGCATACACGAGAACATGACATCTCTACAAAGTCCTAAGTGCTCTCATTGACCTCAAATAGCAAGATTGTTTTCCCTAGGGTCAATGAGGCTAAGATAAATAGAAAGAGATGTTGTAACTCACCTTAAATCAGTCCTACAAGATGTACAAAACGTCCATGCAAAGGTGGGTACGTGATCTCCTTGACCTCCTCTCCTCTTCTATGGTTGGGTTTTGGCAATGGCCTCCTCAAGACTTGGCCACCATTGTTGATCACCTATGAACCTTCAAGAAAACCTCTCCAACCTTAGAGATATGATCAGCCATGTTTTTTGGAGAAGATGACTGAATAGGATGGCTTAGTGGAGGCATTTGGTCAATCTTTGGCAGAAGTGGGGTGGGAGAAGGTGTCCAATGCATGTTTGTGCATGTTGATGTCTCTACATGCCAAGTGGTTTGCATGCACCCAAGGACTCTCAAAATTTGTTGAACATGCAATGGAGGATAAGTAGGACGAACTAGGGTAGTTTAGGGTGGGTTAGGTTGGGTTTGGGTAGGGTTAGGTTGGCCAAATAGAAAGCCTAACATACAATGAGTGGTCAACTATAGTAGACCAGAATTTGGGTCATGTTACAAAATGTTTCTGTACCGAAATACATGTCCTAAAATTACACAAAAGGAATTTTTAGAAAGCTCTATGAGTCTAGTTTCTAACACATCAAACGGATCCGAATTCCGAGTTTCGTACACAAAGTTATGGCCAAAATACTACAGACCTATCGTGGCCTTCGGAAATACGCGAATTTCCGAAAATCAAACTCGAGCGTGTGTAAACGTTTGCACGACCACTCAAAAATAATTCTAAGTTAATTCCCCAAGGTCCCCTAGTCATCTAGGGTCAAAATAATACCAATCGAAAAATTCGTACAAAGAAGAAGAACGACAAGAAGTAAAATAGCAATCAAACCGTCGATTCGACAAGCATTCAAACAAGATTTAAATCATGTTAAGGATGTTATGAATGATCTCTAATACTTACATATATGAATCCATCTAGAAGTCTAACACATCTAAACATGTAATTTAATCATCATGTAAAGATCTAGGACCAAATCGAGGTCAGGAACACAAAAACCCGAGTAAACTCTCAATCGCGTCGCATTTCGATTATCGTCGAGTTACGACTTGTGACTTTAGCAAGTTAACAACTAAATGACATCTCTTAAAAGTATTTTGGTCTTAATGTGATCTCTCATACACATCTAGACTCTCTCAGAAATCAAATAAGCGATCAACAAGGGAAGAAGTGCGAGCATTGCACGCAATTCAAGCTAACCGAATCGGGTCTTACATCCTCTCTCCCTTAAAAAGAATTCGTCTCGAATTCTAAACCGTATAACAAACCAACGTTAGGTCATCACCCAACAACAAATACCCAAACACAACTACGGTGTCTCTCAATCTCGAGTGAACACTCGATGCTCAAAACCATAAACCTAGACTCAATCTTCGAGTCTACTATCACAATAACCGAACTAAGGAATCAAGAATAAAACTACAAAATCCACATTTACTTGCTCAAAAATTTCCAATAATCATAGCAATTCAAAATACTTAAGATTGAAAATAACTTGACTCATACTTTCAGTCACAAAAGTACACACAAATTCCATTCTTGATTAATTAACCACGTGAATCCTTAACATATCACAAAAACAAAATCAAGACTTTATAAAGATCAATATTCCGAAACTATATGCCTCGGTGCTACAACATGAGACTTCAGTACAACAAATTCCAAATCATAAGACATAAAAATTGCCGATAGGGCAATCCACAAACTAAAGAAGAGTGTTCCACAACACGCTCCTAAAACAATAAGTCAACATTCATGATCATGCAAGCCACACTCAAATTTCTAAATCATGGACAAAGCTCACAAGAGCAAATAATAGCATCGAATAAAAATTCATTCCATTTATTTTCCTTTCCTTTTGGTAAGAGGTTTAGTCAATTTCTAACCTACTTGCTACAATCCTAGTCCACCAGACCTCTTTTTGATCACCAATTTAGGGTACCGGCTAAATTGGATTTCAAAAACTTCCGTTACAAGGATGCCAAAGTCCATGAGAAATATTTCTAAGCATCCTTCCCTATTGTCTCACATAATCATGCAACCAGAGACTAAGCAAGTTACCTTTACTCTAATGCCATAAGCATGTTCATACTCAAATACAACTATATCCGTTAAATACATTTTAATTTATTTTTATTTTTTGTAACCATATCCTTACTCATAATTTAATTTTTTAAGCAAATGACAAAATTCCTATTATTAACAATACCACATGCATACACGTATATCATGCAAATGTGATATAATCACCAAGTACCATCATACTTCACTCATATAATCCATATAATCCATTTAATTCATGCAACTCATAACATTACGTATATCCATAGAGTTATAGCTCAACGCACCATTAGCAAATACAACTAGTAAACATTATCACATTTTATACACGCAATTAATTGCTTGCCAAAAAATCAAAATTCAATCAAAACCATAAACAAATCCCATACAGGGACATCATCTTTATCATATCAATAAGCCGAGAAACCAACAATCAATAGATTTCAATACTCAATGCAATGTATGTATGAATGCATGTGAGCTAACTTGATACCACGCATACTCATAGTAGCGATAGTAAAAATAACCATAATATATAAATAAGAAGTTACCTCCTATCTCGGTAGGCCTCAAAACTCCAATGGCCAACCGCCCGCAGCGCATACACAACCTCAAACTCTGGAGTCGTCTATCACCATCTCACTAAGAGTCACTAGACAACTTACGCATTACTAGAATTGTTAATCCTCAACTTAAGGTAATCCTTTCAAAGCGCCTTCTAACTCATCATCATCATACTTGGTTCTCGAGGTCCTCTCGGCGTATTCCTTTGATATCCAACTTTTTCTCATAGAATGTAGTCCACGGCCCCTCGATAATCCATGAGCTGTAATAGAATAAATTGTATAATATTCCATCCTTAATCCTTAACTCTTTGACAATTCATGGATTCTTCCTAGTCTCATTCGGTACTAAAGTACTCTACTCCAATGAGCTAACTCCTAAGTGATCATCACTTAAATATTAAACCATAATCTCATAATATTTGCCACCAATTCTCAATTGGATTCTCAAACATGGATACTACTAATACTACCTTATACTCATCAATCTGGCACCTCTGCTAGTGCTAACACTCATTCTAGATTCAAACATCTTAATCTTACAATAACTCTCGACGTTAATATTCAACGATTCACACAAAACCAACCCCAAACTAGGCAAAGGAACCTATCCCGGCGCATGCCTAACCAATAGCTCGATACCAACTGTGACGATCTCGACCCGAATCCCAATACGAGACCCCGAGGTCGTGTCACAAAACACACAAGATAACAAATAATGGTAAGGCCATAACGGCGGTACGCCAAAAACTTTAACACATGAAGCGTAATATAATTAAACGGTATTGCCGAGCTAACAAGCTCAAACTATGACAACCTTAGAGATAATGAATCTCTTGGTCCAAAATAAAATCATGTGATAACAATATGCCAGTTATATACCAAGTCATCCATGACGTTACTTGCCGGAACCCAACATTAAACTAAGTCTACAACTCTAGTCTAACATGCTTAATGGCTAAAAACATGCCGGATAACAAACATAATAAACTAACCAATACATGGTTAAAACAACTAAAGCATGAGCATCATAATTACATAAGGCACGACTAACACATGTCGGCTCTCGAAGATTAAGTGCTAATTAACATAAGTACTAATAATCAAACACATAAAGTCTTGCTACCCTCATAAAGTTTATATAACTTTATGTTCCCACGCCCTTACAAAGAAAGGATTCTAAAATTAAGGTAGCAACCTGCCAAAAGCTTCTCCAACGCAAATCGATACTCACTTGAACCGCCGCTCGGCTCGGATCTAGGGAAAACAATCAAAACAAATAGAGTAAGTCATAAAGACTTAGCAAGTTAAACATAACTTCCCGTCATGGCATCATGCTCAACAATAATAATTCATGCTATTGGCATAATATACATTTCATAAATAATCATGTCAAGATATCCATACTTAACAATTTCGAGTATCATGTTATCAACAAGTATAACATTTCATTAATTGCTCAACCATCATTCCATATCATATCATATTCATGTAGCACATTATTCACATATAAGCACTCATGAGTCAATTCATATAAAAGGATATGATACCGTTACCCTTTTTCCGCCGTGTCGCTTCTGCAAAAACACGCCAAAACCTTTATGTGTCCTCGATATCCCTTTCGTGGATATCGACGCCTCGAGACATTTCGAGTTCCGGGATAGTAATCAAAGTCATGTTTCCATACTACAACCGAGATCAACTACTTCCCTACCGTGGCCATCGATAGAGGGTGTGTAACCCGCCAAGCGATTCATCAAAATCACGAATCTCACAATTGGAAGATGATACATCGCCCCGCCCAAAGACTCAACAAACCGACTCCAATGACTCAAACTTCAAGCACACGTAATACATTTTCTTATGCTCAAATAAGTAGGCGCATTTCTACCATCATCTAGTCATGCTTTACTTCACAACTAGCACATAATCACATT
>CM028384.1:40296528-40341711 GCA_013146195.2 Codonopsis lanceolata | reverse complement strand
AAAGTTTTTCAAGTGTCTAATAAGATATTCAACCCCCTTCTAGCTTATTATTTGTGCCCATTGGGACTAACAATTGGTATCGTGAGCTTAACTCTTTGAAAACAAGTTTTTCCGAGACTAAACTCTTGAGACTCGATCCAATGGCACAAACACACAGATGCCGCCTACATCAAATACGAACCACGTCCCAATATTGGACGAAGGCCATTTCGATGTTTGGAAGGATAAGGTATGCGCTTTTATGAATTCTATTGACAACAAAGTTAAGGAAGTGCGCACAAGCAGACGCCATGTACCAATGAAGGCCAACCTTCTAGCATCCATCACTGGAAATCTCGCCGGTACCCAAAGAAGAATCGAATGGACGATGACGATGAATAGCTAGATAGCAAAGCAATCAATATCATAACTAGCTCTCCGCACACCAAGACTTACCAACAAGTGATCCGGTGTACCAATGCTAAAGAGATGTGGGAAGCTCTTGTAGAATGCATGGAAGGAGACCAAGACACAAGAGACAACAGAAAATATACATTCATCCAACAGTTTGACTCCTTCAAGAAGGATCCCAAGGAAACCTTGAGACAAGCATACGATCGCTTCAGTGAGGTAATTAACAGTTGCTTTTCTCTAGGTAAAACTTAAGACAAGAAAGAAATGAATATGATATGTCTAGGCTCTCTAGGTAGTGCATGGCATGTTAGGACCTTTTGCCTTGAAAGAATCTAAAAACTTAAACGAAATGACTCTTCGTAGTCTTTACGCAAATTTGAAGGTTTATGAGCTCAAAGTAAATCAAGCTCTAGAGCGGGACAAATAGTTCAGAATTGTGTCCTTGCCCGCCATGGTACAAGAAGAAGCCTTAGTTGAAAACAAACCTTCTACTTCCTCCAGTGAAAATGATTTTCTTTCAGACGAACTATTTGCTATGTTCGTAAAACGTTTCAAAAAGTTTGCAGCCCTTTAGAAAAACTGGTGAAAGCTCATCTATCGAAGAGCTTGTGTGTTACAACTGTAGAAAACCTGGTCACTTCGCCTCCAAGTGTCCAAAGCCAAAATTTGAAGCATACTGAAAGCCTCAATATAAGAAATTTCAAAAACATAAAGGTATGCTGGCTGAAGACATAGAGGAAAAACAGGTTGCTACATGGTTTGAGATCGATTTAGAAGAGGAAGAGGACGATTGTGAGCAAGCTAACATATGCTTAATAGCTCATGATTCAGGTCCCATCTATGACTCTGAACATGAAGTCGAAGTCTCACCTAGTCCTTTCGACAAAAGTGAGATCAAATGTGAGAACTTTAGCAAGGAAGAACTTCTTAAAGATAATCAAGATAAGCTTGAAGAGTTCAATTCCTTTAGAGTAGCCTATGTAAAGCTCGCCAAGAACTGTGAAAAACTTGTTGCTGAGAAATCACTGCTGGCAGCTGAGATTCAAACACTCAATTGCTTTTAACAAGAAAGTATCAAGCTTAAAGGAGAAAAAAAATTTCCTTTGTCACAAAGCCGAATGTCTTACTGAGCACATCAAAGGACTTGACCTGGAGAAAATTGCCTTGCAAACGACAATTGACTCCTGGAACAGCTCCAAGGATACCTTTGAAGAGATCCTTTCAAGCCAAAAGTCAAGTAAAGATAAAACTGACTTAGGATATTCTAATGAGCTCAGTGTGACATACTCTTCTGTCACGGAGAAAGGTGAAACCTCCGAGACTGCTTATGATATCTCATTCTCTAAACAGTCGTTCGGAAACAAGGGTAAACAAGGACTTGGTTATACAAGTGTACCTTACGTTTACCCCAAGGCTCAGAAAGGGAAAGCCAAGATAACTGCTTCTAATGTAAAGCTTGAGAAAGGAACGGTAGAGAAACCAAAGTCTACCGACAATAACTTTGCCAAAGCAAAGTTTGCTGGCGGTAGACCTACGAAGTCTCTACCGGTGCCTATCTAGTTTGTCTATGAAATGGGCAAGACACCTAAACCTATTGAAAGTAAACTTAAAGGTATTCTGCCAAATCCTCCTAAAAAGGTTATCAACAGACCAGCCAAGGCTAAGTCTGCTGGTAACATACCTAGGAAGGTCCAACAGAAACCAATTAAGTCTACCATCAACAAGTCAACTGAACCAAGGACTGCTGTTAAGAACAAAGATAATCACAAGCACTCTACATCTAAAACTGATCACAGTCCTCCTTGGAACTTTCATCTTTGTCATTCTTGCAATTGTTTAGGCCATCTGGCTCTAGAATGCCTGCTAAGGTTCACACCAAAATTCTAGAGACCCAGTTCTCTCAAGGTTAGGCAGGTTTGGGTTCCAAAGGTTGCTAATCCTCGTGACCCAAAAGAAAATAAAGGGGACCTTCTTTCTTTGATATTTTTTAGGTCCGATTCATGGCTATAGATTCGTAAGATAAAGACATCCGGTACCTTGATAGTGGTTGTTCGAGACACATGACAGAAACGTAAGTCTACTCACGATAGATAGAGGCAAAAGGTCCCACAGTGATTTTCGGCGACAATGCATGAGGGAAAACGACTGGGTATGGCTCAATCACTAGAGGAAGTCTCTTAATCAACAAAGTTTCTCTAGTGAACGGCCTAAAGCATAATCTTCTGAGTATATCCCAATTCTGCGACAAAGGACTCATCTGCCAATTCTCCTCCAACCAATATCTCATCAAAGATGGTGAATCAAGCTCAACTCTACTGACCGACAATAGAAAAGGAAACGTCTATGTATTGGACTTAAATCTTCTAGGGAGATTCTCCAGCCTTTGCCTAGTCGCTAACAACGTTCGTGACAACAGCTTGGCACAAGCTGCCTCACCACCTCAACTTCAAGTACCTCTCCAAGCTCTCCAAAGATGGGCTTGTCGAAGGTCTACCTACGGTATCTGCCGACCATGATAGAAGTTGCAAAGCTTGCCAATTAGTAAAACTTTCCAAGTCTTCCTTCAAAACAAAGTCTGTCATGTCAACGACCAGGCCTCTTCAACTTCTGCATATGGATCTCTTTGGACCAATCACTACAGTCAGTATCTCAGGAGACAAGTACACAATTGTAGTAGTTGATGACTACTCTAGGTTCACCTGGATCGAAGCAATGACTTCAAAAGATGAGACATATGATCTGGTCACCACTCTATTCAGAAGACTTCAAACCCAAAAGCTTGAAGATATCAGTGACATTAGATCAGACAACGACACCGAATTCAAGAACAACGATGTTGAAAGATATTGTGATGAACACAGGATCGGCCACAACTTCTCTGGTGCTGGAACTCCTCAACAAAATGGTGTAGCTGAATGCAAGAACGGGACACTAATTGAAGCAAAGAAGAACTTGCCGCGAAGCAAAACTTCCAAAGTACTTCGGGCGTAAGCCGTCAACTCGCATGTATTACCTGACGCATCCCTGGTAAACAAGTTTCATAACAAAACTCCATATGAAATATGGGGAGGAAGAGCCCCAAACATAGGATTTTTCAAAATCTTCGGCTGTAAATGTTTTATTCTATATAATGGAAAAGAATATAGAGGAAAATTTGATTCAAAATCAGACGAAGGAATTTTTCTGGGCTATTCCAAAGATTCAAAAGCATTTCGCATATTCCACAAAACCTCTTTTAAAATATTAAAATCCGTGCATGTTACTTTTGATGAATATGACTTGTTAGAGCCTCGAAAGGCTCCGAATGTTGCTAATGATTCTAATGATGATGAGACAGGTACAAATACAACATCTACTTCTACTCCTCTTCAGAATCCTCCAACTGCAGATCCTACCAGTTCTGCTAACCCTGCACCGGCAGACTTCAACTCTGCTGGTGCCAACTCCAACTCTTTTGTTGACCCTGAACCCATCTCTTCTGTTTTACCCTAAACACCTTTGCCGATCACTCACCCTTCTTGTTCACCATAAAATGAAGGTTTCGAAGATCCTATCTCTTATGAACCTGATTTTGGTGAATCTCCTTCTCAACCAACTCCAGAATCTTTAAGGGAAAAACCGACCAGAAGTGATCTTCCTCCAGCTGTTATTGAAACAAGAGATCATCCCATTTCTCAAATCATTGGTGATCTCAACTCAGGAGTTCATACGAGGAATAGAGTTCGAAATAAGACTATGTTTGCATTAGCATTCGTGTCTGAAATCGAGCCAAAGAAGATTGATGAAGCTATCAAACACCATTACAGGATTGAAGCTATGCAAGAAGAGCTGAACCAGTTTGAAAGATGCAAAATGTGGAGCTTAGTACAAAGACCGATTGGCCATCCAGTTATCGACACCAAGTGGGTATACAGGAACAAGAGAGATGAGGATGGGAACATCACCAGAAACAAATCCAGATTGGTTGCTCAAGGCTACCGACAGGAAGAAGGAATTGACTTCGTCCAAACATTTGCTCCTGTTGCTAGATTAGAGGCAATCATACTCTTTCTAGCCTATGCTTCGTTCTTGGACTTCAAGGTGTATCAGATGGATGTGAAGAGTGCCTTTCTCAATGGTGATCTTCAAGAAACGGTAAACGTTGAACAACCTCCAGACTTTGTCATTCAAGACAAGCAGGATCATGTCTGCCGACTCAAGAAAGCACTCTATGGCCTGAAACAAGCTCCCAGAGCTTGGTATGAAACTCTATCCAAGTTCTTAATAGAACAAGGATTCGTGAGAGGAAGAATAGACACAACTCTGTTCATCCTTAAGCATAAAGGTCATTCTCTTCTGGTACAAATCTACGTGGACGACATTCTCTTTGGATCTACAAACCAAATCATGTGCAAGAGAGTCAAGAAGCTGATGCAAAGCAAGTTCGAGATGAGCATGATGGGAGAGCTCACCTACTTTGTAGGACTGCAGATTCAACAGACTTTTGATGGGATCTTCATTAGGCAAACCAAATATGCAAAGGAACTTATCAAGAAATTTGGTCTTGATTCATCAAAAGGATTTGAGACTCCAATGTCTACCGACTGCCATCTTGATAAAGATGAAAAGGGAAAGCAAAGAGAACGTGACCAAGTACCGAGGAATCATAGGTTCACTTCTTTACCTTACTGCCAATAGACCTGATATTATGTTTGCTGTTTGTGTTTGTGCTAGATTTCAGGCAGATCCAAAGGAATCACATTTACTTGCTGCCGAACGTATCATCAGATATGTTTCAACAACTACAAGTATAGGTATCTGGTATTCCAAACGCAACAACTTCGATCTAGTTGGGTACTCAGATACAGATTATGAAGCCTGCAAAGTGAGCAGAAGAAGCACCAGTGAGACTTGTCAATTTTTAGGAAATAGACTTGTCTCATGGTCATGCAAGAAGCAAGGATCGGTTGCAAACTCAGCCACAGAAGCATAATATATTGCTGCTAGCAGTTGTTGCTCTCAGCTACTATGGATGAAGCAGTAGCTAGTGGACTACAACATCAAGACTGCAAATTGTCCAATTATGTGTGACAACACTTCAACAATTTCAGTCTCCAAGAATCCAGTGATGCACTCGAAGACAAAGCACATTGATATCAGTTATCATTTCCTCAAAGAACATGTGGAGAAAGGTAACATTAGTTTGGAATATGTTCCAACTGAACATCAATTGGCTGACATTCTCACCAAACCACTGGATGCAACCAGGTTTGCTTATTTAAGGAGAAATCTTGGTATGCTTGATCCTAATGCTTAATTTCAATTTCAAATTTTTCTTTCATACCGGATGACTTAGACTTCTACTAACCGGCAAACTTTAATTGCCCTCTATCGGCAAACTTTTACCAGGTTAGTGTTTCAACTTAGTCTATTATAGCGGGAAAGGTTTCTAAAAAGAAAAGGGGGTTAAAAGTCAAAACTTCTAGTACTTTGAAAAATATCTTAAGTCACAGCTTTTTCGCTAAAAGATTTTTTCTTCCTTTAAATAGACTTTGAACCGCCCTTTCCAACACTTTACGAAAACCACCTTTCTCTAATATTCCTCTCTCTACTCAAACCCTCTCTTTCTCTGTGCAACTGCTCCCTCCATTTCCAAATTATTTCTCGTTTCTTCTTCTCTACAGCGACAATGGTAAGCTTTCACTACTCTCTGGTTTACTATTCATTGATTTTTGTTTAGTATTTCCTCTTTTGAATTATTTTTTCGGAATACAAAAGGACGCTTTTGCATATCTGGTCGGTTTCCGTCATTGTTGTTTTTCAAAACCTTGAAACTAATAGTTTTCTCTGTGCTCTGTGTACTCATTTCTCTTAGACATCATATGTTAATGTTTCTCTGGTTTATTTATCTAAATCATTCAAGGGTTTCAAGATTTTCATCGAAAATTTTATTTTCTCCAAAAAAAAAAAAAAAAGAAATCTTTGATTGTTTGTTCTGTAAAGTCAAAAGCCCTAATTTCCAAGTTCGTTTTTGTAGGTGAAATCATCTACAAAGTCAAAGAGCGATAACAGGAAGGAGTTTGACCCAGAGAAGGTCATCTCGTCTGGGTTGGACATCAACCTACCAGGATACCCTCGATATCCTGCTCCCCATGACGTTATGGTGGCTTTAGACCCAAAACTATATGTACCCGACATGTGCATAGACCTCAACTCTGTCTGCACATTCACCACCGACGTCAAAGCTTGCGAAGACTTGAATGCCTCAGGGATTCTACTGCTATTTTGCCTTAATGACAAGGACTACAGTATCCTCCTTGCTGAGGAATTCTATCAAAGAATGGTCATAAAGAATCCGACTACAATGCGTGGATGGATTCGAGGACGACCCGTCTCAGTCACTGCCAAAACAATTTCTAAAATCATCGGTGTACGATATGGTGGTGAATTGGAGATAACCATTGCTGAGGCTGACCATGCCTGGTAAGCAATGAGGGGAATTAATACTCCAAGGGAACCTCAAGGCAAGATGCTGAGAAATCTCTTCCCTTTGGACGTCTACTGCTCAAGCCATCTGCTTGACAAGGGCCTTCTATTCAAAGGCGGGGCCCACGACATGTTCACTGCCCAACAGCTGAACCTCACCAGTGCCGTCTTCCTACAGACTCAACTCAACTACAGCACTATCGTATTCAATGAGCTAAAACAGTATGTTGAAAAAGTGAAGGACAACCCCAGCCTCAAAAGACCTTTTGTCAGGCTAATTGACGCCCTTCTATGGGATACCACAGACATCAACTCTTCCATTAAGGAAGATGAACTTATTTTGGTAACCAAGGATAAGCAGCTGACGGCCATGTTCTTCAACAAGTATGTTGATTATGAGAACAAGCGAAGGCAGCAATGAGGACTTCCCAATGTCTCTCTTGAAAAGGTTGCCAAGCGAACGCCAAAGGTCGTCACCCGCTTTAACATGGAACCATATGATACTGCTAGCAAGAGTTATCGTACTGCAGCTGACAAATTCAATAGCCAACTTGCTCAGGACATTTACTAGAAAGCAAAGGATTTGGCTGACGAATCAGAGCTGCTGTTGAAAAAAAAAATCGGCCAAAGCCAAGAACGCACGGGCGGAAGAAGAAAAGGCTAAAAAGCGACAAGCTAAGTGGATAAGGCAAGAGCTGAAGGTCGGCAGACATGACAAATTTGCTGGCAGCTCTTCTGCAGCTGCCGGTAAACCTTCATCTCCCCAACCTTCTAACCAAGAACCACCAACCTCCACTCACCAGCCTTCTCCTCCACCTAAACGTAAACCCTCTTCCGACCAACCCTCACCTTCACCAAAACCCAAACGTAGGCGACTACGTAAAGCTGTACAAACCCAGCCACCAGCAGATACTCCAGCATCTGCCAATGAAGCAGCTAAACCTTCTGTTCAGTTGTTAAGGCGGAAAAAGAAGTCTGGTGGCAACCAACCCTCTACCGCCAACCAAACCTCCACCGCTACCCAACCCATTCCTAATGAGTCATCTACTCAGAGGACTTCACCCCCTCCGGAGGAGTCTATCCCTCAGGAGGAGCCACACACACAGGATGAGCCTAACAGAACACCCTCTCCACCTCTTCCTTCACCCTTCAATTATTCACCAAACCCATCTACCCCTTCTTCACCCCAAAGAAACCCAACCAACCAAACTACACCATCCGAACGAACCCAATCCACACCCATTAAACCCTTAGACTCTGCTGCCTCAAAGTTCCTAACTGAACTTTCATTGGTAGCAGATCTATTCCCCCAACCTCCATCCCAACCTACCCTACTTAGACCCAAATCCCTTTTCTACCCTGCCCCCTCTTTTTGGTTCTCTACTGACCCCCTACCTGAATTGTGACGACCCGACCCGGATCCCAAGACGAGATCCCAAGGTCGTGCCATCAGGACAAGCTAAGAGACAGACAAGCACCTGCTAAGCAAAATGGTGCGAGACAAAAGACGAGCCAACAAGCTCAAGACAAGAAGACAAAACCATAACGGCGCTACGGAATAATAAAAACAAAAACCTGCGGAAGCAAAAACAAAATGGGACCCGAGCTAACAAGCTCCGAAATAAAAACAACCAAAGAGATAGTAAATCTCTCGGCCCAAAAATTTGACGCACGTGACGCAACATTAGACACGCGCAACAAACCATCGGCAACCAAAGGCCGGCAACTAACAAAATCCCAACCTGATAAACACCACTCAATGGCTACAACATGCCGGAGGGACAATTCAACTATAACAATATAATATCAATGCTAAACCACCAACCAAGATCTCACGACTAAAGCTGTCGGAGGGAGGAACAACAATAACACAGTACTAGAATAAACGTGACACATATGCTCAAAATGACAACGAGAATAATTTCTAAAGATACAATAGCTCGGCTATACTAACCGGCTCCCAAATACATAACAATAACATATTACTATAATCTACCCAAGTAAAGTCTACATAACTTTACATCCGAGTCTCACAAATAAATAACAACATTAATATTAAATAACTCCAAGCTTATGGCTTGGAAGACCACCTACTAGAAATCGCTATCCGAAGTCGCCGCGCGTACTAACGGGATCACTGCACACACTAGGGAAAACAATCACACGGAGTGAGTCATAATGACCCAGTAAGTTACTAAATGCAACTGTATGACATATTATGTCATGGCATGGCATAATGCACAATCATATAAAAAACATGGTATCATGCTAGTATACCAACAAGAAACATGTACTTAATTTTCAAAGCACATAAACTCACATACATCATGTAGCATAATATCTTTTATATAAATGCTCATAAATAAACATGTGTAACGAGAAACGTAATCGAACCGTTACAACCAAATCCGGGTCCAACACCCAACTAAACTTACCATGAGATCCAATCTCAAACCAAAATCCGGGCTCAATACCCAACCAATCATACCCTGGGGTTTCGTCCCCAAATAATCACAACTCATCAGTTTTCCTTTAATGAGTACTCGTTACATTCATCCAGTCTCCGGATGAGAAATGGGAGCTTGAAATTAGGCTAGATGGCTCTATCTCGAGACCACATCCCACTATTGGCCAAATAGTGAGGAGAAAGGGAACCAATGCAACGATTCATAGCGATTGTTTCCAAAGACTATGAATCGTCCCATTGCCGACACTACAACCAAACCCGCCAGCTGGACTTAAACCAAAATGATCAAGTAGATATTTACTTGCATAAACCAATGAGACCAAGTTCATTAATATCAGGCTCATTAAATCATGTAGGACATAATGCTCTACAACATCTCATAAACCATGCACATAATTGCATAAAATCAAGTAGGACATAATGCTCTACAAAGTATCATGAACAATGCATATATTCGCATATAACCAACGTGTTCAACTAACTTACAAGTTTAGTTCAAGAACTACATATTGAGGTACTCATTATTCCTCAAGTCATCACCCAAATCAAAGATAGCATATAAGCTAAATAAATCATAATGTGAGGCCTACAATAATCCTCCACTCAAAATCAAACCAAAGACTACTATATTAGTCTAAGAATATCCACAACCCAAGACTTGATATTTAAGTCTTTGTTTTAAGTACACCGGACTCAATCATAGTCCTAATCGTCATACATGGTCGACATCACCAATTCCATACTCAAGAACATCATGACTACTCCGTAGTCACTTTCTCACAAGTGTTTTCATATGCACGCAACCAAAATCCTTAAGGAGAGAATTCTTTCTTAATCTTCTCTTAAATATACTCGTGACTATACGTGGGTCTCTATTGTCCCATGCTCTAACAAGCATGCTCAAAAATATATTTCTAGTAAGTCTCCATAACACGAACGTCTCAATTGGACACAAACCCAAAAACCCGGTGTGCACGAACATAACCCAAACAAACCCAAACATTGTAGGGTTTCAACCCAAGGCTCATTATCATTTTATTGGCCTTATAACGACTCTGTTAAGTCTTACCACTACATTTCATTCTTTATGTGTTTCATAAATCCACACCTTAATAATTCATTAAAGTTTACAACAAAATCCCAACATTCATTCGGACTCGATTCCCAAGCCTAAATATCCACATAACACATTACAATCATAATCCATTTAAAGTTTGGAAGTTATGTGTTTCACATCATTAATCAAACGAAATCCAATCGTCGTAGGATTTCAACTCAAGTTCATTTAACACATGATTGAACTTATGATGACTCCGTTGAGTCCAATCTACACTTTCCAAAATTTAGGGCATAGAAGCTATGGGCCTCAATACCCCCTATATTCATAACTATCATCAATAGCCATCTTCCCAAGTTCATTGAACTCACATAAACCCAACAAAACACTTATCAATGCATCATAGAACAAATTTGCCAATTTGTACATAATTTCATTTAAGTCACCTTACCAATCATACTTTCCAAAACATCATTAAATCACACAACCCGGATTAATATACTACACTATACATGTATAACATATTAATCAAGCTTACAACTATGTTTAATAAGCCAAATCATAATTTGGGCAAAATCCCCTTCCAAGTATCTTTACCAATCAAGCTCAACACACATGAACAATTCACATAACAAGGTTTAATAGACCACTTAGCATATGAATTTCGTACTAATCTAGGTCTCACATAGGTTCATCCAAGAATCTTCATCAACTAGAAACCTAGGGTTCATGGCATCTCTAACAACCCTAGAAATTGCACCCATTGACCTCACTTAGCAAGATGATTGTTTTCCCTAGGGTCAATGGGGCCAAAAGAAGGAGGAAGAGAGGTAGAAACTTACCTTTGATCAGCCCCTAACAAGCTGTAAATCCCGATATTCTAGTGATGGAGTGGTTCTCCTCAACCTTCTCTTCAAAATCACGGTGTATATTGGGGGTAGAAGAACCAAAGCTATGGCCACCAAGGACGAGCCCTTCAAGAGCCCTAGAAATCGCCTCTCTCAGCTCTCTCACGTCTTTGTGGAGTGTTCGCAGAAGACGGGAGGTAGAAGTCGTATTCTGTGGCTGATAAATGATAGAGAGAGTAAATGGGTTTAATTTAAGTGGGTGGGATTATCTCTCCTAATTAGCCAACTTAATCCACCTCTAAAACTCCATTAGGTGTTTAGGACATGTCTTAGGTTAGTTAGAAGGGTTTAGGATTAGTTTAGGTTGTGTTTGGGTGGGTATAAGTCGGACAAATGGGTGAAATCACTTGAAAATCCCGTAACAGGAATTCAGGGACCAATGCGGTCGCTTGACCATTGAGTGATGCGAGCGCATCACTCAGCAAATCCCAAGTCTTCGATTTTCTTGTTTCTTGTTCGGCCTCGGACTCTCCCGCATGCATCCTCGAGCCGTAAAGCTTCAAAATGGCTCACAATTGAACCCTTAAAGTCCTCAAACATTAAACTAATCCATCCAAGTCTCAAACCACTTTTAAAGTAGGTCTAAACTCCCATAAACAACACCCGAAACAACCCGGGGCAAAACCGACGCAAGACGTAACAACTTGCTAACGAAACGTCGAATGAAACCACAAACCGACGGTTAATAACCCATGATTGTAAACACCTATAAGGGATACAATATAGGACTGAATGCCTCTTAGACAATGAACAATAGAGGGGGGAAATGAGTTCCCGAAAGACGAGACGATCGCCAGGCTCAATCTCAAACTACGCGATAAGGAGAATTGCTATCCTCGAAGCGTCAAAACTTCACGAGACTTAAGGAATGCATCCAACTAGAAGTATAATACATCTAAACATGTTATTTAATCATCATGTAAAGATCTAGGACCAAATCGAGGTCAGGAACACAAAACCCGAATAAACTCTCAATCGCGTCGCATTTCGACTATCGTCGGGTTACGACTTTTGACTTCAGAAAGTCAACAACTATATGACATATCTTAAAAGTGTCTTGGTATTAATGTGATCTCTCATACACATTTAGACTCTCTCACAAACCAAACGAGCAATCAACCAAAGAAGAAATGCGAGCATTGCACGCAATTCAAGCTAACCGGGAATCGAGGTCTTACATGAATCTTCAATCGTTAGTGAAAACTCTGACACTGACATTGAGCCCGATTCTCCACCAACCCCTCCCCCTCCCCATCCATAACAATTTCCTCCTCAATGCATACCTTCCCCTCCCAAGACTCAACCTCCTCCGGCTCGACCACTCCACCACTCCAACAACCCTTCCTACCCACAGCGACTGCCGAAGCCACCATTTCTGCCGGCAGTAAGCATATACATATTGGCCTGGACCCTTCTCCATCTCAACCGGCCAACTCAGAGATTTTGTCCCGCCTAGACGCAATTTACGACAGACTGGGAGAACTGACTAGTATCTCCACAGCTGCATTTGAGCTTGCAACTGCCGCATTCAAGGCAAATGATAGAAATGCTGCCCTCCTTCGACAATTCCAAGACGATGTGTGGAAACGATTTGGTCAGATAAAGGACGAGTTTACTAATGTCAAGATCAACGTGGAAGCTCAACGCAAGGAATATGTACGACTCTACTCTACTCTTTTTTGGGAGCTCTTCCACGCCATCACTCTCCATCTCGGCCACAACAACCCGCCTTTTCTCAAACTCAACAAACTTTCTCACGAAGCAATGCTTGATTGGAGGATGTATGTTGAGGGTGAACAAGGAAGTGCTTGTGAAGTTCAAGATTAGAAGATATGAAGATGAGGTGATGTATGATGTGGTGCCAATACGACAAACGCATTTATTGCTAGGGCGACCTTGGCAAGTTGAGAGGAGTGTTAATTATGATGGCAACACAAAAAGACATTCATTTGTACATAATCAAATAACCATTAAGCTTGTACCCTTGACTCCAACACAAGCTTATGAGAATTTTATGATGTTAAGCACAATAGCTAGTAAAGAGAGAAAGGCTAGCGAGGAAAAGAATATAGAGAAACCTTTAAAAAAAAAGAGCTTGAGAGAAAATAGAGTTTGGCTAGAGAGCAAAGTGAGGAGAGTGAGATAGCCAAGAAAAAGGAGAGCTCAAGTGAAAAAAATGAGAGTTTGGCTAGAGATAAAAGTGAGTTCTGTGAGATAACCAAGAAAAAGGAGAGCTTGTGTGAAAACAAGAGTGAGAGGCCGGTTTTAGAGACTAATGAAAGATGTGAGATAACCGGGCAAAAGGAGAGGAAAATTAGTGTGTGTGAGAAAAAGAAAGAGTGTGAGAAAGAGAAAGAAATTGAGGCAAATATTGATACTAATCAAGTTAATGTTGTATTGCCAAAGTTTATTGTTTCTTTTTCACAAACTTTTGAAGAGGCACCACCAAAAGAAATTGTGAGATTCAAGATGGAATACCAACAAGGTAAGGACATTGTTGTAGAACCTACATTTTCTCAAAGGTATGATCTTAATCTTTCGTCGAAGAATAAGTTGTATGGTGAATTGTTACATGTTAAGAACCATGACATTGAGAATAAGCTCAATAGAGTTGTTGTTGAGTTTGGAAAATTGAGTGGTCTTGTGGATACTTGTGTCATGGGTAAAATTGTTAAGCCACCTAAATTATTATATGTTAAGCATCAAGGATTTGATCAGAAATTCAGAATTCTGAAAAGTTCTACTTGTGATAATTTTATTAGTCTTGTGTATTCCTTGTTCATGAGAGGAGTTGTTAGTTCACTTTACATGTGTAGAAAGTTTCCATTGCAAGATTTTGTTAGTCACCATGGTCTAAGTGACTGGATGAAATATGGTGAATACATTGTTGATGACTTAAATTTGACATTGCATAAACCTAATTATTCGTATGTGGATCCATTCATGGATGTTACATTGGTTGTTAATATGGTAGGATTTAATTGTGCATTGCAAGTTGGAAAGAAAATTCTGAATTTTGCATTGGGGATTTCTATGTTTCACCAAGATGTGAGTTCTAAACTTGTGATTATGCATGATGATTCTATGATGAATTATTTTGTTGCATGTCATAAGATTGTTGAAGTTTCCCATGATGCATTGACGTTTCATAAAATTGATGGATTGCATGATATATATAAAGCTTTATCTTCTTTGTTAGATCCAATTCTTCATAAGCATGTTAAACCTTGGAAAGGTGATGAAATTCATATTGCTGATGATTATAAGCATGTTTTAACACATGATCTAATTTTTTAGCGTAAAAGATGTTGATCCTTGAGATTACACTCTGGTTGTAATTTCTTATCGTTGCATGATTCATTATTGATAAATATGGATATGCAAAAGATGAAATTTTTTAGGTTGATCTTTAAACTTGGTGAAATCAATTGTTTGTTTCAAATCGAGGAATTAAGTAAGTTGAGGAGCGAAAGATTTGATTATGGTAGTATCTTGTCAGATATAATCATTTTATTGATTTGCATGATTAATAGTATATGCTTTGAATTGCATAAAGTTTTGATGTTGAGCATGGTTGTGCTAAAAAGGGGATTTACTTGGCTAATGTTTAAACCTGGTGATTGTGGTTCTATAAAGTATTTTCATGAGGGAACATTGAGTTGTGATAACTTGAGGCGTGAGATTATAAACATTGATGGATTTACTTGTCATGACGAATTTGGATACATGAGTTGGTATGCCATATTGCATATTATCTTATTATACTTATTAATATCTTTCATTGACATTCCTTATGATGATCTTGTTGTGTTTAATGTTGCATATGTGAAGTCAATCATGGAAAGTCACTGAGTAATGCAACTGAGATATGTTAGATTGGTATTAGAACCTGGTGATAGGGTTTGGATGTGTTTGATGGTGGGACACTTTCCTATACCAAGAGATGTTTTTTGCTAAATTGTTACATAACCCACTGTGTGCTAACAATGTTGTTCATCTAGTATTGAATAATGTTGTTGTGTTTCTCCTACAGGTTTTGGCAAGGATAATTGTGGAACACAAGAGGGGATATGATACAAATAGAGTTCGATTAATTCATGATCCCAGAAATTTGGTTTATGTGGACTTGGATGGAAGGCTCATTCAAGAACGAAAGGATTTTGAGCATGACCACAATATGATCGTTAAAAAGGATTCAAACGGTAAGATTTATGTGAGTTCATACTTTACGGTTGCTAATTCGCGTCCATTCGATGTAGGTCTGGATTTGAGGACAAATCATTTTGAAGAGAGGGAGAATGATGTGATCTTAGCGAGCTCGAGTTTGGATGAGACATGTGATGACTGGTTCGAGAGTTGGAAGATTCAAGCAAGGATGATCAAGCATGAAGAGTTCGTGATTGAACAAAATATAAAGTGTCAAAGAATCAAATGAAGTTCTTTAAATGTGTAGAATATGATTGGAAGATTCAAGAGTTCTATACCAATTTAATTCGTGGATTTATTGGAGATTCAGGTTGTTACAATGGCTACTCTACAAATTCAAACATGCATTGTGAAGCCTTAGATTTCATGGATGATGCCTTGAAGACTCGAGAAATGTTCGTTAATGTCATACAATGACTTTGGAAGCTTTTAACGCCTAAAGGAAGACTTTAGGGGGGCCAAAATGCAACTTTAAAAATTAGGCATGTACAAAAAACGGGATTTGTAGATTTTCCTTATTTTGGAGGATTTATGTTTCTTAAATAGATTAGGTAACTTACCTAATTGTTGCCTAGATAGTTTAGGTAAGTTGAGTAGTTTCCTAAGTGGATTTTAGGTAGTTTCATAAGTTGATTCTAAGTAGTTTCCTAAGTTGATTCTACTTAGACTTTTCCTTTTACTTTTAGATTTAGGATTCACAACCCATATAAATAAGGGTTGAGGCTTATTGTTTTTTAGACAACTTTCTGATTATTGATTAATATAGTTTTTGAGTGTTTTTCAAAACCTCCTTGTTCTTCATTGAACTTTTGATTATTTGGTGAGAGGCTAAGTAATCGAAACCCGAACTTATCAATAGGATATTCATCCCTATTGTGGCGTTCTTCATTATACCAAGGTTCGTGTTCGTCTCGTAATTGGATCGCAGAGTACCACGTTCAATAACGGATCGTAGCATTAGGTCAAGGTGTCACAATCCATCAATTCATTGACGTTCTTCGCTTGCCATGCTATGTGCTCTTTGATTCCTCCATCGCGAGTGCGCATCTAGGAATCATATCTCACGTGTTGTTGGTTAGCAAAACACCGGTACTTTTCGCAATGGCGTACCCACCGAATGCAATCGCTCTCTATCGTACTCCAATAGTATCCTTGTTTGATGGCTTTTTTAGAAAGCATATGTCTGTTCATGTGTGGTCCACATGTTCCACCATGTAATTGATCCATGACCTTTTCTGTTTTTGTTTGATCTATACATAAAAGGTTTAGAACCTGGTAATGTCTTTTGTAAAGGATGTTTCTACTGAAGCCAAACTGCGAAGCCCATCGTCGAAGAGCAATTCTTCGTTTCTTATCTAGGACATTTGGATATTTACCATCTTTAAGCAAATTCCAAATTTCTAAACACCACGGCTCAGTATTTGTTTCTAAAGTTGTCCGAGTGAAGCGATGGTAGGTGTGACCTTTTTCCTTACTACAAAAGGTTGTACTGTTATGTGTGATGGAACTTTGACCAATGAAGCAAAAGTTGCTAATGCATCTGCAAATCTGTTTTTATCTCATGGCAGATAGTGAAATGATATGTTATCAAGCCCTTGGGCCAAAGTGGTCAGACGGGCATGATATAGCTGTAGGCGAGGGTCTTGGGTTATCCATTTCCCTTTGACTTTATTTATGATTAGAGCTGAGTCACAAAAAACTTCTAACTCTTTTGCCCCTCTACGAAGGGTTTCTTCTAGACATGCGATGCATGCCTCGTATTCTTAGGTGTTGTTAGAGCATTCAAACTCTAATCTGATGGCTAAAGGTGTATGAGAATCTGTTGGATCAATGAACAACATCCCTATGTCAAAACCTTGTAATTTGTTGGCAGCCCCATCATAGAATAGTTGCCATTCGGTGTTATGATCTGTAATTTCAAAAATGCCTTCATCTGGGAAGTCAGATTCCTCGGCACTTTCTGTCTCTCTAATGGCAATTCTGCCAAGTGGTCTGTAATTATGCTCCACTTTATAGACTTAAGGGTGCCATTCGGTGTTAGGATCTGTAATTTAAAAAATTCCTTCATCTAGGAAGTCTGGTTCCTTAGCACTTTCTGTCTCTAATGGCAATTATGCCAAGTGGTCTGCAATTATGCTCCCCATTATATACTTAAGGGTGGCATCTGTAATGTCAAATTCATTGAGAAGGAAGGACCATTTGGATAGCTTGCTGCATAGTGATGGTTTTCCCAAAGATGAATTTTATTGGGTCCATTCGGGAGATAACTTTCACTGGCCGAGCTTGTAGGTAGGCCTTTAGCCTTTGTGTCACCCAAACTAGACATGTGCAGCTTTTATCTAAGGCTGAGTATCTAACTTCACTGCCTTGTAATTTTTTACTTACAAAATATATGGCATTCTCTGAATAGGAGTCTTTCTGTTCCTGTGCGAGCATGGCTCCTACCGCAGTATCTGTAACGGTGAGATACATCAGTACGGGTTTGTGTGTATGAGGAGGAGCTAGTACTGGAGGGCTAGCTAGGTATTCTTTGACCTTTTCTAAGGTGAGCTGGAATTCTGTATCCCAGACTCTGTCAGTATCTTTCTATAGTAATTTGAAGAGTGGCTCGCACATGGTTTTCAACTGTCTGATGAAACGGCTGATGAATTGTAATATGCCAAGGAAAGCTTTGACTTCGCTCGGAGTCCTTGGTTGTGGCATATCTGTGATGGCTTTAACTTTCACAGGTTCTATCTCCATTCCCTATTCAGTTACCATAAAGCCTAGTACTTTTCCTTTGGTGACTCAAAAGGTGCATTTGGCTGGTTTGAGTTTCATTTGGTGCTTGCGTAGCCTTTCAAAAAACTTAGGAAGGTCTCTGATGTGGGCATCATCTGTTTCATCTGAATGAATGATCATATCATCCACATATAATTCTATTTCTTTATGGATAATGTCATAGAATAGGGTAGTAGTAGCTATCTGATACGTAGCCCCAACAATTTTCAGCTCGAATGGCATAACCGTGTAGCAGTATGTTCCCCAAGAGGTGATAAATGATGTTTTTTCCTGATCTGCTCGGGCCATTTTGATCTAGTTACATCCAAGCATGCCATGCACAAGGGATCATACTTTGTGGGATGCTACAGTGTCTACTACCATGCCAATGTTTAGTAGTGGGAAGTCATCTTTCGAAGATGCTTTGTTGAGGTCACGAAAGTCGGCACAGATCTGAACCTTTCCATTAGGTTGCGGTACTAATACAATGTTGGATAGCCAAATTAGGTATTCAACCACCCGGATAAACATAACATATAGCTATTTCATGATCTCTTCTTTCACTTGGAGAGACCATTCAGGCTTGATTCTATGCAGCTTCTGTTTCACTGGCTTAACGTCGGGATATGTCAAAATTTTGTTCTCAACTATGGCTGGAACCAATCCAGGCATGTCTTCATATGACCATGCAAACACATCGGTAAACCATATCAGCAAACTGATCAAAGTTGTTTTGTCATGCCCTTGCAGATAACTACCTATTCGGACTTCTCTGATCTCATGGTCCAGCCCCAAATTTTTGACAGACAAGTCTTCTTCTGTTGCTATTGATCCGTACTTTCCCTATCGCTTGACCAACTAGGCGATCTTAATTAAATTTTTTTTTTATCTTTTGGGTCCACTTTGTTAAGTAATTCATTATTAACTGGTTCAATTATGTTTTTATTATGTTCAATTAATTTATCTTTTAACAAATTTGCAACCAAGGAGTACATGCAAACATTGAGACTTTCATTAAAAGGGGAAATTACATAGTTGGATATTTCATCAAGGTCTTCGGGGGTAAGATCCTTGATATTTGTGTCAGGAACAGGGTTGGTAGGTGACCAGTCCATGGCATAAGGGATATGAGGGGGTATGGTGTATCCAAAATGATCAACCAGGGTCGTAGTAGTCAAGAGAGGCCCTGTGGTGGTGTAACAATTCTACAGTGGACTATCTGTGCTAGCCACAAATTCCGCTGGTGGTTCGACAGAGTCAGTACTTCCGTAGATCATTCCCAAGAAGCTATCTCCCCTGAAGTCATTGCCAAGCAATGCTAAAGCATAATCATCATGATCTATTATCCAAGTATTTTCAACTGTCACTGGTCTGTATGTAGGATCGCGAGGTTCTAAGACTATTTCTTCGATCTCATTTGTAGCGAGACTCATATCTTTGAACATTTCGCAACCAGGTTGTTTCTTACAGTTATGGTCAACCCATGGCTCTGAAAACATGAGGTAAGTAATTGATTCTCCCTTCTTAGCAAAATAACCATTTAGGGTTTTTCTATATGTTCGTAAGGGAGTGTCCTGGTAAGGTCGCTTTCGCGTACTGCCTTACTTCGCTCATGTTTCTCCATCTTAACACTGGATAATTCTGTTGGTGTAGGATTATCTCATAGACCGAAGGGTGGGATACATTCTTTAATCCCTTCTTTGACTAAGTTGATGAGCCCCTATTGGTTTTTGCCAAGCCCCAGTCATGGCATGTATTTCATCTTTCTCAACATGTTGAGTAGGACTATTTCTCCAACCATGGTAATCTTTTTCCCTATGATAACTATTTCCCTTGCATACTCTATGGCATTGATTCTAGCTTGAGGAATGACTTCAAAACTACTATGGAAACTATCTAATCTAATCTGAGGCTAGGAGTTTTGGAATTTTTCTCTCTCTAGGGTTTTGGCCGTCTAGGGTTTTTCCTCTTCATGGCTGCTACGGCAGCAGCCCCTGATGTCTCTCCCAGCGGTTCTGGATTGCATCCTGGTGCTCAACAGCCGGTTCCTCCACGACATGATGCTATGCCACAGGCCGCCTCCTATGCTAATGTGGTGAACAATTCAAAAACTTTTGTGGGTAACGGGGCACCTGTGCTACAAGCTATTCCGCTAGTGCCAAGACAAATATCACTTTTCAATGGCGAACCTGGTTGTCTTTTCTCGCCTTTGGAAATTGAAGCCTCCGATAAGCAGTTTGCAAACACAATAATTCTTAAGTTTTCTGCTGGCAGGCCCTCCGTCTATGCTATTCGGGATAACATAGAGAAGTCATGGAAGCTTAATGGCCCCTTCACCTATGTCTCTTGGACCCGCGCCATATTATGGTTCGTTTATCCTCAGCAGAGGACTTGGTGTTAGCCTTGTCTAAGGAGTCGCATATGATGCAGTCTTGTATGTATCGTTCCTTTCGATGGTCGCCGGACTTTGCTTTTCGTAAGGATAATACCCGATTGGCTGTTTGGGTTAGACTGCATCGCTTGCCGTTAACTTATTTCAACCCCTCGTTTCTGCAATGCATTGGGAACTCTCTGGGCAGTTTTCTCAGAGCAGATGATAAAACCTTGGCATTGTCCAGACTGTTGTTTGCACGTATTTGTGTTGAAGTAGATGTTTCTCAACCGTTACCTTCGCGATTTTGGATTGGCACATCCAAGGAACATGGATTCTGGCAACCTTTGGAATTCGAAGGCAATATCAATTTTTGCTTTGGGTGTGGCCTGTTGGGACATACAAAGGATCGTTGTAGGAAAGCAGTGCGTGGTGGGCAGCGAACTCCAGTTGATAAAACCACGTCTGAAGCTGGGAAAGTTCCTTTTTCTAAGAATGTTCATGGGGAAGGTAGGAGCAACACCCAAGTTAGATCCGGCAAACCTGAGGTTAATGTTGCTACGGGCCAGCCAACAACTAATGTTACAATGACTAATCCTTCATCTTTGCCTAAGACTTCGACTCAATGGGTTCCAGTTTCTAAGAGTCACGATAAGAGTATGCCATCATCTTCTATGTCCAAGGATGATAGGGGAGTTCCTGTGGAGGCCGAACACATTGATTTGGTGGAGGAACCGCTCCCTAACCAACAATCCAAGTTAGGGCTGAAGGGTAAAGGAATGGATACGGGTGCGGCATCATCTCCAAAAACAGCGAATGTGGTTAACTTACAGAATTCTTTTAGCGCCTTGGTGGACTTGGAGGCAGATGTCACTGAAGTTATGGCAAGGGTGAATCGAGACAAAGTGAGCAACGGGGCTAAGGAGGATACTAGTCAGATTCATCATAGGGATAGCCCCATAAATCAACATGTTGATAACCTGGGTCCTCTTTGGAATGAATTACTTTATAAAGTTCCGCGAAGTAACGGCAAAGCGCATTCTACGGGTGGTACTTATGAGGAGGATGTTGATGATGCGACGAGATGTTTTACAAATTGTGATATTGATAATGCCCATCTTCGTGAGTCTTTTGTAAAGTATTGCAATGACTTGATCAAGAAGGCAAGGAAAGTTAAATTTTCGACCGCAAATGTCCGTGTCACTAGGGCGGCTTCAAAAGCCCAGGTTCACTCCTCTCAATAATTTTTTTTATGACGATAGTTATATGGAATGCTTGTGGTGTGTGTAATAAACCCACTAGAACTTATCTTAGGATGTTAAAGAATAAACATAAACCTTTTTTATGTGTTATTTTAGAGCCTAAAGCTCATGGTGACAGGCTGTCCAAATTCTGTCGGAGGATGCATTTTGATTCTAGCTTGCACTTGAATCCTATTAATAAGAACATTTGGCTTCTATGGAATAATAAAGTTGTTATTAATTTGGTTGGTAGCTCAGATCAGTTTATTACGGTGTCCGTCCAATTGGGCAATTCTTTTACTGCCTTTGCCACCTTTGTATATGCGAAGTGAGATCGTGCTGATCGTCGTCAGCTTTGGGATCAGCTTGCTTCCTTTGGTAATCGGTGTCAAGGACCTTGGTTGGTAGGAGGGGATTTTAATGTGATTACGCGTTCTATAGGGAAGCTTGGGGGCGCTCCTTGCGACTTTGGGGCAATGGACGATTTTAACAATTTTATTTTGCAGGCTGGATTAGAGGATGCAGGTTTTGAGGGTAGTAGGTATACTTGGTGTAACAATCATTCTGGGGGTCACAGAATTTGGAAGTGATTGGATCGTGTGCTTGTTAATAGTGATTTTAAAACTCAATTTTCTAGACTTCGAATAAAGCACTTGGTGACCGATGTTTCTGACCATGTTCCTTTGTTGGTGGATGTTTTGAATGAGAGCAAACCAAAGAGTGGTTTTCGGTTCCAACGCATGTGGTTGGACCATCATGATTTTTTTCCTTTCATTGCGAATCAGTGGCAACAGCCTTGTCGGGGTTCGGCTATGGATGTGCTGTTTAGGAAAATGCAGCTTCTTCGCAAAGCTTTGAAAGGGTGGAATTGGAATATTTTTGGGAATGTTCACCGCAACATAGAGGCGATACAGGATACCATTTTGCGGCTTGATTTTGACTTACAACAGGGAGGAGATTCTGCGGTGGAAGATAGTTTAGTGGCAGCCAAGAAGCATTTGAGTCAACTTCTGAAATGGGAAGATGAATTGTTGGAGCAGAAATCGCGACAACTATGGCTCAAAGATGGTGACAGGAACACTTCTTTCTTTCACGCAAGCATTAAGGATCGTGCCCAACATAATAAAGTGCGGATCAGATTAGCGGACGGGTCTCTTTGTGAGGATAATGGGTTAATCGGATCGATGGCAACTGATTATTTCTCCAATCTTTTTGCCTCTAATAATCCGGTGGTGGATGTAGATTTATTTCAAGACTTTCCACAGAAGGTGACGGCGGATGATAATTTACTTTTAAATGCTCAGCCTACTGAGGAAGAGATTTGGTCGGCGATTAAAATGCTCAATCCAAATAGCGCTCCGGGCCCGGACGGTTTCACAGGCTTTTTCTTTCAAGGCTGTTGGGACATAATCAAGTTGGACGTTGTGGCTGCGATTAAGGAGTTTTTTCAAGGGGCTTCAATCCATAGGGGTATCTCTTCGGCTGTCTTGGTTCTGTTACCAAAAGTCGAAAACCCAGAAAATTTTGGTGACTTGAGACCAATTAGCTTGTGCAACTTTTTGGCCAAAATAATTTCTAGAATCTATGCTTCTCGTTTGTCCTCCTTGGTGCCTCGTCTTATATCCCAGGAGCAATCTGGGTTTGTTCGTGATCGGGGTATTCAGGAAAACGTTTTGTTGGCTCAAGAGTTGGTGCAACGTATTGATAAGAAGATTCGAGGCGGAAATGTTGTTTTTAAATTTGATATGTCTAAGGCGTATGATCGGTTGGAATGGCCTTTTCTTCTTCGGGCTTTGTCGGCACATGGTTTCAGCGAGAGTTTCTGTAGTTCCATTCGTGGTTTGCTAGAGAATAATTGGTATTCTCTTAAAATCAATGGGGAGTCCCATGGTTTTTTCAAATCGCATCGGGGGGTTCGCCAAGGAGATCCGCTATCGCCTATGTTATTCATTTTAGCTCAGGAGGTGCTATCCTATAACATTAACAGGGCGGTTGATATTGGGCGAGTTGTTCCCTATTAACATGGTCGGGGTGGTGTGAATGTTTCTCATTTGTTATTCGCTGATGACCTGCTAGTTTTCTGTAATGCGGGAAAGAAATCCGTCATGGGTTTGAAGCAAATTATGTCAGACTACGAGAGTAGCTCGGGGCAGCTGATTAATAAAAACAAAAGTGGCTTCTATGTCTCCAAACATTGTTCTGCGAGGAAAGTTCTCCAAATATCCCGATGGTCTGACTGTACCCAACAGTTATGGCCTTTGAAATATTTGGGTATGCTGCTTTTTAAGGGTCGGATGAAAAGAATTTATTTCGAGGATTTAGAGTTAAAAATTGCTAAACGCATTAATGGTTGGCGAGCGAGGCTCCTTTCATTCGGCGCTAAGATAATTCTCATTAAATCTATCCTCTGTAGTATTCCAATCTATGCAATGGCTGCTCTCAAGCTTCCTAAAAGTGTTCTTCATCGCCTGGAACAAAGGATGGCCGATTTTTTGTGGAATGCTAATGGCTCCCGGAGAACTCATTGGATTGCTTGGCACAAGGTTTGTCGTCCAACGGAGGAAGGGGGGTTGGGTATCCGTCCTCTGGTCCAGGTGATGGAATCCTTACACGCCAAACTTGCCTGGCGTATTTTAGTTGGCGAGGGTCTGTGGGCCAAATTCTGCTTGGGTAAATATGGTCTTCAGAACGCAGGTCCATCTATTGGTTTGTCTACTCCTTGGAAAGCTATTTTGTCCCAACTATGGAAAGTTCAACAATGCAGTAGGTGGGTGGTTGGGCAAGGTAAAATTTCATTTTGGGATGATAATTGGTGTGGGGAAAGATTGATTGGACCCCTTCCTTTGGATAAAAATCTGTCAGTGCGGGATGTTATGCCACAGTTGGATGAGTTGCGTGCTATAGTTAATCCAGAATTGCAAGGATATTTATATCATGTTCAATGCATGGAGGATATTCCCCGATAAGTTAGTGCCGCACGTTATCAAATTCAGAAGCTTCGGTTCGAGTGATTTAGGAAATTCTATCGTGTGGCCGAGCCTAATGTTCGATGGGCTAAATTAATCTGGCAGCATTGGATTCTGACTCGGGTGAGCGGTTTTCTCTGGAAACTGTTCCAGAATGCTCTCCCCGTGGATTCGAATCTCCAATCTCGTCATATTGCGTTGGCCTCTCGTTGTTATTGTTGTCCAAGTTCACCTGGAGTGGAATCGATTGATCACTTATTCATCCGATCAGAAACTGCAGCTACTCTTTGGAATAGGTTCGCGGCTAGATTCAGGTTGGTCAGTGATTACACTAATCTCCAGCACCTCTTTTCGATTTGGTCGAATGGTTCGTTTCGTCGGCAAGATGGATGTTGTCGGTTTGGTATTTTTGTTTTTACGTGTTGGGAGGTTTGGAAATCTAGATGTCTTCTTGTGTTTGACAATTCGCCGATGACGATGGATGTCCATTTGGGCGCGGGTTTTAGAGAGCATTCGGGACATGTCCACCCTTTGTTTTCCAAAGGCTAGAAGCGGTTTGAATAATTGCATGGCTATGCAATCTCTTAACATTCAAATTCGGATTCCTACGGCTCGTGGTTTATGGCTGAAATGGTCGCCGTCTCAAAATCATAAGTATAAGTTGAACACGGATGGTTCTTCTATACACGGCATTTGCACCGGCGGAGGAGTCATTCGGGATGACATGGGTGCGTTTGTTGGAGGCTTTTCGAGTTTCTATGGCAGAGGTACCAATATGAAAGGAGAAATTTTAGCTCTTAAGGATGGTTTACAATTATGCAGGTCGCTGTGCTTGGAGGCAGTTGAGGTGGAATCCGATTCTTTAGTTGCAGTGAATGCTTTGAATGGGTCTCAGGCTGATCCTTGGCAGTATAGTTATGAACTTCGGGATTGCCGTGCATTGTTGTTGGAATACAGCTTACATCATGTTTTTCGAGAGAAAAACTCTGCGATCGTTTGGCCATATACATCGTGACGATCGTAGATATATCTGGCTCTTTCTTCACGCAATTGTGAAGAAAGCTATTGCTATGGATACGTGTGGTTACTACACTTTCAGAAAGCTGTAATGGGTCTAGTTTTTGGGTTTGTTTTGTTTGTTTATCTGTTGTGTTGTCGAGGTTAGGCCCCTTGCCCCTTCGGGTCAGGCAGGTTGTCCCCCTCTTGTCTGGTCCTCCGTTTTATATATATTCTTTTTCATCAAAAAAAAAAAAAAAAAACTACTATGGAAAATACCAGTGTTGTCATGCTCTATGTCGAGGATAGGGATGTCTCCCTTTTCATTGTTTTCTATGACCTTATCAGCAAGGATAATGACTATGTGATTATCATGGATAAACTTAACCCTTTCGTGGAGAGACGAAGCTACCCCTTTTACTCCGTTAATCCATGGATGACCTAATAGTAAACTGAAAGTAGCTGGAATATCCAAGACTTGGAACTCTACTGGCATATAGTGAAAGGTCCAATTGTCATTGTTAGTGTTGCCACTCCTAAGACACAACCACTGGTGTTGTCATAAGCTTTCACTGTATGTGATGAGGGGGTTAATTATAATATTTTTGTCCCCAGTTTGACTAATGTACTGGCAGGGCAGACATTTAGAACTGAGCAATTATTTACTAGGACTCGTGGTACCCTTTTTCCCATGATTCTGAGAGTGATATGGAGAGCATCAATGTGGTCGGTTCCTTCTTTTGGTAGATCAAGGTCAGTGAACATGATCACATTTCCAAAGTGGATATTCTCTATTATTTGGGTTAACTCATCACGAGAAGTTTTAATGGGGATAACTGCTTAACTCAGAGATTTAGCCAGAGTGTCACGATGTGTTTTGGAGGCACATAGCAGGCCCCAGATTGATATGTTGGCCTGAGTCTTTTTCATTTGGGCTAGTAGGCTATCTTCCATCTCTCTAGCCCCATTGTTGGTCTCTTTGTCTTTGCTAGAATGATCACCAATTTCTTGGTTTGGTTGGTAGGCTCGACCTGATCTGGTAAGATGACTTACAAGCCCACCTATTCAAGTGGCTTTCTCAAAGTTGTTCACTTTTCCTTTAGGTGAACTTTGACTGTCTAGTATGACACTCCAGGAGAGCATGTTACAATCCAAGTTTGTTTCTATTGGAGGTGCAAAGACAACAATATACGTTGAAGGTTCTTAATTATTTATACACTGAGCAGAAAGATAATTTTGTACATTCATAATTTCATTGATCTGAGGTGGAGGGTTTCTCTCTGCACCTGATACTGTGATGACCTTATTGTCAATGAGGTCTTCGATGGCATGCTTCAGGAGGTAGTACTTGTCAGTGAGGTGTCCATGACAACGATGGTATTTGCAATACTTAGTGGGGTTCCATTTCTCGAGTAATGTGCTTGGGTTTATAACCTCGAGTAGTTTGAATTTTTCGTGGGCCCAAAGTATTCTGAAGACGATAGACCTTGGGGCAGGGAGAGCATCATAATGTCTTCCTTTTTATGTTCTTTCTTCCCTTTCAGATGGGATGAAAAGGCTAACTGGGATTTGATTGCTGAGTACTACCTTTGTGTTTCTCTCTTTTGTCTTTGATTGGAGCGGTATTATGCAAAGGACACATTGCATGTGCTTCCTTTTAGGGGTTCTGACCCGTTTTGTTGAGCTCTTTATAAAGAGGTTGCACTATTTGTCCCAATTAGGGTTTGGGGAACATTGGCTGGGTGAAGGCTGTTGTAAGGCCATGAGGGAAGTAACTCTTTGGGTCATTGGTGGGGGATGTTGTTTTGTGGCACATGCCATGGTAAGAGAGAGTTAGGTCAGTGTTTGGGGGTGCGGTATTTTGGGAAGAAGAGCTGTAAGTGTTTGGGATGATGTTATCTGAGGTGAAAGGAATGATGTTTGGGTGAGGCGAACAAATACCAAATGTGTTCGTATTTGGAGGGACGAAATTTTCTGTGGGACTTTTGGCTTTTAGGGGAATAAAGGACTTCTCAGGTAAAGGTTACAAATTCTTGATTTGCTGAGAAAATTGGGTGAAGATTTCTACTCTGCTTTCTAGCAGATTTCCAACTGAATGGAATATTACCTTTGTTATATGGGTGTTCAGTTCTTGATCTAGCCAATCCTAGAATTCAGGATATGGGGCATATCCGGGAGTATCTATTTTGGGGCTAAATACAGTCTGTTTGTCTTCGGCAACCATTCTATCCAAATCTGTTTGTCTCTCTTTATTAGGTCTTGGACCAGTGGATTCTTTCTTCATAGTATAAGACTTGTGTATTTTACCTGCCTTTCGACTTCCCAAGATCGAAAAATTAATGGGCGAAGGTCGTATACTCTTTCCGGGATCCACCATCTAAATCGTTCTAATGAGATACCGTCAAATTCATTGATCAGCTCCAGTGTATTTAAATCAAAAAGATATCTTCTTAACACTGAGATTGGTCATTAACTTTGGGGTATAAAAACTGATCGGTCAATGAAGTGTCCTAAAAGATATACATGCAGTTTAGCATGGCCAATGCAGGGGGTAGGTTGGCTTTGGTGAAGGGTAGTAGCTCGGAATATTCCTATGTGAGTGCACGTGTGTGTCAGCTAGGAAAGCTAGAAACTTTTTTACAATGATATAAAGCAGCAAAAATGTATATCTTTCTTGTTTTGTATGGATTGTCTCGGCTGAGTAGTTTGAATTCCATGAAGGACGGAGAGATCGCGCGAAACGGTCATTCCAACAATAAATAGAAAGAAAATCGGGGAAACTATCTATTCCTATTATTACATTTTTGTCCTAATCTCCAAAATAAAATTGACATAATAAAATAATATTTAATATTTACATGTGGGGCATTTCGCCAACAGAAATGTAAATTACAAATGTTGATTGCAAACGCAAACTATAATATCAATAGAGCATGTACATTGTATTGTATTGACAAAACAATTAATATTTTCAACTATATATATATATATATATATATATATATATATATACACACATGAAATAAAAATCTAAACTATATGTAAAAGCATATTAAGTGTGTAAAAGTAATTCATTAACCCCAAAAAAGTTGAGTCTAGCCCTCATTTTTTTTATTAGAAAAAAACAATGTCCCAAGTAGAGTCGCCACTATGAAAACCCTATTTCGAACTTTTCCCCATTAATAAATAAAATTGGTAGCTTCAAAATATCTGAGCGTATGGAATACGCCCGGTCTCGTTCTGTACCAAGAAAAAAAATAAGATTTAAAGATTTAAACAGAGAAAAACCAATTATTCCAAAAAATATATAAGTTCGGAGTTACGAGTTCGGAAGGGGTTAGACACCCAACTCGCCATTTCGGTCTCAATTTAGGGTTTTAAAATAAATATATACATGCTTTTATACCTATATATATATATATATATATATATATATATATATATATATATATATATATATATATATATATATATCACACACACACACACACACACATATATACATTTATACACATAATTATACTAATATATAGCATGCATAATTATATATTTACAATATGCATAATTACTTTATTTACTTTTTATTTCTGAATTATATTATATTGATATATTTAGCTAATTATAATATTATTACTATTTACATAACATGTATGATATTAATATTCTATATTAATATTGTTATTATTTATATAGCATGCATATATTATAATATTCTACATTATTTATATTAATGGGAAAGATAATAAATTGGTACTTACCTCTTGTAGCGTGAATGTTTGACCCGGTATATACGTATAGGCTTTAGCCCACTAGGCGTTCAAAGATTCTGATTGTGCTTCCTTTCTCCTTTTCGAGAAAGGAAGTCCTTTTATATATATGTGAAAACCCGAAACCAACTTGTATAACTTGTCTTCTATACTTGTTTAACATGATTAGAATATGTATTTAACATGCTAGTAGTATCCCTAACATGTTTGACTTGATCGTATTCCTTGGTCGAGTCGTTATTGTCGTATCGAACTCCTATTGCCTTGCATGCTCTAGATTGGCTTGTTCTTGCTCGAGCTTTGATCTTTTGGACTTAGCCAAGACCTTGAGAGTCTTTTATCATTGTTAATTGACCCTTGGTACTCATTCCATTGCTTCTTTGAATTGTATATGACTTATGTGCGTTATACGTTCAATTCTAGAACTGTTTGACCCGACGTTTGGCCTGAGGAAGTGTTCCACTCTACCAACCGAACATCTTGGGCATTGTTCGGCCCCAAGAACCGAACATTATGTAGGAGGTTCGGCCTCCACAACCGAACAAAGATGATTTCCAGCAAGACGAGATTTTCTGCAACTTTGGTTGATTACGCTTGTGCCCTTACTAAACCTCTATCATTAGTGACTTTAATCACTTGTATTAGAACCTTATTAGCCTAATCTAAGCCTAATCAAGATTGATAAACAACTTTCCATCACTCATCATGTGACAAGTGTTTTCCACTAACACCTTAATTAAGCTGACTTCTCTACATCAGTTGGAGACTTCTCTTTGTGATCTATTTTCTTTTCTTCTTCTTCCTTTTTCTGAAGAGAGCTTGTGCGTGAGAGTCTCGGTGAGATAAGTGCGTGAGGGCTTGACTCCCAAGTGATTTCAAGACCCGCTTGCGATTTCGAGACCACCGTTACGAAGTCGTCGTCGAGTAGAACGATTGTCACCGAATAGTTTCTTGCTTCCGTCTTTTTCTTGGCTTGAGGTAAGCTATCGATTTCCCTTAGGTACATGCTAGAGATAACATGCTACCCCCTCTTTCTTCCCTTCTCTCATGTCTAAATCATGCTCTCCTTGTTTCCTACCATGATATTGGTGTGTTTAGAGAGTATGAATATCTGGGAATTATAGACCATGAATGCAAATGTTCGATTTGGACACTAAGCCTAGAAGTAAAAGTTTTCTATGCTACGTTAGAAATAATTATTTTTCTTGGGTCATAGACTTTCGACCATTATTTGGGAAAACGTGATTCTAGGGTTCCATGATTTGGGAACTTGAGATTATTCTTGGCTATGGTTATTAATTGGATTAATGACCTAGATTAATCGATGCGATAACTTAGAAAAGAGTTTGAAATGCAACTAGTGTTTTAACTCTATTTGGTTTGATTTATATAAATGACTCAACGGAGTCGACATTAGTGAGCTATTGAACAATACCGGCTCAATGATCAATTCCTACGACGTTAATACATGCGTTCAACTAGAAAACTAATTCTAGACTCTTGAAATGGATTGACTATCATGCTTGTATCTTTATGACATAATAAATGCATACTTGATATATTGAGTTCGCTCTTGTCGAGCTCAATCTTGCTTGTTTATTGATGAAATTATATACTTGTCTTGAACGAGGACGCTCTTGTCGGACTCGTTCAATACTTGTTTCATTGTTGAGTAAATACTACTTGACATTGCATGAGTCCAGCTGGCATACTTGATCCTGTCACATACCTTCCACTGCTGGCCACAGTGGGGAAGAGCTCTCTTTGTCCAATCAATACGTGCCCATTGAGTGACTACTTGTTATCCCGAGCTTTCCCTCGGAAGATCGATGTATTATCACACCCATCGATAATCGCACGTCTTGAAGGTGTCTATTTTGTAGGAACTACGTAGTGGCCCAGTTCTTCAAATATCCTTAAAAATTATGTGAATTATGTGCAATATGTGCATCTTAAATACTTGATCTACATGCTTGTAATATTGTCTTGCCCAATGTGTTGCATATTTCTATATCATGCATGATTGATAGCTTACGAGTCTTTATGACTTACCCGTTCCCCTGTATTTTTTTTAGATTCTAACAGGACAGGACCATCTCGTTGAGGCTCGTGGTGTTCTTACTCCTTAGTCCTCTTTTGATCAGGCTTTTGTAGTTGAAGAGGTGGTTTTAGATGTCCTCTTCTATTCATTTGTATTTTACAAGGACGATGGGTTTAAAGCTAGTCAATTAGACTACGCTTGGGAATGTGTATAGACTTGTACCAGTGTTCTCCTGTTAGCTACTTGTAGTTTCAACTCTTGTAGTACTTATACTCCTTTTGATGTCGGCAATTGTGTTAGCCGTGCCTTGTATATCGTGTTGTCGTTCACTACGTATAGACTTCCGCTGAGCATCCTTTTAGCTCTTATTTATTTCCTTGTTGTATAAATGCTTAGCTTGGGTTCCGGCTGTAGTGTCGCCGAATACTTGGATTAATTGCTTAACTGTTTTATCAGGTGAAAAGATTTTGAAATACCGACCTTTAGTGTCGAGTTCTGTTGCGACTGAAATGTTGCGTCATGTTAGTTTTAAAATATTTTGAGTCCTTGCATGTTCGACTTTTCTTGTCTCTCTATCGTCTTGGGCGCTCCGGTCCGCGGTTCCATCTCGAGTCCGGGGTCGGGGTCGCCACAATTGGTATTAGAGCTGTCGTTAGCTATCGGTCAGGATAGGTTCCATGGCCTAGGTGGGTTGTTTATTTGTGTGATGTTCTAACGTCGAGTGAATTCTTATAGGTGCTTGATGGTGAATCCTAGAGCAGATCGTGTAGGCCGAGGTAGAGGTAGACCCAGGAGAGTTCCTGATGAACCCGAGGCGGAGTTGCCACCTCCACCACCGAATCCATTAGGCATGAATGCGCAGATGACAGATTTGTATCGCCGCATGACAGAGTTTATGACCGAGATGGCTCAGCTGGGTCAGGGTCAGAATGTACCTCCACCGCCACCGCCAGAACCGAATGCGAGAGTATCGCCACCAAGGAATGATGTTAAACATGAAGCGAGGGTGCGAAATAATACTATCTTGGAGAGGTTCTTGAAGATGAAGCCTCCATCATTTGAAGGAGAAGTGGATGCTAGTATGGCCGAGTTATGGCTAGAGGACTTGAAGAAGATCTTTGCAGTTCTGGACTGCACGGATGAGGAGAAGGTTGTGTTAGCTGTGTATAAGCTTAGAGGAGCCGCCAATCATTGGTAGGAGGTTCTACGTGCTAGTTGGGTGTTGAACCAAGTGGCACAGTATGGCCTAACTTTGAGATGGAGTTTAAGGCTTCTTACGTGCCTGATGTGGTTAGACGACGACGAGAGAAAGAGTTCCAAGATCTGGAGCAGGGAACCATGTCTATAGCTCAGTATTCTGCTAAGTTCACTGAATTATCCCGTTATTGTGCACATCTAGTGCCAGATGAGAGACACAGGACTCATAAGTTTGTGAAGGGGTTGAAGACCGAGTTTAGGAAACAATTGTTCTCTCTTCAGTTGGAAGATTATCGGAGCGCGGTAGATCGTGCTTATGAGATTGAGCAAGACATTGAGGAGCACAGACAGAAGTCTTCTCAGCAACAGTCTTCGCAGGTGACCTCACAGCATTCGGGGAGAGGTCAGTCTTCAAGGAATCGATCAGGCCATCAGGGCAATCGTCGTTTTAATCGTCAGAATAGACGACAGTCTGGTGGACAGTTTAGACGACAGTCGGAGAGTCGTGGTAGTAGTGCTCTTGGTCCTCAGGAGCAGTCGACTCAGGGTAGTGGACCTTTGACTTGTACTTATTGTCATAAGATTGGGCATTCTAGCGAGCAGTGCAGATCTAGGCTTGGCTCTTGTCTTATTTGTGGAGATCCTAGTCACCAGCTCAGAGACTGTCCTAATTCGAGAGTGAATCAATCTGTAGGTTCTGTTCAGCAATCCGGATCCAAGAGAGATAGTGATGGGCGTCCTAAGGCGCAGCCTCGTGCTTTTGCACTCGATCAGCAAGGTGTTCCCGAGTCTATTGCTGTGATCGGAGGTATTCTCTCTGTCTTCGGTCAAAGAGCTCGAGTTCTTATAGACCCTGGATCTACTCATTCTTATGTTGCATCGCATTTCTTGGAGCATTTATGTGTATTACCTGCTCAGTTGCCTTACGTGCTTGAGGTGTCTACACCGTTGGGTGAATGCTTGTTGGCGTCTGAACTTTATAGAGATTGTGACGTGCTTGTTCATGATCGAGTCTTGCATGTTGATTTGGTAATATTTCCTATTCTATACTTTGATATGATTCTTGGTGTGGATTGGCTTTGTGTGAATCATGCTTTAGTGCCTCGTAAGAGAGTCACTTTTGCCATGCCCGGTATTCTGGAGTTCGTATTTACAGGTGATCATGCTATGAATTGCATTCATGTTATTTATGCTTTACGTGCTAGACAACTCTTATCTCGGGGTTGCACGGGGTATTTAGCTTGTGTGCTTGATACTAGTGTCTCGACTGCTAAATTAAAAGATGTTCCGGTAGTTAGTGAATTTCCAGATGTCTTTTCTACCGATTATGCTTTGCCTCTCGACCGAGAGTTAGAGTTTTGCATTGAGCTTTTGCCAGGGACTTCGCCTATATCTAGAACGCCTTACAGAATGGCTCCAGCGGAGTTGAGAGAATTGAAAGAGAAGTTGCAAGAACTTCTAGATAGAGAGTTCATTAAACCGAGTATGTCTCCGTGGGGTGCACCGGTGTTGTTCGTGAGGAAGAAGGATGGTAGTTTACGGCTTTGCATAGACTATCGACAGTTGAACCAGGTTACTATCAAGAATCGGTATCCCTTGCCACACATTGATGATCTCTTTGATCAACTTCGAGGCTTAGTTGTTTATTCTAAGTTTGACTTGTGGAGTGGCTATTATCAGTTGAGAGTTCGGGCGGAGGATGTTCCAAAGACAGCCTTTCGTACACGTTATGGCCATTACGAATTCGTGGTTATGCCTTTTGGTCTGACGAATGCACCTGCAGTCTTTATGGATTTAATGAATAGGGTGTTTCATGAATATCTTGATTGCTTTGTGGTTGTGTTTATTGATGATATCCTCGTGTACTCGAAGTCGCGAGAGGAGCATGAGATTCACTTGAGAGAGGTCCTTTCGATCTTGCGTGAGAAGAAACTTTACGCGAAATTCAGTAAGTGTGCTTTCTGGCTGGAACAGGTTGCTTTTCTAGGACACGTGGTGTCTAGTGATGGTATAGCTGTGGATCCATCCAAGGTTGAGGCGATTACTAATTGGAAGACTCCTAGTACGGTGACCGAAGTCCGTAGTTTCTAGGGCTTGGCAGGTTATTACCGTAGATTTATCGAGGGGTTTTCAAAGATCGCTACTCCGATGACTAAACTGACACAGAAGAATTCTTCTTTTATATGGAGTGATAAGTGCGAGGCTAGTTTTCAGGAATTGAAGAGAAGGTTGACTACAGCTCCTATCCTAGCATTGCCTAGTGGTTCGGAGAACTTTGTTATTTATAGCGACGCTTCATTGGAAGGCTTGGGTTGTGTACTTATGCAGAATGGGAGAGTCATTGCCTATGCTTCGAGGAAGCTATCACCTCATGAGCAGAATTATCCGACGCATGATCTCGAGTTGGCCGCCATCATATTTGCACTTCACAAGTGGAAGCATTATCTTTATGGAGCTAAGTTTGAGATATTCACTGATCACAAGAGTTTGAAGTATCTCTTTTCGCAGAAGGAGTTGAACATGCGACAGAGACGATGGATGGAGAAGCTTAAGGATCACGGCTGTACTATCTTGTATCATCCGGGGAAGGCTAATGTTGTTGCCGATGCTTTGAGTAGGAAAGTTTATATGTCTTGCTTGATGATGAGAGAGTGGAAGATGCTCGAGGATGTCCGCGAATGGAGTCTAGTCGTGAGTGAGCATAGTGTTATCTTTGCTAGTGTACGTGCTACGCCTGCTTTGTTTGGGTTGATTAAGGAAGCTCAGGCTACTGATCCTGAATTGAAGAAGATTATTGATGGATTGGGTGATAGTAAGACATCGGAGTTTGCTATTAACACTGACGGGGTTTTAACTTTTCGAGGTAGAGTTTGCGTTCCTTCTGCCGATGGAGTTAAATGTATGGTTCTTGATGAGGCTCACAAGGCCAAGTACATTATACGTCCAGGGAGTACTAAAATGTATAGGGACTTGAAGAGACAGTTTTGGTGGAATGGAATGAAGAGAGAGATCGCAGAGTATGTATCTAGATGTTTGACATGTCAACAGGTGAAAGCTGAACACCAGAGACCTGCCGGTTTGCTCCGACCACTTGAGATACCAGAGTGGAAATGGGAGCATATCACCATGGATTTGGTGACATGATTGCCATGTACTCGTCGAGGTTTTGATGCAGTATGGGTTGTTGTGGATAGGTTGACTAAATCATCACATTTTATTCCTATTGCGATGACTTATAGTTTGAGTCAGCTAGCAGCGTTGTATGTTCAGGATATCTTGAGACTACATGGTGTTCCGGTGAGCATTGTATCGGATAGAGATCCCAGGTTTACTTCTCGATTTTGGCATTCTTTACAGGAGGCTTTGGGGACGAAGTTGAACTTTAGTACGGCTTTTCACCCACAGTCTGATGGTCAGTCTGAGAGATTGATTCAGGTACTAGAGAATTTGCTACGTGCTTGTGCCATGGATTTCAAAGGTAGTTGGGATTCTCATTTGCCATTAGCTGAATTTGCATATAACAACAGTTACCAGTCCAGTATTGAGATGGCGCCATATGAAGCTTTATATGGGCGTAAGTGTCGTTCACCGATTTGCTGGGATGAAGTTGGTGAAGCTAAGCTATGGGGTTCAGAGATGGTACAACAAATCGAGAGTGTTAAACCGATTAGAGACGGCGCTACGGCTGAGTAGACAGAAAAGCTACGCAGACAACCGGAGACGTGACTTAGAGTTTCAGGTTGGTGATCATGTATTCTTGAAAGTATCGCCACGGCGCGGTACTAAGCGATTTGGGAAGAAGGGTAAACTTTCACCTAGATTTATCGGGCCATTTGAGATCTTAGAAAGGATTGGATCCTTGGCATATCGGTTAGCATTGCCGCCTTCGTTATCGGATGTTCACGATGTATTCCATGTCTCGATGCTACGCAAATACTTGAAAGATGAATCACATGTCCTTGTTTACGATGAGATTACATTCGAACCTGATCTTTCTTATGATGAGAGACCGGTGAAGATTCTTGACACTAAGGAGCAAATCATGAGAACGAAGAGGATTCCGTTAGTCAACGTCTTGTGGAAGAACCATGACATTGAGGAAGCTACTTGGGAAACCGAGCTCGATATGAAAGAGAGATACCCTTTCCTATTTGATGATTCTGGTATGAATTTAGGGACTAAATTCATTTAAGTGAGGGAGGATGTGAGAACCCGAAACCTACTTGTATAACTTGTCTTCTATACTAATTTAACATGATTAGAATATGTATTTAACATGCTAGTAGTATCCCTAACATGTTTGACTTGATCGTATCCCTTGGTCGAGTTGTTATTGTCGTATCGAACACCTATTGCCTTGCATGCTCTAGATTGGCTTGTTCTTGCTCGGGCTTTGATCTTTTGGACTTAGCCAAGACCTTGAGAGTCTTTTATCATTGTTAATTGACCCTTGGTACTAATTCCATTGCTTCTTTGAGTTGTATATGACTTATGTGCGTTATACGTTCAATTCTGGACCTGTTTGACCCGACGTTTGGCCTGAGGAAGTGTTCCACTCTGCCAACCGAACATCATGGGCATTTTTCGGCCCCAAGAACCAAACATTATAAAGGAGGTTCGTGTAAGACCCCAATTCCCGGTTAGCTTGAATTGCGTGCAATGCTCGCACTTCTTCCCTTGTTGATGATCGCTTATTTGATTTCTGAGAGAGTCTAGATGTGTATGAGAGATCACATTAAGACCAAAATACTTTTAAGAGATGTCATTTAGTTTTTAACTTGCTAAAGTCACAAGTCGTAACTCGACAATAATCGAAATGCGACGCGATTTAGAGTTTACTCGGGTTTTTGTGTTCCTGACCTCGATTTGGTCCTAGATCTTTACATGATGATTAAATAACATGTTTAGATGTGTTAGACTTCTAGATGGATTCATATATGTAAGTGTTAGAGATCATTCATAACATTCCGTTTAGATGTGTTAGACTTCTAGATGGATTCATATATGTAAACGTTTACACACGCTCGAGTTTGATTTTCGAAAATTCGCGTATTTCCGAAGGCCACGATAGGTTTGTAGTATTTTGGCCATAACTTTGTGTACGAAACTCGGAATTTGGATCCGTTTGATGTGTTAGAAACTAGAATCATAGAGCTTTCTAAACATTCCTTTTTTGTAATTTTAGGACGTGTATTTCGGTACAGAAACATTTTGTAAAATGACCCAAATTCTGGTCTACTATAGTTGACCACTCATTGTGTGTTAGAATTTCTATTTGGCCAACCTAACCCTACCCAAACCCAACCTAACCCACCCTAAACTACCCTAGTTCATCCTACCTATCCTCCATTGCATGTTCAACAAGTTTTGAGAGTCCTTGGGTGCATGCAAACCACTTGGCATGTAGAGACATCCACATGCACAAACATGCATTGGACACCTTCTCCCACCCCACTTCAGCCAAAGATTGACCAAATGCCTCCACTAAGCCATCCTATTCAGCCATCTTCTCCAAAAAACATGGCTGATCATATCTCTAAGGTTGGAGAGGTTTTCTTGAAGGTTCATAGGTGATCAACAATGGTGGCCAAGTCTTGAGGAGGCCATTGCCAAAACCCAACCATAGAAGAGGAGAGGAGGTCAAGGAGATCACGTACCCACCTTAGCATGGACGTTTTGTACATCTTGTAAGACTGATTTAAGGTGAGTTACAACATCTCTTTCTATTTATCTTAGCCTCATTGACCCTATGGAAAACAATCTTGCTATTTGAGGTCAATGAGAGCACTTAGGACTTTGTAGAGATGCCATGTTCTCGTGTATGCTAAATAATGAATTTTTGGTTGCATAAACAGATTATGATCAGATTATAAACCATGTTTATGATGTTATTTAGGTGTGATAATGTATGGTAAATCATCCTATCTTGTTGTTTAAGTGTTGGAAGCATATTTGATGAAATGGTTAGGCTTGTAGAAATGTCATGTTCTCGTATATGATATATGATGAATTTTTGGTTGCATAAACAGATTATGATAAGATTATAAACCATGTTTATGATGTTATTTAGGTGTGATAATGTATGATAAATCATCCTATCTTGTTGTTTAAGTGTTGGGAGCATATTTGATGAAATGGTTAGGCTTGTAAAGATGTCATGTTCTCGTATATGCTATATGATGAATTTTTGGTTGCATAAACAGATTATGATCAGATTATAAACCATGTTTATGATGTTATTTAGGTGTGATAATGTATGATAAATCACACTATCTTGTTGTTTAAGTGTTGGGAGCATGTTTGATAAAATAGTTAGTCTTGTAGAGATGTCATGTTCTCGTATATGCTAAATGATGCATTTTTGGTTGGATGAACAGATTATAATCAGATTATAAACCATGATTATGATTTTATTTATGTGTATTTATGTATGATAAATCACCCTATCTTGTTGTTCAAGTGTTGGGAGCATGTTTGATGAAATAGTTAGGCTTGTAGAGATGTCATGTTCTCGTATATGCTAAATGATGCATTTTTGGTTGGATGAACAGATTATAATCAGATTATAAACCATGATTATGATGTTATTTATGTGTATTGATGTATGATAAATCACCCTATCTTGTTGTTCAAGTGTTGGGAGAATGTTTGATGAAATAGTTAGGCTTGTAGAGATGTCATGTTCTCGTACATGCTAAATGATGCATTTTTGGTTGGATGAACAGATTATAATCAGATTATAAACCATGATTATGATGTTATTTATGTGTATTGATGTATGATAAATAACCCTATCTTTTTGTTTAAGTGTTGGGAGCATGTTTGATGAAATGGTTAGGCTTGTAGAGATACCATGTTTCACTATATGCTAGATGATGAAATTTTGGTTGGATGAACATGTTGAAAGTATGTTTATGATGATATTCATGTGTATAGATAGATGGTGAATTATTCTATCTTGTTTGTTTAAGTGTTGGGAGCATATTTGATGAAATGGTTAGACTCATATTTGATGAAATAGAAAGAATGAATATATATGCCTTGTTTGTGACTTCTATTCTATGTTGACTAGTTAATTGTTTGAGTGGAGTTTTATGGGTTTATTAACCTTAGTAAACAGATTGTAATGTATGTTTATGATGATATTCAAGGGTAGAGATATATGATAAATCATTTTATCTTGTTTGTTTAAGTGTTGGGAGCTTGTTTGAGGACTTATGAATGAATATATATGCCTAACTTGTGACTTTGGTTCTATGTTGCCTACTTAAATGTTTGATTTGGGGCCTTATGGGTTTAATGACCTTAGTAACCTATTTATTCATGTTAGTATGGACATAGGAGAGTATTGAGGCCAGCGGCTTCTATACCCTTATTTTTGTAAGATTGATTATGACTCAACGGAGTTGACCATTGGGTTAGTATGACAGTAATGAGTGATATGCCTAAGTCCTACGAATTTTTGGGTAGTATTAATGGAGGTTAAGCCTCCAAGCATTTTAAAGTGTATGAAGAACACTTGATGATTAGAGCCTTTATTTTTTATCTAATGTGATTATGTGCTAGTTGTGAAGTAAAAGCATGACTAGATGATGGTAGAGTACGTGCCTACTTATTTGAGCATAAGAAAATGTATTACGTGTGCTTGAAGTTTGAGTCCAGCTGGAGTCGGTTTGTTGAGTCTTTGGACGGGACGATGTATCATCTTCACGAATTGTGAGATTCGTGATTTTGATGGATCGCCGTGTCGGGTTGCACACACCCTCTATCGATGGCCACGGTAGGGAAGTAGTTGATCTCAGTTGTAGTATGGAAACATGACTTTGATTACTATCGGAACTCGAGCGGGGAAATGTCTCGAGGACGTCGATATCCACGAAAGGGATATCGAGGACACATAAAGGTTTTGCACGTGTTTTTGCAAGAGCGACACGGCGGAAAAAGGGTAACGGTATCATATCCCTTTTTATATGAATTGACTCATGAGTGCTTATATGTGAATAATGTGCTACATGAATATGATATGATATGGAATGATGGTTGAACGAATTAATGAAATGTTATACTTGTTGATAACATGATACTCGAAATTGTTAAGTATGGATATCTTGACATGATTATTTATGAAATGTATATTATGCCAATTGCATGAATTATTATTGTTGAGCATGATGCCATGACAGGAAGTTATGTTAGTAGCTTGCTAAGTCTTTATGACTTACTCCTATTTGTTTTGATTGTTTTCCCTAGATCCGAGCCGGCGGCGGTTGAGTGAGTATCGATTTGCGTTGGAGAAGGTTTTGACGAGGTTGCTACCTTGTAATTTTAGAATCCTTTCTTTTGGCAAGGACGATGGGAACATAAAGTTATATAAACTTTATGAGGGGTAGCAAGACTTTATGTGTTTGATTATTAGTACTTATGTTAATTAGCACTTAATCTTTCGAGAGCCGACATGTGTTAGTCGTGCCTTATGTAATTATGATGCTCATGCTTTAGTTGTTTTAACCATGTATTGGTTAGTTTATTATGTTTGTTATTCGACATGTTTTTAGCCATTAAGCATGTTAGACTAGAGTTGTTGACTTAGTTTAATGTTGGGTTCCGGCCGTAACGTCGCCGATGACTTGGTATATAACTGCTGTAAATTGTTATCACATGATTTTATTTTTGGACCAAGAGATTCATTATCTCTAAGGTTGTCATAGTTTGAACTTGTTAGCTCGGGCGCCACCGTTTAATCATATTACGCTTCCGCATGTGTTAAAGTTTTTGGCGTACCGCCGTTATCGCCTTACCCGTTATTTGTTATCTTGTGTGTTTTTCGGCCGACCTCGGGGTCTCGTATTGGGATTCGGTCGGGTCGTCACGGTTCTATATCGAGCTATTGGTTAGGCGCATGCCGAGGGATAGGTTCCTTTGCCTAGTTTGGGGGTTGGTTTGTGTGAATGTTGAATATTAATCGAGAGTTATTGTAAGATTAAGATGTTTGAATCTAGAATGAGTGTTAGCACTAGTAGAGGTGCCAGTATTGATGATTATAAGGTAGTATTAGTAGTATCCATGTTTGAGAATCCACCAGAGAATTGGTGGCAAATATTATGATATTATGGTTTAATATTTAAGTGATGATCACGGAGTTAGCTCATTGGAGTAGAGTACTTAGTACCGAATGAGACTAGGAAGAATCCATGAATTGTCAAAGAGTTAAGGATTAAGGATGAAATATTATATGCAATTTATTCTATTACAGCTTGCGGATTATCGAGGGGCTGTGGACTGTACTTATGAGAAAAAGTTGGATATCGAGGGATACGCTCGAGAGAGGGCCTCAAGAACCGTTAAGGATGATGATGAGTTAGAAGGCAGTTTGAAAGGATTACCTTAAGTTGAGGATTAACAATTCTAGTAATGCTAGTAAGTTGTCTAGTGACTCTTAGTGAGATGGTGATAGACGACCTAGAGTTTGAGGTTGTGTATGCGCGTGGCGGTTGGCCATTGCGGAGTTTTGAGGCCTACCGAGATAGGAGGTAACTTCTTATTTATATATTATGGTTATTACTATCGCTACTATGAGTATGCGTGGTATCGTTAGCTCACATGCATTCATACATACATTGCATTGAGTATTGAAATCTATTGATTGTTGGTTTCTCAGGTTTATTGATATGATAAAGGATGATGTCCCGGTATGGGATTTGTTTATGGTTTTGATTGAATTTTGATTTTTTGGCAAGCAATTAATTGCGGTATAAAAATGTGATAATGTTTACTAGTTGTATTTGCTAGTGGTGCGTTGAGTTTATACACTCTATGGATATACGTGTAATGTTATGAGTTGCATGAATTAAATGGATTATATGGATTATATGAGTAGAAGTATGATGGTACTTGGTGATTATATATCACATTTGCATGATATACGTGTATGCATGTGGTATTGTTAATAATAGGAATTTTGTCATTTGCTTAAAAATTAAATTATGAGTAAGGATATGGTTACAAAAAATAAAATAAATTAAAATGTATTTAACGGATATAGTTGTATTTGAGTATGAACATGCTTATGTGTATTCGTAGTAAAGGTAACTTGCTTAGTCTGTTGCATGATTATGTGAGACAATAGGGAAGGATGCTTAGAAATATTCTCATGGACCTTGGCATCCTTGCAGGCTTTTGAAATCCAATTTAGCCGGTACCTAAATTGGTGATCAAAAGAGGTTCGTTGGTGGACTAGGATTGGTAGCAAGTAGGTTAGAAATTGACTAAACCTCTTACCAAAAGGAAAGGAAAATAAATTGAATGAATTTTTATTCGATGCTATTATTTGCTCTTGTGAGCTTTGTCCATGATTTAGAAATTTGAGTGTGGTTTGCATGATCATGAATGTTGACTTATTGTTTTAGGAGCGTGTTGTGGAACACTCTTCTTTAGTTTGTGGATTGCCCTATCGGCAATTTTTATGTCTTATGATTTGGAATTTGTTGTACTGAACTCTCATGTTGTAGCACCGAGGCATATAGTTTCGGAATATTGATCTTTATAAAGTCTTGATTTTGTTTTTGTGATATGTTAAGGATTCACGTGGTTAATTAATCAAGAATGGAATTTGTGTGTACTTTTGTGACTCGAGTATGAGTCAAGTTATTTTCAATCTTAAGTATTTTGAATTGCTATGATTATTGGAAATTTTTGAGCGTAAATGTGGATTTTGTAGTTTTATTTTGATTGCTTAGTTAGTTATTGTGATAGTAGACTCTAAGATTGAGTCTAGGTTTATGGTTTGAGCATCGAGTGTTCACTCGAGATTGAGAGACAATCAGAGTTGTGTTTGGGTATTTGTTGTTGGGTGATGACCTAACGTTGGTTTGTTATACGGTTTAGAATTCGAGACGAATTCTTTTTAAAGGGAGAGGATGTAAGACCCCGATTCTCCCTAAGCTTGAATTGCGGCAATGCTCGCACTTCTTCCCTTGTTGATCGCTTATTTGATTTCTCGAGAGAGTCTAGATGTGTATGAGAGATCACATTAAGACCAAAATACTTTTAAGAGATGTCATTTAGTTGTTAACTTGCTAAAGTCACAAGTCGTAACTCGACGATAATCGAAATGCGACGCGATTGAGTTTACTCGGGTTTTTGTGTTCACGACCTCGATTTGGTCCTAGATCTTTACATGATGATTAAATAACATGTTTAGATGTGTTAGACTTCTAGATGGATTCATATATGTAAGTATTAGAGATCATTCATAACATCCTTAACATGATTTAAATCTTGTTTGAATGCTTGTCGAATCGACGGTTTGATTGCTACTTTACTTTTGTCGTTCTTCTTCTTTGTACGATTTTTTCGGTTGGTATTATTTTGACCCTAGATGACTAGGGGACCTTGGGGAATTAACTTAGAATTATTTTTGAGTGGTCGCAAACGCTACACACGCCGAGTTTGATTTTCGGAAATTCGCGTATTTCTCAAGGCCACGATAGGTCTGTAGTATTTTGGCCATAACTTTGTGTACGAAACTCGAATTGATCCGTTTGATGTGTTAGAAACTAGACTCATAGAGATTTCTAAAATACCTTTTGTGTAATTTTAGGACATGTATTTCGGTACAGAAACATTTTGTAAAATGACCCAAATTCTGGTCTACTATAGTTGACCACTCATTGTATGTTAGACTTTCTATTTGGCCAACCTAACCCTACCCAAACCCAACCTAACCCACCTAAACTACCCTAGTTCGTCCTACCTATCCTCCATTGCATGTTCAACAAGTTTTGAGAGTCCTTGGGTGCATGCAAACCACTTGGCATGTAGAGACATCAACATGCACAAACATGCATTGGACACCTTCTCCCACCCCACTTCAGCCAAAGATTGACCAAATGCCTCCACTAAGCCATCCTATTCAGCCATCTTCTCCAAAAACATGGCTGATCATATCTCTAAGGTTGAGAGAGGTTTCTTTGAAGGTTCATAGGTGATCAACAATGGTGGCCAAGTCTTGAGGAGGCCATTGCCAAAACCCAACCATAGAAGAGGAGAGGAGGTCAAGGAGATCATGTGCATCCCACCTTTGCATGGACGTTTTGTACATCTTGTGACTGATTTAGGTGAGTTACAAATATCTCTTTCTATTTATTTTAGCCTCATTGACCCTAGGGAAACAATCTTGCTATTTATAGGTCAATGAGAGCACTTAGGACTTTGTAGAGATGTCATGTTCTCGTGGTATATGCTAAATAATGAATTTTTGGTTGCATAAACAGATTGCGATCAGATTAAAACCATGTTTATGATGTTATTAGGTGTGATAATGTATGATAAATCATCATATCTTGTTGT
>CM028384.1:40250346-40296428 GCA_013146195.2 Codonopsis lanceolata | reverse complement strand
GAAGGTCGCTTTATCGCGACATTAACCGCCATTGTTGTTCTTCAAAACCTAGAAACTAACGGTCTTCTATGCTTTGAGTACTTATTCCTTTAGAAATCATCGTTAATGTCTCGAGGGTTTGCTTAACCTAAACATTCAAGGGTTTCAAGTTTTCTTTTCAAATATTTCGATTATCTTTAGAAAAACTTGAAATCGTTGTTTGTCTATCATGTGAGGTAAAAAGCCTGGTATTTCGATTGTATTCTTTCGGGTAAAATCCTCAAAATCAAAGCGTAACTTGACGGGGAAGGAGTTGGACCACGAAAAGACATCCCACCTAGTTTGGGCGTCAATTTGACAGGTACCCTCCATTTCCGCCGCTCACGACATCATAGTAGCTGCGGACCCCAGCGTACATACTTCGGAATGTGCGTAGATCTCCAATCCGTTTGCAAGATTGTAAATTGGTCAAACTTCGCGAAGATATGAGCGTTCGAGGGGATTCTACCACTCTTACGCCTAATGCGAAGACTACGGTTATCCTCTTTATTTGAAGAGTTCTACCAGCGAATGGAACTCGAGAAATCAAATGCTCGGCGTGGATGGATTCGAAGATGGGCCAATCTCCATCCTTGCCAAGACCATCTCCACCATTATTGGTGTACATTTTGGTGGTGCACTAGAGTCATAAATTCTTGAGGCTAATCATGCAGGAAGCAATGAGGGAGTGATACTGAGGAACCTCGAGGGCAAGATCTTTGAGGAATACCTTTCCTCTAGGCGTCCTACTTACTCGACCATATGATTGACAAAGGGTATTATTCAAAAGCGGGGCCCGATATGTTCCTTGCACAACATGTTAATCTCACCGTATGCCGTCACCTTGAGACTCATCTCAACCTCGGCACTATTGTGTTTAATGGCTGAAGTGATTCGAAAGAAAGTCAAAGAACCCAGCGCAAGCGACCATTAAATCGAGACTTATCAACGTCTTTGTGTGAGACACAGAGCAAGTCAAATCTTCCATTAAGGAAGATGAACTTATGTTGGTGACAAAGGACAAACAGCTGACCGCCTCGTTCTTCAACAAGTATACTAAATACGAGAACAAACGATGGCAGCAAAAAGGTCTTCCGCCTATCTCTTGAAAAGGTTGCTAAACCTATGCCTATGATTGTTACGCGCTTCAACATGAATGCGTATGAAGCTGCTAGCAAGAGTTTCAAAAAGGCATCTGCCAAATTCGATGCCCAAGTTGCTCAAACTCTTCACCAGCAAGCAAAAGATTTGGCTGACGAGTCAGAGCAGCTGTTGAGGTCCAAACAAATAGTGAAGGCCAGAAAGGCTCGGGGGGAAGAAGACGACGCCGAAGCGTCGAGCCAAGTGGATCGTGCAAGATCGAGGAAAGCGGGGGACGAGGAAAGTCTCTTGGATGCTCTTCCACTGCTGCTGGTAATCCTTCATCCCCTTCACCATCTTCCCCAGCTCAACCACCCTCCTCTACCCAGCCTTCTCCCAAAAAAAAAACGACAACCCTCACCTTCACCTTCACCAAAACCAAAACGTAGGCGACTACAAAAAAGCTTTCAAGACCAGCCACCTACAGACACTCAAGATTCTGCCGATGACACAGCTGAGCCCCCTATCCAGTTGCTAAGGAAGAAAAAGAGGTATGCCGACACCCAACCCTCTACCGCCACCCAACCCTCTACCGCCACCCAACCCTCTACCGACAAACGAACCCCTACCGCTGACCAATCCTCTACCGCCAAACCAAACCAACCCATTCCTACTGAGTCATCTACTCAGAGGACTTCACCACCTCCGGAGGAGTCTATCCCTCAGGAGGAGCCACAAAGACAGGAGGAGCCTACCAGAACTCCTACCCCTCCTCCTTCCCCTTTCAACTATTCCCCTAACCCATCTACTCCTACTTCACCTCATCATAACCAGAAGACTCCACCTACACAATCTAAACCAACCCAACCTTCTCCTACCAAACCACTAGACTCTGCTGCCTCTAAGTTCCTCTTTGAACTTTCATCGGTAGCAAACCTATTTCCCCAAGCTCAACCTCAACCAAACCTTCCCAAATCCCTTTTCTATCCAGCCCCTTCTTTTTGGTTCTCTACCGACCCCTTACCAGAATCATCAATCGTCAGTGACAACTCCGACACTGACATTGAGTTAGATTCTCCTCCAACACCTCCTCCCTCCCCACCAAAAACCACCTCCTCTTCTACCCACACCATCCCCACCCAAGACTCAACCTCTTTCGGCTCAGTTACTCCACCTCTCCAATAGCCCTTCCGGCCCATGTCCCCTGGAGCAACCTCTTCTGTCGGTGCTGATCACATTCACATTGGCCTGGAAACTTCTCCCTCTCAGCCGGCCAATGCTGAAATCTTGTCTCGCCTAGACGCAATCTACGACAGGCTCGGAGAGCTAACAAGCATCTCTACCGTTGCCGCTGAGATTGCCACTGCCGCGTCCAAAGCCAATCACAGGAATGCTTCTCTTCTTCGAAAATTCCAAGATGACGTGTGGACCCGATTTGGACAGATGAAGCACGAGTTTACGGATGTCAAGATTAATGTCGAAGCTCAACGCTCTGAATGCGTCCGGCTCTGCTCATCTCTATTCTACGAATTATTCCACACCATCACTCTTCATCTCGGTCACAGCCGCCCGCCTGTCCTCGAGCTCAACAACATTGCTCGCGACTCAGCTCATGATGTTATGAATGCTCGGCGAGAACGTGATCTGGCCATCACGGAGGAGAAGCAAATGAAGTCTATCAACCAAACGCTCTTGGAAGAGAACATGCGTCTTCGTGAAGAATTGGACTACCTTTCTCGATCCACTAGACCTCCTACTTCTGCCGATGATGAATACATCAGAAGAACTGAAGAGCTTGAGCGACAGAGAAACGAGAAAGAAGCATCAGACAAAGGCAAAGGGAAAAGGCCTTGGTAAATCTGTATCTGTTCTTCCCTTAAACCTTTGTATCTATCTTTATTTTTGAAAACTCTGTAAATATTAAACTTCTCGTTTATAATACAGAAGATTAATTAAATTTCAAAAATTATATATTGTTTAAATTCTTGTTATCTCATTTCATACCTGCTTAGAATTTAAACACTCAGTTTAAATCCACATTTGAACTGTTTACTACTAATATGTGTGCGGTTATATTGTTTCCATTATATTTTGTAAGCACCTAGATTAGACTTTACACTTGAGGTGCTCTACTATTCGATAAGAGGCATGTCTACCGATATAAAATTAAAAATAATTTTAGACATGCTATTATCTATCACATAGTTGTTTATAGCCCTCATTTGTAAGTAATGATGACCAGATATAAATGGGAGGAGATTGTTAATGCTAATTTGTATGTAGATTTATATCTGCTCACACATTACAATAGTTTTATACATTATTGGCTAATTGGGCTGCGTATCAATTAGCGTGGCAACTGTGTATAGAACTTTGTCAAGAATAGTTTGTTTTATAGGACTTCACAGGTTCAGCGGAAGACCTCAGTAAAGCTTCACCAGAAGACCTGCTACAGCATCCAGCGGCAGACCTTGTCTGCACATGGTCAAGCATGACGTGTCCAGTGAAACAAATCTTAATGGATCAATTAAATTTATCCTTATCAGTTTGAATTTAAATTGAGGCATTCCCTGACATCTCAGACACGCCGAAAGTAGCTTTCCGAAAAGCAGGAAGACTTTCGTAGGCGAGCGATAAAAAAGCAGGTGAATAGGCGTCACCTCTTTGTGCAGTACCAACTCTTGCAGATCTGACATCCGGATTGACCTACTACTAGTCTCTGCAAATATCTCTGCACCCATTCCCTCCTCGATATCTGTGAAGACGAAATCTTCAAGACAACTCCATGCATTTAATGCATTCAACCTAATAGAGCTGTTACACTTCGTCTTCTCCAACGGATCTCCAGAATGCTCCAGCTATATATGCCGCCATTAAAGACTGAAGATACACACTTGAAGGAAATGCTCTGAAAATCTACTACAACTCAAAGTCTTTATACTCAGTCCATTCAAGAGATCTTAAAGAGATCAGGAAGTCCTCGACAACAACAAGAAGATCTGCATCAACACTTATTATTTAACTTCTTGTTGTTTTCATTCAAAGTTATTCTTCTGCACGAATTAAATATCTTGTTTACCCAGAGATTTAATTCCTAAAACCCCCAAACACAAGTCAATATTTTTTTACATGATCCATTGGGTATATTCCTTGTAATAGAACTAGTGGAAAACATAGTGCACTTTTAAATCCAAGGTTGACTGCCTTGGTGGTGGACGTAGCACTCTTTATAGTGTGAACCATCCCAAAATACTTGTGTTCTTCCTTTACTGCTTGTTTACTTTTGAACTGTTTATTATTTCCTTTATCTTTATCCGTAACAGCAGACTTAAGTAATCCGTCAAGTCTACCCGGTAGTCCTTGTCGGCCGAGACTTGAACTTTGTTTCCTTACAAGACTTCCGCTACTTCAATCTCCATAATAGATTGCAAGTGCTTGTTAAAAGAACTTACTTAAAAAGTTTTTATGTGTCTAATAAGCTATTCAACCCCCCCTTTCTAGCTTCTTATTGTGCCCTTTGGGTCTCACAAGGTGTTCTCATGTTTGATAGAGGCATGTCTACCGTTTTAAAATTAAAAATTCTTTTTGACATGCTACTATCTATCGTATAGTTGTTTATAGCCCTCACTTGTAAGTAATGATGACCAGATTCAAATGGGAGGAGATTGTTGTTTCTCATTTGTATTTTGATTTACATCTGTTCATACATTACATTAGTTTTATACATTAGTGGCTAATTGGGCTGCGTATCAATTAGCGTGGCAACTGTGTATAGAACTTTGCCATAGAATAGTTTGTTTTTTATAGGCTTCACAGGTTCAGCGGAAGACTTCAGCAATGCTTCAGCGGAAGACCTTCTTCAGTATCCAGCAGCTGACCTTGTCTGCACGTGTTCAAGCATGACGTGTCCAGTCACCAAAACTTAGTGGATTAATTCAAATTTATCCTTTATTAGTTTGAATTAGAATTCAAACATCCCCTAACTTCTCAGACACACCTGAAAAACTTTCCGAAAAGCAGGAAGACTTTCTCCTCTTGAGCGAAGCGGTGAGCAGGCCCGACACTTACATACCAACTATTGTAGGTCTGAAATTCTGATTGTTCACCTACCAACTCCTGCAACATCTCTGCACCACTCCCTGCTCAGTATCAGTGACGACGAAATTTACAAGACAACTCCAGGCATTTAATGCATTCAACCTAATAGAATTGTTACACTTCATCTTCTCCAACGGATCTCAAGAATGCTCCAGCAATAAATACTGCCATTAGAGACTGAAAAAAATATATAGAACAACCCGTCCTGAAATGCTCTAAAATTCTCCTACAACTCAAAGTCTTTATACTCAGTGCATTTAAGAGATCTTAAACTGATCAAGAAGTCCTCGACAACAATCAAGAAGATCTGCATCAACATTTATCTTAAGCTTCTTGTTGTTGTTCTCTTAAACTATTCTTCTGCACAATTGAATATCTTGTTTATCCAGATATTCAATTCCCAAACCCCCAAATACAAGTCAAATATTTTGTACACTATCTATTAGATATATTCTTTGTAAAAGAACTAGTGGAAAATATAGTGCACATTTTAAATCCAAGGTTGACTGCTTTGGTAGTGGACGTAGCACTCCTTATAGTGTGAACCATCTCAAATACTTGTGTTCTTCCTTTACTGTTGGTTGCTGCTTTGAACTGTTTCTTATTTCATTTACTTATCTCTTCAACTGCAAAATTGAGTATTCAATCAAGTCTACCGGCAGTCCTTAATTGGCAGACTTGAACTGTATTCCTTACAAGACGTCCGCTACTTCAATCTCCTTAATAGAATGTAAGTGCTTGTTTTAGGAACTTATACGAAATGTTTTTAAGTGTCTAATAAGTTATTCAACCCCCCCCCCCTTCTAGCTTATTATTGTGCCCATTGGGACTAACATTATCGCTTCAGCTGCAATCTTGAGTATTCAGCAAAGTCTACCGGTAGTGCTTCACTGGCAGACTTGAACTGTCTTCCTTATAAGACTTCCGCTAATTCAATTTTTTCAATAGATTGCAAGTACTTGTTTTAGGAATTTATACAAAAAGTTTTAAGTGTTAAATAAGCTATTCAACCTCCCTTCTAGCTTATTCTTGTGCCCTTTGGGACTAACAATTGGTATCAGAACCTAACTCTTCGAAAACTAGTTTTTCCAAGAATAATCTCTTGAGAGATAAGATCCAATGGCACAAACACACTACATGCTACTTACGTCAAATGCGAACCACGTCCCAATATTGGACGAAGGCCATTTCGATGTATGGAAGGATAAGGTAATGCGTTTTATGAATTTTATTGACAACAAGTTATGGAAATGCGTACTAGTAGGACGTCATGTACCAATGAAGGCAAATCTTCTGGCATCCATCACTGGAAATACTGCTGAAGTACCAAAAGAAGAATCAGAATGGACTCAGGAGGATAGAAAGCTAGTAGAGCTAGATGGTAAAGCTATCAACATCATAACTAGCTCACTAGACACCAACACTTACCAACAAGTGATCCGGTGTACTTCTGCAAAAGAGATGTGGGAAGCTTTTGCCGAATACTTGGAAGGAGACCAAGACACAACAGATAAAAGAAAATACACCTTCATCCAACAATTCGATTCATTCAAGAAGGATCCCAATGAGACGTTGAGACAAGCATACGATCGCTTCATTGAGGTAATAAATAATTATTTTTCTCTTGGTAAAACTTATGAGAAAAAGGAAATGAACATAAGATATCTAGGCTCTCTAGGTAGTCTGTGGCATGTTAAGACTACCGCCATGAAGGAATCTAAAAACTTAAACGAAATGGCTCTCCGTAGTCTTTATGCAAGTTTAAAGGTTTATGAGCTTGAAGTTTGTCAAGCTCTTGAGCAGGACAAGCAATTCCAAACCTTGTCCTTGCCAGCCATGGTTCAAGTAGAAACCCCAGTTGAAAACAAACCTTTTACTTCCTCCAGTGAAAACGATTTTCTTTCAGATGAACAATTTGCTATGTTTGTAAAAAGTTTCAAAAAATTTGCAAAATATGGATGGAAAGACACACACCAGCAACCCTTTAGAAAAACTGCTGAAAGCTCATCTAACGAAGAGCTTGTGTGTTATAATTGTAGAAAACGTTGTCACTTCGCCTCTAAATGTCTAAAGCCAAACTTCGAACCATACTGAAAGCCTTCGTATAAGAAATTTCAAAAACATAAAGGAATGCTGGCTGAAGATATTGAAGAAAAAAAGGTTGCTATATGGTTTGAGACTGATTCAGAAGAGGAAGAGGACGATTGTGAGCAAGATAACATATGCTTAATAGCTCATGATTCAGGTCCTACCTATAACTCTGAACATGAAGTCGAAATCTCACCAAGTCCCTTCGTTGAAGGGGAGATCAACTGTTAAATCTTTACTAAGGAAGAACTGCTCAAGGATAATCAAGAAATGCTTGAAGAGTTCAATTCCTTCGTATTTTATAGCCACAGACATGCTCGATTTTTACACTCCGCGTGCCATTCGGGCAAGTGTGATTCATGTCCATAGCGAAGAACCTATTGAGGAATATCTATCAGATGAAGAGATTCATGTTCCTTACCTACTCCCAGAGGGTGTGCGCTTGGTAAAAGACTACACTTTATATCTTGTATTCATCATTGTATTTGTTTTGTATTTTATTTGTATTTGAAATGTATTTGTTTTCCACGATTTCAGGTGAACGCACAGTCATATCTTCAATTATTGATAATTTCTTCAACGTACTTCGACGGTACAGCAAAGCAAAGGCAGAACTCTCGTGTCGGGGCAATGATGCTGTTGATAATGTACATCACAGGGATGATGATGATCCAACTTACAATCCAGGTCAAAAAGGCCCTCGGGTTATGGGTGCTGGAACCATTAATCCTGGTCTGCGAGCTATGGAAGTGCAGAGGAGTGAGTCGGCAAGCCTACACTGATGTATTTCACGTATTAAATTGTATTTTTTTATTATATGTATGTGTAACCTTAATGTCATAGCGATGCACAATTTTATGCAATGCACTATTTTTTTGAAAGGGCTAAATGTTTTACGATGCGCAATTAATTCAAAAGAAATTGAACATTAGCGATACATGACTAATTTAAAATAATTAGCATGTGTGAGTGATGCATGATAAATTCAAAACATCAAAATATTAGCGACGTATAACTAATTCAACAGAATCAAACGTTAGCGATGCATGATCATGTCAAAAGAAATAAACAACAAAAATGCATTTATTTCACTTAAAAGAATTAAATGCTTGCAAGAAATCATGTTATGAGCAATAAATACCAGTAGTGCACATTTTAATTCAAAAGAATCAAATGATGCATATATATAAATAATGTTATGGGATATAAATATAAGAGATGAGCAATTCAACTCAAACGAATTAATTGCTGCAAATGTACAAATCATGTTAAGAGTGATAAGTATCATAAATTTATAATTTAAGTCAAAAGAATTAAATGTTGCATGAATCATGTTAAGAGAATTTTAATTATCAGAGATGCATAATTTAAATCAAGAGAATTAAATGTTGCATCAAATCATGCTAAAAGAAAATAAATATCAAAGATGCAATGATTTAGCTCAAAAGAATGAAATGTTTGCAAGAAATCATGTTAGAAGAGAAGAAAAGATTAACTATTGGCGGCGCGTAGCTATTTAGGGGAGACACCAAATAATGTATATGCAATAAATTTGACCTGATACTAGACCAAACAAATTATATGCACATATATGTAAAAGACACAAATTTGTTTTATTTTATTTAGAAAAAAATTGTTTTTTTTCATTTATTTTGCACATTATATTTTGGGGAAGGCAGAGGCTCGTGGGCGACTGCTTTGGCTGTTAAGTGAATTGGGAGATGGGAGTTATTCGGCCTGTGAGGGGCTATCAAACAAACACAAAATAAGTGAGCTACAAGCGTAGCCTATGGATAGGTTACAGCTTTTGTTAAATTGTCAAGCAGAATGGTTGAAAAGCTCAGCAGGAACAAAAGGTCAAAGGGTGCGGCTCCTGTGGAAAGCAAAGGGGGAGCGACTCCTCATGGTGGGGAGAGGCTCCATGCCCTCCCCATTTATTCATGGACAGTTCACAATTTTTTCTTTAACAGGACGGACACACTCCGTTTATCTGAAGTCTTCTTATCGCCAAAGAAGCAACGCTAACCGTCTGTTGTTAGCCTAATGCAGGAGTAAATCTATGGCTGACTCATTTATCTCTATCACATGTCTCAAAATGTATGAGACCAGTTTGGACCGGTGGATAAGTTCCATCTGTGGGCACGAAAGGCAACGCTTTCACGAATCAAATGGGTTTCGTTGTATCATGGTTGAAGATGGTTACATATAAATTGGGAAATGCTATGCGCAGCTTCCCGCTTCTGGTCAACAAACTCTTATTTGTTTAACGTTTCCATGAATGAAATGTGTCCCACTTATGAAGAATTTTGTGCTATGACTGCTACGGGGACAGAAATTGTTGTTGATGTTCCTTCCACAACTCGCACTCCATTTATGGCTGTTAGGGAAATGTTTTTGTTTTATCCAATTGGGATCAATGGACTGATCCATGGGGATCTGCTTATTTTCCTAGTCTTTTTTCAAAGTATTAGGAAAATCGGGTGTATCTGAGGCAACGAAGAGCGGCTTTATTTCTGTGTATCTTAGGAAGGTTCTTCCTAATGGGTCCTCTTGCGAATATTGATGTTCAATAGTTGATATGGTTCTACAGGCTTGGGGACGTCGGGTAAATATCATTCCAATTGCTCTGGCCGCTACTCTGGAGGGCATTGATGCTTACTCGTCTGGCGACAAATTTTTCCTATCTGGGAGTCCAATACTAATCTATATGTGCCTTGAAGAGCATTTTAACTGAATTCATCCGCCGGTTTTATCTCATGGACGCTATGTTCCTTCTAGTTATGGGGCCATGAGGACCTATGAAAATGTATTTCGAATTGAGCGACACTAGGTTGAGCATTTTTCTCATGTCAACTCTCTGGATATCATCTGGGTAATCACTCATTGGAAAATCTAGCGATTCCACATGCATACAAGTGTATATGCACAGGTCATCTTAGCTGGTCTTCATAGAACGACTTTCTATCTACCGTATAAGATCTTACGACAATTTGGTAAGGAGCAGGTTGTACCACACCAGGATCGTCCCCTGATGGCACTGCAAAGATGTGAAGGTGATATTCCGGAGTTAATCGATGATCTGCGGGTCGGAGCGAATCTAGAAGTATCACTGCCTATGTGTTCACATAGAATATACTGTTGTCCCATATCTATCTCGACTGGGCTATTGTGATGATAGAAGAGCATTATCACATCATCAGGCGTACTCTTTGGGTCATGTTGGATCGTTCATTCACAAACGGGTTGGACGCTCCTCTGTTAGAAATTGGTGAAGATCCGGGGAGCTCGGGTCCTCCTGTTCCCGTGGTATCACGTCGGCCATCCCGACGTTTCTAGGAAGGGTACGGTGATGCTGGTGTAGGTCCCAGCAATGTAGGGAGACTCAGTAATATAATACGGTGAAGTAATGCGGCCAGTCGAAATGATGTCGCGGGACCTAGTAATACTACTGGACTTGATAATGGATATGTTGGGCAATGAAGGTAGCTTGGTGCCCCCTTGAAAGGATGATGAAGAAGCATCGAGGGTTCCTCAGAGGAGTGTTTGGTCCCAACTGAGGCGTCAATGAGAGATGGGAATTTGGTTCTCGGGGATGTTAATGACTACCGTGGAGGTTCAATGTATGGGTTAAATGTTTAGGGGATATTAATGACCACCCCTAGTGTTATTAACACGTACTCAATGGTTTTCTGTGGTAGACCTTGTATAATATTTATATTTTATGTTTTATTTATGTTATTTTTGTTTCCCATTTATATTTATATTTGCATTTACTCATACATTACATTAGGTTATATACTTAGTGGTTAAATGAGTTGCGTACCAGTTAGCGTGACAACTGTATATAGAACTTTGCCTTGTAATAGTTATTTAGACATCACAAGTTTTGGTAGTCCTCACCAGTAGACTTTGGCAAAGGCTTCACCAGTAGACCTTGTCTGCCGTCGAACAACAGTATGACATGTGTAAAGATTATCAAGATGTCCAGCTCATCATTAATTAAGAGGAATATTAATTCTAATATTTTACAATATCAATTAGAATTAAATCCTTCAAAGTTGACTCCTGAATTCAAGACATGCCTTTCTAGCTTTTCCGAAAAATGAAGACTTTCGACACCTAAATAGGACATAGTAGGCAAACAGTCTGACACGTACAGACTGTACCAACTCTTGTAGGGCCATAACCTCTATTGTCTTCCACCTGCTAGATTCAGTAACTGCTCCTCTCCATACTTCGGTCAGTTCCAGTTGAAGAAGAAGTCAACAAACAACTCGTTGCATTTAATGATTCCAACCTAATAGAGTTGTTACTCATTTCGTCTTCTCCAACAGTCTCAAGGAAGCTTGTTTATAAATTCTAACATTGAAGATTTGAAGAAATTAATGCTCTGAACTTATTCAACAACTTTAAGTCATCTTACTGAGTGCATTCTTGAGATCATAAACTGATCAACAAAGTCCTCAACAACAACAAGAAGACTGCACATTAATTGCTACTTATTTACTACATCTTGTTGTATTCATTAATTGTTCTTCAAGCACACTGAATATTATGTTTCCCACATATTCACTACCAACCACCAAACACAAGTAAAATATTTTGTACACGATCCATTAGAGATTTCAGTAATAGAACTAGTGGAAAACATAGTGCACTTTCAAATCCAAGGTTGACTGCATTGGTGGTGGACGTAGTACTCTTTATAGTACGAACCATCTCAAAAGACTTGAATTCCTTATTCTTTTGTACGTACTGTTTGATATTCTTATATGCTCTTTAACTTAATTCCTTGAGAATTAAACTTAAGTGAACATCCAAGTCTACTGGTGTTGGTCCCAAAATAGGCTCAATCTAGGTTAGAAGGGGGGGGGGGTTGAATAGCCTAGTTGTGTTTTTTTAAAAAACTTTTTATAAACACTTCTAAATGATTTCTTGAAAAGGTTTAACTAGAAGTGTTAAAGCAGCGGAAACTGAAGAGGTTCTGAACTGACTAGAGTTCTACTTAAGCATCACAGATTCAGAAGTAGTTAAGCACAAGCAGTTAATAAGAATGACAAAATAGATTAGACAGAACACAGAGTTTAGAAGTGGTTCGTACTGTGAATAGTAGTACATCCACTACCAAAGTGGTTAGCTTTGGATTTTAAAAGGTGCACTAATTTATCCACTAGGTTTATGAGTTAGATCTCTAATGGATCGTGTACAAAATGAGTTTTTAACCAAGTGTATAATGGTGAGAGGACAATCAATGATTAATTGTTATTTTCATGTGCTAAAGTAAAGAACAGTTTAACAGAAACAAACTAGATGAAGCTGAAACAAATTTAAGACGGGCAGATCTGCAGCTTCAGGAAGTTTGGTGAAGTGTTAGTTCTTGTCCTTTGATCTCTTGAATGCTTGAGTGTTGAAGATAAAGCTTGAGAGTTTAATACGCAAGAGTTTTTTTTTTCCAGATCTTCAAAACTTGAATAAATACCAGAGAGATCTTTTGGACCGTTGGACTGAGGCAGAGAGGACTGTGTCCAACGTTCTATTGCATTGAATGCAATTCGGCGCTTTGGGAGATGTAAGAACCACAGTCATCAGAGATGCAGTGAGTGCAGAGAAGACATTCCCAAATAGAGTAAGGTTTCAGATTGCAAGCGTTGCAGCTAAGAAAGTCTTCTTAGCCAAAAGGGGTAATGTCTACAGTCTTCATGTTCCAGGAGACAGTCTAGACAGTTGTCAGCATGTAGAGTTGATTTCTTTAAAGTGAAATCCGATGAAGATATTATGACTAGATATTTTCAAAAATATCTAGATAGGTCTATATGTGACATAACTCCATGATTTGGCTATTCTTGAATTTTCGCTTTTTGAGCAGACTTCAAAGTCTGCTGTTCTTCCAAGGCTGCTGAAGAAGCTTGCATAACCGCGCCTAAACTAACACTAAATAGTTCTAAACAATCTTGATTCTAAGACAGTTGCCACACTAATCGGTACGCATACCTTTTAGCCACTGTGCAATAAAATCAGAAGATGACTCAACCAAATCTAGAACTATGAGGATCAACAACTGGTATTACTTCACCAGCAGACTTAGTCTGTCCTCCTTACAAGTCTTCTGTTACTACAACCTTTTCAATAGGCTCTTAGTACTTGTTATAGGAACCCTTCACGAAAAGTTTTTAAGTGTAACTAGGCTATTAAACCCCCATCCTAGCCTAGTATTGTGCCCCTTGGGACTAACTATTGGTATCATAACTTAACTTTTCGAAAAACAAGTTTTTCCAAGATTAACCTCTTGATAGATAAAGATCCAATGGCACAAACACATTAGATGCTACCTACGTCAAATGCGAACCACGTCCCAATATTGGCTGAAGGTCATTTTGATGTTTGGAAGGATAAGATAATGCATCATATGAACTCCATTGATAATACGTTATGGAAATGCGTACTAGAAGGACGTCACGTACCAATGAAGACAAAATATTATTGCAAATGTTTGTGGTAATCCTCCAGAAGTTGCTAAAGAAGAATCTGAATGGATATAGGACGAAAGGAAGCTAGTGGAGCTGGATAGCAAAACAATAAACATAATCACAAGCTCTCTAGACACTAGCACCTATCAATAAGTGATCTGATGTACCTCTACCAAAGAGATGTGGGAAGCTCTTGTAGAATACTTGGAAGGAGACCAAGATACAAGAGACAAAAAGAAGTACACCTTCATACAATAGTTTGACTACTTCAAGAAAGATCAGAAGGAAACCCTGAGACAAGCCTACGATAGCTTCAGTGAGGTAATTAATAGTTGTTTTTTCTCTAGGTAAAACTTATGGCAAAAAGGAAATGAACATGAAATTTATAGTTTCCCTAGGTAGTCTTTGACATGTTAAGACTACCGCCATGAAAGAATCTAATAGCTTGAATGATATGACTCTTCGTAATTTGTATACAAGTTGGAAGGTTTATGAGCTCGAAGTTAGTCAAGCTCTAGAGCAGGAAATGTAGTTCAAAACTCTTTCCTTGCCAGCCATGGTACAAGAAGCAACTCCAGTTGATGACAAACCTTCCACTTCCTCTAGTGAAAATGATTTTCTTTTTGATGAACAATTTGCTATGTTTGTAAAACGTTTTAAGAAATTTGCAAAATTTTGTAGAGGACACACACCAGCAGCCTTTCATAAAAACTGCTGAAGCCTCATCTAACAATGAGCTTGTGTGTTATAACTATATAAAACCTAATCATTTTACTTCTACATGTCCAAAGCCAAAATTTGAAGCATATCGAAAATCTCCTTATAAGAAATTTCAAAAACAAAGAGGTATGTTGGCTGAGGACATTGAGGAAAAGCAGGTTGCTACATGGTTTGATACTGATTCAGAAGAGGATGAGGACGATTTTGAGCAAGCCAAGATATGCTTAATAGCTCAAGAATCAAGTCCCACCTATGAATCTAAAAATGAAGTCAAGATCTCACCTTCTCCTTGTGAAGAGGTTGAGAACAACTGTGAGAACTTCAGTATGGAAGAACTGCTTAAGAGTAATCAATATATGTATGAGGAGTTCAACACCTTCAGGAAAGCCTATGTAAAGCTTGAGAAGAACTATGAAAATCTTGGTGCTGAGAAATCTGTGCTGGTAGTTGAGGTAAAAACTCTCAATAGATGTCAGAAGGAGAGTATCAAGTTAAAAAGGGAAAACAAATTGCTATTTGACAAAGTTGAGTACCTAGTTGAGAACATCGAAGGGCTAAACCAAGAGAAAGAGAGATTACAAAAGACCATTGACTCCTGGAATAGCTATAAGGAAACCTTTAAAGGAATCCTCTCAAGCGAAAAGCCAAGATTTGTGTGTTGATCTTTCCTTCTCCTAACAGACCTTTGTTAACAAAGGTAAACATGGACTTGGCTGTACCAGTGTTCCATACGTTTACCCCAAGGCTCACAAAGGGAAAGCCAAAGTAGTTGCTTCTGATGAGAAGCTTGTTAAAGGTGCAACAAAGAAATCGAAGTCTACCGACAATAGCTATGCTAAGGAAAAGTCTGCTAGGCGGAAGATAAATGAAATCTCTGTTGGTAGATATCAAGTTTTTCAAAGCAAAAGCCAAGGCTCCCAAGCTTGGTGATGTTAAACTTAAGAGAATTCTGGTGGATGCTCCTAAGTCTCCTAACATTAGATCAGCCAAGGCTAGGTCTGCTGTTAATACACCAAGCAACACTTACAAGAAACCTCTCAAGCCTACTGTTAACAAGCCTGTTGAACCTAAGAGTGTTGATGGAAAGAAAGAAAGTCACAAGCACTCTACAGCATAAGCAGATCAAAGTTCTCCATGGAAATTTCACCTTTGCAACTCTTGCAATTGTCTAGGCCATCTGGCCCCTGATTGCCTACTAATTCACCCCGAATCTGAGAGACCTAGTTCTCTCAATGTTAGGCATGTATGGGTTCCAAAAGATTGCTAATGAATAGGACCTGAAAGAAAATAAGATGGACCTTTTTCCTTGATTTTTTCAGGTTTGCTTCATGGCTATAGATTCAGAAGATAAGGACATCTGGTACCTTGACAGTGGCTGTTGAAGGCACATGACAGGGAACAGAAGTCTACTTTCAGATATAGCTGAAGCTAATGGTCCGATGGTGATATTCGGCGACAATGCAAGAGGGGAAACAATTGGGTATGGCTTAAAGCACAATCTGTTGAACATATCCCAATTTTGTGACAAGGGTCTTATCTGCCAATTCTCCTCCAACCAATGTCTCATCAAAGATAGTGAATCCTTCTCAACTCTGTTGATCGGCAATAGACAAGGAAACGTCTATGTCGTGGACTTAAACATACTTGGACGATCCACTAGCCTTTTCCTAGTTCCCAACAACATTTGTGACAACAGCTGACTCTAGCTCAAACGTCTCCGTCACCTCAACCTCATGTACCTCCCCAAGCTCTCCAAACAAGGGCTTGTCAAAGGTCTACCTACGGTGTCCGCCGACCAGGACAGAAGTCGTAAAGCTTGTCAACTAGGAAACCTTTCCAAGTCTTCCTTCAAGAGCAAACATGTAATGTCAACTTCCAGACCTCTTCAACTTCTGGAGATGGATCTCTTTGGACCAATCACTACTTTCAGTATCTCTGGAGAAAAGTACTCACTTGTAGTAGTTGATGACTACTCGAGATTCACTTGGATTGAAACAATGACATCAAAGGATGAGACATAAATTCCTGCAGGGTGCCATCCCTGTTTCTCCAAAAAAATAAAAAATAAAAAAAAAAGATCTTGTCAACGAGCTTTTCAGAAGACTTCAAACTCAAAATCTTGAATACATAAGTGACATCAGGTCAGGCAACGACACCGAATTCAAGAACAACGGTGTTGAAATTAAGATATTGTGATGACTACGGGTTCGGCCACAACTCGTAAAACCATAGAATATTACTTGCTTGCGTTATGCATGATTTCATACATTCATATTCATCATAAGTATGTTAACTTAACTCATTCACATGCTTAGATTCAATAGCATGTTCGTTGACATCGTTTTCTATGCTTGTATGCATCTTTCCTACACGATATGCTTTGAAACTTGGGTTTATGATTTATGTTGGATGCACATGTATAAATGTTAGAGGTCATTCATAACATCATTAACATGATTTAGATGTTGATTGAATGCTTGTTGCATCGTCGGTTTGATTGCTCGTTTGCTTCTAGTTGTTAACCTTCTTCGTTTGGCCTTTTCGGTTGTTGTTCGGGAGTGGTCTTCTTGAGTTCTAGACCATCTTTGAGTGAGGTTTGAACCCTTAAAGATTTGGTTATGTTTTGGAGACCTTTAAGATTGAATTCTAGAACTTTTTGGCTTGGGAGGACTTGAGGTTGCATGGGGGAGAGACCTAGGCCGAGCAAGGGAGAAACAAAATTGGTAAGGGTTAATTCCAGGAGCATGCGCTCACTTCAAGAAGACACCATGCGACCGCATGGTGTCCTGTCCCTGTTACGAGAATTTTTGCTTGTTTCACCCATTTACCTATCCTAACCCTACCCAAACCCAACCTAACCCACTCCTAAACCTTCCTAACTACCTTGGGTTATATCCTAAACATCTAATTGAGTTTTAGAGGTGGATTATTGGGGTTAATCAAGGGGAAACAACTATATCAATTTAAACCAAACCCACTTACTTTCTAACCCTTATAAACAACAAACACTTCACTTAAGCTTTCATTTTCTGCCTATCTTTCTAAAAAACGTGGAGAGCTTCTTGGAGAGCTTGAGAGGGAGTCTTCTAGGGTTTCTTGAGAGCCCATCCTCGGAATCCATAGCTAGAGACCTCCATTGCACAATCCAAACCATAGATTTGAAGAGGAGCTTGAGGAGAGCAAATCCCACCGATTGGAATTTCAAATTTGTAGCTTGAAGGGCTGGTTTGAAGTAAGTTGCTACATCTCTTCCTCTTTCTTTTTGGATGAACTTGCTTGAAACCTTGATTAGTATGATATTCACGTGTAGAGTAGTATATTCATCCATTCTATGTGATTTATTCATGTTTTGAGAGCATGATTGGGAAGGTGACTTGAATGGGTATATGCCTAAATGGGAGTTTTGGTTGGATGAACTTGCTAGTGACCATGACTAGGATGATATACATATGTAGTGTAGTATATTAATCCATTCTATGTGATTTATTCATGTTTTGAGAGCATGATTGGTGAAGTGACCTAAATGGGTTTATGCATAAAAATGTGATTTTGCTTTATGTTGCCTAATTAAGTGTTTTATTGAGATTATGTGGGTTTAATGAGCTTGGGAATATTGTCATTGATGATAGTCATGAATATAGCAGGGTATTGTAGGCCATGCTTCTATGCCCTAATTTTTGGAAAGTGTAGATTGGACTCAACAGAGTCAACCTTTGGGTTAGTATGAACTTTAGGAACTATAATCTTAAGTCCTACATAATTTGGGGTTGATTTGATGGAGGTTAAGCCTCCAAGAATTTTTGAAGTGTATGAAGGACACTTGATTATGAGAGCTAATATCATTCTCTAATTTGAATTTATGCTAGTTGTGAATGAAATGCATGACTAGTTTGATGGTAGAGTATGTGCCTACTTGTTTTTGAGCATATGAGTATATATTACTTGTGCTTGGGTTTTGAGTCCAGCTGGAGTCGGTTTGTTGAATCTTTGGTGGGACGATGCATCGTCTTCACGAATTGTGGGATTCGTGATTGCGATGGATCGCCGTGCCGGGTTGCACACACCCCTCCATCGATGGCCACGGTGGGGAAGTAGTTTATCTTAGTTGTAGTAATACACATGACTTTGATAACTATGGAACTCGAGCAGGGATTGTCTCGGGGACGTCGATATCCACGAAAAGGATATCGAGGACACATAAAGGTTTGCACGTGTTTTTGCAGGAGCGACACGACGAAAAGAAATAGTAATGGTATCATATCTCTTTTATATGAATTGACTCACAAGTACTTATATGTGAATAATGTGCTTTGTGAATGTGATATGATATGATGGTTGAGATGGTTTAGTACATTGTTATACTTTATGGATAACATGATGTTTAAGGTTGTTAAGCATAAATGCCTTAACATGGATTTTGTTGAAATGTTATATTATGCCAATAACATAAATTATTATTGTTAAGCATAAATTCCTTGACATGATTTTTAATGAAATGTTATACTATGATGATAGAATGATTTATTATTGTTGAGGATGATGCCATGATAGGAAGTTATGTTTAGTAACTTACTAAGTCATTATGACTTACTCCTATTTGTTGATTGTTTTCCCTAGATCCGAGCTATGCTAGCGGGTCGAAGTGATTGCCGAGTTTGTTGGTGAAGTTTTCTTTTGGCAAGGTTGCTACCTATTAGTTTAGTTAATTTTCTTTTGGCAAGGACGATGGGAAAAGTGAAGTTACGTAAACTTCATGTTGGGTAGCAAGTTCATTTGTGGTTGTGATATTTGTACTTATGATTATTAGTACTTATTCTTTTGGTAGCCGACTTGTGTTAGTCGCACTTGGTGATTGTTGATGATTATGTTTTAGTTATGTATATTGATGGATAAATTATCATGTTTGTTCTCCGGCATGTTTTTAGCCATTGAGTATGTTAGACTAGAGTCCTAGACTTAGTGTAATGTTGGGTTCCGGCTGTAACGTCGCCGATGACTTGGTTTATTTGTTGCTATATATTTATATTGCATGACAGGGAGTTTTGCTTTACGTGCCCAATGTTGCGGCACGTGCGTCGGATTTTTGGACCGAGAGATTAATTATCTCTTTGGTTGTATTTAGTTTGAGCTTGTTAGCTCAGGCGCCACTATGTAATTATGTTTCGCTTCCGCATGTGTTGAAGTTGTTGGCGTATTGTCGTTATGGCCTTACCCATTATTTGTTATTTGCTTGTTGTTACTTGTTTCCCGACGGCACGACCTTATGATTTCGTCTTGGGATCCAGGTCGGGTCGTCACATAACTTCTCTGCTATCGAGACTCCTTAACAAAATGGTGTAGCTAAACGAAAGAACAAAACACTTATTGAAGTAGCAAGAACTATGCTGGCAGAAGCTAAACTTCCTAAGTACTTCTGGGTAGAAGTCGTCAACTCTGCTTGCTTCACCCAGAATCTCTATATGAAATATGCAGAGGAAGAGCCCCAAATGTATAATTTTTAAAAATATTCGGCTATAAATGTTTTATTCTTTATAATGGAAAAGAATATAGAGGTAAATCTGATTCAAAATCAGGTCGAACAATTTTTTTTGGGCTATTCAAATCATTCAAAAGAATTTCACATTTTTAACAAAACAACTTTGAGAATTATTGAATCTGTGCATGTTACTTTTTATAAATTTGATGTATTAGAGCCATGGGTGGCTTCAAATCATGCTAATGATTCTGATGATGCTGAAACAGGTACAAATCAAGATTCTAGTTCTTCATCTCCACAGAATCCTCCAATTCCTCTGAACCCAACGCCAGCAGACTTCAACCCTACTGGTGCCTCCTCAAACTCTTCTGTTGATCCTGAACCCATCGCTTCTGTTTTACGTCAAACACTTTTGCAGATCACCATCCTTCTACTTCATTAGAAAATAAAGGTCACGAAGAACCAATCTCTTCTAAACCTAATTTTGGTGAAACATCTTCTCTATCTACTCCCGAATTCTTAAGGAAAGAACCCACTAGAAGTTATCTTCCTCCAGCAATTAGAGAAGAAAGAGGTCACCCTATCTCTCAAATCATTGGTGATCTCAAAACAAGAGTTCCTATGAGAAGAAGTGTTCGAAATGAGACTATGTTTGCATTCGCATTCTAATCTGAGATCGAGGCAAAGAAGATTGATGAAGCTATTGAAGACCACTACTGGATTGAAGCTATAAAAGAAGAGCTGAACCAGTTTGAAAGATGCAAAGTGTGGAGGTTAGTTCAAAGGCCAACTGGTCATCCAGTTATAGGCACTAAGTGGGTGTTTAGAAACAAAAGAGATGAAGATAGAAATGTTACAAGGAACAATGCTAGGATGGTTGCTCAAGGCTACCGACAAAAAGAAGGAATTGACTTCGATGAAATGTTTACACATGCTGCTATGTTAAAGACAATCAGACTCTTTCTAGCTTATGTGTCATTCATGGACTTCAAAGTGTATCGGATAGATATGAAGAGTACCATTCTCACTGGTGATCTTCAAGAAAGAGTATAGGTTGAAAAGCCTCCCGGTTTTGTCATCAAAGACAAAATGGATCAAGTATATCGACTCAAGAAAGTACTCTATGGTCTCAAACAAGCTCCCAGTATGACACTCTATCCAAGTTCTTAATTGAACTAGGTTTCGTGAGAGAAAGAATAAACACCACTCAGTTAATTCTTAAGCACAAAGGCTATTCTCTTTTGGTACAGATCTATGTGGACGACATCATCTTTTGATCAACCAATGAAAGCATGTGCAAAAGATTAGAGAAGCTGATGTAAAGCAAGTTTGAGATGAGCATGATGGGAGAGCTCACTTTCTTTCTAGGACTTCAGATCCAATAGACTTTAGATGGAATCTTCATCAGCCAAACCAAATATGCAAAGGAACTTATCAAGAAATTTGGTCTTGATTCAGCTAAAGGATTCGAGACACCAATGTCTACCGACTGCCATCTTGACAAAGATGAAAAAGGAAAGCAAAAGAATGTGAGCAAGTATCGAGGAATCATAGGTTCACTTCTTTACCTTACTGCCAGTAGACCTGATATAATGTTTGTTGTTTGTGTTTGTGCTAGATTTTAGGCAAATCCAAGGGAATCACATTTGCTTTTTGCTAAACGTATCATCAGATATGTATCCACAACAAATCTGGGTATTTGGTACTCAAGAAGGAACAACTTTGATCTAGTTGGATACTCAGATGCAGACTATGTAGCCTGCCTAGTGAGCAGAAGACGCACCAGTGGGACCTGTCAATTTCTTGGAAATAGATGTGTCTCATGGTCATGAGAGAAGCAAGGCTCAGTTGCAAATCCAACCACAGAGGCAGAATACATTGCTGCCAGTAGTTGTTGCTCTCAACTACTTTGGATGAAACAACAACTAGTGGACTACAACATCAAGACAACAAATTGTCCAATCATATGTGACAACACTTAAGCAATTTCAATTTCAAAGAATCCAGTGATGGACTCAAAGACAAAGCACATTGATATTCATTATAACTTCCGCAAAGATCATGTGGAAAAAGGTAACATCAGTATGGAATACATTCCAACTGAACATCAATTGGCTGACATACTTACCAAACCACTGAATACTACCAGGTGAAATCAAACCCTAAATCTGACTCATTCAAGAACAAGGGCAAGGTTACAAACCCTGAGGAAATTATCGCACCAGACGCGTTGATAAACCTTCATGGGCTTCCTACAATTGTATATCTGCTTGGGATGTGTATTGAGTTGGACTCGGTCCGCACTTTTGTTGCTAGAGCAATAATGTGCGAAGACATGGACACTTCAGGGATTCTCCCCCACTTTCTGCTCAATGATACTGCCTATAGCAATGTGCTTGCTCAGGAGTTCTACAAGAGGATGGAGATAGATGTCAAAGCTCTCTTTTCCGTGCGAGGATGGATTCATGGATGACCTTTTACCCTCACTGCCCGTGCTATTTCTACAGTGATTGGGGTACACTATGGAGGCAACGTTGAGTTGTGTACTGCTAAGGCTAAAGCTGCCTGGTAAACAATGAGAGGAGCAGATACTTCAAGGGAACCTCAAGGAAAGATGCAGTGAAACATCTTTCCCTTGGGTGACTATTGCTCAATCCATATGCTGGACAAGTCATTTCATTTCAAGAATGGCTCTCATGATGTCCTCACATCTCAATAGCCCATTCTCTCAAGTGTCATCCACTTAAGAATTAAACTGAACTATGGCGCCCTCATCTACAAAGAGCTATGTGACCACGTCTCTTTTCTCCAGGCCAGTCCCTGCAACAAGCGGCCTTTTGTTCGGCTGATCAACGCCCTTCTAAGGGACACTCCAGAAATCAACTATGATGTTGAGTCAGTTGAGCTAAAGAAGGAGACAAAGGACAACAAATTCACTGCTACCTTCCTCAATAAGTTCTTTGAGAATGAGAACAAGCGGACACAGCAGAAAGGACTCTCCAAGATCTCCGCTTAGATGGTTTCTCTGCCCTCCCACTTGATCACTAAGCTCTGTAACATGGTTGCATATGATGCTACCAGAGTAGCAGCCCGTGCTGCTAGGCACGCAGAGAAGGAGAAAAGGAATAATCCTGCTGGCACTACTCTTGCCAGGGATATCCTTATAGAGTCAAAGCTACTGGTCGATGAATCTGATCTTCTGGTCAAGCGCATTGAAGCTAAGAAGGCTAGGAAAGTTGTTGGCTTCTTTCCTAATGAAGCTGAGCTCATTGCCAAGCAGAAGGAATCTTCTAAGGAAAGGCACGAAGCAAAAATTGAGGAAATACAGGCTGAGTAGATTCGAGACCAAATGCAGGAGAGAAGGCTAAGAAAGCTATTGATTCGAGCCCAAACCATCATCTCCCAAGCCAACTCAAGCCCCTAAAAGAAAACCCACTTCTGACTAACCCTCACCCAAGCCCAAACGCAGGAGATTGCGTAATGGCCTCCCTACCCAACCACTAGCAGTCTTTACCATCTCTGTCGATGAAGCGTCTTGATCCCCTTTCCATCCGATAAGGAATAAAAGGACGTCTGCTGGTAACCTTTCATCCAACTCTTCTGATATCCCATCTTCAACCATTCCTACTGAGTGATCTACTTAGGAGGGGCCAACCCTTCCAGAGGAGCCTACCTAATCACCTAACCAAGCACCTCATCACCCCCTATCACTTCACAATCCAAACCAAACTCATCCATTCCCTACATCCTCATACCCTAGTACCCCCCATCCTATCCTCTACTGCTACAAAGTTCATCGTTGAACTTTTATCATTAGCAGACCTCTTCCCCAAACCTACTCCCCTGAAACCAAACCCAAAACCAAAAAGACCAGAAGACCCTTCATATCCCCCTCCTTCCTTCTAGTTCTTAACTAACCCAATCCCTACCTCTTCGAATTTCTGTGATCATTCACACACAGACGTTGAATTTCCTCCAACCCCTCATTCTTCACCCCTCGAACCATTTCTTCCTTATCCACCCCTATTTTACCATCATCCGACTCTTCTTCCTCAACCTCCATATCTACCACTCCACCCCTCCAGCAGCCCTTCTAACCTGTTGTTACTGCTACTTCTTCTGTCTACACTTCATCTCCTGAAAAGCCAGTCCAAGTAGACCTCACCTCCATTCCCTCTACTTCCAACCTGGAAACCGAAGACATATCAAGAAGATTGGATGCTATCTATACCAGACTTGGAGAACTCACCAGTGTCTCTATGGCTGCTGCTGAGATTGTACCATCCTCATCCAAGGCTGTTTCTAGGAATACCAACATCCTCCGCCAATTTCAAGAGGATGTTTGGACAAGATTTGGAGTGGTCAGGCATGAGCATACCGACCCAAAGATCAACATGGAAGCTTAGAGGAAAGAAACTGTATGCCTTATCTCCGCTCTCTTCAAGCAGCTCTTCAATGCTATAAATCCACCTTGGTCACGGCCGTCCTCTAGTTCTAGAGCTTAACGAACAAATTCTACTAGCAACTGAGGCACAACAAGAAGCTGAGCGAGAACGTGATATGGCCATCACATAGGAGAGATGAATGTGGTGTATGAGCCAAGTTCTGATGGACTAGAACAATAAACTTCGTGAAGAACTTGACTATTGTTCTCCATCCGTCAGACAACAACATTCAAAAGAAGAATACACCAGAAAAGTTGAAAAAATAGAGCGTCAATGCTGAAAACAGGAAGCAGTAGACAAAGAAAACAAAGGAAAAGGAAAAAAGGTCATGGTAACTTGTATCTTTTAAAACCTTTATCCTTTGTATCTATCCTTTTTGAAAACTTTGTAAATAGTAAACTTCTTGTTTGAAATACAGAAGTATATTGGTTTTCAAAAATGTCTTTCTGTTTAAATTTCATGTCCTTTATATTTCATTCATATGCTTAGAATTTAAACTTATAATTTAAATTTATTTAAATTGTTTACTCTAATCTTTCTTGTGCTTGCTATTCAAATCTTTTATGTTATAAGCACTTTGATTAGTTTTTACACTTGAGGTGTTCTTTAATAATAGACGCATGTCTGCTGTTATAAAAATTTAATCTATTCTGATATGTTATTATCTATCCATAAGCTTTCATAGCCCTCATTTGTAAGTAATGATGACCAGATGCAAATAGGTGGAGATTGTTGTTTCTCATTGATATTTAGATTTGCATTTGCTCATACATTACATTAGGTTGTATACTTAGTGTCTAAATGGGATACGTACCAGTTAACATGGCAACAGTGTATAGAATTTGGCTTGGAATAGTTATTTAGACTTCACAGGTTTCGGTAGTTCTCACTAGAAAACTTTGGCAAAGGCTTCACCAGCACCCTTCACGAGTAGACCTTGTCTACATTCGATCAACAGTATGACATGTATAAAGATTTTTAATATGTCTAGCTCATCATTAATCAAGAGGATTTTTAATTCATATATTTTACAATATTAGTTTGAATTAAATCCTTCAAAGTTGACTCATGAATTCAAGACACGAGTTTCCAACTTTTTCAAAGAATGAAGACTTTCGACACCTAAACAGCACAGAGGAGGTACATAGTCTGACACGTATAGACTCTACCAACCCTTGTAAGCCTGCAACCTCTATTGTCTTTCACCTGCTAGATTCAATAACTGCTCAGCTCCATATTTCGATCAGTTCCATTTGAAAAAGAAGTCAACAAACAGCTCTTTACATTTAATGCATCCAACCTAATAGAGTTGTTACTCACTTCATCCTGTCCAACGGTCTCAAGGAAGCTTGTAAATAAAATTTTCCATTAAAGACCTGAAGAAATTAATGCATTGAACTTATTCAACAACTTCAAGTCATCTTACTCAATGCATTCAAGAGATCATAAACTGATCAACAAAGTCCTCAACGACAACAAGAAGACTCACATTAATTGCTACTTATTTACTTCATCTTGTTGTATTCATTAACTGTTCTTCAAGCATAGTTAATATTCTGTTTCCCAGATATTCACTACCAACCACCAAACACAAGTCGAATATTTTGTAGATGATCTATTAGAGATTTCTGTAATATAACCGTGGAAAACATAGTGTACTTTCAAATCCAAGGTTAACTGCTTTGGTGGTGGACGTAGTACTCTTTATAGTACGAACCATCTCGAAATACATGTCTTCATTATTCTCTTGTACTTACTGTTTGATATTCTTTTATGCTCTTTAAATTATTTCCTTGAGCATTAAACTTAAGTGAATAGCCAAATCTATTAGTAGTGCTTCACCAGTAGACTTAGTCCGTCCTCCTTACAAGCCTTCCGCTACTGCAACCTTTTCAATAGTCTGTTAATACTTGTTATAGGAACCCTTCATGAAAAGTGTTTAAATGTAACTAGGCTATTCAACCCCCTCTCTTCTAGTATAGTATTGTACCCTTTGGGACTAACAGTTATGTAGTGGTCTTTCTTCCCGTTTGTGAAGGACCATGTTGTATTGTTATAGTACATGTAATGTATCTCTATTGTGAAGGAGGAGCCTTTTTTGTATGAAAGACCGTACCCTATGTTTGTTGCTATTAAGGGTTCCAATCTTAAGCTCTCGCAATGATGCTATGATATTTCTGTGGTCAAAGAGGAGCCTTCTATGTGTGTTAGACTATACCCTATGTTTGTTGTTGTCAATTGTTTCAATCTCAAACTCTCGTAGTAATGATGCGATACTTGTGTGGTGAACAACAAACCTTCTATGTGTGTTACACCACACCCTTAGGCTAACTACGCTCCTCGCTGAGAGGCTCATGTGTATGTAGTTCTGGCCCTATTAGGGGACCAACGACCTATTATGTCAAAACTATATACTATATATACTGTATGTTTAAGACTATATGCTGTAGACTGTAAACTATACATTGTATGTCGTATGATGTAGACGGTACGTTGTATACTGTATGTCGTATGTTGTACGATGTATGTTGGAGACTATGCAAGAGATTTTTCTCTCTCTTCTTTTCTCTTGGTTCTTCTTTTTTTGTATGCTCTAACTTTTGCCTAGGTCACCCTTTTGGGTTTTCGACCTACCGAGCCCTTATTTCTCCTTATTTTTTTTTATTTTTTGGTTTTCTCTAAGTTTTGCCTAGGCCGCCCTTTCCAATTTTCAACCTAGCGAGCCGAAGAAAGAGATAAAGTATTTGATCCATTATAATATACTATATTAGCACTACCCTGGCTTATGCATAATATCGTTTAAGTTTATCCATGTTGAAGGTGTGAACCAGATCTTCCCCATCTTAGTTTCTAAGGAATATTGCGCCTTCTGACTGTATGTGTATCACTATGTATGGATTCATCCATGGAGATTTCAACTTTCCCCTACTGTCAATGTAACTTGGGGGTTTTTCTCGAAGTACAAGATCACCCACTTGAATATTTTGGCCTTTTGACCTTTTTGTTAAATGCTCGGGTGATTCTTCTTTGATACGCTTGAGTGTGTTCTAAAACCAGTAGTTGGCGTTCATCTAGGAGATCCAACTCATCATGTCGTTGTCTGAGCCAATCAATCTCGGTCATGTCTGCTTCCATCATTATTCTTAATGAAGGAATTTCAATTTCAATCGGTAATACGACTTCCATGCCGTAGGCTAAGGAATATGGTGTCGCCCCGGTAGGTGTGGGAACCGATGTGAGATATCCCCAAAGGGCTAATGGTAGTTTATCAGGTTAGTCCCTTCCGATTTCAGCCATTTTTCTGATAATGTTTTCAAACGTTTTTTTAGTCGCTTTAACTGCCCCATTGGCTTGTAATCGGTAAGGTGAAGACTTGTGTCGCTGTACTTCAAATTTATCTAGTAAGATATTAACTGTTCCTTGAAAATGTGTACCATTGTCAAAGATCATCTCAAATGGTACGCTATAACTGTATATGATGTTGGTTCTGATGAACTGTGCCACTTTCTTGGCATTCAATATTCTGTAGGAGGCTACTTCTACCCATTTGGTGAAGTAGTCGATGGCCACTAAAACATATTCATGTCCATTTGATCCTTTGGGGTGCACTTGTCCTATGACGTCGATTCCTCAGGTTGAAAAGGGCCAAAGAGAGATTGAATTGCAGAGTATATTTGGAGGCACGTCGATATGATCTTAGCGAGCTCGAGTTTGGATGAGACATGTGATGACTGGTTCGAGAGTTGGAAGATTCAAGCAAGGATGATCAAGCATGAAGAGTTCGTGATTGAACAAAATATCAAGTGTCAAAGAAATCAAATGATGTCCTTTAAATGCCTAAAGTATGATTGGAAGATTCAAGAGTTCTATACAAACTTAATTCATGGATTTATTGGAGATTCAGGTTATTACAATGCCTACTCTACAAATTCAAACATGCATTGTGAAGCCTTAGATTTCATGGATGATGCCTTGAAGACTCGAGAAATGTTTGTTAATGTCATACAATGACTTTGGAAGTTTTTAACGCCTAAAGGAAGACTTTAGGGGGCCAAAATGCAACTTTGAAAATTAGGCCTTTTCAAAAAACGGGATTTGTAGATTTTCTTTATTTTGGAGGATTTATGTTTCTTAAATAGATTAGGCAACTTACCTAATTGTTGCCTAGATAGTTTAGGTAAGTTGAGTAGTTTCCTAAGTGGATTTTAGGTAGTTTCATAAGTTGATTCTAAGTAGTTTCCTAAGTTGATTCTACTTAGACTTTTCCTTTTTACTTTTAGGTTTAGGATTCACAACCCATATAATTAAGGGTTGAGGCTTATTGTTTTGTAGACAACTTTCTGATTATTGATTAATATAGTTTTTTAGTGTTTTTCAAAACCTCCTTGTTCTTCATTGAACTTGTGATTATTTGGTGAGAGGCTAAGTAATCGAAACCCGAACTTATCAATAGGATATTTATCCCTATTGTGGCGTTCTTCATTATACCAAGATTCGTGTTCGTCTCATAATTGGATCGCAAAGTACCACGTTCAATAACAGTGTAAAACCCTAGTTTATTGCATGCTCATTTATTGCATGAGTTCATACATTCATAATCATCATTAGTATGTTAACTTAGCTCACTCATATGTTTAAAGTCGATAGCATGTTCATTGACGTCGTTTGAGATGCTCTTATGCACCTTTCCTTCACGGGATGCTATGAAACTCGGGTTTATGATTTATATTGTAAACACATGGATTAATGTTAGAGGCCATTCATAACATCATTAACGTGATTTAGATGTTGGTTGAATGCTAGTTGCATCGTCGGTTTGGTTGCTAGTTTGATTCCATGGTTAACCCTTCTTCGTTTGACCTTTTCGGTTGTCGTTCGGGAGTGATCTTCCTAAGCTCTTAGCCTTGTTTGAGTGAGGTTTGAACCATTAATGTTTAGGTTTTGATTTGTAGTCCTTTAATGTTGAATTCTAGACCATTTCGTGCATTGGAGGACTTGAGGGTACAAGGGGGAGATACCTAGAACAAGCAAGGGAACAAAATGGAAGATTTGAGAAATCAGGCACAAAACGCTCGCTTGGTGGGGAGGCATGCGACCGCATCCTCCCCAGATTCTAGTTACGGGATTTCTGCATTATTTCAACATTTGGCCAACCTAACCCTACCCAAACCCAACCTAACCCACCTTAAACTACCCTAGTTCGTCCTACCTATCCTCCATTGCATGTTCAACAAGTTTTGAGAGTCTTTGGGTGCATGCAAACCACTTGGCATGTAGAGACATCCACATGCACAAACATGCGTTGGACACCTTCTCCCACCCCACTTTAGCCAAAGATTGACCAAATGCCTCCACTAAGCCATCCTATTCAGCCATCTTCTCCAAAAAATGTGGCTGATCATATCTCTAAGGTTAGAGAGGTTTTCTTGAAGGTTCTTGAGTGATCAACAATGGTGGCCAAGTCTTGAGGAGGCCATTTCCAAAACCCAACCATAGAAGAGAAGAGGAGGTCAAGGAGAACACATACCCACCTTTGCATGGTCGTTTTGTTCAACTTGTAGGGCTGATTTAAAGTGACTTACAACATCTCTTTCTATTTATTTTAGCCTCATTGACCCTCGGGAAAACAATCTTGCTATATGAGGACAATGAGAGCACTTAGGACTTTGTAGAGATGCCATGTTCTAGTATATGTTATATGATGAATTTTTGGTTGGATGAGCATGTTAGAAACCATGATTATGATGTTATTTATGTGTAGTGATGTATGATAAATCATTCTATCTTGTTGGTTAAGTGTTGGGAGCATGTATGATGAAATGGTTAGGCTTGTAGAGATGCCATGTTCTCGTATATGCTAAATGATGAATTTTGGTTGGATGAACAGATTATGAACAGATTGTAAACCATGATTATGATGTTATTTATGGGTAGTAATGTATGATAAATCATTCTATCTTGTTTGTTTAAGTGTTGGGAGCATATTTGATGAAATGATTAGGCTTGTAGAGATGCCATGTTTCACTATATGCTAGATGATGAAATTTAGGTTGGATGAACATGTTGTAAAGTATGATTATGATGATATTCATGTGTAGAGATATATGATGAATTATTCTATCTTGTTTGTTTAAGTGTTGGGAGCATATTTGATGAAATGGTTAGACTCATATTTGATGAAATAGAAAGAATGAATATATATGCCTTGTTTGTGACTTCTATTCTATGTTGACTAGTTAATTGTTTGAGTGGAGTTTTATGGGTTTAATAACCTTAGTAAACAGATTTTAAAGTATGTTTATGATGATATTCAAGGATAGAGATATATGATAAATCATTCTATCTTGTTTGTTTAAGTGTTGGGAGCATGTTTGATGACTTGTTAATGAGTATATATGCCTAACTTGTGACTCTGATTCTATGTTGCCTACTTAAATGTTTGATTTGGGGTCTTATGGGTTTAATGACCTTAGTAACCTATTTATTCATGTTAGTATGGACATAGGAGAGTATTGAGGCCAATGGCTTCTATACCCTAATTTTTGAAAGATTGATTATGACTCAACGGAGTTGACCATTGGGTTAGTATGACATTAAGGAGTAATATGCCTAAGTCCTACGAATTTTTGGTTAGTATTAATGGAGGTTAAGCCTCAAAGAATTTTAAAGTGTATGAAGAACACTTGATAATTAGAGTCTTGATTTTATCTCTAATGTGATTATGTGTTGTAAAGTAAAAGCATGACTAGATGATTGTTGAGTACATGCCTACTTATTTGAGCATATGAAAATGTATTACGTGTGGTTGAAGTTTGAGTCCAGCTGGAGTCGGTTTGTTGAGTCTTTGGGCAGGACGATGTATCATCTTCACGAATTGTGGGATTCGTGATTTTGATGGATCGCCGCGCCGGGTTGCACACACCCTCTATCGATGGCCACGGTAGGGAAGTAGTTGATCTCAGTTGTAGTATGGAAACATGATTTTGATAACTATCGGAACTCGAGCGGGGAAATGTCTCGGGGACGTCGATATCCACGAAAGGGATATCGAGGACACATAAAGGTTTTGCACGTGTTTTTGCAGGAGCGACACGACAGAAAAATGGTAACGGTATCATATCCCTTTTTGTATGAATTGACTCACGAGTGCTATATGTGAATAATGTACTACGTGAATATGATACAATATGAAATGATGGTTGAATGAATTAATGAAATGTTATACTTGTTGATAACATGATACTCGAAATTGTTAAGTATGGATATCTTGACATGATTATTTATGAAATGTATAGTATGCCAATAGCATGAATTATTATTGTTGAGCATGATGCCATGACAGGAAGTTATGTTAGTAACTTGCTAATTCTTTATGACTTACTCCTATTTGTTTTGATTGTTTTCCTTAGATCCGAGCCGAGCGAGCGGTTCGAAGTGAGTATCGAGTTGCGTTGGAGAAGCTTTTGACGAGGTTGCTACCTTGTAATTTTAGTATCTTTTCTTTTGGTAAGGACGATGGGAACATAAAGTTATATAAACTTTATGAGGGGTAGCAAGACTTTATATGTTTGATATTTGAACTTATGTTAATTAACACTTAATCTTTTGGGAGCCGACATGTGTTAGTCGTGCCTTGTGTAATTTGATGATCATGATTTAGTTGTTTTAACCATGTATTGGTTAGTTTATTATGTTTGTTATCCAGCATGTTTTTAGCCGTTAAGCATGTTAGACTATAGTTGTAGACTTAGTTTAATGTTGGGCTCCGGCCGTAACGTCGCCGATGACTTGGTATATAACTGCTATAAATTGTTATCACAAGATTTTATTTTTGGACCAAGAGATTCATTATCTCTAAGGTTGTGTTAGTTTGAGCTCGTTAGCTCGTGCGCCACCGTTTAATTTTATTACGCTTCCACATGTGTTAAAGTTTTTGACGTACCGCCGTTATGGCCTAATCCACTATTTGCTATTTGTTGTTGTTATGTGCGTTTTCCGGCGGCACGACCTCGGGGTCTCGTCTTGGGATCCAGGTCGGGTCGTCACAAACGGATCGTGGCATTGGGTCAAGGTGTCACAATCCATCAATTCATTGACGTTCTTCGCTTGCCATGTTGTGTGCTCTTTGATTCCTCCATCGCGAGTGCGCGTCTAGGAATCATGTCATTTGGTATCAGAGCTAAGTTTCGTTTCCGTAATCTATCTTACTTAAATTGTTCTTATTTTGTTCATCTATTTGATTCTCTTCTTCCTTCAAACTAAAATTATTAATCTTAGTTTGTTCTTTTATAAATTCGTGTTTTGTTTGTTTATTTTAAACCCTAAGACTTCTAGGGTTATAAATAAATAAATAAATAAATAAAAACTACAGCTACTATTCACGTTACTGTTCACAGGCTGCAAAAAAATATAATTAAAAAAAAACTTGCTTTTGTTATTGTTCATAGCAAGTTTCAACAAAAAAAAGGAGCGAAAACAACTTTTGGCCTATACAAAAAGGAATTCAAAAAAACAAAAAAGAACCTGCTGCTACTGTTCATGTCAGTCCAAAAAAAAATAAAAAAATTTGTGGTATTATTATTTTAGGACACCCCATCTAGATTCTAAAGTTAAAAAAAAATTGAATCTTCTTTCAAAATAATCGTTGAGCCAATCATCCTTGAAATTCTACTCTTAATTTTCTTTTCTCTACACGTGATTCTTATTGGTTAAGTTTCTTGGTTTTGCTTGCTTTGTTAATCACTATTTAATTGCTTAGTTCTTTTAGAACTTGGAGGAATTGAAAGTGAGGGAGAGTAGGTTAACACGAGAGGAATTACATTAATTGAGCGATACACGTAAGGGAGTGGATGAGGTGATTTTGCTAATAAAATTTCTTGCAGGTACACGATGTTTAAAACAAGTGTGAATGATGTTCTTACCTTTGATATGAGACTTTATATGTGTGACGGCCCGACCCAGATCCCAATACGAGACCCCAAGGTCGTGCTGCCAAAACACACAAAGTAAAAAACAAAGGGTAAGGCTATAACAGCGATACGCCAACAATTAAACAAATGCGGAAGCGAATAACAAAATGGGACCCGAGCTAACAAGTTCCAAAATACAAAACAACCAAAGAGATAGTAAATCTCTCGGCCCAAAAATTCGACGCACGTGATGCAACATTGGGCACGTACTACAAACCACCTGTTACAATTTATAAACAATATATAACCAAGTCATCGACGACGTTACCGCTGGAACCCAACATTAACTAAGTCTACAACTCTAGTCTACACACTCTATGGCTAAACATGTCGGAGTACAATAACCAACAATAATATTAACGATCTTGAGATGGAATAAATATGTACTTAAACAAACATGGCTCGAAAAACATTTGTCGGCTAACAAAAACCAAGTATTAATAATTTAACAAGTACAATCACCAAATCAATAAGAAAAATCTTACTACCCAAAGTGAAGTTTATATAACTTCACTTCCCAAACGTCCTTTCCAATAAACTTAAGGTTACAAATAAGAATAATAGCAACCTTCACAAACATCTCACTTCTATCGTAGACTCGGCGGATTCCTTCGCATTACTAGCTCGGCTCGAATCTAAGAAAAACAAAGTAAACGAGTAAGTCATAATGACTTAGTAAGCTACTAAAGATGCAATGTCATGGCATGGCATAATGCTCAAATAAAACATGTACATTTCATATCATAATCATAATATATCATTTCATGGTATGATCCTCAACACAAACCAAACCCAACAATAGTCACATAGTCCATTATAAATTATCATAAAATAAATCATATCAAATAGATTATGATTCTAAATTCCAAAATGTGTAGTATTTTTTTTTACATTTTAAACTCTCATCAAACCACCGTCCACATAACCCAATTATACCATGAGTCACATACCTCATCATTAATCATAACTCATATAATAATTCTTTATATGAAAGACCATTGTATCGATTTTAATCGTGGATAGCATGTTAGATTTTTGGTATAACATCATATCATAAAAATCATCATTACATTCGCATGTTATATTATTATTATAACTTTGATCAAGTAATCATCATCTAATGTAAATCATATCATAACCACGTGGCACAACAATTCATATAACTACTCATAAATAAGCATGTGTAACAAGAAACGTAAATCGAACTGTTATAACCAAAATCCGGGTCCAATGCCCAACTATTCATACCATGGGATTCATCCTCAAACAAAAATTCGGGTTCAACACCCAACTGATCTTACCTTGGGTTTCATCCTCAAATGATTACAACTCACCAGTTTCCCTTAATGAGTATTCGTTACATTCATCCAATCCCCGGATGAGAAATGGGAGCTCGATATCAGGCTAGATGACTCTAACTCGAGACCATATCCCACTATTGGCCAAATAGTGAGGAGAAAAGGAACCAATGCAACGATTCATAGCGAAAGTTCCCAAAGGCTATGAATCGTCCCATTGCCGACACTACGACCAAACCGCCAGCTGGACTCAAACTCAAGCACAGGTAATATATACTCACATGCTCAAACAAAGGAAAAGTACAACACACCGTATTAATCCAATCAAGTAGATATTTACTTACAAATCACATAGTTATGCATTTCTATGCTAACCAACACATAAACTTATTAGAGCAATAATATCAAGTCTCTAATACCCAAGTGTTCTTCACACACTTGAAAACGCTCGGAGGCTCAACCTCCATAAAAATTAACCCAAATTTCGTAGGATTTCAATATGTTATTCTCTATGTTCATATAAATCCATAATCGACTCCGTTGAGTCATTTCTACTCTTTTCAAATTTGAAGGCATAGAAGCTATTTGCATCATAGCCCTCCTATTATTCATTAGCTAATATTCGTAGTTAAGTTCTCAAGGTTAGCAACATTGTTCAACCCAACAATCCATACTTTCCCAACAAAATGCCCAAAACATGGTTCATAGGTCGACACTTAACATTTAAAGTCAACCATCACATTTCAAGCATGTATCTCAAGATAGCATTTAATCAAGCATGCTTTCATCCAAAATAACCATTTATCCCATCAAGATGTAAATTCATCTAGAATGCTCATAATCAAAATATAAATTCATCTAGCATGCTCATAACCTTCAATTCATGAATTAGAGTTGACCAACATGATCTTATTTGCATAAAAGTCAACTCAACCCAATAAAGTCAAACATTACATTTTAATCATGTAATCCGTAATGCTAATTCATTATCTATGTTCACAACCAAAAATTCATGAATTAAATATCAACATACTCTTATATACATGAAAGTCAACTCTATTCTTAAATGTCAAACTTTACATTCAAATCATGTAATCCATTGTGAAAATTTATCTTTCATGCTCACAACCAAAATTAAAGGTTCAACAAGTATACTTCCAAACCTTATAACATGTGTGATTCCAACAACTCATAGCATTCCAAAAAATTCTCCAAAATCATTCATATAATCAAGAACCCATTTACTACATAATCAACATATCAAATCCTAGGTTTCTAGGGAATTATATACCCAACATTCTCAAGTCCAAACTCACAAAATGAAGCTTATTAACATACTTCATTAAACATAGAAAGCATCCTATTCATGCTTCTAACAAGTTCACCCATCAAAAATCAAAAACTCAAAATAAAATCACACACAACATGCTTGTGTACTCATTGACCTCAAATAGCAAGACTCTTTGTTTTCCTTAGGGTCAATGAGCAGAAAATCAATAGAAGAAGGAGTCTAGTAGCTTACATGACTTGAATCAAAACTCAAAAGAATGAAAATCCGATCGGTGAAATTGTTCTACTCGTCGAATACGTCAAGAATCCGAAGTTTTCCGGCAATCGGACGGTTGGATCTTCGTAGATCAGAGAAAGAAGATGGCTAGGGCTCCAAGCTTCCATGGAGACTCCCTCTCTCTCTAAGAATACATTTTAGAAGATGAATAATGAAGGAATGGCAGAATTCTAAAAGGGTTTAAGCTATTTATACCTCCCAAACAAATGAGGGCACAATTGGGATTTCATAGGTACAATTAGTGAATATTAGATGTAATTAACCTCAAATCAAACTTTAATTAACTCCCCAAACATGTTAGGACATGATTAGGACTAAGTATGAGGGTTAGGAAGGATTTAGAGGAGGTTTAATGAGGGTAGAATAGGAAATGAACATCAAAAATCAAAACAGCAACCTGCTGCTCGCTGATATAGTGTGTGTAGCTACAGTACTCGCGATGCGCGTGTCCAACTTGTGATGGCTCTAGTTTGAACACCGTTCGACGAAACGACGTGATTTCTTCTCTTGCCACTCTGTAAATGTCCTAAGTAGAAGCCTTAAAAACCCCAAACGAAACAAAAATTTTATCGAGGGTTCCTCAATCGAAACAATTAAGACGCGTACCAAAATCGATCCGTAATTTGCTATACAACAGACGAAACTACGCAGGACAACCCACGATCGAAACACCGTACGAACAAGATTACATACTTGTTTTAAAACATGTTAGATGCCTAATGAAGTTTCACAAACACATACCCAAGGTCAAACCAAAATTAAGTGCGACCAAAGTACCAAAGGCGATACGTTAACGATATGCGAATCGCGAAATCAAACATATGACGACGACTATACTTTGAACGTCGTGACCACATGTAAACTTTATAAACATGATTATAAGGATATAAAATTTATTCAAACAAGTACACGAAGACCTAAGATATCTTAAAGACCGTAAACAATAATTAAGGAAGATAACACTCTACCGAGTCGAGTTCCCAACAATACTAAATCGCGTAATAGAGACTCTAACACGCTAACGAGCGTAAATCGAACATCCCAAGGGTATCGGCCTTACCTTAGCCTACCCAGGCATAAGAAGTCTTCCACGTTAAGGCTTATCATATTGGCCATAAGATCACGTAAAGTTCCGGGGCGTTACATTCTCTCCCCCTAAAAAGAATTCGACCTCGAATTCTGAGTTTCGTAATTCAACTCCTAGGTTGACATCTCGATCTAATAACAAACCTAGACATCAAACCCGATGTCCTAAGCCTCGAAAATAACGCTCAAGGCTAAACTATCACAACTCGGTAACTAAGTCGCGACCATAAACCAATAACGCATAACTCCCCGGTTAGAATCATATCATCCCTGGTTACAAGTATACCATGAGGTTCTACTACTTTTAGCAAGACATCCCAAGAAAGTTATTATCGCTTTGCTAACTATAATCAGATATCACTCTCATCATTTATTATACCGAAACGATTTGTTTCAAGATATAGCACATAAATACATGTCAATTAACACATTGCCACCAATACAAGAATAGCCTATATAGTAAAACACAATCAAGGAGAGAGGTGCTTTTACTCCACCACTCCCAAACTAGGCATCTCTAACATGCAAGCTCATCATACCCACGATTGATCTAATCGTGGTTAAACACACAAGAGCACATATTTGCATCAACAAGAAATTCATTTTATTTCTTTTCCTTTCCTTTTGGTAAGAGGTTTAGTCAATTTCTAACCTACTTGCTACCAATCCTAGTCCACAAACGAACCTCTTTTGATCACCAATTTAGGGTACCGGTTAAATTGGATTTCAAAAGCTTTCGTTGCAAGGATGCGAAGGGTTATGAGAAAATCTTAAGCATCCTTTACTACAGTCTCACATAATCATGCAACTGTTTAAACATGACATAATCATTAGGCAATGATAATCAAATTCTATTATAAAATAGACTAAGCAAGTTATTCTTACTACCAATGCACATACGCATGTTCATGATTAATTGCAACTATATTCGTTAAGCACATCTATTACTCTTGTAAGCCATATTTTTACTTTTAACAACACGCATTTACTATGCATACTCATATAAAGACAATATATCAATACCCATAACAAATACAATACATGTATCGATACTAGTCATGTTTATACTCCATAATCAACAAGTATATTTCTCTCCTAATTTAATCATAAGTATTCATAACACAAAACCGAGAAGACATACGCATAAATTCCATCGTGATAATTCACTAAGTAATGGTAATTCTAACAAATAACAAGGTTCGTATATCCACTATACTCTCCTACGACATTTTCATAATAAATCCAAGGAAAAGAGGTAATATTCACTCTAGTACACACAACCATTAAAACTCCGTAAAGTCTATCATTACCTGTGAGAACCCGAAACCTACTTGTATTACTTGTCTTCCATACATGTTTAACATGATTAGAATATGTTTTTAACATGCTAATAGTATCCCTAACATGATTGACTTGATTGCATTCCTTGATCGAACCGTTATTGCCGTATCGAACGCCTATTGCCTTGCATACTCTAGATTGACTTGTTCTTGCTCGGGCTTTGATATTTGGACTTAGCCAAGACCTTGAGAGACATTTATCATTGTTTTTAAGACCCTTGATACTCATTCTAATGCTTCTTGGAGTTGTACATGCCTTATACGCGATATACGTGCAAATCTGGACCTGTTTGACCTAACGTATGGCCTGAGGAATCGTTCTACCCTGCCAACCGAACATTTTGGGCTTTGTTCGGCCATGATAACCGAACATTATGAAGGAAGTTCAGCCACTACAACCGAACAGAGCAGAACTCCAGCAAAACGTGATTTTTCTGCAACTTTGGCTGATTACGAACTTACCCTTACTAAACCTCTACCATTAGTGACTTAAACCACTTGTATTAGAGTCTTATTAGCCTAATCTAAGCCTAATTAAGATTGCTAAACCTATTTCTACCATTCATCAAGTGACGTGTGGATTCCATTATCATTTAATCAAGCTGATTTCTCTACATCAGCTCTAGACTTCATTTCACGACTCATTTCTACGCCTCGTCTTCTCCGGTCTAGGGCGAGCTTGTGCGTGAGAGTCTTGGTGAGATTAGTGCGTGAGGGGTTGGCTTCCAAGAGATTCAAGACCCGCTTGCGATTCCGAGACCGCCGTTGCGTCGCCGCCGTCGATACGAGCGATTGTCACCGACCAGTTTTTCTTTCTTCGTCTTTTGCTTGGCTTGAGGTAAGCTATCAATTTCCCTTAGGTCCATGTTAGAGATAACATGCTACACTCTCTTACTTCCCTTCTCTCATGTCTAAATCGTTGCTCTCCTTGATTTCTACCATGATATTGGAGTATTTTTGAGAGTATGAAAATCTGGAAGTATAGACTATGAATGCAAATGCTTTGATTTGGACACTAAGCCTAGAAGTAAAAGTGTTCTACTCTACATTAGAAATAATTATTATTCTTGGGTCATAGACTTTCGACCATTATTTGGGAAAAACGTGATTCTAGGGTTCCATAAATTGGGAACTTGAAATTATTCTTGGCTATGATTGTTATACGGATTAACGACCTAGATTAATCAATGCGATAACTTAGAAAAGAGTTCGAAATGCAAATAGTACTTTAACTCTACAAGCTTGGATTTATAGAAATGACTCAACGGAGTCGACAATAGTGAGCTATTGAACAATACCGGCTCAATGATCGATCCCTACGACGTTATTACATGCGTTACACTAGAAAACTAATTCTAGACTCTTGAAATGGATTGACTATCATGCTTGTATCTTTATGACATAATAAATGCATACTTGATATATTGAGTTCGCTCTTGTCGAGCTCAATCTTGCTTGTTTATTGATGAGATTATATACTTGTCTCGAACGAGGACGCTCTTGTCGGACTCGTTCCATACTAACCATTGTTGAGTAAATACTACTTGGCATTGTATGAGTCCAGCTGGCGTACTTGATCATGTCACACACCCTCCACTGCTGGCCACAGTGGGGAAGAGCTCTCTTGGCCAACCAATACGCGACCATTGAGATTGACTTCATGTTTATCTCGAGAATATCCTCGGAAGATCGATGTATTATCACACCCATCGATTCATGCACGTCATGAATCTGCATTTTGTGTCTACGGCGGCCCAGCTCTATATCCTCATATTATGTGACTATGTGCAATAATGTGCAACTCATATACTTGATCTACATGCTTGTAATATTGTCTTGCCTAACGTGTTGCATATTTCCATGTCATGCATGATTGATAGCTTACGAGTCATTATGACTTACCCGTTCCCCTGTACTTTTTTTAGATCCTAGCAGGACAGGACCTTCTTGTTGAGGCTCGCAGTGCTCGTACACCTTAGTTCGCTTTTGATCCGACTTTTGCGGTTGAAGAGGTGGTTTTAGAAGTCCTCTTCTCTTCTTTTGTATTTTGCAAGGACGATGGGTATAAGCTAGTCATATAGACTATGCTTGGGATTGTATAGATTTTGTACTCGTGTATTCCTGTTAGCTACTTGTAGTATTAACTCCTGTAATATTTGTACTTCTCTTGATGCCGGCAATTATGTTAGCCGTGCCTTGTATATCTTGTTAGCGTTCACTACGTATAGACTTCCGCTGAGCATCCTATTAGCTCTTATTTATTTCCTTGTCATATTTATTGCTTAGCTTAGGTTCCGGCTGTAGTGTCGCCGAAGACTTGGATTATTGCTTAATTGTTTATCAGGTGAAATGATTTTGAAAATTACCGACCTTTTGTGTCGAGTTCTCTTGCGACTGAAATGTTGCGTCACGTCAGTTTTAAAAATATTTAGTCCTTGCATGTTCTTCCTTTCTTGTCTTGTCTTGTTTGGCGCTCCGGTCCGCGGTCTCATATCCGGTCCGGGGTTGGGGTCGCCACATTTGGTATCAGAGCTCTCGTTAGCTTTTGTTATTGGTTAGCTGTCGGTAGCTATTGATCAGGATAGGTTCCATGGCCTAGGTGGGTTATTTCTTGTGTGATATTCTAACGCCGAGTGATTCTTATAGGTGCTTGATGGTGAATCCTAGAGAGCGGTCGTGTAGGCCGAGGTAGAGGCAGACCCGGAGAGTTCAGTTCCTCGATGAACTGAGGCGAGTTGCCACCTCCACCACCAGAATCCGGTGGGCATGAATGCTCGGATGGCAGATTTGTATCGCCGCATGCGAGTTTATGACCGAAATGGCTCGGATAGGCCGAGGGGTCGAATGTTCCTCCACGCCACCGCCCGTAACCGAATGCGAGAGTATCGCCACCAAGGAATGAAGTTGTAACTGAAGCAAGGTTGCGAAATAATACTATCTTAGAGAGGTTCTTGAAAATGAAGCCTCCATCATTTGAAGGAGAATCGGATGCTAGTATGGCCGAGTTATGGCTAGAGGACGTGAAGAAGATCTTTGCGATTACGGGTATGCGGATGAGGAGAAGGTTGTGTTAGGCGTGTATAAGCTTAGAGGAGCCGCCAATCATTGGTGGGAGGTTTCTGAGCTAGTTGGGAGTTGAATCGAGTGGCTCAGTATGGCTAACTTTGAGATGGAGTTTAGGGCTTCTTACGTGCTGTTGTGGTTAGACGACGACGAGAGAAAGAGTTCCAGGATCTGGAGCGGGGAACCATGCAGGCTCAAGTGCTGACGCTAAGTTCACCGAATTATCCGTTATTGTGCACATCGGTGCGGATGAGAGACACAGACTCATAAGTTTGTGAAGGGGTTGAAGCCTGAGTTCAGGAGACAGTTGTTATCTCTTCAGTTGGAGGATTACAGGAGCGAAGTAGATCGTGCTTTTGAGATAGAGCGAGACATTGAGGAGCATGCAGTCTTCTCGGCGGTCTTCGCGCAGTGACCTCACAGCATTCAGGGAGGGGTCAATCTTCAGGGAATCGATCCGGCCATCAGGGCAATCGTCGTTTTAATAATCAGAATAGACGACAGTCTGGTGGACAGTTTAGACGACAGTCAGAGAGTCGTGGTAGTAGTGCTTTTACTCCTCAGGAGCAGCCGACTCAGGGTAGTGGACCTTTGACTTGTTCTTATTGCCATAAGATTGGGCATTCTAGCGAGCAGTGCAGATCTAGGCTTGGCTCTTGTCTTCTTTGTGGAGATCCTAGTCATCAGCTCAGAGATTGTCCTAAGTCGAGAACGACTCAGTCTGTAGGTTCTGTTCCGCAATCTGGATCCAAAAGAGATAGTGATGGGCGTCCTAAGGCGCAGGCTCGTGTTTTTGCACTTGATCAGCAAGGTGTTCCCGAGTCTACACATGTGATCGGAGGTATTCTCTCTGTCTTCGGTCATAGAGCTCGAGTTCTTATTGATCCCGGTTCTACTCATTCTTATGTCGCATCGCATTTCATAGAGCATTTATGTGTATTGCCTGCTCAGTTGCCTTACGTGCTTGAGGTGTCTACACCATTGGGTGAATGCTTATTGGCGTCTGAGGTTTATAGAGATTGTGACGTGCTTGTTAATGATCGAGTCTTGCATGCTGATTTGGTAGTATTGCCTATTCGAGACTTTGATGTGATTCTTGGTATGGACTGGCTTTGTGCGAATCATGCTTTAGTAGATTGCCGTCGTAAGAGGGTCACTTTTGCCATGCCTGGTATTCCGGAGTTCGTGTTTATGGGTGATCATGCTATGAAAGGTATTCATGTTATTTCTGCTTTTACGCTAGACAACTCTTATCTCGAGGTTGTAGGGGTATTTAGCTTGTGTGCTTGATACTAGTGTCTCGATCGCTAAATTAGAAGATGTTCCTAGTAGTTAGTGAATTTCAGGATGTCTTTTCTACCAGATTATGCATTGTTGCCTCCCGACCGTGAGTTAGAGTTTTGCATTGAGCTTTTGCCAGAACTTCGCCTATATCTAGAGCGCCTTACGAATCATTCCAATGAGTTGAGAGAATTGAAAGAGCGCTTGCAAGAACTTCTAGATAGAGAGTTCATTAAACCGAGTGTGTCACCGTGGGTGCACCGGTGTTATTCGTGAGAAAGAAAGATGGTAGTTTATGACTTTGCATAGATTATCGGCATTGAACCAAAGTTACTATCAAGAATCGGTATCCCTTGCCACACATTGATGATCTCTTTGATCAACTTCGAGGCTCAGTTGTTTATTCCAAGTTTGACTTGAGGAGTGGCTATTATCGGTTGAGAGTTCGAGAGGAGGATGTTCCTAAGACTTTCGCTAACGTTATGGCCATTATGAGTTTGTGGTTACGAAAAATGGATTTAATGAATAGGTGTTAGTTGTACTTGATTGCTTGTGGTTGTGTTTATTGATAGACTCGAAGTCACGAGAGGAGCATGATTCACTTGAGAGAGGTTCTTTCGATCTTGCGTGAGAAGAAGCTTTCTTACGAAGTTCAAGAAGTGTGCTTTCTGGCTGGAACAAGTTGCTTTTCTAGGACACGTGGTGTCTAGTGATGGTATAGCAAGGATCCATCTAAGGTTGAGGCGACTAAGTGGAAGACGCTAGTACGGTGACCGAAGTCCGTAGTTTCTTGGGCTTGGCGTGTTATTACCGTAGGTTTATCGAGGGGTTTTCAAGATCGCTACTCGATGACTAAATTGACCAAGAATTCTTTTGAAAGAAGGTTGACTACAGCTATTATATTAGCATTGCCAAATGGTTCGGAGAACTTTGTTATTTATAGCGACGCTAGAAGGTTTGGTTGCGTGCTTATGCGTGAATGGGAGAGTCATTGCCTATGCTTCGAGGAAGCTATCACCTTATGAGCAAGAATCTCATCGCCATCCGATGCATCATCAAACATTATCTTTATGGGCTAAGTTTTATATACACAAGAGTTTAAAGTACTCTTTTCTAAGGAAACATGCGACAGGAGAAGATTGAAAGAACGCCATACTATCTTGTCCCGATCGAAGGCTAATGTTGTTGCCGATGCCTTGAGTAGGAAAGTGTACATGTCTTTCTTGATGATGAGAGAATGGAAGATGCTCGAGGATGTCCGCGAATGGAGTCCGGTTGTGAGAGAGCATAGTGTTGTCTTTTAGTGTGCGTGCTAATGCCTTGCTTTGTTTCAAGCTCAAAGCCACTGATCCGGAGTTGAGGAAAATTATTGATGGTTTGGGTGATGGTAAGACACCGGAGTTTGCTATGAACACCGATGGGATTTTGACTTTTCGAGGTAGAGTTTGCGTTCCTCGCCACCGATGGGGTTAAGTGTATGGTTCTTGATGAGGCTCACAGCCAAGTACACTATACATCCGTGGAGTACTAAAATGTATAGGGACTTAAAGAGGCTGGTGGAATGGAATGAAGAGAGAGATCGCAGTGTATGTATCTAGATGCTTGACATGTCAACAGTGAAAGCCGAACACCGTGAGACTCCTGGCTTATATTGCAACCACTGAGATAACGAGTGGAAGTGGGAGCATATTACCATGGATTTCGTGACGGGATTGCCACGCACTCGCCGAGGTTTTGATGCGGATGGGTTATTCAGGATAGATTGACTAAATCATCACACTTTATTCCTATTGCGATGACTTATAGTTTGAGTCGGCTTGGCGGCATTGTATGTTCAGATATTGTGAGATTACATGGTGTTCGGTGAGCATTGTATCGGATAGAGATCCTGTGTTTACTGATTTTGGCGTGCTTTACAAGAGGCTTGGGACGGTTGAATTTCAAGACGTTTTCACCCACAATGGATGGTCCGGAGATTGATCCAAATACTAGAGGATTTACTACGTGCTTGTGCCATGGATTTTAAAGGTAGTTGGGATTCTCATTTGCCATTAGCCGAATTTGCTTATAATAACGATTGCACCCAAGATTGAAATGGCGCCGTATGAGGCTTTGTATGGGCGTAAGTGTCGTTCACCGATTTGCTGGGATGAAGTTGGTGAAGCTAAGTTATGGGGTTCAGAGATGGTGCAATGGGACCGAGAGTGTGAAGTCGATTAGAGACGATTGCTTGCACCAAAGACCGAAAGCTACGCAGACAACCGAGACGTGACTTAGAGTTTCGTGTTGGTGATCATGTATTTGAAAGTACGCTTCTGCGGTACTAAGCGATTTGGGAAGAAGGGCAACTTTCACCTAGATTTATTGGGCCATTTGAGATCTTAGAAAGGATTGATCCATGGCGTCGGTTAGCATTGCCACCTTCATATCGATGTTCACGATGTATTCCATGTCTCGATGCTACGCAAGTACTTGAAAGATGAATCGAATGTCCTTGTTTATGATGAGATTTCATTCGAACCCGATCTTTCTTATGATGAAAGACCGGTGAGGATTCTTGACACTAAGGAGCAAATCTTGAGAACGAAGCGGATTCCGTTAGTGAAAGTCTTATGGAAGAACCATGACATTGAGGAAGCTACTTGGGAAACCGAGCTCGATATGAGAGAAAGATATCCTTTCCTATTTGATGATTCTGGTATGAATTTAGGACTAAATTCCTTTAAGTGGGGAGGATGTGAGAACCCGAAACCTACTTGTATTACTTGTCTTCCATACATGTTTAACATGATTAGAATATGTTTTTAACATGCTAATAGTATCCCTAACATGATTGACTTGATTGCATTCCTTGATCGAACCTGTTATTGCCGATCGAACGCCTATTGCCTTGCATACTCTAGATTGACTTGTTCTTGCTCGGGCTTTGATATTTGGACTTAGCCAAGACCTTGAGAGACATTTATCATTGTTTTTAAGACCCTTGATACTCATTCTAATGCTTTTGGAGTTGCATGCCTTATATGCCAAGTATACGTGCAACCGACCTTGACCTAACGTATGGTCCGAGGAATCAATATCGAGCA
>CM028384.1:40129490-40250246 GCA_013146195.2 Codonopsis lanceolata | reverse complement strand
AAGGTTTCAAAGTAATCATTTCCTTCAATTTGTGTAAATCCTTTGGCAACTAACCTAGCTTTATATTTATCAACACTTCCATCGATTGTATTTGATTCTAAATATCCATTTAGATCCAACTTTATGTTTATTTTCCTCGGAAGATGTTGTAAGGTCTAAGTTTTGTTAGTTTCCAAGGCTTTAAGTTCCTCTTCCATGGCTTTGCACCACTGGGATCTTTGGCGACTCGCTCATATGATTGAGGTTCACCGATAGTGTCAATTTTACTGTGAGTATTTCCGTATTCGTAAGAAATTTGGTCAAGTTACAATAGTTTTTGAAAGGATAAGGAGAGGTGGTATTGTTGTTTTAACATTATGGCTTGGAGATGCAAGGTACGCCAACATAATCTTTGAACTTGGTGGAATGGATTTGTTCCTGTGTCTATTTGTTGTAGGTCATTGATCTTAGGTCAATGAAGGGTCAGCCATCGTGTGGATGTATTGGTATTACCTGCAATGCTGTTAATGGTGGGGTTTAAATGATCTTCCTCATTATAAAATATATTAGTGTAATCGAAGGAACAAATTTTTATTAGTATTGTCGATTGGTTATTAGGTTTGAAGGGAAAAATTTCTTCACATAAGCTAACATCTCTTAAAAGAAAACCTTGAGTGAGGAGATTATAACATTTATAGGCCTTTTGGTAAATGCATAGCCTAGAAAAATGCATTTTGGGATTGGCATAAACTTGTCTCTATTTAGTTAAGCTAGTGTGGATGCATAACACAAAAAACCAAAGGTTTTAAAATGATCATAATTAGGTTTAGCACCATAAAGAGCTTCAAAAGGGGTTTTGAATTTTAGCACAGAATTTGGCAGTCTATTAATAAGATAAGTTGTTATGAGAAGACATTCTCCCCAAAATTCAATAGGTACATTAGATTGAAATTTTAGAGCTCTTGCCAGTTCCAGTAAGTGTCTGTGTTTTCTCTCAACCCTACCATTTTGTTGGGGAGTTTCTGTGCAAGAACTTTGGTGGATAATACCTAAGGAATCAAGAAGAGAATTCATGAGAGTGTTAAAGAATTCTGTGCCATTGTCAGATCTAATTTCTTTAACATTCTTATTAAATTGAGTCTTGATCATAGTGACAAAGTTTTGTATTAGTTGATTGACATTAGCTTTAGATTTGAGAAGAATTGTCCAAGTAGCTCTTGTATGATCATCTACAATGGTAAGGAAGGAGTTGAATCCATCATAAGTATGACGTCTATAGGGTCCCCACACATCACAATGTAAAAGATCAAAGGCAGAAGAGCTATGAGAGTTGCTAAGATCAAAATGTTGTCTGGTTTGTTTAGCAAAATGACATATATCACAGTTGATAAACTTGTATTTCTTGAAGTTTAATGAGAACAAGGAGTCAATGTTTTTCATAGCATGTAAGGGCAAGTGGCCAAGTCTTTTGTGCCATAAGTACATAGGATCAATAGAATCTGAACTATAATGAAAAACATTGTCATCAAAAGAAGTAGAAACATTATTGTTTATATTGCAAAAAGAGTAATCAAACAGGCTGTTATTGATCTTTGTTTCTTCATTCAGATGAAGGGGCTGGAGTCTATAAAGGCCTTCAAAGAGATTACCAATCACCTTGGAAGTTTTCTTGACAGGGTCCTGAATAAGACAAGTATCAACACAAAAGATAAGATTATGTTTAGTGTCTTGTGTTAGTTTACTTCCAGACAAAAGGTTAAAGTGGAATTCAGGAACACAGAAAACATTGTATAGGGTAATATCATTATTAAGTTTAACAGTGCCTTGATGAGTAATTTTGGAATTCTTTCCATTTGGTAGATGAATGTAAGCTTGAATGGGAATGGGATTAGAGAGATTAGTTAAAGAATTTGTAATATGATCAGATGCACCTGTATCAATGATCCAATCAAGGGTTCTGTTATTGGGATTAGAAGAACATAAAGTATTACCATCATTAGAAGAAGATGTGGGGTTACCTGCCATACATTCAGTGATGTTTCCAAGGGGAGTATCAACCTCACTAGAGTTGACCTTAGGATTGATCACAGAAAGAAGTTGTGCAACCTGTTCTTTAGTAACCCGACCACGATTCTTGTCTTTGTTGTCTTTCAGTTGAGCAGAATTTGAAGAACTGGTGGACTTTGATTTGATCTTATTCTTTGGCATCTTGGAGGGATCTGGCTTAGTACCATACAAGGGATGCCACTTAGGAAAGCCATTCAGAAAGAAGCATTTCTCTTTCATGTGAGAGTCTTCATGACAATGTTCACAAAAGAATTTCCCCTTTGAGTTGTTGGGATTTTTACCAGGATTCTGAACAGGTTTATTGAACCTGTTTGATGCATTGTTGTTAATAGATCTTCCCAACAGGATAGTTGGAGGATCATGATGGTTAAGGGACTGACCACATTGTCTTTGGCCTTCTTCTTGAATAAGCATAGACACAGTCTTGGACAAAGAAGACAAGGGAATCATCCTCAATATCTGACCTCTAACATCTGTATAGGAGTCAGACAGCCCCATTAGGAATTGAGTGATCTTGTAGGCATGATCATAATCCTCACGAATCTTGGAGGCTCCACAGGAACAATCACATGTGCAGTTTGGAATAGGGAGAAGATTCTGAAGTTCATCCCACAAACCACGAAATTTAGTGAAGTATGCATTGACAGAAAGTGTGCCTTGAGTGCAAAGAGAGATGGTCTTTCTGATCTGATACAGTTTAGGTATATCACTTTGAGAGTATCTTGCAAGAAGGTCTTCCCACATTTCACAAGAAGAAGAAAAGTATACAATACTCTGACGAATTTCTGGAGATACTGAGTTAAGAAGCCATGAAATAACCATGGAATTGCATCTTTCCCAGGCATTGATGTATTTAGATTCTGGTTGTGGTTTCTTAAATGTGCCATTAATCATGCCAAGCTTGTTCTTGGCAGAAAAGGTTATTGTAATTGCAAGTTTCCACTGAGTAAAGTTGTTGTCAGTAAGGGAATCAGACACCAGAATCATCCCTGGATGATCATGGGGGTGAAGATAGAGAGGATGATTAGGGGGTAATTGAAATGTACTTTCAGAAAAATCATAGAATTCAGTTGATTGATTGGAGGATTCTTGAATGTTTTTGGATGAATCTTTAAGAGTAGGGTTGGATTCGGACATAGTGAAAAGAATAAAAGAGAGAACGAAAAGGATGAAGAAACAAAGAACCTGTGAATAGGGAGGAAAATTCAGACAGAAGTAGAAGATATCATAGGCTTTGCTGCTTGATTAATGAGAATCAATAATGATCAAGAGATTCTGAATACTCCAACCTTGCTTTGATACCATGATAAAGATTGAATTATGGAAAAGATTGAGTTTCTTCATTGATTTTGGGAGATAACCCTCAATTTTATTGATGATATTTCTTTTCTCTCATACAGTGATTTACAAAGAGGAGATCACTGAATATATACCAAATTCGTTCTAACAGAATAACAGCCAAAAGGGAGAGAAAATACTAAACAACCCTTAACGAATAACTATAAAAACGGACTAACTTCCAAAAGAGACACTCGACACCCCTGAACTTCTAAACAGATGATTAGTTACAACAGATTGCACTTTGCTCCCTTGGATTTACTGGCTGCTTCTAAACAGATAATTTCACACGTGTCTTCTTCTTCTTCATTGTGTTTATTTGTTTGATTTAAAATTGATTCAGTTTGTGTGGTGTGTTGCTATGCATGTAAATTGTTCAATGAAATAACTGATTATAAGTTTGTTTGTTGTTGGACACCCTTTTTCAATTTGGATGCATCAATTTTGAATGACGTCGCATCATTTGTCAATCGTGATGTATCAATTTAGATTTGGGATACAGAAAATATACATCAATTTGAAATCATTTGTTGATTGTATTCAGAAAAGAAGAGACATAAAGGTGTGGTTTATTATAATTTACAGTGCGATGCATCAATTGGTTGCTTGCCTTGTTGCATTGCGATGTACAAATTGGATTCAGTATTTAAATTTGATGCATCACAGTGTATAAATTGATGCAACATAATGTAAAATTGGATTATGCAACGCGATGCACAATACGTATGTGATCCGTAGCGTGCCTTATGTTCATCAAGGATATCGTAATATATGACCCCAAATTGTATTGTTTTCGGTTTAAAAAATTTATGGGGTATCTAAGCGGTTAAAAACTTATAAAATGAGACTGGCCGAAATTCCATGCAAAAGTTTTGGTAAATGAAGGGTTGAGCCCAAAGTTTGATCAGTAGCTTTCGTGGATTAAAATTGAGTACCAATTACTTTGTTCCTTAAATATTATGAGGGATAAATTGTTGGATGGTACCTTTTTCAAAATATGTAATCGTAACACTCCTGTTTTTTTTTTCAAAAGCTAAAGTCCATTTCTTTAAATATTATGTGAAAAAAAAATTGATACAACGCGACACAAAATTGGATTTGCTAATTTAAATTGATGCAACACAATGCATAATTTGATTAGATAATTTAAATTGATGCATCACAATGCAAAAATTGATACAATACAATGTAAAATTGGATTAGGCAATTTAAATTCAAGAATCGCGGTGCAAACATTGATTTGCAACGCGCTTTCGATTCATTAAGGATATCGTAGTTATTTCATCTCTAAAAGTGTCTTTTTCAGATTAAAAAAATTAGACCGTAGCTTTACAAATTTTGAAAATGATAATTGTGGGCCGGTCTTTTTAAAAAAGATTGTAATCGTTCCGGTGCCCTTTTTTTTTTTTCCAACCTTATATGTTCACTTTAGTTATTTTCTTCCTAAAATTCCCATCACAATAACACAAATTAACTCGCTACATAAAGCAATATTGATATCTATATCCTTGTCATGTCAAAACCACACCTTATCCTCTTCTTCCTAATATTTTTTTTGGTGAATCTTTTCACTTCCTAAAATTTTTCCGGTAAATCCTCCTTCCTAAAAAAATTATGGTGAATCTATGTTTATATTCCAATAGCGTGTAGTGAATAAAGTTGATTTTGGTGGATATACGGGAGTGATCAATTGTCAGGAGTCAAGTCTGTACAACTTGGGAGATAAATGTGAAGAAATAGAGTGAGAGAAAAATCAAAACCAAACTAATGCATCCGGATGCATGATTTTGAATTATGTTTCCATCATGATGCAATATTTGAATTGCGATGCATGATACTTCTTTCCCGTAATCCCGATGCAGAAATTAGATTACCGATGCACACATTAGAATTGCTATATACACCTTTTTTCCAATAGTCCCGATGCAAAAATTGGATTAGCGATGCACACATTAGAATTTTTATGTACACATCACTCATCTTGGTTAAGAATGTGGTAAACAATAATGTATACAATAGCTTTTTCCTAAAACTTCGCCGGTTAATATTGTTTTCCTAATATTTATCCGGTAAATCTTCCCAATAAATTCTTCCAAAAATTTCTTTGGTAAATCTTCATTTCTTCCAAAAATTTCTCATGTGAATCTATGTTTCCATTCCAATAGCTTATAAAGTTGATTAACGTGAACATACTTGAGTGATCAATTTTCGGGAGTCAAGGTTGTCTAACTTGGGAAATAAATGTGAAAAAACATAGTAAGAGAAAAATCAAAGTCAAACTAATGCATCCTGATGCATCTCGATGTATGATTTTGCATTATGTTTTCATCCCGATGCATAATTTTTAAATTGCAATGCATGAAACTTCTTCTCAGTAATCCCGATGCAAAAATTGGATTACTAATGCACACATTGGAATTACGATGCATCAAATTTAAATTACGATGCATCGAATTTAAATTACGATGCAACGCGCCACTAATTTATTTTCATTAAGAGTATACTCGTCATTTTGTTTTAGGAGAAATTACCGACCGGTCCACTTTCAAAGTTTTCAATCGCTTCAGTCCCGTTTTTTTTTTAACCGTAAAATGATACTTTTGGGGGTAAAAAGACAACAATGATGAGCCTGGGGCGTGCTATGGAAATGCATCAATCCTCGTTTCGTTGCGCAATAATGGTGATTTTCGAATCAAATGTGTTTTTCAGAGCTGTTGAAGGAGACAATGCCATCTTAGGAACAATATTTTGAAAGTGGCCTTTTGTGGTTAAAAAAAGGACGGGGTACTGGAGGGGTTAGAAACTTTGTAAAAGGGACCGACTTGAATTTCATCCTTCATTTTAAAAATATCTTTCATGGTTAAATAAAAGTATGAGGATCTCCTTAACGATAATTCACTAATGGCGTTAGGGCCATGGACTAGCGATGGATAAAAAGGACGATATTTGGTTAATGCTGATCACTCTTGAAGTTAGGGACTGATGATGATTTTAACCAAAATTTAGGGACTTATGATGCATTTAGCTCTTGAAAATAGGGGGAAATTCTGACCGGTCCCTTTTTCTAAGTTTTTAACCCTAAAAGTGCACCATTCTTTTTTTCAACCACAAAAGATCACTTTTCGAAATATTGTTCTAAAAAAGCCATTGTCTTCTTCAACAGCTCCGGCAACACATTTTGGATTCCAAAATCACGATTGTGCGTAACGAAACAGGGATCTGTGCTGGGTTGAAGGATTTTTCAGTTGGGACGAAGGCAGAGAAGGATGAGGAAGAAGAAGACTAACGACGAAGGAGATTGAAGAAGAACATGGAAAATGTAAACTGATTTTTTATGCTATTGTATTGTGGTGCAAAAATGAATTAGATAATATCTACGCACCACAGTTCAAAGTTTAATTTCCTAATCTATTTTTGCACCGCGATTCATAAATTTCATTACATAATTTTTGCACCACGGTTCAAAGTTTAATTTTCTCGTCTATTTTTGTACCGCGATTCATAAATTTCATTGTATTAATATTTGCACCGCGGTTCAAAGTTAAATTTGCTAGTTTATTTTTGAACCGCAAGTCATAAATATTATTGCATTAATTTTTATACCGCGGCTTAATAGTTTAATTGTAACGCGGTGTAATAATAATGACTTTCGTAGTGTGAATACGGTTCATTAAGGGTATTGTAGTCATTTTGCTACTAAAAGTGACTTTTTCCGGTTACAAAAAAGAGGGTACTATAGTGATTAAATTTTTTTAAAAGTGGACTGGCCTGCAATTTTTCTTTGAAAATAGAAAAAAATTGCTGGCCGGTCCCTTTTTCCAACAATTTAATCGTTACATTAAACCTTATTTATTTTTAATCTGAAAAAGTCACTTTTGGGAGGGAAATAACTACGTTACCCTTAATGAACGCTTAACGATGAGTACTCGCATGAACCGTTGTTCAAAAATCACTTTTTTTTATTTAATTTTTTTATTTTTGTTTAATGATTTCTGAATTGCGGTTTCAAAATATTGTTAAAGTGCAAAGAATTAATTAATTTTCAATATATTACAGTATAAAGTGCAAATATATCGCGGTGCTAAAATTTTAAGAAAAGAATCGCATTGCAAAACTATGCTAACTTTTGAATTTGTGAATCGCGGTACAAAACTTCTTTAGTTTTTGAATTTGTGAATCGCGGTACAAAATTTTGTTGGCTTTTGAATTTGTGAATCGCAGTGCAAACTAATAATAATAAAAAATGAATACTTTATCCGTCACAATATTTTGCACTACGATATATAAACTTTTCGTAGCGTGCGTCTTGCTCATTAAGGGTATTGCAGTTTTTTCGCGTCAAAAAATTACATTTATTGGTTGAAAATAAAAAGAATATATTTTAGCGATTAAAAATTTAATAAAGTGGACCGGTCCGAGTTCACCCTTGAAAATAATAGGAGAAAATTTTGGTCGGTCCCCTTTTTAAAGTTTCCACTTTCCAACCCCAAAAGTCGACTGTTATTTTTTTTCAACCGCAAAAGATCACTTTTCAAAATATTGTCCAAAAATACCATCATTTTCTTCAACAACTTCGGCAACACACTTTAAATTTGAAAATCACGATTGTGCGCAACGAAACAGGGATCGATGCTGGGTTGAAGAATTTTTTGATTTATAAAATACGAAACTATAATGGATCTATGCTGGATTGATGAATTTTTCAGTTGGGACGAAGGCGGAGAAAAATGAGGAAGAAGAAGGCTTACGACGGAGGAGATGGAAAAAACAGTTGGAGGACAAGGTCTGGTTCTTTATGATTTCGTATCGCGGTTCAAAAATTAATGCACTAAAATTGATAAATCGCGGTTCAAAAATAGACTAGTAATTACACTATTAAACTGCGATGTAAAAATTAATGCACTAAAATTGATGAATCACGGTTCAAAAATAGACTATCAATTACACTATTAAACCACCGTGCAAAATTTAATGTACTAAGGCTCCGTTTGTTTCACGGAAAATGACTTCCGGAAAACGTTTTCCTCATTTTCCGGTGTTTGGTAACCTTAGGAAAATGCAGTCAACGTAAAAGGTTTTCCGAGTCAACGGAAAATGAAGGCTTCTTTTCTGGAAAATGACTTACGTATTCATTTTCCGTAAGTCATTTTCCAAATGTTCGGGCACCCTCCGCCCCCTTTCACAATTGCATATTTACTTACACACACAATATTTCACTCAACAAATCAATTGTTTAAAAATATAAATGAAGTTTGTGCATACTATTTATAAATTATAATTTTAATAAATGCTTACTACGTTCTAAAATTAATGTCACCTATATTATTTAGGAACATCCTAACCATTGTCAAATTTTCTATTTTAAAACGTTTTTTTCATATCAATTATCAAAAAAATTATTTCTAATTGTGAGATTGAAAAAAGATAGACATTGATTTGACACCACTAATGATTAATTGAGAGTTACTAAAGAAAAATTTCTTAAAGTTCAACACTATTTTATATTCAATATGTGCATTAATATTAGAATATATTTTTTTGTATTTCTTCACATATAGTTTTCCGTAACATTTTTTAGAGACATCCTAAACATTGTCTATTTTTTATTTTAAAACGTTTTTTCTTATCAATTATCAAAAAAATTATTTGTAATTGTGAGATTAAAAAAAGATGGACCTTATTAAAAAAAGATGGTCCTTATTGATTTTCTAGGGACATCCTAAACATTGTTTAGTTTCTATTTTTATTTTTGTATTTATTCATATATTGTTTTCCGTTACATTTTCCGTATGTTTGCCAAACACCCGTAAATGTTTTCTGACATATTTTCAAAAGATTTACCAAACACCTGAAAATGAAATCTTTTGATTTTCTGGAAATCATTTTCCAGAAATCATTTTCTGGAAATGATTTTCCGTGAAACAAACGGAACCTAAAAGTCTAAAATTGATGAATCGCGGTTCAAAAATAGACTACCAATTACACTATTAAACCGCAGTGCAAAAATTAATACATTAAAATTGATGAATCGCGGTACAAAAATAGACTTGCAGTTGCACTATTGAACCGTAGTGCAAAATTAATTCAATAAAAATGGTTGAATCGCGGTTCAAAAATTGACTAGCAGTTACACTATCCGCGGTTTAAAAAATAATGCGATAAAATTGATGAATTGTGGTGCAAAAATAATACATCTGTAGCGTGCCTATGGTTCATTAAGGGTACCGTAGTTATTTTGCCACTAAAAATATTTTTTTTCTGATTAAAAATAAAAAAATAATATTTTAACATATAAAAATTTCAAAAAATGGATCGACCCGCAATTTTTTCAAAATATTACCAAAGGGCATGGCCCGAGTTTACTCCTATTATGGGCTTCGAGGGAATGAGTTGGGCTACCATAGAATTCAGTTCTTAATGTTGCCATTAACATTTCACAATAATTTATTCATTTATTTTTTGCAGTTTTTTTTTTAAATTTCTGTAGTTTTATATAATTAGATGAAAAAGTAAATTTTAGACAGAAAAAATTGTGAAACGATTTATAAAGAAAATGAAAACTAGAAAATAATTAATAAAAATACAATGGCAATTCACACCCTATTTTTTTCTTGTTAATTTTTTTTGGGTGAATTACCCAAATTGTCCCTATACTTTACACGCTTTTCCAAATTCGTCCCAAAATCTGAAAAATCGTCACTAGAAAATAATAAATAAAAATACAATGGCAATTCACACCCTATTTTTTGTTAATTTTTTGTTGGGTGAATTACCCAAATTGTCCCTATATTTTACATGCTTTTCCAAATTCGTCCCAAAATCTGAAAAATCGTCATTTTACCAAAACTTGTGACTCAATTGGTCTTTCCATCTGATTTGATTATTATTTTTCAGTTAGGTCAATGCATATGCGTCTCACATCATATTAGCCTAGGTAAAATTGTCCATTCATTATTTTCTTTTGAATAAACAAAATACCCATAATGTTTTTGTTTTACAAAAACCAACTATGAGGGCAACCATATAATTATCTATCTAAAGTGTTCGGTGTGCACCCAGATTAGATTTGGTTCTGGACCTTGAGGGACTGATGATGGTAATGTCTTTGTTCCCGGAAAAGGCAACGTTTGTGGTTGGAGCGTTAGATAAAATTAATGAAAGTGATATATATTTGAGTCCGACGTTTGTCTTTTTTGTCTTTGTTTCCAGCTTCTCAAAATGAAAAGTGTGAGTGTACTGAAAGTGAAAGGAGATTGAATCAAATGGTGAGTTTGAAGGAATGAGTTGATGGATGAGTTTATATAGAAGACGACATTTGTGGTTGGAGCTCGTGATTAGGGCTAAAAGTAGGGGTTCGTTGTGCGCCATTGAAGTACTGGTGATGGTGGAAGCGAAAGTTGTTGTGGGGGTGACGTTTAAGGTTGGTGAACTGGCGCCGGGTTGTCCTGGTCGTCGTCAGAGTTGAAGTTCTCGTATGGATCTTGGGGTCCAGCTAATGGGAAAAGTGGGGATTGTGGTTTAGGAGAGAGCAAAAACAATGCTGCCGGTTGGTGGGGGTCGTAGGGGAAGAAGTCTGAATTTTCGGGTGGTGGCGGCGGGGATGGAGGGAGAGACGGCAGACTTGGGGGAGAGGAGGGTGTTGCCATTAAATACAATTTTCTCTGTCTCCTTTGTAACAACTATCTCTTCCTCTCTCTCTCTCCTCGATTTTAAGATCTGGGTTATGATGCACATTTGAGTTTTGATTCAATTTGATGGGTTTTTACATCCAGATCTAATCTGGGTTTCGAAAGAAATCAGTAAACTGATCATTTATCCTCTGTTCAATTTTAGATATGGGTTCAATTTTAGATCATGATATAATCTGGGTTCAATTTTCGATATGGGTTTTTATCTTTCCTTGAGCTGTTTCTCTAGCCTTACAACATTCTTACATTCATCCTCTGTTCTTGCCTCCATATCCTTGGTATGGGAAAAAGAAGGCCGGAAAGGATGAAGCGAAGAATTGTAATTTGCAATTGCACCCATGTCCAAAGCCCAAAATTTAAATTTATTTGTTTGGTCCCTATATTTTTTTTTAGAGTGTGGATAAAATGACTATTTTGCCCCTTACAAATGTCACGTGAGACACATGTGTGTTGACCTAATGGAAAAAAATTAACCAAAGTGCACGGAAGAACCATTCTCGTCAAAAGTTTTTGTACAAAGACTAATAAGGTTCGATTTATTTTTCAAGGACGAAGTAAAAAAAAAGTATAAAGTATATGGATGATTTGGGTAATTCGCCCCTTTTTTAATTCTCATTTTTTCCTTCTTTGCACCATCCACTTTTAATTGATCAAGGAAATGCTACTCTTATCATGAAAAAAATTGCTTGGATTAAAAAAAATACTCCTTCCGTTCTGGGCAAAAAGTCCTCGCTTGAAAGTAACTTTTTAAGAAAATGATACTTTTTGTAGCTCATTAGTAATAAACTAACACTTTTATGCTTTATTTTTTAAAAATAGATTTTTTTAAGTGAAATATCTCAAAATGAAATAATGGACTGTTTACCCAAAACAGAGGGAGTAAAACTTAGCTAGTGATTTACCCAGCCCTAAATCCGACCACATGGAGGTCACGAGAGCCCTCACGTGCTGATCACGGGCCTCATTATCAAGCCAGGTTAATCATCCCCGAGCAGGATATCCTAACCAAGAGACGAGGTCGAGTACCCCGACAATAAATCGAGTAGGACCAAGTCGACCCGATCAGAAGGACAAAACATCCGAGCACGGTCATGGGATAACGCCCGTGTCCGAGATTTAAGCCATTATTCCGACTGTTACGCGATCAACCCGTATTAATCACCATTAAAGCCTAAGATCTTGCCAAGATCAAGATTTAAGCCGAATTTCACTCCCTTGAGGCTATATATACCCCATGATATCATATTTGAAAGGTACATTTACTTTACACACCGAAACTCTGTCATTTTACTTTTTACAAGCTTAAGACTTATTCTCACGCGGAGGAGTTTTGTCAGGCTCTGCCTTACATTCCTTCTAATGTGTCTTTATTTTGACAGGTTTCCACCAAATCATACCTATTACAAAAGCCCAGATATCTTACGATCCTCAAAGAACATCGGAACCAGTGGTCGAAGTCTCCAACTTGACGAAAATCCGATCCATCTTGGATTTAGCATTTGTGAGTGCCCGTTTTTAACCAGTTCTGCGCCACTGAAAGGCGGGGTGGATTCAAAACTTTAAAACGTGGAATACGACTGACCTCAATTGTGGACTCAATAAATCTGTTACAAAGTCGCCACCTTTATTTTAAGGAGTAAATAGTGAAAAACCAAAAATACCAGATTGTATGAGTTCGGGGGCTAAATTACGAGTTAGAAGAGTTAGACACCCAACTCGCCCTTTCGGTCTCACAATGGGTTTGTCAATATGCTTGCTTTATTTTATACACTTTGGCTCAGACTAAACCATTTATATATATATATATATATATATATATATATATATATATATATATATATATATATATATATATATATATATATATATATATATATATATATATAAAGGAATTAAAAAGAAATTATTTTACATTTATTAAAGAAAATAAAACAAAATTACAACTGAAATAATATAATTTAGAGAGTAATTACAACATTTTTATAAGCTATTTTAAGAATAAAATAGTTATGCTAGTAACAAACTTTATTTATATTTACATGCACAAGCAGGAAATAAACTTATTTAAATAATAAGAAACATAATTATTTCTTTATTTAAAGTATGTGCAGAGAAGAAACTAATTTAAATTGCCAGAAATTATAAATACTTTACATTAAAGTAAAGACATAAAAGAAACTAATTAAAGCAAAAAGGAAATATAATTATTATTACATTTAAAGTAAGAACAAAAAAGAAACTACTCTAAGCAGAAAGGAAATATAACTATTATCACATTAAAGTAAGAACGGGAAGGAAACTAATTTAAATGGAAAATGAATATAACTATTATTACATCAAAGTAAGAACGGAAGGAAACTAATTTAAGCAGAAAGGAAATATAATTATTTCTATATTAAAGTAAAGACATAAAATAAACTAATTAAATATCTATATTTTAACTATTTATATATTAAAATATAAACAAAAAGGAAACTTATTTAGATATCTATATTTAAGTTATAATTATAATAAATAACTACGGAGACATAACTTACCTCTTTGAACGTGAGTGTCTGAACTCGATATACCTGAGCTTAAGCCCACTAGCAGTCTACATGTGCTTCCACTGTCCTTCCAAAGAAGGAAGTTTTTTTTGTTGTTTGTTGTTGTTGTTGTTTTGTGTTGGAATTCTGGCAATGTGACTGCTTCTTTTAGTTGCTTTTCGCCTCGGGATCCGGGCGGCACATCTGTTTGCTTTTGCTTGTTTATTGTTGTTGTTGAGGTTGAAATCGGGTAGAGCAACCGCTTGTTTTTGAGTTTTGAAACTGGTGAAATAGGGCGGAAACCTAGTCGGGTAACTAAGGTTTACTTTGGCCAGAGAGTTTATGTGTTTAGGGGAGGTTTCGGCAGCCTAACGAGCTTTGGGGTTGATATGGAAATTCACAATGTAACTGCTCTCGTGAAACTTCCTCCGTAAAATTATATGTTGAGGAACTGGCTGAAGCCTCGTATTTATAGGCTGGGAGTGAGAATCCTTAACAGCGAAGTAACAGAGCATATATTTATCTCTATGCTTCAACGTGTTGTTCCTTGCGCTTGAGGGCTTGTACCAAAAGCAAATTGTTGCAGTAAAATGAATGAAATAAGGCGCACCCTATACCAATAATGGGCGCAGCGCCTATTATTGTTATGGGCTGTTCCCATTTCATTTTTCCTTTCTTTTTTGGCACTTAAACCCCCCTGATGTTCACTGTTATGGGTTGTTCCTTGCTACTACTACTGCTACTACTATTGCTACTGCTACTGCTACTACTCCTACTGCTACTACTCATACTACTGCTCCTACTGCTGCTGCTGCTGCTCCTACTACTACTCCTACTGCTGCTCCTACTGCTCCTGCTGTTGCAGCACTACTACCACCACTACTACTACTGCTGCTGCTCCTATTGCTGCTGCTGCTGCCACTACTACCACTACTACCACCACTACCACCACTACTACCACTACTACCACTAATGCTGCTGCTCCTACTGCTCCTGCTACTGCTGCTGCTACTCCTGCTACTCCTACTACCACTATTACCACTACCACCACTACCACTACCACTACCACCACGACCACCACTGCCATAGCAGCAGCACTGCTACTGCAACTACTACTACTACTAGCTGAAGTATCATTTTTTAGTATTAATTACTACTACTACTACTACTACTACTACTACTACTACTACTACTACTACTACTACTAATACAACAACAACAACTACTACTACTACTAGCTGAAGTATCTTTTTCAATATTAATTGTGTCATTTTTCAGCATAAAATGTGTCATATTAAAATGTGTCATATTGCGTTTTTAATATAAATTATCACTTTTTCTTTTTAAAATATGTTACCTTTTAGCCTTAAAATGTATTATTTTTTAGTTTTAAATATGCTACTTTTGGTCTCAAATGTGTTACTTTTGCTTTGGAAATTGTTATTTTCCATTATAAATGTATAAATTAAAATGATATAATTGCAAAAAAAACCCTAACCTATTTTGTGTTTTGCAAAATTAACCTCGTGTATTGATTTTCACCAAATTGAACCTCCACCTATTTTCATTTTTGCAATTCAAACCTTCCGTCAAAGAGGTGTTAATTTTTTAACGGGATGCTGAGTTGGCTGCCATGTTGGCAGCTGACGTGGACACCGCAGCATCCAACTGATATTTCCCGCTTTTTTTCATTGCAAATTAAACCATGTACATTTGTTTGTCTTGCAAAAAGAACCTTGGTCAAACCGTAGTTTATTTCTCGCCATTTCTATTGCAAATTAAACCTTATACATTTTTTTCTTTTTGCAAGATGAACCTTGGTCAAATTACTTGTTAGCTCCCGCCTTTTTTATTGCAAAGTAAACCTTGTATATTTTTATTTTATTTTTTTGCAACATAAACCTTGAGAGAAAACCAGATTTTGGCTATATATATACTTATTTCATCCTAAAAAAATTCATCTCATTCTCTAACAATCCATTTCATTAATTATATTTTTTATTTCACGATGAACATAGTTCGCTGCCATTGTGGAAGGACGGCTGTCATACGAACATCATGGACGGATCAAAATCCAGGAAGGAGGTTCTTGGGTTGTGAAAAATATGGGGTAAGTTATTGATTCATTTTTTTTTGGATCAATTTCCTCCTCCCACAGTTATCGTTACATTTTTCGTCCAATTTTTTACAATATGACTAAATTACCCTTACTAACAAGTTTCTTATAGCTGACTTTTTAAGAAGTACAAAATAGAAGGGGTTAGTTGTTAATAGTATTTAAAAATGCATATTGTCTCATCTTGAGGAATCATCAACCAAACCAGGGAATCATGTTAATCCAAAAGAACCAAAACCCCGGACTCACCCAACTACAAATCATCTATACCCCCAAACAGTCTCACATCGACCCCCACCCCTGAAACACCCCCAATTTCAGTTTTTCTTGGTCCCCAATAAACCATGCAATTATACAATTTTAGTGCCTGTAATTCAAAGATGAATTTAGGGTCTTTCAATTCCTCGTCTGTTGACAATTACAAGACTTTGCATTCCTTTAGTTCCAAACCCAGTTGCCCAAAACAAAGAATTTTACAATCTCTGAAAACCCATTATTATTTTGATCCTCAAGAGGTGGGTGCGTCGAAATTCGGCAAAAAGGGGGTTTCTGTGAGGTCAAAGTCAAATGCGGTGTTGGAGAGTGATGGAACCCAACTAGAATCGAAGAAGAAGAACAGTTACAATTCCATTGTTATTGGGTGCAGGAATTGGTGGGTTGGTGGCGGTGGCAGCGATTGGCGTGAAGGGAGCTTCGGGTTTTAGCGAGAAGTATGTGATTCATGGTGGGAGCTCTGGGTTTTATGAGAAACTCTTCTCTCAATTCACATGTAACTCTTCTTTATCTACTTCGGCACCGTCATCAACAAATCCTCTGCCTCCTCAACCCCAACGGCAACCTCCTCATCCAAAAAAGTTTCTGACCGAATTGTGAAACTCTTTGCCATCGATCTCGACGACAGGAAGCGCGAGATCATCGGCCTTACTGGCCAGACCCTCCTTAAAGCCCTAACCACCCGGCACATCCATCTTCCAACTTTAACATCGTTTTCACCTCTCTCCAACCCACTTGACCTCGACAATGACAATTATCGGTTTACAGAAACTCTTTTCTCAATTCACCTGTAACCCTTCTCTATCCTTCTACTCCCACGCCGTCATCACCAGATCTTCTGCCTCCTCAACTCCAATGACATCCTCCTCATCCAAAAGACATTCCGACCGAATCATGAAACTCTTCGCCATAGATCTCGACGACAGGAAGCACGAGATCATTGGCCTTACTGGACGGACCCTCCTTAAAGCCCTAATCAACCACCACCTAATCGATCCGACACATTGTGCGATGTTGGTGGACGGGATGGAGAGAAATATCAGGCTTTCAAAGGTTGAAGATGATTCCTTTTTTAATTGGCACATTAACCCCCTATATTTTGGATATTTTGAAAAATTAGCCCATATTAAACTTTTAAGGGTATTTTTGACATTTGAAATAATATTCGACGAAAAATGTAACGGAAATGGTGGGAGGGGGAAATTGATCTAAAAAATGAATTAAGGGATCACATGAATATGTTTTAGAGCCCGATGACCAAACTAATATTTTTGCTAATGGAATACAACCCAAAAACCTCCTTCCTGGATTTTGATCCATCCATGATGTTCGTATGACAGCCGTCCTTCCACAATGGCAGTGAACTGTGTTCATCGTGAAATAAAAAATATAATTAATGAAATGGATTGTTAGAGAATGAGATGAATTTTTTTTAGGATGAAATGAGTATATATATAGCTAAAATCTGGTTTTCTGTCAAGGTTTATGTTGCAAAAAAAAATTATACAAGGTTTACTTTGCAATAAAAAAGGCGGGAGCTAACAAGTAATTCGATCAAGGTTCATCTTGCAAAAAGAAAAAAATGTATAAGGTTTAATTTGCAATAGAAATGACGGGAAATAAACTACGGTTTGACCAAGGTTCTTTTTGCAAGACAAACAAATGCACAGTGTTTAATTTGCAATGAAAAAAAGCAGGAAATATCAGTTGGATGCTGCAGTGTCCACGTCAGTTACCAAGATGGCAGCCAACTCAGCATTCCGTTAAAAAAATTAACACCACTTTGACAGAAGGTTTGAATTACAAAAATGAAAATAGGTTGAGGTTCAATTTGGTGAAAATCAATACACGAGGTTAATTTTGCAAAGCACAAAATAGGCCAGGGTTTTTTTTTTTTGCAATTATCTCAATTAAAATTGTCACTGTTAGTTTTAAAGTGTCACTTTTTAGTATTAAAAGTGTCACTTTTTAATTAAGAGTGTTACTTTTTAGTATTAAGAATGATATTTTGCATTTTAATGAAAATTATTATTTTTTCCACACAAAGAGTCGCTTTTGACCTCAAAATGTGTCACCTTTTAGCATTAAAGGTGTTTCATTTGCCTTTAAATGAGTCACTTAGCGTTTCATCAAAATCCGTTAGGGTCCGTCAAACAATCCAAAGCAAATAAGGCTAACGGAGCTAACATAGGATGAAAGTGCAAGGCGTGAGAAACATAAGAATTTCGGCAGTAAACTTTGAAAATGCAAGGGCACCAGAGCAAAATGAGAAAGTTCTCATTAATGTGATGTCACCTTTACCGAGTTGACACAGGGCACCCCTCCTCTTAGGTGACCCGCGTGCTGTGTTGTCAACGTGTTTTAGCCCAATTTGTTTAATTTTTAGTCTATTTTCACTCACATTTTGACCTGATTTCTAATTGGGTAACATGTGGTCTTTGTTGATGGGTTACCCGCTCCATCAACCTTCTTTTTATCATTTTTGGGGCTTCGTCTTATGGATTTAAGATCCGTAATACCATCCTACACAAGTGTTTGCCATCAACTTAAACTTTCTTAAACAATTAAGTCCTAGAGGACACCTCTATGCTTGACTTCTCATTTGAGAATTAATTGTTGGAAAAATGTGTTTTTATGAAGGAAATTATGCAATTTGAAGCACTAATTTATTTGTGAGTCCCTTTTGCAATGACAAGAATAATTGTGAAAATGTGTTCTATCCCGTGAGATTATCAAAATCATATATTTATTTGTCTAATTTGATATTTGGATGAATAAATTTTGAATGATTAAAGTGTGGTATTGGAAGTAAGTTTGTCATACATCGAGAAATTAGCAGAAGTTTGAGTGATTTACATACAAGCTCCTTAAGTGTAAAATGTAAATTTGTGTAGAGTAGAGACTATCTTTTCGTACGTGCCCACTTGGAGTGCAAAACATTGTCCAATTACTCTTCGGGCTATCGAGCTTATGTGCGAGCGCGTCTCACGGACATAAATGTCGGACCAATTTATCTACTTAATCAAAACCATGTTTTGTTATTTTGAATTTTGTAACTCCAACCCTCAATAGTCAATATTGTGATTTGATTGTAGAATATACTAATTACCAACATTTATTGTTGTGTTTAATGAGCAGATCAAAGACGATTTTATACAAAAACTTTAGGGGCAGATGATTTCCATCTTAGACACTACTCTGCATATCATAAAACTTGTGTCATTTTCAAAAATAAAAAAATTAGTTCAAAATCAATGTCCTTTTTGTCATGAAGTTACAAAATTATTATTTGTTATCTTTTATGTCCTCAATGGTGCAGTCATAATCTTAGAGTGTAGACATTAAAATTACTCATGTAAATATACTACTGTATTAAAATGACTGAACACACAATTTGACATAGAAAGAGAACTATTGAGTATCAACTAAAAAAAAGAAATTGAGCTGGTGCACTTTTTGAAATTTTTACTCGCTACGGCAATATATATATTTTTTAATCAGAAAAAAAATATTTTTGGAGAAAAAATGACTACGATATCCTTTATGGACAGAAAGCACACTACCAATCGCATACTTAGTGTATCGGGTTGCATCAAATTTGTGCATTACGATGCAAGAAATTCAATTGTGATGTCCTGATTGTGATAAATGTTTATGTATATCGCGATGCATACAATCACAAATACAATTCATAACAATGCATCGAGAATCCAAATTAATGCATCGAGGATCCAAATCGATGCATCGAGATTAAAATTCGATGCATCGAGATGTAAACTGGGTTCGAATGCATCTCCTTTGCCTTCTTCTTCCTCCTCCTTCATCGTAAGCCATCTTTTTCTCCTCATTCATCGAAAGCCTTCTTCTTTCTCCTCCGTCTTCGTCTATTCTGAAAAATCGTCCAACCCGAACTCCCATGATGGGGTGCTACCCTTTTAACACCCAGACCTGACCTGCATGTCGATCCTTGTTTCGTTGCCGCAACAATCGTGATTTTAGGATCAATATTTCGAAATTTGATTTTAGTGGTTGAAAAAAAGGGGAGTACTTTGTCATCGCCTTAGCCTGAAAATCAAAAGTTTTGGAGAAACTATAGGTCGGTACACTTTCCCAAAAAAAAATTATCATTTAAGTACCACAATTTTTTTTCAACCGCTAAAGCCCATTTTCATAAAATCGTTCATAAAATGCCCCCAGAGAGAAGAATGATTCAAATTCGTAGTGATGAAGAGTAAGGAGGGTAGAAAGGTAGGGTGGTGAAGAAAAATACTCGTGTCTTTCACCTTTAATTCGATTAATCCACACTCTCTTTCTTCTTCATCTATCGATATTTAATTTCACCTGTGTTTTCTTCTTCTTCTTCTTCATTGTGTTTATTTGTTTGATTTAAAATTGATTCAATTTGTGTGGTGTGTTGCTATGCATGTAAATTGTTCAATGAAATGGCTGATTATAAATTTGTTTGTTGTTACCCTTTTTCAATTTGGATGCATCAATTTTGAATAACGTCGCATCATTTGTCAATCGTGATGTATCAATTTAGATTTGGGATACATAAAATATTCATCAATTTGAAATCATTTGTTGATTGTATTCAAAAAAAGAAGAGACATAAAAGGTGTGGTTTATTATAATTTACAGTGCGATGCATCAATTGGTTGCTTGCATTGTTGCATTGCGATGTACAAATTGGATTCAGTATTTCAATTTGATGCATCACAGTGCATAAATTGATGCAACGCGATGCTCAATACTTATGTGATCCGTAGCGCGCCTTATGTTCATTAAAGATATCGTAGTATATGACCCCAAAATTGTATTTTTTTTTCGGTTTAAAAAAATTATAAGGTATTTAAGCGGTTAAAAAATTATAAAATGAGACTGGTCGAATTCCATGCAAAAGTTTTAGTAAATGAAGGGTTGAGCCCAAAGTTTGATCGGCATCTTTCGTGGATTAAAATTGAGTACCAATAACTTTGTTCCTTAAATATTTTGAGGGATAAATTGTTGGCCGATACCTTTTCCAAAATATGTAATCGTAACACTCCTGTTTTTTTTCAACAACTAAAGTCCATTTCTTTAAATATTATGTGAAAAAAATTGATGCAACGCAACGCAAAATTGGATTAGCTAATTTAAATTGATGCATCAGTGTGCAAAAATTGATGCAACACAATGCATAATTTGATTAGATAATGTAAATTGATGCATCACAATGCAAAAATTGATACAATACAATGTAAAATTGGATTAGGCAATTTAAATTCAAGAATCATGGTGCAAACATTGATTTGTAACGCGCTTTCGATTCATTAAGGATATCGTAGTTATTTCATCTCTAAAAGTGTCTTTTTCAGATTAAAAAAAATTAGACCGTAGCTTTACAAATTTTGAAAATGATAATTGCGGGTCAGTCTTTTTAAAAAAGATTGTAATCGTTCCGGTGCCCCCCCCTTTTTTTTCCAACCTTATAAGTTCACTTTAGTTATTTTCTTCCTAAAATTCCCATCACAATAACACAAATTAACTCGCTACATAAAGCAATGGATATCTATATCCTTGCCATGCCAAACCACACCTTATCCTCTTCTTCCTAATCTTTTTTCCGGTGAATCTTTTTACTTCCTAAAATTTCTCCGATAAATCCTCCTTCCTAAAAAAATTTATGGTGAATCTCTGTTTATATTCCAATAGCTTGTAGTGAGGAAAGTTGATTTTGGTGGATATACGGGAGTGATCAATTGTCAGGAGTCAAGTCTGTCTAACTTGGGAGATAAATGTGAAGAAATAGAGTGAGAGAAAAATCAAAACCAAACTGATGCATCCTGATGCATGATTTTGAATTATGTTTCCATCATGATGCAATATTTGAATTGCGATGCATGATACTTCTTTCCCATAATCCCGATGCAGAAATTAGATTACCGATGCACACATTGAAATTGCTATATACACCTTTTTTTCAATAGTCCCGATGCAAAAATTGGATTAGCGATGCACACATTAGAATTTTTATGTACACATCACTCATCTTGGTTAAGAATGCGGTAAAACAATAATATATACAATTGCTTTTTCCTAAAACTTCTCAGGTTAATATTTTTTTTCCTAAAATTTATTCGGTAAATCTTCCCAATAAATTCTTCCTAAAATTTCTCTGGCAAATCTTCATTTCTTCCTAAAATTTCTCATGTGAATCTATGTTTCTATTCCAATAGCTTATAAAGTTGATTAACGTGAACATACTTGGGTAATCAATTTTCGGGAGTCAATGTTGTCTAACTTGGAAAATAAATGTGAAAGAACATAGTAAGAGAAAAATCAAAGTCAAACTAATGCATCCTGATGCATCTCGATGTATGATTTTGCATTATGTTTTCATCCCGATGCATAATTTTTAAATTGCAATGCATGAAACTTCTTCTCAGTAATCCCGATGCAAAAATTAGATTACTAATGCACACATTGGAATTACGATGCATCGAATTTAAATTACGATGCATCGAATTTAAATTACGATGCATCAAATTTAAATTACGATGCAACGCGCCACTAATTTATTTTCATTAAGAGTATACTCGTCCTTTTGTTTTAGAAGAAATTACCGACCGGTCCACTTTCAAAGTTTTCAATCGCTTGAGTCCCGTGTTTTTTTTAACTGTAAAATGATACTTTTGGGGGTAAAAAGACAACGATGATGAGCATGAGGCGTGCTACAGAAATGCATCAATCCTCGTTTCGTTGCGCAATAATGGAATAATATTTCGAAAGTGACCTTTTGTGGTTAAAAAAAAGGACGGGTACTGGAGGGGTTAGAAACTTTGTAAAAGGGACTGACATGAATTTCACCCTTCATTTTAAAAATATCTTATCACAGTTAAATAAAAATATGAGGATCTCCTTAACGATAATACACTAACGGCGTTAGGGCCAGGGACTAGCGATGAACAAAAAGGACGATATTTGGTTAATGGTGATCACTCTTGAAGTTAGGGGACTGATGATGCGTTTGACCAAAATTTAGGGACTAATGATGCATTTAGCTCTTGAAAATAAGGGAAAATTCTGACCGGTCCCTTTTTCTAAGTTTTTAACCCCAAAAGTTCACCATTCTTTTTTTTAACCACAAATGACCACTTTTCGAAATATTGTTCTAAAAAAGCCATTGCCTTCTTCAACAGCTCCGACAACACACTTTGGATTCCAAAATCACAATTGTGCGTAACTAAACGGAGATCTGTGCTGGGTTGAAGGATTTTTCAGTTGGGACGAAGGCAGAGAAGGATGATGAAGAAGGAGGCTAACGACGGAGGAGATTGAAGAAAAACGTGGAAAATGTAAATTGATTTTCTATGATATTGTATTGCGGTGCAAAAATGAATTAGATAATATCTGTGCACTCCGGTTCAAAGTTTAATTTCCTAATTTATTTTTGCACCGCGATTCATAAATTTCATTACATTATTTTTGCACCACGGTTCAAAGTTTAATTTTCTCGTGTATTTTTGTACCGCGATTCATAAATTTCATTGTATTAATATTTGCACTGCGGTTCAAAGTTTAATTTCCTAGTTTATTTTTGAACCGTGAGTCATAAATTTTATTGCATTAATTTTTGCACCGCGGTTCAATAGTTTAATTGTAACGCGGTGTAAAAATAATGACTTTCGTAGTGTGCATACGGTTCATTAAGGGTATTGTAGTCATTTTGCTACTAAAAGTGATTTTTTTCAGATAGGCAAAACACACCTTTAGGCCACTGTACTTTTCAAAAGGTTGCAATTAGGCCACTGAGACGTCAAAATTTTCGGAAGGGCCACTGTACCAGACTTATCTTGCACGTTAACCCCTTTTTTGGATGGATGTTAAGTTTGGACGTTAAGTTAGGTTAAATGTCTATTTTGCCCTCGTCTTCATCATCATCACTGAGTAACTCATCTCCTCCATCTATCTTTGTTCCAGCCGACCTTCTCCTTCAGCGAATACACGTCTCCTTCGGCGATTGACGCTTATTTTAGCCCCTTCATCTCCTTCGCCAAGCAACCTCTGTCTTCAATTGCTGCGACCATCTACATGCTCAAGCCAGCAGCCGTCAACAGCCGCCGCCCCTATTTAACCCAACAGCTTCTCCATCTTTCCCGACGAAACCCCATGGCAGGGACCTCTCTCTCTTACTTTCATATCCCATCTTTCTCTCTCGCTCCCCCAGTTTGCTCAATCTCTCTCCCATCTCTATCCATCTTCTTCATCCACCGAAACCTCCCATCTCACCTACTGCCGGCACCCTTCATCTCCTGCCTCCAATCACTTCCACATCCGCCATGTCTAGCCGAGCACCACACCCTACTCCTTCGCCCAAATCCTCTGTTCACCCGCCATGTGGCTCTTTTTCTCCAGCTTGGCTCGTTCTCCCGATCGCCTTCCGATCAGATCGCAACCAAGGATTTCAAAGAGACCAGAACCTACATATGCACCGGCGATGGTGGGTATAGCCCAGATCAGGAAAAATCTGGAAAATGACACAGAGGGAAGATTGAACCCAGATCTAGAAAAAATTGGGTATTTTCGAACATAAACCCAGATCTGCAACCAAGGATTTCAAAGAGACTAGAACCTACATGCACCGACGATGGTGGGTATAGCCGCGAAAAATCGGAAAACCCGATCTGAAATTTAGATATGAGTTTTGATTTGATTTTAGATCTCGGTTTCAATTTGATTTTAGGCAAAACCCAGATCTGAAAAAATTGTAGAAGAACACCAGATCTGGAAATCAAAATGCCATAGGAATCGAAGAAGATGATGACGAAGAAGACGGGGGCAAAATAGGTATTTTATATAAATTAACGTCCAAACTTAACGTCCATCCAAAAAAGGGGTTAACGTGCAAGATAAGTCTGGTACAGTGGCCCTTCCGAAAATTTTGACGTCTCAGTGGCCTAATTGCAACATTTTGAAAAGTACAGTGGCCCAAAGGTGTGTTTTGCCTTTCAGATAAAAAAAAGAGGGTACTGTAGTGATTAAATTTTTTAAAAAGTGGACTGGTCTGCAATTTTTCTTTGAAAATAGAAAAAAATTGCGGGTCGATCCCTTTTTCCAACAATTTAATCGTTACAATACACCTTATTTATTTTTAACAGGAAAAAGTCACTTTTGGGAGGGAAATGACTACGTTACCATTAATGAACGCTTTACGATGAGTACCCGCATGAACCGCGGTTCAAAAATCACTTTTTTTATTTAAAATTTTTATTTTCGTTTAATGATTTCTGAATCGCGGTCTCAAAATGTTGTTAAAGTGCAAAGAATTAATTAATTTTCAATATATTACAATATATAATGCATATATATCGTGGTGCAACAATTTAAAGAAAATAATTGCAGTGCAAAACTATACTAACTTTTGAATTTGTGAATCGCGGTACAAAATTTTGTTGGCTTTTGAATTTGTAAACCGCAGTGCAAACTAATAATAATAAAAAAATGAATACTTTATCCGTTGCAATATTTTGCACCGTAATATATAAACTTTTCGTAGCGCGTCTTTTGCTCATTAAGGGTATTGCAGTTTTTTTACCGTCCAAAAATTACTTTTTTTTCTTGAACATAAAAAGAGGATACTTCAGCGATTAAAAAACTTAATAAAGTGGACTGCCCCGAATTCACCCTTGAAAATAATAGGGGAAAATTATGGTCGGTCCATTTTTTAAAGTTTCCAACCCCAAAAGTCCATTGTTCTTTTTTTTTTCAACCGCAAAAGAGCACTTTAAATTTGAAAATCACGATTGTACGCAACGAAACGAGGATCGATGCTGGGTTGAAGAATTTTTTGATTTATAAAATACGAAACTATAATACATTTATTTTGAATTGAAGAATTTTTCAGTTGGGACGAAGGCGGAGAAAAAGGAGGAAGAAGAATGCTTACGATGAAGGAGATGGAAAGGTGGAGGACGTGGTCTGGTTCTTTATGATTTTCGTATCGTGGTTCAAAAATTAATGCACTAAAATTGATAAATCGCGGTTCAAAAATAGATTAGTAATTACACTATTCAACCGCGATGCAAAAATTAATGCACTAAAGTTGATGAATCACGGTTCAAAAATAGACTAGCAATTACACTATTGAGCCGCGGTGCAAAAATTAATGCACTAATAGTCTAAAATTAATGAATCGCAGTTCAAAAACATACTAGCAATTACACTATTAAACCGCAGTGCAAAAATTAATGCACTAAAATTGATGAATCGCGGTACAAAAATAAACTAGCAGTTACACTATTGAATTGTAGTGCAAAATTAATTCAATAAATATGGTTGAATCGTGGTTCAAAAATTGACTAGCAGTTACATTATCAACGATGCAAAAAATAATGCGATAAAATTGATATATCGCGGTGCAAAAATAATGACCTCTGTAACGTACTTATGGTTCATTAAGGGTATTGTAGTCATTTTGCCATTAAAAATGATTTTTTCCGATAAAAAAAAGTACTTTAAAAATTAAAAGTTTCAAAAAATGAATCGACCGCAATTTTTTCAAAATATTACCAAAGGGATTGGCCCGAGTTTACTCCTATTATGGGCTTCAAGGGAATGAGTTGGGCTACCAGAGAACTCAGTTCTTAAAGTTGCCATTAACATTTCACAATAATTTATTTATTTATTTTTTGCAGTTTTTTTTAAAATTTATGTAGTTTTATATAATTAGACGAAAAATTAAATTTTAGATAGAAAAAATTGTGAAACGATTTATAAAGAAAATGAAAACTAGAAAATAATAAATAAAAATACAATGGCAATTCACACCCTATTTTTTCTTGTTAATTTTTTAAGGGTGAATTACCCAAATCGTCCCAATATTTTACACGCTTTTCCAAATTCCTCCCAAAATCTGAAAAATCGTCATTCTACTAAAAATTGTGACCCAATTGGTCTTTCCGTCTGATTTCATTATTATTTTTCAGTTAAGTCAATGCACATGCGTCTCACGTCATATTAGCCTAGGTAAAATTGTCCATCCATTATTTTCTTTTGAATAGACAAAATATCCGTAATGTTTTTGTTTTACAAAAACTAAATATGAGGGCAACCATGTAATAATCTATCTAAAGTGTTCGGTATGCACCCAGATTAGATTTGGTTCTAGACCTTGAGGTACTGTTGATCTAGGTTGCACATATACGAATACATGGATACAAATTCGCAGATACGAGATACGGGGATACAAAATTTTTGAAAAATCCCGGATACGGATACGTGGGGGTAAAATGTAAATATTCAAACTATAAGGACAAAAATGTAAGTATACAAACTATAAAGACCAAAATATAAATATTAGATAGTCTAATTAGAATCATAGGTTAATTGAACAGTTAATAAAATAGTCTAAATAAAATATTAGATAGTCTAAATCACACATAAATAATCTAAATAAAATACTACAATAGTCTAAAGACTACAATACCCTAAACCCTAAATAAAATAATATAAATCACAAAATGTAAGTTAGCACTTAAGCACGCACTGAAAAGACAAGCGGTGTAAGTAAACAATAGCCAATAGGGTTCAAAATTTTTCATAAGAGAAGAAGGCTTCGATTGGTTGAAGGCTTGAAGCAACAACAGCTTCTGGTCGAAGGCTCGAAGCAACATCGGCTAGGGCTCGAAGGCTCGCAGCAGCAGCGACGTGAGATGGCGATAGGAGGAGAAGGCAAGGTCAGTCGCGTTATTGCGTATCGGCGTATATGAGGTGTAATACCCCAATCCCACATCGGGTAGATGTGAGACTTGTGTTTGATTTATAAGGTAGCCATGCGCTACTACTAGGCACCAACACCATCCATGGAGTTTTGGGTCGGCTTGTGGTGGGCCTGATGACCCAAGGTGATGCGTGCTCAGTGGGCCAGTGTGTGGGCTACATGTAGCGGATCGGACTCTTGGGCTCGGGTCGTTACAAATGGTATTAGAGCGGGTCCCGGCCGGAAATGTGGTAACAAAGTGCTGTGCGGGCCAAAGTGCTACATCGCAGAAGGTGGGAGCCACCTCTTGATCCCCGTACGAGCTTCCTGCATCGCCCGAGGTACGATTCGGCCTTGACGAGGACATCAAGGATTTGAGTGGGGGAGATTGTAATACCCCAATCCCAGATCGGGTAGATGTGAGATTTGTGTTTGATTTATAAGGTAGCCATGCGCTACTACTGGGTACCAACATCATCCATGGACTTTTGATCGGCTTGTGGTGGGCCTGATGACCCAAGGTGATTTGTGCTCAGTGGGCCAGTGTATGAACTACATGTAGCGGGCCGGACTCTTGGGCTCGGGTTGTTACATGAGGTATGTCGGGCCTTTTTCTTTTGCTCTCTGACTCTCTCTCGCAATCAATAGTTAGTTTAAAAGAATTAGAGATTTCAATTCATCTCCCCTTCTTCAAGACAAAAACGACGGAGTTTTGTAAGACGTATCTGGATTCGGGTATACCCGAACACACGTATCTGGGTCGGCGTATCCAGACTTTGGAAAAGTGACGTATCCAACGTATCTGTATCCAAAGCGTATCGGATACGTGAGACGCTGGCTCGGGAGCGTATCCATGCATCATAGCTGATGATGGTAATGTCTTTGTTCCCGGCAAAGGAAACGTTTGTGGTTGGAGCTCGTGTTAGATAACATTAATGAAAGTGATATATATTTGAGTCCGACGTTTGTCTTTTTTGTCTTTGTTTCCAGCTTCTCAAAATGAAAGTGTGAGTGTACTGAAAGTGAAAGGAGATTGATTCAAATGGTGAGTTTGAAGGAATGAGTTGATGGATGAGTTTATATAGAAGACGACATTTGTGGTTGGAGCTCGTGATTAGGGCTAAAAGTAGGGGTTCGTTGTGCGCCATTGAAGTACTGGTGATGGTGGAAGAGAAAGTTGTTGTGGGGGTGACGTTTAAGGTTGGTGAACTGGCGCCGGGTTGTCCTGGTCGTCGTCAGAGTTGAAGTTCTCGTATGGATCTTGGGGTCCAGCTAATGGGAAAAGTAGGGATTGTGGTTTAGGAGAGAGCAAAAACGATGCTACCGGTTGGTGGGGGTCGTAGGGGAAGAAGTCTGAATTTTTGGGAATATCGAACTACGTATAAAACCCCAATTGGTATGAGTCCATATCGGATGGTGTACGACAGAGCATGTCATTTACCGGTAGAAATTGAACACAAGGCCTATTGGGCCATTAAAACTCTTAATTTTGATCTAACTTTGGCTGGTGAAGAAAGACTTTATCAACTAAATGAGTTAGAAGAGCATATGTTAAATTCGTATGAGAATGCAAAAATCTATAAAGAAAAGACCAAAAGATACCATGATATGAGAATTACTAAAAAGATGTTACGTCTAGGATTGAAAGTGCTTCTTTTTAATTCTAGACTTAGATTATTTCCAGGTAAATTAAAATCGAAATGGTCTGGTCCTTTCATTATAGTACGAATTTACCCACATGGGGCCATCGATATCAAGAATCCTAGGACTAATGAGATATTTAAAATCAATGGTCATCGACTCAAACCTTATTTCGAACCCATGTCAGTAGAGAGAACAATTGAACTCATTCGTCTCTCTGACACCAAGCCCCTGAGAGAATAGGTTTGCAGTTAGGTCGAGCCAAAGACGTTAAACAAGTGCGCTAGGTGGGAGGAAACCCACTTTGATAAAATTTTAATTGCTTTTGTAGTGTAATTTAAATATGTTGTTCTCCGTCTTATTTGATTATGGGCATTTAATCTAAATGTTTTCTAATATTGGCATAATTTAAGTTTGGGGGAGAAAAACATCTTAGTGTTGTATATATATGTTTTTAATATTTTAGTTTAGAAGTTTTTGTAGAATTTTCAGAGCGTAGGAAAGAATCGGCCTTAACGGAACGTAACGGAAGGACTAAAACGATAACTGCTCAAAATACTGGAACAACTTCCCAAGGATGAACAATCTGTGAACCTTGCGGACGCAAGGTATAAACACCTTGCGGCCGTAAGGCTCTCTTTATAAGAAGAAACGGGGCGACAATAGCAGATCACAGAATTACAACAACTTCTTCCTCTCAAAGAATTCCGGCGATCTCTCTCTCTTCTTCAAGAACTCCGGCAAAGCTTCTCCATAATTTCCGGCCAAGTTCAAGCTCAAGTGATCCCCTCTTCTTCAAGCTTCATCATCATCTCCACCCTCCATCTCACTCCACTCAAGCTTTGAAGACGAAGATGCTACCATTTTTTTTTGCCGACAAAAAAGCTTCAGAATTCTGGCCAAACCTACCATTACAGCTAAAAGCATTGCACAGTCCAAGTATCTTCTATCCCTCTCTAGTAAACTATGATTCGTCAAAAATTTTGCATGTTAGGGTGTTAGAATTATTTTTATTGTTTACGTGCATGCTTTATTTGTTTTAGTAGATTATTTGATTTTTAGAGAGTAGATTTTATATTTAGTGCTCATATAATGGCCCCTAAGCGTATAAACATCGGACCTTCTTCTTCCCGCTCCCAGGAGGAGGAACAAGAGTATGACCCTTCTAGGTTTGTGTCCTTTGAGGCATCAGAGAGCTACACTAGGAAGTTCTCCAAAGAATAATCCCTGAGAGGGGATTTAAGGCTAAGAACTTTGCTCTCCCTGCCCACTTCGCCTATCGAAGGTGGGGCCCTCTTTGTGCGACCCCGGGCATGGCCATCGTGGCTTTAGTCCGTGAATTCTACGCCAACTGGCATATTTCCATTTCTGGAGAGGTGCTTGACATTAGTGCTGTTAGGAATAGGAATGTCGACTTTTCGCCTCATAGTATTAACCGTTATTTCGGCACTCCTAATTTTGCGGTGGGTACTGACCAGTTAGTATCCATATCGCTAATTATGTCCCTCTTCCGGTTTTAATGCGGCTATCGCAACACCTGACGCAGTTTAGACCTTTCATCAAGGTCCACCGTTTGGCCCTCGCACTATGGATGAGACTCATCTCACGAACACGGCCAAGGCCGTGTTCAAATTTATTTGTGCACTTCTTATGCATTCCAACCACCAGCACACGGTGTCTTGGCATAAGGCCGTTTTGATCTACACCATTCTGACCGGTAGGTTTGTTGATGTGGGGTGTCTGATCAATGCCCAAATTCAGACCCTTATTAGAGGTACGACTAACTTTGGATTCGTTTTCTCGAGTTTGATTGTCGGACTGTGTAGTGGGGCTAGAGTCGTTTGGACTCTAGATTCTAAGAGAGTTCGGGCAGTCCTCGACATTACTATGGCATTTCTTTTTGCGCACCCACGCCAGCCACGTGAGAGAGGACCACGTGAGGAGCCTCAAGAGGAGGAGGATCCCTTAGAGGCTATCTCCAATAGGCAGGAGGAGATCTTGTTACAGCACGAGATGATTAGTCAACAGATGGCGCAAATGCGCGCCGACCAGACTAATTTCTTTGGCTGGGTTAACCAAGTGGGGCACAATGTCTCCACGTATTATGGGATGCCACCTGGCACGATCCCCGAGTTTCGTCCTCCTTTGTTATGTCATCCCGACTCACCATGAGTCGAAGCCCAAGTTTCTTCCTATTTTGTTAGGCGGGCCGCTTATTTCCTTTTGATATTTCTCTCCCATCAACCCTCTTATAGGATTTTCCTCAATTTTGAGGACGAAATAAAATTAAGTTTGGGGGGGGGGAGAATTCTAAGCCCAGGGCCTTTGCAGTTCCCAGCCTAAGGAAGAGTGGAGTTGGGCCACGTTTTTTAGGGTGAGGGAAATTTTTTGTCCCTCTATTGTCTCTTCTCCTCACTCTATTTTCTTGCTTTTTTATATTTTCTTATTTTAGGAGATGTTGCCTTGACCAGAATACATTAATATTTGGTTCCTTCGGAGACCCATCAAAAGAGTCATCGTCATCACTCATCTCCATTTTCTTTATACAAAAATTTCAAATTTTTTTTAAAATGAAATATGTTTTAATTCAAAATTTTCATTCTCGAGTCCTGGTATGGTCGTTTCGATCAATGAGGAGTTAATGCAATGAACCACATAACTTTTCCATAGATCGTTCTGGAATTTACTTGATTCTGAAAAATTCTTGATTTTCTCCAAATCTTTGTGCACTTACACCAGTCATGATTATGGATTGATTTGAATATTTTTACTAAGTTTATAACACACATTTCATTTTAGCAACAAGATATGCACAACAATATGATGAATAGCTACCCTAACATGATTGTTGCATTAAATTGTAACTTATGGTCAATTGCATGATAGTTAGATCCCTTGGATTTTGCTTACTAATATATCTCAAGCACACTTTTGAACCATGTCTGCATGTTAGTCTTGATTGCCCCTACACATCTTTTCTAACGAATGCTTATGTGAATTCCATTGATGCCAAATTTTCAATTCCACAACTTCCATAATGGATATGATATTTTATGCATTGTACTTTCTTAAAAACTGCATGAGTATTTTGGCATTAAGATATGATATAGGCCATCTTTGGATCATTTGAGCATAAATATTTCTCGACCATACTAAAGATATATCTAGTGTCCCTTTTGAGATTTATTAAAAAGAATTGAGTGTGCTAAGCACACATTGAACCACCATTCGACTTCGTTTCTCTAACTCACATTAACTTAACCCTAAAGCCTATACACTTTAGCCTACCTTTGAGAGAGTAGGATGTGGGTGGGAAATTAATTTTATGGGACCAATTTTCAGTTAGAAAAATTTTCCGAAGACTTCTTCTTCCCCGTCGAAATTCAAAAAAAAAAGAAATAAATAAATAATTCGATGAAAAAAAATGAAACGGAAGAAGAAGAGTGCAAGAAGATTCAAATGAAAGCATAACTTTCATTAGAAAATTTTGATAGAAAAGTTCTTCTGAAAATAGAACACTAGTTATTTTTAGCTTGATATATTGTACAAAACAAGTTTGGGGGAAAGTCCCCACTTGTGGTCTTTGCAGGTCCTAGCCTAATTGGGAAAAACTTCCTTTTGCTTGGAAGTAATTGGGATTAAGGGTAGTCTTGCTCTCTCACTTTGTATTCTATTCCCTTTCCATCATATCCCGCAACACCAAGGCCTTACATTACAAGCTATTAAAGACCTATTGATCGTCTTGCCAATGTTTGTGTTTGTTGATTTTATTGCAATACATGTAAATTGATTCCCACTTCATATACTCATATTATTCGCAAGCTCACTGTGTTAGCATAATCTTAGCTATTGCAAGTAACTGGGGTATAAAAGTATTGTATGTCATACATAGGAAGAGCATGGGATGGATGTATAATTATTTGAAATCCTTGGTGTTCTCTCTTTCTGTGATAGACCGGGTTTGGAGGGTAGATCACATGCTCTATGTTGTATTACTTTTATTAAAAATCCTGATTTTTAGAATGAATGATGTGCTTTGCTAAGTAAAACTGTTTAAGTTAAGATATTCTCTATGACTGGTTATCACACACACACGGAGAAATTAAGATTGGCAGTAGTTTGAGTATAAGTCAGTTTGTTCTGTGAATTAGTTTGCACATATGTGGTGAGCATCTTTCTGAGACAACTATGATATGCTATGCCTTTGTGACTTGAGATTGAAACCAAAAAGATTTTTTTTAATTTTATTTTGTATTTATTACTTTTAGTATAATTTTTATTGCTTTTGTATTTATTAGTTTTTGTATTTATCTGCAAAGTCGAGTCACTTGTTAGAGTCTCCTTGAGTTTGTGGGTTTCTAGAGGAGTGTAAATAGTGTCACCCTCCAAAAAGATTTTGTGTATTTCTTTAGCTTTTGTATTTATAAATTTTGTTTACTCGTAGACGAGCAAAGTCTAAATTTGGGGGTATTTGATAGACGTATTTCATACGTCTTTATCAGATACTTTTATGACTTAGAAATAGCAATTCCATGAGGCTTTTGGCTACTAATATATGTTTTTGAGCTATATTGTGAGTTTCAAGGTTTTAGGTGAACTTAGGGGATTTATAGAGCTTTTATTGAAGATTTCGAGGAATGATGCAAAGTGCAATTATTGAAAAGATGCAAAAGAAAACATCTGGACACCTTGCGGCTGCATGCCTCCAAGGCCTTGCCCTCGCAAGGTATCCAGTGAGTAGCGTAGCCCGATCAAGACCCTTGCGGACGCAAGGTATACACACCTTGCGGCCGCAAGGTTCCCAGAAATCGACTTACAGGTCTTTCACTTTGATTGAACCTCCTACACTCCCTAAAACACCTTGATATATATAGAGACGATGTCCAAAGTAAAGGGGACGTGCAGAAATCATTAGTAGATGGTTCTAACATCGATTTTAGTTTGTATTCCTTAGTTTAGTAATTGTAATTATAGTTTTGAAGATCAATTCATGTATTCCTTCATCCGACTGTTTGGTTCATCGTCAAGGATGAACTAATCGTCCATTAATCTAGGAAATATGAGGTAACTTGTATCGTATCTATTGCTTAATATATTTTTATTCATTCAATTCTTGTTGATCATGATGTTTATCAACCCCTTTATTGTCTAGCTTTGACCAAATGAATGGAATCGCAAGCAGTAAAGGCCTAGAGGTACGGATAGCTATACGACCAAATGCATATGTCGTGCACTGGCTCACCATTGTGATAAATTGACCTTATCGATGCACGAGAATGATAAGTTAGGGTTAGGTTCATATATATGACCTAAGTGACAGATAGGATCCATATGTTCTTGTTCTTAGGATATAGATTGGATGAATTATTAGGATGGAGACTGAATTATAATTTGACAATCTATATCTATCTTTTGTGAACGAACCCAAGTTATTGATTGATACTATACTTAAAATGCAATAGAGTAGATGCAAGTGAAACCCTAATCCTAGATTTCCCTCCTCCATAAGATCTTTATAAACTGTGATTGTTGTTAGTTAATTAATTAAATTTCCTGATTTAGTAGAGTAAAATTAGTTTAAATAAAACAAAATAAAAAACCCCTTAGTTTAAAAAGCTGACGATATTCCTGCCTTTAGTATTCTTCTTGTCTCTGTGGTTCGACCCTTGCTTCCCAAAGCTACTCTACAATAGTCTTGTGCATTTGCAAGGAATTAAATAAAATAAGACACGATCACTTGTGTGGGAGGAAGATTTCAGAGCCGAGCCAAAAGCTCGGGAAGCCTTCTTAGTCCTCTCAGAGAATGAAGACTTGGGTAACTGGATTGGTCTTGGCTGTTCGCGCCCAAGCAGCTCAGCTTTTCGATCTGCATTTCTATCCTTAAAAGCAGCTTTGCGTTGACAAATGATATATTTGACCACTGCTAGAAAATAAAACAAGTTAGTAATAACAGAGTTTACCAGTTGAGCGAGCAGACAATCAAGTTATATACCAGCATCATTAAAATCAAAGGGGCAGTGCAGTCTTCCCCCTCCCCCCTGAGAATAATTCGGGCATTCATTAGAGAAGTTGTTCTAATGGCAATCTCCCCAATAGGGATGGGTCGATTCCACCCCAATATCAAGAAGGGGCTCAGTTCCTTCCAAGGGAGTGTGAGGTTCCCGGGGTGCGACCCGCGCCCCGCGCGCCCTTGGATAGGGGTGCGCGTACGTGCGGATGCGGGACACCACTGCTCTCGTTCCACCCTCCCTTGTTTAGGGGAAGACGAAATCAAAAGTGCGAGAGGAGTGCTGTCTATGTTAGCACGTTGGAATGTGCCTCGGTTGCCTTTAGTGGATTTTGTATCCAATATGAGAACTTATGGTTTCCCGCATCAAGTTATCCCTTTTTTTAGGGGATACAAGGATATGGGAATGCATTACCCTTTCATTCCCATTTTCCCATTTTTAGGGGAAAACGGAAAAGTGCAAAAAAGGATATTGCAACGCCCCCACTATGGATTTTATTAAAAATAGCCTTATGGCCCGTTTCAGATTACCATGGGAGCTTTGGGTTTCCCGCATCAAGTTATCCCTTTTTTAGGGGATAACAGGATATGGGAATACATCACCCTTCCATTCCCATTCTCCCTTTTTTAGGAGAGAGCGGAAAAGTGCAAAGAAGGAGTGTTGCGAGGCCCCACAGGATCTGAAAATTTTAGAGTCGCCATCTTTATTTTAAGGCAAAAATAAAGAAAAACCAGAAAAAGAAAACCAGAGATAAAAAGCGGGTTCGGAGGCTAAGTTACGAGTTGGGAAGGTGCTAGGCACCCAACTCGCCATTTCGGTCTCAAAATGGTTTTTGGCTAAAGTATGCTTATTGTTATATTTATTTAGCAGATAAATAAAGCATTAAAAGACAGGAAATTAAAACAAATACATCCGTTGCTACATTATTCTGGACTTGCGTACCATTTCCTTACAATAATTATAAATGTATTTTAAAATATTTGGCCATTATAACGGCTCTTTTACATATTATTTCCTAATCTAATCCGGGCAGCACAACGACTTATATTGACTACATTGTGCGGATTTTAAATACAACTTTAAATAATAAATAGACAAATAAATAAATAAACAAATAAAAATGCCCTTAAAGGCTGTTACCTTTTAGAGCGGGGTGTGCTCGCTCTGTCCTTATCGGGAAAGGGAGGCTTTCTTGTTGTTTGTTGTGTGGTTGTTGTTTTGATTTGGGCAGAGTGACGGCTTATATATGGTAGTTTTGGCCTGTTTGGTCGGGCGGAATGACGACTTAGTTTTTGTGGTTTTGGCCTTTTTGGTTGGGCGGAATAACGGCTTATTCAGGGTGTTTTTCCGCTCGTTACTTGGGCAGAGTAACGGCTTACTTTGGGATTTTTGGGTCGGGGGAATGAGGTAGATACCTAACAACTAGGCTAGGGATTACTTATAACTGGTGGATATTTATTTTGGCGGAGTTTGGACGGGGTTTGGAGACTTTAGGGGTTCCACTCACTTATCTCACACCTCTCGTACTAAGGTTTCAATGGAGACGCAGAGAGAATTTCTCAGCGCTTCGTTGCGATAAAAATGAACGAGGGAAATGAGGAGCCGGGGCCTCTTATTTATAGTGGGAGAGAGGGAGTCATCGGCCATTCTTCAGTTTGTTCATCCTGCATTGATCAGTTGTACCATGAGCTTGGACTTTGTACCTTAGGCTTCGAGAGACACGGTGAATGGCTTGGTGCCACCAAGGAGAGAACCAGTGCGGCACCAAGCAGCTTTATCAAGTTTCGTTTTTTGCATTTTCACCCCTTGCAGTTCACTGTTTCGCGCATCCTGCTTTTCCTTTCGCATTTTTGATTCCGGTAACTTGACATTTGTTAAGTTTTAATAGTTCTTGATATTTCATGCCAGTCACATACCAGGGGTACGAAATTGGGGTGTCTACAGAGCCCCTCAACGATGGAGTCTACGGGTAACCCAGGCTTACTGAGTAGACGAACATCGTTGATAAACAATAGACTCTCCAATTTCGTTCATTTAAGAACGGGAGAATACAATTGGTAGCAGTTATAATGCACAATTAACATACTATCCAAACTCCATAACCTAGACATTTTTAGTCGGTTATAAAAGTTATCGTAGTTTTAAGCAGATATGAATTTAATGTGCTCTGATGGTCGGACCTACTAATGTAGGCTGCCTACGTATTACTCATTAAAGGAAATCAGACCAAACGTAGTTCAGGCCAAAACCTAAACTATCACTCGTACAACGGTCGTGCCTACCGTGATAGGCTGCCTACGTATCCTTAAACAAGGAATCAGACCGAAACGTAGTTCACTCAGCTGGGGACTAAATGCGGTGGTGTAAGTGTTGCGGTGCAAGTGCGGCAATACTAAATGAGCAAGTGTGGCAAAGCTTTATCAAATAAGTACGGCAAGGGTAAATACGTCTTTGTGATGGTCGCGTCTAAGTGATAGGCGCCTACGTATCCTCGGTCGAAGGAATCGGACCAAGCGTAGTTAGTCTTGTGGCTATCTTGAGTGAATTGTTTCCTAGGAACTCGGCCTCTCTTGGAGAACAAGACCTTTCCCTATAAATCCGGGGCTGTTTACCCCTTAAAGGAAAGTTTCCCACATAACCAAAATGCATGGAATGCATTGCCTCCTCAGGAACTTAGCCTTCAACGGAGAACAAAATCTTTCCCTATCAATCCGGGGCTGTGTACCCCTTAAAAGAAAGTTTCCAAACATCATACAAATGCACTGTTAAAAAGGAAAATACCTTCCTTTCCTTTACCTTTGCCGTGTCCATGCAGCAAATTCTTTGCGATGTTGCTTTCTTTGTCTTCTTTGCTTTACGATGTTCCTTGTTACACTTTGCTGGGGATTTTTCTTTTTTTTTAATCACTGTTCCAGCCTTTGCTGGAAAATCTTTTCCCGTTCCGCTATGTTTTCGGCTTTAGTTGGAACATTTTTCTTGATGCTGCTGCATTTTTCTTTACTGCTCCTTCTAACCTTGGTCAGAAGCTTCCTTTTTTTTTTCTTGCTGCAGCGTCTCTTGGTATCAGCTGAAATCATCTTTTCTTTGCTGCTGTTTTCTTTTCGCTCCATTTTCTAGTTTTAGCCGAAAATTTCTTATTCTGTTGCCGCCGCATTTTTTCTTGTTGCATGTACCTGAAAATTTTTCCCTCTTGTACATGCATTTTCCCTCTCCCGATTTTTTTTTTTTGCATGCTTGCCACTTTTCTTTATTTGCATGCTTATTACCTCTTTTTTTCTTTTCTCTTTTTTTTTTCTTTTGTTTGTTTTTTTTCCTGCCTGGAAATACTTCTGATCTGCCAGATTTTTGCACTGTTTGGCACTTTTGAAGCTTTCCTGGCTTTATTAATGATGCATGTCCTATTTATGCCTGAATGATGCAATTAAGTAATGATGCATGCAATTTATTCAATTTATTCTTGTGATGCATGATTAAACTAGTGGTCATTATTTGACCTTACCATGCATGATTTATACTATAAATGTAAATGAGGCTAAATGATGCATGCTTATGCTGCAGAGACATAGTGAATGCCATAAAAATATTTATTTTTCTAATTGGTGGCATTTTATTTTCTTTTTAGTGCACCCCTAATGCAGCTTATTGGATAATAAATGCAAATGCTGGATGCATGTACTACTTTATTTAATGCAAATGTGATGCCTAAAAATTATAAGATGCTTATTAACATGATGCATGGGTATTTTCCTATTCTATCATGCATGCAGTAATGCAAAATGTAGTATATATCTTTAAGATGCAAAATGCATTTATAATGCTTAGATTGCAAAAACGTTTATTTATATGCAAAACAATACATAAAATTTGTTTTTGTTTTTATTTTTGTTTTTGTTTTTGTTTTTGTTTTGTTGTTTTGTTGTTTTTGTTTTGTTGTTTTTTGTTTTTTGTTTTTTTGAAAACCTGTACAAATATTTACAATGCAATATAATTTATATGATGCAAAATAAAAAAAACACATGCAAACTTAAGACGCACGCACAAAGCAAAGCTATACCGACCTAACGGGTAATGGTACACTGTATCCCCAAAATGGATTTTAAAGGAATATACCTTCGGGCTCGAACAGGCTTCCCTTTCTTTTTTTTTTCTTTTTTTTATGAGTATATGCGGGGAAAGAAAAAGGCAGTCACTTCCTGTTCTCTTGGTCATATATTTGTTGCAGGGCTACACTTGGCATAAGGCTATTCTCACAACCCCTGTATCAGACATGGCAGCAGTGAATGATCGGGATTCAAGTTTTCTGACTGCTTCAGGACAATGAAAACGCAGATGATGGATAGGACGAGGACACTTTTGGTGTTTCTCATCCTGATGAGACTGAGCTTTTTCTGTGCCTTGCAGAAGAAGTATATGGGGCCGTAGGGTGGACGCCGCAGTCGATGGATCGCCCGGCTTAAGCTGCAAATGAAGGATAGTTTTGGGGGAAACAAAGGGGGTAAAGGCAATAATAGATATGTACATGCAATTAATGCATAACCTAAATTTCTTTAGCAATTATTTCTAAGTTGCACCTTAGGACCTGTAATATTATATTTTAGTGTTTTATTGTGAGCTTCCTGTCGTGGTTTTTCTTTTTCTTCTGTCAGACGAGCCCCCTTGCATGCTGAAGACTGGAGGTAAGATGTCGAGGTTTCAAAGAGTGTTTTCCCTCTCCTTATTCTCCTGATATATATATTTTATTTGGCTCTAACTTTTGCCTAGGCCGCCCTTTCGGGTTTTCAACCTAGCGAGCCCTTATTTCTTCTTGTTATTTTCATTTTTTTATGTTTTTTTTATATGCCCTAACTTTTGCCTAGGCCGCCCTTTCGGGTTTTCAGCCTAGCGGGCTTGAGAGGGAAGCACTTGTCGGATAGGGTGGTTCGAGCGTAATACCTTTTAAGCTCGTTGAGATTGGAGAGCTGGACAAGGTCTTTTCTTTCCTGGCTTGTGAGGAGTACGTCATCTCCTGACCGAATCTCTTTGACAATATATGGCACATCGTGGAAGAGAGGGGTAGCAGCCTTTGATAAGTAGCCCCCAACATTTTTTAGCCCAGACGGCATGACATGATAGCAGTAGGTCCCCCAAGGGACGGTGAATGGGGTCTTTCTTGGTCTCCTGCTGCCTTTGCTTTGACTATAGCCCAGCGTGCCGTTGATAAAAAAAACTGTTGGGCTTGGGAACAATCACTGTATTGGACAGCCAGATCGGGTATTTTTTTATTCTGCTATAATTTTCTTCTTCTTTTTTTTTTTTACTCTTCTTCTTTTTTTTAATTCTTTTTTTTTTACCCGAATGAAGTTGACGTGCGGCTGTTTCATGCTTCCTTTTTTTTTTCAACTTGTAGTGACCATTCTGGCTTGATGCGGTGGAGCTTTTGTCTGATTGGCTGAGCATCCGGACATATGAGGGTCCAATGTTTGGCTATGGCTGGGTCTACCCCTGGCACATCTTCATAGAACCAGGTAAGCATGTCCACGAACTTTTTGAAGGGATCCATGGGTGGTGTTCTTTTGGAGCCTTGCAGGTAGTTGCCGATTCTGACTTCTTTTGATTTCCTTGTCCAGCCCCAGATTGATAGTGGGTCAGTCTTCAGTTGCTGTTGATGAATGATATTGTCCCTGGTGCTCTACTGACTTTTCAAGCTCAAGCAAATAATTTTTTTTATCTTTTGGGTCCTATTAAATGACTCATTATTATAATTTTTTAATGCGTCTTTTAATGTAGGTGCAACTAAGAAATAAGCAAAGACGTTTAGATTATTATTAAAAGCACACCGTACAGGGTTAATTACATTATTGAGGACCTGGGGTTTGAGATCCTCAATTTTAGGGAGCGGATTGGTAAATGACCAAATCCGTAAGGCTAGGGAAAGGAATAGGGGTAATATATCCAAGTAGTCCACAGTGCGTGGGTGTCAAAAGTGGGCCGGTCGTGGTATACTAGTTCTGCAGAGGCTTATTAGAAATAGGCTCAAACTCAGCAGGGAGCTTCTCGTGATCAGTACCTCTGCCTATCATGCCTAGGAAGCTGTCATCAACCTCAATCATGTTGATTTGAGGTAGAGGGTTATTGATTATATTTGGTCTGGGAGTGGGCTTTTCAATAACCTTATCATCTATAAGATCCTGAATAGCATTTTTGAGTAGATAACATTTATCGGTGAGGTGACCACTACAGCGATGATATTCACGATCGGCATGATTCCGTGTCCCAGGGGGTGGTGGCTTATAATTTTCCATAGGCTTTAACACTCCTTGTGCCATTAGCCCTGCGGGATCAGCATCGAGGCTTGCGCTCATCATAATGACGCTTCGATTTCAAATTTCGCTCGGGCCATTATTTCCTCCGATCGTGTTGATAGACCTATCCGCCTCCATAAGACCATGGAACAATGCCATAATTTTGGGTAGAAAAAGGGGCTGATGCATTTCCTACCGCATTGACAGTTTGTACGGGTGTGGTTGCGGCTGTCTTCCCTTTAGAGTAACGGAAAGAGCTAGGAGGCGTATTGACTTGTAATTGGCCAGTCCGTATATCATCATCAATACGGGCTCCTATCTCTACTATTTCTTTGAAATTGGTGTAGGGGAGATACCGCATGTGTTCCAGGTAAATGGGCTGGAGGTTTTTTATGAACATTCAAGCATGACTCAAAGGTGCCGAGACTAAAGGTCCCTTCTATTTTCGTGACTAGTGTTGTCGTTTTTACCTTTCCAGAACGCTTCAGCCTATCAGTCCCACGTATTCATGGTGCCGCTATCGACAACATTAGCCATTGTTTGGCGGCCCTATTAGGGTGAGGTGAAAATTGGAAGCCATAGCCTCAAAGCTAGCTCCCCTTGACCGCATGCCTGGAATAAGATTTTAAGTGGGATATAGGCATCCAAATTCCATCAAATTTTTCTATATCGGGCATTTTGAATTAAAAAGGCACATCGCCGCAGTTGTAATGTCGCTGCCCGTAGAAAATTCCCTTTGTTGAGAAGCTTGAGTACCATAGCCTTTATATTTTCCACGCCGGCCTCTATTTTGGTGGTTGGGGAGTTGGTTTTTGATATATACTGGCTGGATTAGGGAAAGGTTAATTTCGGCCGTGGTGTCCGTAAGGGTTTTCCGGATATGGACATTGGGGTGGTGGATTTTGGGTAGGATATTTTTGGATAAGGATTCGCGGAGCTTGGGTAGGATAAGGGTTTTGGGTTGGTGGAGCTTGGGTAGGTGGATTTTGGATGGTTTCTACTGGCCGGTGATCATTATAAGGTAAATAAGTGGTAACTTGGCCTCGGGGTTATAATTTTGTGGGTTCATATGTGGGCCGTTCCGGAGTGGGTTGGTTATAAGAACAGGGGAGGTCATTTGGGCTTTGGGGAATTTTGGTGCTTGAGGAAGGATATGGAGTATAGGACGGGTAAAGGCTGATATTTGGGTAATAGGGACTTGGTGGAGGATTGAGATTTGGGGTAGCGGTAGTATTTGGTGGGTTAGTGTTTGGCTGGGGAGTTGGGTTTGGAGGCACGTGAGATGTTGATGTTTCCTCGGGGACCGTAGGGAAGAGTTCACCTCACCACCGGGTTTTGACCTTGTATAAGACTTCTATTTGGCTTAGCAAGCGCTCATGTCGCATCCGATTCGGTCTAGCCACCGCCTTTGCATTGCCGAGTCGGAGCGCACTCGGAGCCCCCGAATCGCACTCCATATCGATCGCTCATCTGTTGCCATACTACTCGGATGCTCTGCATCGATTATGCCCTTTGTCCGATCTCGACATCGATACCTTATGTTCGATTTCGCACTAATTTCTTTCCAAATCTCCGCCTTTCCAAATTCGAGTTTCGAGGAAAATGGGTTATGGGGTATCGTGAGGTCGGGTCAAGGGTTTTTGGGTTTGGAGTACAGCGTGCCTTTATTAGCATTTCTTTTTTTTATTGTTTATTTTTGTTCCCTACAATTGACCGGATAAGCACCTGCTTTATTTTGACAGTCTCAGGACTTTTCCTGGAACAGTGGATTCTTTCTCCAGAGTATATGACCAACGTATTCCACCTGCCTTTCGACTCCTCAGATCGGATCGTCCCAGCGAAGGGCCTATACTCTTTCCAGGATCCACTATTCGAAATGGACTAGGTCGAGCATCAAAGAATAATAAATCAGCCCCTGCTTATTATCATTTTTTTTTGTTGCGCAATTTATTTTCATAATTTTTTTTTACTAACTTGGGCATATATTTTTTTTAGACTTTTTTTTTATATCATTTTTTTGAAGGGGCTGATTCACAATTCGGAGATGCAAAAACCGGTCGGTCAATGAAGTGTCCTGAGAATCTATATGCATTCTAACGTTGGCTCATGCAGGGGGTAGGCTGGCCATGGTATAGGGTAACAGTTCGGAATATAGCTATATGCATGTGCGTGTGTGTGGTATCTAGAAAGCAATAAATTTTTTATTTATTTACAGATATATAAACAGAAAAATAAAACATACATGGCCTGTCTTGCTGTTTGTGTGGATTTTCTCGGCTTTTTAGTTTGAACGCAAGCAAGCAAGCACACCACATTAAGAAATAGAAAGAAAAGTGTGGAAACTATCTATCCCTATTAATTACAAATTTTGGTCATATGTCCCCGAAATAAAATGACATAATGAATACAAATATGTACAAATGTATAGAATAATAATAAAAAGGAAAAATGACAGAAATAAATAATAGTACAGAGCCGAGAATAAAGCAATAACGAAAAAAAAGCCCCGACCCTTTTTTATTGTGGTGCCCGGAATATTATTGCAACATATATATAATATTATTTTTTTTTGATTTTTTGCTTTTTCGATTTTTTTTATTTTCGATTATTTTTGATTTTTTATATAATATTTTTAAATACACCTGTAACAGTTATCAGAACGAAACTGCTGCAAGATGGAAGATCATATCCACAAATATAAACACAGATGTATAGAAACGCAATATTCAAATGCATAAATTAATATAACATGCATACTTTAGCCAGAAACAAATAAAAACAAAAAAAGTTTTATTTTATGAGTCTAGCCCTCCATTTTATTTAAAATAAAACAACTCCCGAGCAGAGTCGCCACTGTGAGGTTCCGGTGCGACTCCGCGCCCGCGCCTTGGATAGGGTGCGTGCGTGCGGATGCGGGACACCACTGCTCTCGTTCCACCCTCCCTTGTTTAGGGGAAGACGAAATCAAAAGTGCGAGAGGAGTGCTGTCTATGTTAGCACGTTGGAATGTGCCTCGGTTGCCTTTAGTGGATTTTGTATCCAATATGGGAACTTATAGTTTCCCGCATCAAGTTATCCCTTTTTTTAGGGGATACCAGGATATGGGAATGCATTACCCTTTCATTCCCATTTTCCCTTTTTTAGGGGAAAACAGAAAAGTGCAAAAAAGGATATTGCGACGCCCCCACTATGGATTTTATTAAAAATAGGCTTATAACCCGTTTCAGATTACCATGGGAGCTTTGGGTTTTCCGCATCAAGTTATCTCTTTTTTAGGGGATACCAGGATATGAGAATACATCACCCTTCCATTCCCATTCTCCCTTTTTTAGGGGAGAGCGGAAAAGTGCAAAGAAGGAGTGTTGCGAGGCCCCACTGGATCTGAAAGTTTTAGAGTCGCCATCTTTATTTTAAGGCAAAAATAAATAAAAACCAGAAAAAGAAAACCAGAGATAAAAAGCGGGTTCGGAGGTTAAGTTACGAGTTGGGAAGGTGCTAGGCACCCAACTCGCCCTTTCGGTCTCAAAATGGTTTTTGGCTAAAGTATGCTTATTGTTATATTTATTTAGCAGATAAATAAAGCATTAAAAGACAGGAAATTAAAACAAATACATCCGTGGCTACATTATTTACGGACTTGCAGCCATTTCCTTACAATAATTACAAATGTATTTTAAAATATTTGGCCATTATAATGGCTCTTTTACATATTATTTCCTAATCTAATCCGGGCAGCACAACGACTTATATTGACTACATTGTGCCGGATTTTAAATACAACTTTAAATAATAAATATACAAATAAATAAATAAACAAATAAAAATGCCCTTAAAGACTGTTACCTTTTAGAGCGGGGTGTGCTCGCTCTGTCCTTATCGGGAGAGGGAGACTTTCTTGTTGTTTGTTGTGTGGTTGTTGTTTTGATTTGGGCAGAGTGACGGCTTATATATGGTAGTTTTGGCCTGCTTTGGTCGCGGAATGACGGCTTAGTTTTTGTGGTTTTGACCTTTTGGTTGGGCGGAATAACGGCTTATTCGTAGCCACTGCTACTGGGGCGAGTAACGGCTTACTTTGGGATTTTTGGGTCGGGGGAATGAGGTGGATACCTAACAACTAGGCTAGGGATTACTTATAACTGGTGGATATTTATTTTGGCGGAGTTTGGACGGGGTTTGGAGACTTTAGGGGGTTCCACTCACCTATCTCACACCTCTCGTATTGGTTTCAACGGGACGCAGAGAATTTCTCATTGCGATAAAATGAACGAGGGAAATGAGGAGCCGGGGCCTCTTATTTATAGTGGGAGAGAGGGAGTCATCGGTCATTCTTCAGTTTGTTCATCCTGCATTGATCAGTTGTACTGCGAGCTTCAGACTTTGTACCTTCCGGCTTCTGAGAGACGCAACAGTGAATGGCTTGGTGCCACCAAGCAACTTTTTCAAGTTTCGTTGTTTGCACTTTCACCCCCTGCAGTTCACTGTTTCGCGCATCCTACTTTTCCTTTCGCATTTTTGACTCCTATAACTTGACATTTGTTAAGTTTTAACATTTCTTGATATTTCATGTCAGTCACATACCAGGGGTACGAAATTGGGGTGCCTACAGGGAGTAGGATACATCCTAGCCAGGCGTAACAACATGGGGTCTTGCACAATGGATTTCCAGTCTATCAACCATTTTTGGCCTTGCTCGGTTATTCCTAATGCATTCCTCAACATTTACATGCACCTATCCTCCCCGGTGAAGGTGGCATTCTTATCATACGTGGGTTTCAATTCGTAGGGGGTCGGTGCAAAAGCCATCCTATCCGAGACTCCACAATAACAATCCTTTTATGCCACTTCTCAACTTTGTGAGGTAATTCAGAGAACAGCTTCAACGCGCCAGCCTTCAAATGATCAGTAATCCTGCTTGATCTTTTGTCCCGAGTAAATTGAAAAAGTTTTCGGAGCAAGGTCATTTCTGGCTCAAAACCGATTAGTCGGCTAGTCACGGCAAAAGCGACCAAAATAAGCATGGTTGTCAGTTGAAGATCACAAGGGACAACGTTAGTCTCTATCAGAAACTCAACAATGAAATGATCCAGAGAAAGATGCATTCCAACATAGAAAAACTCGTAGAAGAAAACTACTCACTTTTTCTGATTTCTCATGGCTTCGGGAGTCATCTCAGATTCGTAAGGGACTCCTCGGTAATTTTCTTGGATATTCCTATCGTGCTAAACCAGTTCGCGACTTCGGCCAAAAAATCCATTGTTTCCCAATGGACAAAGGAATTCAAGTTGTTATAATCCTCATTTCGGTTTATGCGACCTGCTCGGGAACAGATAGTTAATTCTTCCTCATCATTTTGAGTCCTGCTTGGGCTCGTTTCAACGTTTTCACTTTTCTGCTCGTCCTCTACACCCTGCTCGGTTGTGGTGTCATTCCCAATTGTTATGGAACTATCTCGACTGCCACTTCTTGGGAATTCATCTCCTCAAGAACATATACATCTGAAGAGGTTTCTTCAGAGTCCATAGGAACAGAGGTCTCATGAGCCCCATGGTCATAACCATACGTCTCCAGTTCGGTGTCGAGTTTTCATCAAACAATAAAAGGGGAGAAGACATTCCTACAAGAGATCGAGGAAAATATTGATTAAACCTCCACAAAAACAACAATTTTCGACGATTTTCCTTGATCTCCCTATGAATTATGTTGATTTAAAGGAAGAACCCCCAAGAACTCAACCTAGAAAGAGAGGCAAAGAAGAACACTCCAGCACACCCAGAAAATTCAAGACAGTGAAAGTAAACCCATAAGGAAGAAACAACGAATAAATCAAAAAAAAGACTTACTTGTTGGTAGAAGGGGGTAAGCTTACCGGAAGAAGAGATCTGGAAATGTTCCAGTTTGCAGAAGAAGGTAACTTGTTGGTCGGAGAAGCAAATTTTCACCATAAAATACGTCGACGGATGTACAGAAAGCTTGGAGACAAGGATTTAGTAAAAAAAGGGTTAGGGTTTCTCCTTTTATAGGGGGAAGATTGGAAGAAAAACGCTCAAATCACGCGCCCAAAAATTTCAAATCCCAAATTCTCAACGGCTAAGAAGCAGGCAATCAAATCCATCATTAATGCAAGCCTTGAAAAGACGTGGCCCATCATGACATTGTACCTAGTCGACGTCACCCTACTAGACTTCCTAGCTTCCCACAACTATCGGTCCAGCATATCAACTATCACCAACAAAGCAGCCTCCCTGGCCTAAGACACAATAGTCAAACAAAAATGAACAAGTGTTCTGCTCCCCACTTTTACTACAATAGAGATCAAGCCAAAAATGCTCCTCGCTCCGAGCATAAATACTTTCTAGGCAGGAGCTAGGGGCCACTGATGTACCCAGCCCTAAATCCGACCACATGTAGGTCACGAAAGCCCTCACGTGCTGATCACGAGCCTCATTATCAAGCCATGTTAATCATCCCCGAGCAGGATATCTCGACCAACAGACGAGGTTGAGTATCCCGACATTAAACCGAGAAGAACTATGTCAACCCGGTCAGAATGACAAAACATCCAAGCACGGTGATGTGACAACGCCCGCGTCCGAGATTTAAGCCACTTTTCCGGCTGTTACGCGGTCAACCCGCATTAATCACCATTAAATCCTAAGATCTCGCCAAGATCATGATTGAAGTCGGATTTCACTCCCTTAAGGCTATATATACCCCATTATATCACATTTGAAAGGTACACTCACTTTACACACTGAAACTCTGTCATTTTGTTTTCTACAAGCTTAAGATTTATTCTCATACCAAAGGGGTTTCGCGTAGTCCTGCCTTACATTCCTTCTAAGATGTCTTTATTTTGACAGGTTTCCACAAAATAATATCCATTACATAAGCAGAGATATCCTACAATCCACAAAGAACGATCCGGTACCAAATTAAATAGCATCAGCTAGTTAAGTCTTCTTTGGTGTTTGATAGGTTTGTTTAAATTTCTGAAAGGGAACAATGGGGCCAATTCACAGTGGAAAGTGGTCCAGACTAAGAGCATGAACAATGCTTAAATAAAAAACGAATCAAACCAAATCATAGTTTACAATGGCGAATCTAAAGTGTATCTAATCTAATTAGGAATTGATTTGGTTTGATTCAGATTAATATATACTATAAATCAAAACCAAATCAAATTAAATCAAACCAACCATCTGTGGAATGAAACTACACCGTTTTGGCCTTTAAAGGCACAAAACGGTACCGTTTCTTGAAAGAAAATTCAAAAAATTCGGATAGTGGCCGACAAGCCCACATGGGCGTCTGACTTTGAGGACTTTGGGGGTTGACACGCTTTCCGCGTGTCACCCCCCTGGTTGGCTTGGTTAATTTTGTAATCATCCATCGTTTTTGGGCATTTTCGACATTAAAAAATGTTTTTTTAAAAAAGTTCAGATTTTTATCAATAAATAGAGTTTAGGTTCGCCTCATTTGGATACCAAACAATTTTTTTGGGAAATTTGATATTTCTCTCATTTTCTCTCCAAATTTCATATAATTAATCCTTTTTTAATTTGTTTTTATTAACTAAATTAGAACTAAATTGCTACTTAAATATTTTAATTTTTAGTATTAAAAATTATTAGTATTGTTAGTATTGTTAATTATTTATTATTGTCATTATTTATTGTTAAATTTCATAATATTATTGTTAATTACTTGTTTATTATTGTTAATTGTTTAATATTATAATTATTTCAAATTTAATATTATTATAATTATAAATAATTAATTATTTCGGATTTAATAATTTATGCCATATTATTATTAATTGTTAATATAAATTGAAAGAAAATATTAAGTTAATGTAGATAAAGATAGTGAGTATGTAAAGTTGTTTAAGATAAAGATAATGAACTATCAAAAAGTATTAAATTATGTGTCATTGGTATTTGAATATTTTAATTTTGAATCAAACTTGTATCAAATGAATTATTTTATTAATTTTTAATTAGGTTGTAGTTAATTTATGATTTTATTTTGACTTTTTGATTTTAACATCGTCCATGCTCTATACTAAGCTTTTACTTCCATTTTATGAATTCTAAAGCTGGACATTGTTGATGAGTACTACAACTGTAAAGTTGCTATAAAGGGTAACTCTTTTGTATTTTATGCAGAAGAGCTTTAGCCCTCATCGAATTTAAGCCTTATTGCAGTTAAGACAAACTCAATTGATTTGATCCGCACCCCCCAATCTGATCCTTTAATTTGTAGGATATTGAAATATTAAATTCCGAGTGTTGTCAAAAAATCTATATTATACTCCCTCCATTCCTAAATAATCGTCCTAATTGATCTGACGTATAGTTTAAGAAAAAAAATTGACTTGATTATTTATATTGATTTAATGTGTAGTTTCTTTTAATGTCCATGTATATGTGACCCATAATTAAAATAGAGTGAAAAAGTAAGGTTAAAGTGGTAAAAGTGGTGTTCTAAAAAGGTAAGTTTCAAAGTAAACAATTATTTTGAGACGGACGAAAAAGGAAAGGAGGACGATAATTTAGGGACGGAGGGAGTAATAGAGTTGTCAAAACATGTGTGTAATTAATAAAGATTAATTACAGGCTGAGATTAATTCTTTTATTGTAATCCTACACTATACTTTATTAATTCTTTTACTGTAATCCTACACTATACATTTAATCTAAATTGTAAGTGTGTGAAAGACAGTTACTTCTTTTAATTTTAGTGCTTCTTTTTCTTCCAAAATAGATAACTGTTCCAATAAAGACATATTCTTTTTCCGTTGTAAATTTTCTGCTTCATCTACGATTTACTTATTATTTACGGTTTTATAGTATTACATTTATTGTTTTATGATTTTACAGTTTTAACGTTATTGTTTTATTGAGATTTATTCTTTAACAGTTATTGTACACAAATAAAAAAAATTCGTAAGTTTTGTCTGGCCGGTTTTTTTTGTTCGGCTCGCAATTTCGTATACAAATTGTTAATTAATCCTTCCGTTCCGGGCAAAGAGGCCTGTATGGTTTTACAAATATTTAGTTGTAGTTTCTTAATTAATTTTTTTCATCATGCTCAGTTCATACATTGATCACGCTCATACTGGCACAGTGCCATCGGCACAGGCACGAGTTTATTTTTATAGAATGCTCCGCATCTTCTCATTTTTGTAGTTTTATTTGTTGGGGCATGTGTATTGGTTTCCATTGATTTAATTGCCATTTTTTAGCTTTTAGGGTTGATTAATTTGGATCAAATACATCTTTATTCGCCTGTTAGATTTTGTATGATAATATATGGGAGGATTCGAGTTTTGTAGATGAAGCAGAAAAATTGGTTGACTGAATATGTTTGAATTTTCTTTGTCTCATGTGTAGGTGGAAATAATAGACAAATTTATTGCATCTCATGTTTACAAAGTTAAGTAAGAACCCTCAAAAGAAGAAGGTTGAGTTTTCGTTATTGAGAAAACAATAAAATTTTCTTTTCGTATTTTAACAGTAGTTAGAATTAAAATATTTATTTATTGGTTTTCTTATGAAATAAATATCGAAGTAAAATGTTTTATTTTGTTAGGTATTTGGGTTCATTTCCACATTATTTCATTTATTGATAAATTTTTCAAACTTGTATCGTGTCATCGGCATGAGTAAGAGTACTAGTATAAAAGAATATATGTCATGTCTTGATATTTTTTCTACTTTGTTTTCTTGTAAGGGACATGTCTTAATTTAAATACGTTTGAAATATGTGATTATATTTTAAAGGTTAAGAAAATAGAATTTGAGTAAAGTAGGTTTTTCAAAACGCAATCAGGAAGAAATCAATATATATATATATATATATATATATATATTTATTTATTTAAAGTTGGTGAAGAGCATTATGGTTGTGTCACCTCATCACTTTTAGATAAATCTTCATTGTAAAGCATTCATGTGAAAACTTTAAAAACTTTTGGTTAATTTCTTCTATTGTCAATAATAGAAGACTTAGGCTCCGTTTGTTTCAAGGAAAAATGACTTCGAAAACGTTTTCCTCATTTTCGGTGTTTGGTAACTTAGGAAAATGCTTAACGTAAAGGTTTGCGATCAACGTAAGAGGTTTTCGAGTCAACGGAAAATGAAGGCTTCTTTTTGACTTGATTCATTTTCCGTAAGTCATTTTCCAAATGTTCGGGTACCCTTCGCCCCTTTTCACAATTGCACATATTTACTTACACACACAATATTTCACTCAACAAATAAAATGTTTAGAAATATAAATAACGTTTGTACATACTATTTATAAATTATAATTGTAATAAATGTTTACTACGTTCTAAAATTAGTGTCACCTATATTATTTACGGACATCCTAACCATTGTCAATTTTCTATTTTAAAACGTTTTTTTTTTCATATCAATTGTCAAAAAATTTATTAGTAATTGTGAGATTGAAAAAAGATAGACATTGATTTGACACCACTAATGATAAATTGAGGGTTACTAAAGAAAAAATACTTAAAGTTCAACACTATTTTATATTCAATATGTGCATTAATATTAGAATAAATTTTTTTGTATTTATTCATATATAGTTTTCCGTAACATTTTCTAGGGATATCCTAAACATTGTCTATTTTCTATTATAAAATGTTTTTTTTTTCATATCAATTATCAAAAAAATTATTTGTAATTGTGAGATTAAAAAATGACCTTATTAAAAAAAGATGGTCGTTACTGATTTTCTAAGGACATCCTAAACATTGTGTATTTTCTATTTTTATTTTTGTATTTATTGTTTTCCGTGACATTTTCCGGGTGTTTGCCAAACACCCGTAAATGTTTTCAGACATATTTCCAAAAGATTTACCAAACACCTGAAAATGAAGTGTTTTGATTTTCCGAAAATCATTTTCCAGAAATTATTTTCTGGAAATGATTTTCCGTGAAACAAACGGAGCCTTATATTTAAAAACTTTTAAAACTAACATTACTTCTAACGAATGTGAGATAAAACTCTTCAAGATGATATATTACTTCTAATGACTTATTTTTAACACCATACTTTAAGTTTTGATATCTTATTATCCAAAACTTGATTTTGACAAATAAATATATCATTCGATATTCTTGCCGAGTAGAATATATTTACACAATTAATTTTTCCAACAAACAAATGACACGTAAAGAAATTCGTGTAAAGAAATTCGTGCCTCAAGTTACACAATTTCTTTCACTAAAAACACTAATTTTTTGATAAGTAGGCCAAATAATGATTTTCCCCCTAAAGTATCCACCAAATCCCATAATCACCCCCCATGTTAAAATTAAGGGTGAGCAGGGCTCGTCAATACCCATCAAGCCCATTAAAGCTCGTCAGTGTCTGGCCCATGAACCCCGTGCCCATGGGCTATATATAGTGTTGGGCTTTAGATGAGTCAAATGCCCGCGGTCTCGGGCTCTACTGGGCCTTCAGTTGTTCCCTGTCCGTTATATCCGATCCGGCCCGTCCTTTTCTATGATAAAATTTTTAAATTTTTGTAATTATATATGTTTGACCAAATCCTATATATTTAATTTATGTGTATTATACTATTACTATATTTATATATTATAAGACTATAAGTTATAAATTATAATATATAAATATAATAATAGTATAATACGCTTAAACTGATAAAGCTATTGTTAAAAATAAAAGTCTCAAAGTCAAATCCTATTATTTTAATAATTAATTACTCAATCATCTATTGATATTCTATTCTCATGCAAGATTGCAATTTGAATTTGCACATTAGTATCAATGTATTATTAGTAAGGTGTGGCAATTTGTCTTCTTCATTTTCTTGGAAAACAGCCACCGACGACCCAACGACGTTCCGACTCTTAAGTCATTCTCGAGAATCTCACCTCACACATCCAACGCTTTCTTCATCTTTTTCGATCGCTTATATTTTAACTTAGTTCATGACAATGATTTGATGGGCTGAAGGCTGAGGCCCAAAGTTTGAATGAGAAAACAGTAAAATTATTTAAAAACATAAACAAATGGGCTGAAGCATTTGTCTGCCCGTGCCCACCCAATGCCCGTTTGAAGCTCGTCCACTAATACTCGTGAGCTAATCAATAATACTGTGCTTTTAAATCTAATGCTCACTGCTTGATGGAATCATACTGGAAATTACCAATGCCCACGGGCTTAGGGCCCGTGTACACCCCTAAGTAAAATTGTCCCAACTTCATACCTAATCTTATTATTTGTCTCAGTTATATGACTCTCTCATCAATGATCATTAGAAATACTAACGGATGAGGGGTCATTTTGGTCATTTGATTCGAGGAAAAGTGAGATTTGACTATATTTCATCATTTATAGATATTTAAGATATTTTAAGTGAAAATTGATTTTATAATCATCAAAACAATTTTTTAAAAATATATATATTATTTTTTTAAAAAAATTAAAACACGGGGTATACTTAATACAACACATATAAAATGCTTAATACAGCACTTTTGAAAATGCTTTTCCCAAAATACCCTTTACGTAAATTCATTTTTTTGTTAAATTTAAATTAATGTTTTGTTTTTTTTTATTAAATTTAAATTATTGTTAATTTTTTATTTTAATTTAATAATTAATTTAAAATTAAATTGAGATTAAAAAAAATGCTTAATAGGGATTGGGTTGAAACCAGTCCAAATGGGAGTGTTGGGTTTGGGGCGCCAGGCAATTGCCACGGCCCCGCCCGGCCCAACCCAACAATGCCACAAGCCGCCCAGCCCAACCCAACAACGCCACCATTCACCCGGCCCAACCCAGCGCCTTTTGGTACCGCCGGCCCTATTCTCCCCAACCCAGCCGGTTTGGGCCACCGGCCAGTCCTATTCGCCCAACCCTCTTTTTGGCTGCTACCCAAGCAATCCCAAACCCAACACCCTAATTTGGATGGTTTCAACCCAATCCCTATTAAGCATTTTTTAAATCTCAATTTGATTTTAAATTAATTATTAAATTAAAATAAAAAATTAACATTAATTTAAATTTAATTAAAAAACAAAACATTAATTTAAATTTAATAAAAAAACAAAAAAATGAATTTACGTAAAGGGTATTTTAGGAAAAGTATTTTCAAAAGTGCTGTATTAAGCATTTTATAGGTGCTGTATTAAGTACCACTGTAAAACGATATGTGGGATTAGGTATACTATCTACATCTAGTTAATCTTATGAAATCGAAAGTTCTAATTCTCCACTCTGCATAAACCCCATCTCGGTTTGATTTCTAGGTTTGAAATCAAACGAAATTCATGAAATCAAAAGAAATGTCTCTTTCTTTCTGCATAAAACCCAGCTGGGTTTGATTTCTGGGTTTGAAATCAAACGAAAATCATGAAATCGAAAGCTCTATCTCTGCATAAACCCCAACTGGGTTTGTTTGATTTCTGGGTTTGATTGAAATCAAACGAAAATCATAAAATCGAAAGCTCTCTATCGTCAAGGTGGAAGCCGTTGAACTTGCACAATCAGACTTGTCAACCATATAAATTCTCTCAACACACATAGATTGTAGGGACGATTCGACAGCCACCCAGTTCCGGAACCAAGTGGGTCTCCATATTGTAGAAATTTGATGTGATCTTGAAGTAGATGTCAATGGTGAAAAGATTTTCTTGGTGGACAAGGTAAACGTACTTTCTTTTGTTTTGTTCATCAACAGAGTCCCCTAGTTTTGTCTGTTAATAGGGATTTTTTTTTTTGTCACACTGCAAGCAACTATTTTGTTCCTGGAAAATAGGGTGTCAATATTGAATTCTTGATTGTACGAATTTCGGTTGCTCATTGTTATGCTATGAATATACAGTAAAAATTTGTTTATCTGTTGACGATGAGATTGTTTTGGCAGAGAAAGGTTGTGTCCTTCTCGTCTCGGTTAAGCAAAATGTTCAGAAAGTTTATGAGCACAAGGAGGAACCTGAAAGTGATATTCCATGATTTTCCTGGCGGTGCAGAGAGTTTTGAGCTCATCATGAGATTTTTGTACAACAATGGCAGAATCGATATAACTCACTCTAATGTGTTCTTACTATATTGTGGTGCTAATTTCATGGAAATGAATAGGAACAAGGCTGGGGTACTAAATTTGGTGAAACAAATTGAGTTATACCTTGAAGGCATAGATTTCTGGACTTGGTCTGAGTTTGTGGTTGGTCTCAAACAATGCCAATATTTATCTCTAGTCTCAAACAATGCCAATGTGTTCGATTTTATGATTTTCGTTTGATTTCAAACCCAGAAATCAAACAAACCCAGTTGGATTTTATGCAGACATAGAGCTTTCGATTTCATGATTTTCGTTTGATTTCAAACCCAAAAATCAAACCCTATTGGGTTTTATGCAGAAAGAAAGAGACATTTCTTTTGATTTCATGAATTTCGTTTGATTTCAAACCTAGAAATAAAACCCAGATGGGGTTTATGGAGAGTGGAGACAGAGAGCTTTTGATTTCATAAGATAATATTTTTTAATTTTTTTAAATAACATAATATTTTTTTAAAATAATATAATTTTTTTAGAAAATTATTTTGATGATTATAAAATCATTTTTCACTTAAAAATATCTTAAATATCTATAAATGATGAAATATAACAAAATCACACTTTTCCCCGAATCAAATGACCAAAATGATCCCTCATCCGTTAATTTTCTAACGGTCATTGACGGAAGGGTCCTAACTGGGACAAATAGTAAGATCAGGTATGAAATTGGAACAATTTTAACATTGGGGGGGGGGGATTATGGGATTTGGTGGATACTTTAGGGGGCAAATCATTATTTGGCCTAATAAGTATTATACTTTAAGTCTTGATATTTTATTCATCCAAAAAACTCTATTTTGACAAATAAATATATCATTTCGATGGTCTCACCGAGTAGAACACATTTGCGCAATTACCTTCGCCAACAAACAAATAACACGTAAAAAAATCATGTCTCAAATTGCATAATTTTTCTCACTAAAAACACTAATTTTTTAACAAGTATTATACTTTAAGTTTTGATATCTTATTATCCAAAACTTGATTTGGACAAATAAATATATCATTTTGATCTTCTCACCGAGTAGAATACATTTGCGCAATTATATTCGCCAACAAACAAATGACACGTACAGAAATTCATGCCTCAAGTTGTACCATTCATTTCACTAAAAACACTAATTTTTCAACAATAGAAGAGATGTATCCCACATTGGTTAGAAATTGATGTTGGTTTTAAAAATACTATTATTAAGTACCAATAGAAGAAATGTATCATATATTGGTTGGAAAGTAATGTTGATTTTCAAATTCATTTGATAAAGAACTTCTACCATTATTACCAATAGAAGATGTATATCTCACATTGGTTAGAAAATGATGTTGAGTTTAAATTATTTTATATTATTACCAATAAAAGAGATGTATAACACATTGTTTAAAAATAAAATGTTAGATTTTAAAGCCTTTAGATTGAAGACTTTCACTTTTACAAGAGATATATCTCACATTGATTACAAAATATTCTACTATTATTACTAATAGAAGAGATGTATCACACATTGGTTAGAAATTAATGTTTGAATTAAAAATAGTATTATTAATTACTAATTGAAAAGATGTATCATACATTAGTTAGAAAATACATATGTTATTGATGATGCCAAAAAATCTTCCATATCGGGGGTGGCAAAAGTCATCTCTTACATGTACATGGGTAGTTTGAGGTGTCGATCAATGATGAAATTGTTGTATGAGTAAGATATTTGGATGTGTGTGTGTGTTTGCAAAATGGAAACCACCATGAGTAAGTGGGATGTGTTTCCCGCCGAAACCTTTCGTTGTGTTTATCAATCCGATGTATATATGTGAGATAAAAAGGGAGGGCGTGTGTTGAAAGTGTGCATCAGCAGTTGATTTACCTTGATTAGTTGCTGTTATCTTTTAGATTTTACAAATAATTTCTACTTCATTTTATTTTCTTTTTGACCAAGTCTTTAGGAGTTTGTTATTTACTAGTTGTTGCTAAGGTTTACCATAGTTGTTGCTATTATCCCTCTTTTTCAGTTACAAAGTGGTGTATTTAAGAATTGCATTAGTTAATGAAATAATTATCTTCCTCTCTCAATTTTCTGTACTCTGTTAGTTCTTTTTTTTCTCCTAAGGGGGGCATGGGAAAGAATCGAACCTGAGACTTCACACTTTGTGAAGCCCCATATCTACCACTGGGCCACCCCCTTAGGATTATGACCATGAAGTCAGCATTTGAAATATGGAATTTCCTCAAAGGTGAATATGAAGGAGATGAAAGGATTAAAGGAATGCAAGTGCTAAATTTGGTTAGAGAATTTGAGGTGCAAGAGATGAAGGAGTCAGAGACAATCAAAGAATATACAAATAAGCTTCTTGGCATAGCCAACAAAATAAAGTTGCTTGGTTCGAGTTTTCGAAAGTAGAATTATTCGAGAAAATTCTTGTAACTGCTATCCTCGCTAGATTTGATGCTATTATTTCTTCTTTGGAAAATGCTAAAGATGTGTCAAAGATCACTTTGGTAGAATTGAAAAATGCGTTGCAGGCACAAGAACAAAGAAGGTTGATACGGAACGAAGGCTTTGTGGAGAAGGCACTGAAGGCTAAGTTACTAATCAACCAAGGAGAGGATGAGAAGAAGATTAGCTACAAGAAGTCTGCAGACTTGCAAGATTCAGCCACAAACACCAGATGTGGAAATGTAGATGTTGATTCCCATGATTAGATTTGGTTGAGTCATCTTCTGATTCTATTGTACAGTAGGCTAAAAGGTCTGCGTACCGATTAGTGTGGCAACTGTCTTAGAATCACCGTGTTTAGAATAGTTTCTAAGTGTTAGTTCTTAGGCGCCAAACAAAGAAGCTTCTACAAGCCTTAAGAACCCAGACTTTGAAGTCTCCGCTCAAAGTCCGAAAATCAAATTTGGCCAAAATCAAGAAACAATGACACGTGTACACCTATTTAGATATTTTCGAAAATATCTAGTCATTATGTCTTCACCAGATTATTTTTCAAGAAGTCAACTCGCATGATGACAACCGGCCCGCATCAGATCCTCGAAATCAAGATCAAGACATTACCCGCTTTGGCTAAGAAGACTTTCCAAGCCGCAAAGCTCGCACTCAAACATTACTCGCTTAGTAATGTCTTCTCTCGCACACCGCATCTCCGATGACCGTGGTCGTTTCTTCTCCCAAAGCGCCGAATTGCATTCAATGCAAAGGAACGTTGGACTCAATTATCTCGATTTCGCACCAACGGTCAAAAGGTCTCTTCCTCGGTATATATTCAAGTTTTGAAGATCTCAAGAATAACTCTTGCGCATTAAACTCTCAAGCTTCATCTTCATCACTCAAGCATTCAAGAGATCAAAGGACAAGGACTAACACTTCACCAAACTTTCTCAAGCCGCAGATCGCCATCTTAAATTCTTTTTCACTTCATTTAGTTTGTCTTTAAACTGTTTCTTTAATTCTCGCACGTAGAGAACAATTATTCATTGATTGTCTCTCTCACCTTTATACACTTGGTTAAAAACTCATTTTGTACACGATCCATTAGAGATCTAAATCATAAACCTAGTGGATAAACAAGTGCACTTTTAAAATCCAAAGCTAACCACTTTGGTAGTGGATGTAGTACTATTCACAAGCACGAACCACTTCAAATTCTCGTGTGCGCTCAAACTCTTCTTATTCACTCTCATTAACCGCTTAACTGCTTCCAGATTCCGCACTTAACAAAGACTCTTGATAATCTCGAATCGATTTGTTTCCGCCTAAACACTTCTATTCAAACCTTTCAAAATCCTTAAGAAGTGTTCTTTAAGAAAAGTTTTATAAAAACATAACTAGGCTATTCAACCCCCCTTCTAGCCTAGATTGAGCCTATTTTGGGACCAACAATTGGTATCGAGCTTAATTCTTTGAAAAATCATTTTTCCAAGATTAACCTCTTGAGAATAGATCCTATGGCTCACTATATGCCGCCTACTTCAAATACCACCACGCCCCAATATTGACGACGAAGGCCATTTCAAGTATGGAAAGATAAGGTTATGAGATATATGAACTCTATTGACAATCGGTTGTGGCAATGTGTTCTCGACAGTCCTTATATTCCAATGAAACCCAACCTACTTGTCAAGTAGCCTGGTCCTCCCGAGATACCTAAATCTATGAACGAATGGACGCGAAGAAAGGAGGCTTGTTGAACTCGACAAAGAAGGCTATTCATATTATATCCAAACTGCCGACACAAGCACATATCAACAGATCATCGATGCAAACCGCCAAGGAAATGGGAAGCCTTGGTGGAATATCTTGAAGGAGATCTACCCACCGAGACAACAGTAAAGTACAACTATATTCAACAGCTCGACTCATTCTAAAAGATCCTAAGGAGACTCTACGGCAAGCCTACGACATGATTTTGTGAGGTAGTAAATAGTTGTTACTCTTTAGAAAAGAATATAGTGTTAAAGAAGTAAATATGAGATTTTTAGCTTCTTTAGGAAGTTTGTGGCATGTAAAAACCATCGCAATAAAAGAGTCCAAAGACTTGAACTCCATGCATCTCGTAAGTTTGTATGAAGTTTAATGCCTATGAGCAAGAATTACTTCAAGCTCAAGAACAGACAAACATTTTAAACTTCCTTCTTTTTCTCGCTATCTCTCAGAAATTCCTCGCCAAGAAAGTAAACCATCTACTTCTTCTTCAAATGAGAATGAAATTCTCTCCGACGAGCAATTTGCTATGTTCGTTAAGAAGTTTCAAAAGTTCTCAAAATTTAACAAAAAGACTTTAAAGACCGAAAACTCACACAATAATGAGTTAGTTTGCTACAATTGCAGAAACCCGGTCACTTTGCTTCTAAATGTCCTAAGCCTAAATATGAAGCCTATAAAAGGAGACCTTCTAAATCATTTTCTAAACATAGAGGTCTTCCTGGCCGAGGACTTAGAAGAAAACCATGTAGCCACTTGGTTTGAAACCGACTCGACGAGGATGATAGTGATGACTCACCCGAGCAGCACACATTTGTCTTGTTGCTCTAGAGTCACCTCCCACCTATGACTCGATAGTGAAGTTAAATACTCTCCTTTTCAAGCTAACATAGAACAATCTTCCAAGAGCCTTCAAAAGAAGAAATCCTCAAGGATGCTCAAGACATGCTAGAGGAATTCAATGAATTTAGAAAGGCCTATGTTAAGTTAGCTAAAAGTCATGAGAAGTGAATCGAGAAATCCATGCCGAAACCGAGTTAAAAACTCTCCATGGAGTCCAAACAGAAAAGTATCAAGTTAAAAGAAGAGAACAAGTTTCTCAATGAAAAGGTTGCTTGTCTTATTGATCATGCCAAAGAGATATCTCGCCGAGAAAGATGAGTTGCAAAAGACCATTAACTCATGGAATAACTCAACGGCAGCCTTTGATCAAATTCTTGGAGATCGAAGCCCTCAACGTATAAATCTGGCTAGATTCTCTAATGACATCTCTCGTGCAACCTCGAACAAGAAAATGAACATTTTACGTGAATAGTAATATTCCCGCACAATATCGTAAACCTAACAAGGGTAAAGAAGGAATTGGTTATACCGCTACTCCTTATAAATACCCTAAGGTTCAAATTATCAAAACAAGTGAAGCTTTGAAAGCAAAGCAATCATCTGCGGAGATAAATCATAAAGGAGGTGCAGATTTACAACGCCTCCACCAAAGACTTCGTGAAAGCAAAGGCCGCTGCTTCGTGGCCTACGAAAAGTCCGCTCAAACCTATCGATTCATCAACAAGATTACGATGGTGCTATCGCTACAAGAATGTTGATACCAAGCTTAAAGGCAAAATGCATGAGGTATCAAAGTCTACTACCAAAGAACATTTTCTTTTCGCTAAAGCAAAGATCGTCAGATACGCACTCAAGAAGCCTCATACGTAAGCCTCTAAGCCTCGCTGTTAACAAGACTACTAACTCAAAAGTCGTTGTTAAGAAAAATGTTCAAAAACCTTCCAATACCCAAAGATGATCATGTAGACTTCGTAATTTTCATCACTGTACATTTTGTAAGTGTTTTGGCCACTTGGTCCATGAATGTCTGCTGAAATCCATCATGAAGCCTGCTGGATCCCCTATTCCAAAAATCAGGCAAGTATGGGTTCCAAAAATACGCTAACCATTTGGACCCATAAAGAAAAATAAAAGGGGACCATGATTTTCTTACCTCTACATCTCGTGTGCTTCATGGCTAATCTCAAATTCGTAAAAGAAAGATGTATGGTATCTAGATAGCGGCCGCCAAGACACATGACCGAGAATCCGCCTTCTCTCTAATATTTTCAAGCGTAAGGCCCTCCACTATCTTCTGAGACAATGCTAAAGGAAGAACAATTGGCTATGGATCCATCATTCGAGGAAATCTCTCCATCTGAAAAGTCTCTAGTAGAAGGCTTGAAACATAATCTCCCCGAGTATTTCTCACCCTCGTGACAAAGGGCTTATATGTCAATTCTCCTCAAACAGATGTGATATCAAGGATCCAGTCTCTTGCTCAACCTTGGTTACTGGTCATAGACAAGGGAATGTCTATGTGATAGATTTGAATGCCTACGGTAAGGCTGCTAATCTATGTCTTGTAGCTAACTCTGCTCAAGACAAAAGCTGGTTGTGGCATAAAAGACTCAGTCATTTGAACTTCAAATATCTAGCCAAGCTATCTAAAGAAGGTCTAGTCAAAGGATTGCCAAAGGTCTCGCCGACCATGATCGCTCGTGCAAAGCGTGCCAACTGGAAAGCTCTCAAAAACGCTATTCAAAAGCAAACCAGACTCTCAACGACAAGACCTCTACAATCGCTTCACATGGATCTCTTCGACCGCCACTACTATTAGCTATGGTGGTTTCGTGATACACGCTAGTAGTAGTGGATGATTATACAAGATACACTTGGACGTAGATGATGTCTTCTAAAGATCACACATACGATCTTCTTACAAAGACTATTCTAAGATTGCAAACGCAAAAACTCGATGAAATCGCTGACGCTCGACGACAATGGCACCGAAGTTCACCAATAATGGAATAGCAAAGTACCGTGATGATCACGGTATTGGGCACAACTTCTCTCAGAAGAACACCACAAAGAAAACGGCGTTGCCGAAAGGAAGAACGTAACACTTATCGAAGCCGCTAAAACTATGCTTGCCAAGCAAAGTTGCCCAAACACTTCGCGTAGCCGTCAATACACCGCTTCACTCGTAACGTATCATTGATCAACAAATTTCACGGTAAAACACCCTATGAACTTTGGAGAGGTAAAACCCCAAACATTGATTTTTAAAATCTTCTACCAGAATGCTTTGTAGTCTACAATGGTAATGATTACAGAGGCAAATTTGATCATAAAGCCGATGAAGGTGTATTTTTGGGTTATGCCTTACACTCCAAAGCTTACAGGGTTTTCAACAAACGTTTATTAAAAATAGTTGAATCTGTTCATGTCTCATTTGATGAATTTGATTTATTAGAGCCACATGTGGCTCCAAATGTTGCTGATGATTTTGTTGATGTTGAGACAGGTACATCCCAACCATCAACCTCTAGTATACCTAATCCTTCACCAGCAACTCAATCAAACATTCCTGACCATCATTTTCTATCAAACGGGCCACCAGAAGACTTCAACCATGCTCAAGAAAACCCGAATCAAGAACCTTTTGTTTCTCAACCTGAAAATCCTATTCCTCAACTCACCTATGAACCAAATTCTGAACACAACTCTCATCAAGACACAGCTGATCTTCCCTATAGCCCTCCTTCTGAACCTTGTCATGTAGAAACAACAGCAACTCATCATATTCCTGCTGTCACAAGAACATGTAAAGATCATCCAATCTCTCAAATCATTGGTGACATTCATGTTGGAGTACGCACCAGAAGATCCTCCAAGAATGAATGTATGTTCTCAGGCCGCATTCGCTTCGTAAGAAGAGCCAAAGAAGATCGAAGAAGCTCTTCAAGATCCAAGTTGGTCGGAAGCCATGCAAGAAGAACTTCAAGAATTTGAACGATGCCAAGTATGGAAGCTAGTTCCCAAAGCCTCGCCGATCATACCGTCATTAGCACAAAATGGGTGTTCAGAAACAAGAAGGATGAGGATGGAAACATAGTAAGAAACAAAGCAAGACTTGTTGCACAAGGATATCGCCAAGAAGAAGGTATCGACTATGATGAAACATTCGCTCCAGTCGCAAGGTTGGAAGCCATCAGAATCTTCTTAGCCTATGCTACATACAAGGACTTTGTGCTTTATCAAATGGATGTCAAGAGCGCATTTCTTAATGGAGATCTTCAAGAAACGGTTTACGTTGCTCAACCTCCAGGCTTTGTAGAAAAAGGGAAAGAAACTCATGTTTACAAGCTTAAGAAGGCTCTCTATGGTCTTAAGCAAGCTCCTCGAGCCTGGTATGAAACCCTTTCTAAATTTTTGGTTGAACAAGGATTCGTGCGAGGGAAGATTGACACCACTCTCTTCATTCTCAAGCACAAAGGACATTCTCTGCTGGTACAGATTTACGTTGATGATATCATTTTCTGATCCACCAATGAGAAGTCAGTAAGCGATTTGAAACGCTTATGACCGGCAAGTTTCAAATGAGTATGATGGGAGAACTCACATTCTTCTTGGGTCTTCAAATTCAACAAATTCAACAAAGGAATATTCATCACCAATCCAAGTATGCTAAAGATCTTGTCAAAAATTTGATTGGAAACAACAAACACATTTGATACTCCAATGGCTGCTAGATGCAAACTTACAAAGGACTTACAAGGAAAGAAAGTTGATATCACCCACTATAGGGGGATAATCGGATCTCTGCTTTATCTCACCGCCAGCAGACCTGACATAGTGTATGCTGTTGGAGTGTGTGCTAGATTTCAAGCAGATCCTCGTGAGTCACATCTTCTTGCAGCCAAAAGAATCATCAAATACGTATCAGATACCACCAACTTAGGTATCTGGTATCCAAGGGAATCATCTTTCAACTTGGTTGGATACTCAGACGCAGACTATGCTGGTTGCCAGATTGACAGAAAAAGCACTAGTGGAACTTGTCAATTTCTAGGAGACGACTGCCTCTTGGGCTAGCAAGAAACAAGCATCCGCTTCAAACTCCACCACCAAGCGTAGTACATAGTCGCTGGTAGGCTGCCAACCGCTTTGGATCAAACAACAGTTGGTGGACTACGACATCAAAGTAGCAGACTGCCCAATCATGTGTGATAACACCTCAGCGATCTCTATCACATACAATCCCGTGATGCACTCCAAGACAAAGCATATCGATGTTCGATATCACTTTCTAAGGGACAATGTAGAAAAGAGAAACATTAGTATGAAGTATATTTCAACTGACCATCAACTAGCAGACATCTTCACCAAAGCTCTAGAAGCAGACAGGTTTGCTTATCTAAGGGGAGAGCTTGGTATGCTTGACCCGACTGCTTAAATTTTATCTAAAATTAATTTTTTATAATATGTAACATTTCCAAAATAATTTTTCTTAAAATTTTATTTTAAGCAGACTTGAAAATTTATTTTAAGCAGACTTGCAAATTTATCTTAAGCAGACTTATTACTTTCAAATATTTAAAATCAAGGATTTCTACAGTCACTGGAAGATAAATACGCTTTTTAAACTTTAATTTTGAGAGGGAGGCTTATGCAAATTTTGAGGGACTAGTTTCGAAATTGGTTGAGTGAATATTTGAAAAGGCACTTTTCTCTTTCCTAAAAGCCGTCATTCATCAAGTCTTGTCATCTAAAAGGCGTCAGACTTAATGACGTTTCACAAGTCTCTATGACTGATGGCACGCCCCTTTATAAACCCTCAACCGCCAAAAAGCTCTTTTTACCAAAACTGTCTCTTTCTATTCTCTCTCTCTCTAAAGTTTTCTTCTCTCTAAAAATTTCTGCTTTCTTCGCCCTGTTCGATAGTTAATTCTGCAGATTCACCTCATTTTCGTCTTCTTCTTCTGCAAATCTTCGAAAATGGTAAGAAATTTCGAACCCTAACTACGTAATCTCAGTGCGAGTTAAGTTATGCTATCTCATCTGTAGTTACGCCATTGTTGACTGTTCATGTAACTGTTAGCTTCATAACTGTTAAATCTTCAAATTTTTGCTGTTCATTTCTGATAATATCCTCTTTTAAATGTTCTTGAACTGTCGATTTCAGTATTTTGAGTTATATTTAGCCTGCATATAGCATTCCATGAGTTGTCCAGACATTTTAGGGCTTAATGCTTCGCCTTGCTCTTTTTTTTTGAATTCTTAAGTTCTTGCCCTAATTTTCTGAAATGCTATTAGGCTGGCACTTCTTTCTGCTGTTCCTGAACAAGCTCAGAATCCACCTGTTGACATTCCAAAATTGCCCCCAACTATGTATCATCCGGGGATGTGTATTGACGAACCTTCTGTTCGTGCCTATGCGGCCGGGGTCAAAATTGTGGATGACCTGAACCAATCTGGGATTCTGCCGCTGTTTATGCTAGGTGATGTCGACTTCAGCTACTTACTGGTGGAAGAATTTTTCCAGAAAGCTGTTCTCAATGACTCGAAATCTTCTATCACCGTTGTTGTTAGAACAGTTACTGTCACTATCACTGCTTCCAGAATTGCCAAAATTATTGGCGTGGAATTCGACGGCCCTACTTCACTCACTAACGCTGAAAAGGCTACTGCATGGTCCTACATGCGTGGCGAGAAGACTCCAAGGGAAGCTGCTGCTAAGCTGAAGAGGAGTCTGTTTGAAGATGATGCCTATTTTCTCAGCCATCTGTTCGACAAGAGTATGATCTTCAAGAATGGCACCCATGACGTCATGACATCCGAACAGCTGGAGTACACCTCTGCTGTCATCCTGAACAAACGACTCAACTGGGCGCAAATATTATTTGACATGATTTGTGATGCTGTCGTTGCTGTCCAGAAGTCTTCCCAGCAGAAGCGGCCCTTTGTTCGTCTTCTTAACTGTCTCATTAGGGCCAACTCTCAGTTCCGTACTCGCCTCTTCGCCTTTGAAATGAAGAAAATCAAGCTATCCATTCAATTCACCAGCACCTTCATTGTCAACACTCACAAGCTCAGAAATGAAAAGAGAGCTCAGCAAGGGCTTCCTCCTCTGCTCATTGTCCATGCCTTGAAGCCCCCTCCACTCAAAATCATTAAAATAAATCCTGAAACTACCGTGGACTCCATCATGGCCAAGCAGCTAGCTAAGAAGCTATCCAAGGAGGCTGCTGCTGAAGGCTGCTCCTCCAAGACTGCTGCTCCTGCTCCTACCTCAACTCACAAACAGAAGAAAAGGATCTCTTCTGCTACTGAGGAGCCGGTTCCCAAGAAGAGGAAAGCTTCTTCTTCAAATGCTGCTGCCAATCCTGCTGAACCTCATGGTAGACGTAAGAAAAAGTCTGCTGCTGTTGATCCTGCTCCAGCTCCTGTGCCTGAAGAGACTGCTGATCCTGATGCTGCTCCTCTCCGCCCTCGCAAGCGTAAGTCAAAACGCTCTGAGCCTTCTGAACCCTTCATTCCATTCATCCCACCTTCTTCTCCCATATCCTCTTCCTCCCCTCCACTCACTTCTTCAACAGCCCCTGCTGCTGTTGGGGAGGAGCCTGCTGCCACTCCTTCTTCCCCTGTTCCCTCTTCAACCCCTGCTGTTGTTGAGGAGGAGCATTCTTCACCTGCTCCAAAGCCAAAGAAACGCAGACTTCGTAAGAAGTCTGTGGCTCCATCACCCTCTCCACCTCGAGACTCTATCCCTTCTCCACCCCATTCACCTGAACCCATCTCCACCATTCTTCCAGACACCTCCTTAGCCATTGTACCCGTTCTTTCAAACTCTGCTCCCTCTACCTCTTCTCCCTCCTTCTCTATGCCTGACCACTTCTCTCCTCTTGCCCCTCACATCTCTACTCTTCTTTACCAAACCGCCTTTCTACCAGAAATCTTCCCCCCTATTTCTCAGTATCTTACTCCTATCTCCATCTCTTCTGATCTCTACCAGATTCTCTTTCCTTCCATCTCCTCTGCCACTCACTCCTTTCTCTTTGACTTCTCCTCCATATCAGACCTTCTCTATCCTTCTCCTTCCCCTCCTAACTTCATTCTTCTACCCGACTACCCCTTTCCTTCCTATCTCTTAGACGCATCCTCTTCCTCTTCTGCTTCTCACTTCTCTGTCAGCAGCTTAGCCACTGACATTGAGGTTGATTCCAAACCCTCTTCTCCTCCACCTACTACCTCTGCTAATCACTCTGCTTCATCTGCCTCTTCCCCCAACCCTGCTCATCAACCTTCCACCAGCCATATTTCCATTAACCTTAACCCTTCTCTACCTACCCACGCTGCTGATCCTGCCATTCTGGAGCTTCTTCGAGCAAACAACGACCAGCTAGCTCAGCTCAACAGGACAGTTTCTTCTATGGCACAGCAGATTGATGTGCTTAGCTACGGCCTCAATGCTACTCATGCCACCATTTTTGACATCGGGAAGATTGTTGATCAACTAGTGAACGACACTGCTCAGGCCTTCACCACTCACAGGTTCCTAGTTCAAGATCAACAAGCTGCTCTGATCGGGATGCTGCACTCTCAACAAATCAGCATTCGTGGTCTTTTCAATGAGCTCAAAACCGGCATGGCTCGCGCAATTCTTAGCCGACGAGAAGTTGCTGATTTCACCAATCTTCGCCTCGTCGAAGAAGCCGATGCCAGAGCAGATGCTGCTGAACAACGTAGGGTTGGTGCCATCAGGGAGGAGAGAGCTACTCACTTCTTGAATCAAGCCCTGATTGAGGAACAGAACCGGCTTCGAGAACGCCTCAATGACAGAATCAGAATTTGGGTTGGAGACTACTTAGAACGAAGACGTACTCAGCCTAATCTCTTCTGATTCTGTGGTATTTTGTTCTGTATCTCTGTTGATAAACTATGATGTTTTACCAAAACTTCTGCTGTTTAAACAGCTTGTTTAATCACAGATGTCTTAAGTTTCTTTCAAAGTTTAAATTGCTTCATCTTGATATATCTGCTCAATTTAAACTTCGCGTTTAAATCTTTATATCCTGCATGAATACTTATCTCATAGATTTAAACCTTGCTCCTCTTAGTACTTTATCTTAATGCTTTTATCCTGTAAGTACTTAGTCTAGCTATCTCTCTACTAAGACTTCTGCTCTGAGAGGTATGTCTGCTCTTAATAAAATTTTCTTAAGACATACTATTATCTCAGTGCATGATTCAAAGTCTGCTCGTAGCTGAGATGATGACATCAACCAAATAGGAGGAGATTGTTGATTCCTATTTTTTTAGATTTGGTTGAGTCATCTTCTGATTCTATTGTACAAGAGGCTAAAAGGTGCAGCATCCGATTAGTGTGGCAACTGCCTTAGAATCACTGTGTTTAGAATAGTTTCTAAGTGTTAGTTCTTAGGCGCCAAACAAAGAAGCTTCTACAAAGCCTTAAAGATCAGCAGACTTTGAAGTCTGCTCAAAGTCCGAAAATCAATATTGGCCAAAATCAAGAAACAATGACACGTGTACACCTATTTAGATATTTTCGAAAATATCTAGTCATTATGTCTTCACCAGATTATTTTTCAAAAAGTCAACTCTGCATGATGACAACCGTCTGCATCAGATCCCGAAATCAAGATCGAAGACATTACCCGCTTTTGGCTAAGAAGACTTTCCAAGCCGCAAAGCTCGCATTCTCAAACATTACTGTTTAGTAATGTTTTCTCTGCACACTGCATCTCTGATGACTGTGGCTGTTTCTTCTCCCAAAGCGCCGAATTGCATTCAATGCAAAGGAACGTTGGACTCAATTATCTCTGATTTCAGACCAACGGTCAAAAGGTCTCTTCCTAGTATATATTTAAGTTTTGAAGATCTGAAGAAATAACTCTTGCGCATTAACTCTCAAGCTTCATCTTCATCACTCAAGCATTCAAAAGATCAAAGGACAAGGGCTAACACTTCACCAAACTTCCTGAAGCTGCAGATCTGCCACCTTAAATTCTTTTTCAGCTTCATCTAGTTTGTCTTTAAACTTTTCCTTTAATTCGCACGTGTAGAGAACAATTATTCATTGATTGTCTCTCTCACCTTTATACACTTGGTTAAAAACTCATTTTGTACACGATCCATTAGAGATCTAAATCATAAACCTAGTGGATAAACAAGTGCACTTTTAAAATCCAAAGCTAACCACTTTGGTAGTGGATGTAGTACTATTCACAGTACGAACCACTTCAAATTCCTGTGTGCAGTTCAAACTCTTCTTATCACTCTCATTAACTGCTTGTGCTTAACTGTTCCAGATTCTGCCTCAAAGACTCTTGATAATCTCTCGAATCGATTTGTTTCATTGCTAAGCACTTCTATTCAAACCTTTCAAAAATCCTTAAGAAGTGTTCTTAAAAGAAAAGTTTTTAAAAACATAACTAGGCTATTCAACCCCCCCCCTTCTAGCCTAGATTGAGCCTATTTTGGGACCAACAAGGGCTATGATATGAGAATATATTAATGGAGTCTGTAGTATTGGTGATGGGCAGAGAAGACTAATAGCAAAGGTAAATATGTCTACGAATCGCTTATTCTGTTTGACGTTAGATTGTAGAAATTTATCCTGCTTTAGTTCTGTAATTCATGATGATAATTGGTTGTGGCACATGCGGTTTGGGCACGTTAATTTTGGAAGCCTTAATTATCTTGCTTGTAAACGAATGGTTAATGGATTGCCCACGATTAGTGTTCCTAATGGAGTTTGTGAAACATGTGTTTTGGGCAAGAAACATAGAGATGCTTTTCCTATAGGCAAATCTTGGAGGGCAAAGAGAATGTTGGAGTTGATTCATTCGGATTTATGCTCGGTTGAAGTTGCTTCTAACGGAGGTTGCAGGTATTTTGTCACGTTTATTGATGATTTTAGCAGAAAAGCATGGGTGTATTTTTGAAAGAAAAATCGTGCTTGTGATATGTTTAAGAAGTTTAAGTATTTTGTGGAGAAACAAAGTGGAAATAAAATTAAAGCTTTGAGAACCGATAGAGGCACCGAGTATCTTGTTTGTGATGATTTTCTTGAGAAGCATGGTATTGAACATCAGTTGACTGCTAGATATACTCCGCAACAGAATGGTGTAGCAGAGAGAAAAAATAGAACCATTATGGATATGGTTAGGTGCATGTTGAGTTTCAAGAAATTGCCAAAGAGTTTTTGGGTCGAAGCAGTTGCGTGTGCAATTTATGTTTTGAATAGGTGCTCAACAAGAAGTGTGCGTGATAGAACTCCGGAAGAGGCTTGGAGTGGCCGAAGACCTTTTATTGGACATCTTAGGGTGTTTGGCTGTGTTGCTTATTCTCATGTGCCTGATCATTTGAGAAAGAAACTTGATGACAAAAGTGAAAAGTGTATTTTCATTGGGTATAGTGATGTGTCAAAAGCTTATAAATTGTTCAACCCAGTGACAAATAAGGTTATTGTTAGTAGAGATGTGACTTTCGATGAGATTGCTATTTGGGATTGGTCTTCTAAAGAAAAGGAAAATTCAAGATTTGATTCTCCAAATGTCTCTGCTCAAGATGAAGATGTTAATGTTCAAGGTGATGTTCCTACTCCTACAGCTGCACAGGGAGAAAGTTCTGGGCGTCCGCAGAGACAACGTAACTTACCAACTAGGTTGCAAGATTATGTTGTGGGCAATGATAATGAGATATCCGATGAAGATATAGTAAACTTTGCTTTATTTGCAGATTGTAATCCAGTTAGTTTTGATGAGGCATCTTGTGAAGATCATTGGATTCAAGCAATGGATGATGAGATTAATGCGATTGAAAAGAATAACACATGAGAGCTTACTACTTTGCCAAGTAGTAAGAAGACAATTGGTGTGAAGTGGGTTTACAAGACTAAGTACAAACCAAGTGGTGAAGTTGATCGTTACAAGGCAAGGTTAGTTGCAAAAGGTTACAAGCAAAAGCCAGGTATTGATTATTTTGAAGTATTTGCACCGGTTGCTAGACTTGATATTGTCCGTATGATTATTTCTCTAGCTGCTCAAAATAGTTGGAAAATTTATCAAATGGATGTTAAATCAGCTTTCTTGAATGGCGTCCTTGAAAAAGAGGTATATGTTGAACAACCTGCAGGGTATGTTAAAAGTGGCAATGAAGATAAAGTTTACCAGTTGAAAAGGGCTTTGTATGGCTTGAAGCAAGCTCCTAGAGCTTGGTATACTCACATTGATTCGTATTTTTTGGAGAATGGTTTTCAGAGATGTCCGTATGAGAATACTTTATATGTTAAATCGTTGCATGGTGATATTCTTATTGTTTGCTTGTACGTAGATGATTTGATTTTCACTGGAAATAATTCGAAGATGGTGGCACAATTTAAGGAGGCTATGATAAATCAATTTGAGATGACAGATTTGGGGCTTATGTCTTACTTTCTTGGAATTGAAGTTGCTCAAGTAGATGGAGGAATTTTTATTTCGCAGAAAAAGTATGCTAGTGATATTTTGAAGAAGTTTAAAATGGATAAGGCTAAACCAATTTTGACTCCACTTGAGGCGAAGTTGAAGTTAGTGAATGATGGTAATGGTGGTTTTGTTGATCCTACTTATTTTAGAAGATTGGTTGGAAGTTTGAGATATTTAACTTCAACAAGGCCAGATATTGTTTATGGTGTTGGATTGATTAGTAAGTTTATGGAGTCTCCACGTCAATCTCATTTGCAAGCTGCAAAGCGAATTTTGCGTTACATCCGAGGTACGTGTAGTGATGGTATTTTTTATTCGAGCTCAAGTGATGGGAAGTTAGTTGGTTATACAGATAGCGATTGGGCTGGTGATACGGAGAATACGAAAAGTACGTCGGGTTATGCATTTTATCTTGGTTCGGGCGTGTTTTCGTGGTCTTCAAAGAAACAAAGAAACAACAGTTATCGCTTTCTCTACTGGTGAGCCGGGTAATACATGGCAAAGAACAGTAGTGCTACTCAAGCAGTGTGGTTACGTAGATTGCTCAATGTTTTACAATTTAAGCAAGATGGTCCAACGAAGATTTTATGTGATAACAAGTCGGCGATCGCATTATCGAAGAATCCAGCTTTTCATGGTCGAAGCAAGCATATCGACATCAAGTTTCACTTCATTCGCGATTTAGTTCGTGATAAAGAGATCGTGGTTGAGTATTGTCCGACTGAAGATCAAGTTGCAGATATTTTTACAAAGCCATTGAAGACCAAGCTATTTTGGAAGTTGAAGACTATGTTGGGCATGATCAAGTTTGAAGACTTGGTTTAAGGGAGGCAATGTTAGGTCCTAAACCAAGTCTAATTAGAGGACCGAGTCCAATTTGATAAAAGATTTATTTATGTATTAGTTTTTAACATAACCCAAATCCGATTAGATAAAAGATTAATTTAGGTAGTATAAATATATATGTTATTGAGTTTTTTAATGAGAGTGAGATAATAATTATTTTTAGCCCTAAAAGAAATCAACATTGTATCACCCCATCTTTTCTCCTCTTCTATTGGGTTCCGGCGTCACAGTAGTATAGAATAAGTTGTTTCTCTCTCTTCTTTGTTTGAGTGTGCATATGTGTTGATTAATTCTTGACCCCACAAATTCTCTACAAATTATTTCTTCTTCCACCGTTCTTCATAATTCTAGTTAATATATTACTATTATTATCAAAGTCTACATAAGCGCACGTTCTCTGTTAAAAGTATAATATTTATTTTCGAAATTGATAAAATTGAGAGGTTTTGAGTCACGGTTTATAGGTTAAAGTTAAGTGCCTATCTTTAAATAAGTGCATATTTTTATTTAATTTTTATCCTTAAATAAATATCTATTTTGGTATAAAATTATTAATTTTATTTTCGACAGGCATAGTGTGCACTTCTAAGATTGCATGTAGACGATCTGGCTATGAATGCAAATGTCTTACTGTAATGCCCCTCAAGTTTACTTATTTTTTTTTTAATTTTAGTGAAAATAAAAAATGTGCGCTCGTGAAGGGAGGGAAGTAGTTAGAGCTGTTAAAATTTGTTGGGCTCATTGGGTTAGCCCGTTCCGTCATCTAAAATAGGTGGATTGGGTTGGTATTTTTTAGACCTGTCACTTTTTTGAGCTGACTCGTCCCGCCTCACCAATTGGCAGGTTGAAGTGGGTTGCCTTGTCCCTAGAGCTATTAAAATAGGATGAGCCCGTTGGGCTAGTCCGTCCTGTCACCAAAAAAAGTGGGTTGAGTTGTTATTTCTTAGGCCTGCCATTTTTTTGGGCTAGCTCGTCCCGTTCCACCGAATGACGGGTTGAAGAAAATGCTGACAAAAAATGTAGCGTTTTCTTTTTTAAAGTGTTTAAATATAACGTCTTAACACAGTGTTTAAAAAATATGCAACGTCTTAAAACGTTTCAATTTGGAGCGTTTTAAACATGTACTATATTTACAACTACCATGTTTATGAAAATAATATTTTTAAATAGTTTATTAATCGTGTTTACAAAAAAACAATTACATGTTCAAAAAATATTTTTTTTTAAATGTTGCAGCAAACGATATCTTAAAAAAAATTATATTTCATGATATAATCCTCCAACCCCGGCTTCTTTGTCCTTGCACACAACCACCAACAAAGATTCCCTTTCTTGGTAGGTGCTTACCATATTGCCAGTTCAAATGTACACTTTTGAGCCTGAAAATCCAATTTTCTTGATAGTAGACGGATCATGAATAATGATAATCATGATCATATAATAATTAGATTGAATGTTCAATAAATGTACAACTGTCCTCAAATCCTGTCTGGCACTAATACTCCCACTGTTCTTAAAGGAGTATCTTTGACACGACCCGTAGATTAACAAATACTTTTTCTGTCTTAAGTAAAAAATTTATTATTTTATTTTGAGATGTTTTATCTAAAGAGTTCATAATATTATAACTGATTTGTTTGACTTGATTTATCTGAATGTGTTTAGAGCCGACAAAAAACACTCAGCCCATCGGGCTGGGCTGACCCATATTTTGATGGACCGAGCTTCAGATATTGCCGATCCAAAAAAAGTTGGGTTTTTTTGGCCCAGCCCCACAGGCCCATGGATCATCTGGACTAGATCAAAAAAGCTCAGGCTTTTTCCGAACCAGCTAATTTTTTTGTCTTAAAAAAAATGATTTGACCGTCATTAGTATCAACTCACTTGACTTATATGTGGTATGCAAAAAAGAATAGCTTTTTAGTTAGAGATAATCACATGTCTAGATCAACACCCAAGGCGCACGCACGGTGCGAACCCTTTCATTCGAATCAATCAACCTAGGTGAACATTTGTTTAGATAGTTAAACTCACGTGATCTGGACTCGTCTTTCCTGAGGTCGAACACTCAGATCTTAGCGACGGAAGCTTTTAAACGACCTAGCTTTCTTTAATTTGTTGAACTTGTCCACACAGAGAAGAGATTCGTTTTGATTTCCCAAGAAGAAAGAGGTCGTTCAGGTTGACGCTCACATGATTGGATTCGCTTAAGTGTTAATTGTTTAGTAATCAACTCTGAATTGATGTTACACGATTTTGCACTACTGCATTATCGCATTAACCTTTTCGTTTATAATTGATTTTATTACTTTATGTTTATGATGCTACTGCTAATAACTTTGAATTGTAAATTTTATTACTTTATGTTTATGGTTGTCGGTTGATTTTATTTCGGACCGGGTTGGGTGGGCCCATAGGCTTTCGACATGTCGGGTCGGGCTAGCATTTTGATAGGCCTAACAAATTTCTGGCCGACTTAGCCCAAAAAAGTTGTCGACCCACCGGATCTAAGTCGGGCCAGTCCATTTACCAACTCTAAATGTGCTTATGACTTATGATTACCATAAGTTGTTTTTGAAATGTTTGATTTCACTTATAATAAGATAAGTCATAGGTCATGTACAAGCCACTTAAAACATATGTAAAGTCATAAGTTATAAACATTAAGAACTCGTTTGTCGTAGCTGGTGGCTGGTGGCTGGTGGCTTATAGCTGATAGCTTAGGCTGTTGGCTGAATGACTTATGACTGATTTGGTGATAAACTGTTTGTTGCAGCCGATGTAAAACAATTTACGAGTATATTTGTTAAAAAGTTGAAAGTTATTTATTTACTATAAATTGACCATAAACCCTAAATTTTCAAATCAACTAGTTCCTTATTAAGGAAAAAAGTCTCACATTTATCTTTAAAAACTTAACATGAGATAATATTTAATTAATAGTTATTTACTTAATCTTACTTAAAACAATAAATAAATATGTAGCTATTTTATACACCATTAGTATGTGTATTCTTTTACATATAACTTTTATTATTTCCTAGCCAATTTTTTATGTGAGTAGTCAAATATGCGGATGTTGAAAATATTTACCCTATAACAAAATAAATAAATAATTTATAATATTCCTTATCCCGCATTAAATGTTCATATTTATTAAAATCTTGAAATTAATATTCATAGCCCTTTTATGCATTTATGAGAAAAGGGTAAGATTGTAATAATAAAAAAATTATTAATAAAATATAGTTGCATTTGTGTTTTCATGAAACTAAAAAGCTTAAAATTTTAGCTTTTTTGGCTTGAACTTTTTAATGCATAAATGATGTTGTACCTAACTTATTGACTTTTAACTTATAAACTGAAACAAACACTTTAAATATGATTTATTTTAAGCTAAAAATCAAAAGTCATTCAAAATAAGCTGTAACAAACAAGCACTAAGCTTATTGCTTATTCCTACTTTTCAAAAACATGTAAGTTCTCTTTTTTATTGAAATTTTATATATTCCAATATTACCCTTCTTAATAATAGTTATAATAACAAAAAGTTATAGTAATAATAATAATTATTATTAATTTAATAATATAATGAATAATAATAATTATTATAATTTAATAATAATAAAAGGAATAATAATAATATTATATGAATAATGATAATAGTAATAATAAGAATAAGAATAAAAAATTATTAATAATAATAAATATAATAATAATAATTATTAGTAATGATCTTAATAATAATAATAATAATAATAAATGTAATATTAATAATAATATTGTAAAAATAATCGTAATAATAAGTAATTATAAAATTAATATTAATATTAATATAATAATAATAATAATAATAATAATAATAATAAAGGTAATATTTATATTGTTAAAATAAGTAATAATAATAATATAAATAAAATTAATATTAGTATTAATATTAATATTAATAAAATAATGATAATAATAATAAGACCAATAATAATGATAATAATAATAATTAATAATAATAAAGTTACTATTAATATTAATAAAATAATAAAAAAGTAATAATGATAATAATTATCATTTAAATTAGTAATAAGAATAAAAGTAATTATAATAAAATAATAATAATAATAATAATAATAATAATAATAATAATAATAATAATAATAATAATAATAATAATAATAATAATAACAATAACAATGTAAATCACATTTTGTGATGAAATTATTTGAGCCTTTATATTTGAATTCAACATTTTTTTTTAACTTACTAATCAAATACATACTTAGTTATAACACTTTTAAAAAGTTAAATCAAACAACACTAATTATTAGTTATCAGTCATAAGTGATAAATAATATGCTATCCGTCATAAATAATAAGTTATCAACACATATCATTAAGCTAAATAAAACGTGATTGTATTTTTCAAGGATATACAAGTGGCATAAGGCCCATCAAGTGAGGAGGAAATCAAATCAAGGGTACACCGATAAATATAACTTCCAAAAAGTAAAAAAAATTAGAAAGTAAACACTTTTTTCAGAGAAAGATGATTTTTTTTGAGTAATGAAGGAGTGTTATGGTTTCAATATTCGGTAATCAAATTCATACTCAACTTCAGGATTCATCTTCACACCTTTACAATGGAAAATGGGATGTAACGAAAGAACAGAAAGTAGCTGAATGTTATTGCATGCACAACTAATTAAAAAGAGTGATATAGTAAATTAATTCACACAAACAACTGTTTTACATATAAAGTTTACAAAAAATTCAGCTAAACAAACAAACAAACTATATATGTTAGCTTTAATGGACCAAAACTCACTGAAATACGAGGGTTTGGTTCCATCCGCAGCTCAGCTTACACTATTTACATGAAATCTTCAAACTCAAAACTCTCTGGAATTTCAAACTTGAACATATTGCTGCAGTAACTTTCTCTCTCATCTTCGGTGCCGCTATTGATATACGATGAATTCAACGGAGTCGAGCTTGATATTGGTGTGGATAAAACAGAATCAAAGCTGAAATTCTGGCTATTGCTGTTATTGCTTCCCATGTTTAAGGACTGTAAGCCTGAGCTTTCTGATCCATCAACCCTAATTTGTTGAGGCCCACTAGTACCATAAATGGTAGCAAGATTTTCGCTTGACCCAGAGGGTATTAAATTTTCTTGGATGTTTTGGCAATTCATGTTTATAAAGTTTTGGACAAATTCTCCGTTGTTCCCTTGCATCATGTGTGCTTGATTTGAAAGTTGAGTGGTAGGAAAACTTGGAATGGTGCAAATTGGAGCTTCTTGAGTAGAGTTTTGGTTCATTAGTATTTCTTGATTGTTAAGTAACGACTCCGGTTTTTCTTGACTTGATGCTAAGAGGGTGACAAGCCTCAGGAGCTCCGGATTCACGAGAGTTTGGAGGCCCAGAAGGTTTGAAAGGTTAAGTTGAGCTGAGCTGAGGATGGATGATAGGTCTAGATAATCAAGGCGAGGACTGTGGGTCACCGGGTCAATTCCCATCCGAAGTAGCCTTTTCCGGATATGGGTGTTCCAGTAATTCTTGATCTCATTGTCTGTTCTTCCAGGCAAGCGTGCTGCGATTGCAGACCACCTATGATCAAAACAAAAATTAAACAATAGGGTTAGACAGTATGAAATTTTGAAAGAAAAAGATGCTGCATGAAATGATTTACATACATATATGTATTATACATCATTAGGAGCATGCTTACTTTTCCTAATATTGGATTGATGTTTTCTATAATTTTGAAACAACTTGGAAACAAAAATAATGGTCATCTTACTTGTTGCCAAGAATACTATGAAGTTGGATGATGGTCTCTTCTTCTTCAAAAGAAAATCTTCCTCTCTTGATATCAGGCCTTAAGTAGTTTGTCCAACGCAATCGGCAACTTTTTCCACATCTTTGAAGCTCTATCCAAAAAGATCATTTTTACAGTTTAGTGACCTCAAATAACTATTCAACATAGAAAGCAAATATATACTATATCTAAAGGATAGATTGGTGTCCACACACACACACAAGTTTTGGTCGGAGAGAGGGAAATATACCGGCGTTCTTGGGAAGGGTTCGCCAGTTTCCGGGACCATGAATCTGAATGTAGTGCATGAGCTTTTGGTCTTCTTCTTGTGTCCATGGACCTTTCTTGAGTCCATTTTTGTCACAACAAGGTGATCTCCCCATTGATGTTCTACTTTCTTTAATATCTATAAAGAAGAAATTAATGATGATTAATTGTACTTGAGCGTTGAAAAAGGGAAGGAGAAGGTGGGTTTATATATAGAAAGATCAAAAGAGAGCTTTTTGATAAGGAAAAGTGAAGTTGTAGGTCCCTAATGAGAAGATGACTTCTCCAAGTGTTCCATATATATAGATAGGAAGGAAACCGTGAAGTCAATATGATTTGGCGCCGGCCTTTTCCTTACGTCAACGTCGTCTCTCTCTCTCTCTCTCTATCCGCATTGTTTATGTTTGTATGTTTTCATTTTCTACTAGTGACTCTGCTACTCGTCTATAATAAGAAACTTCTATGTAATTTTATTTCTTATGTATTACCATGGTAGTAAAAGAAAAAAAAAAGATCTATGTTTGGAAAATTTTATATGAAAATTCTTAGTATCGATAATCAATTAATGAAGAAAAAATTACTAGGTTTATTACTAGTGTTACAGTTTGTTACGTCGCTCAAAGCTCAATTCAATAGTTGCGTATCAGCGTAAAAAAATGTACATTACTGGTAATACATTAGTTTTTAGCTGTAGCAGCTGAATCAAAACTGATCGACACGAATCGGGTGCTAGTAATTAACTTTTGGGCACAATCTATCCACTAGAAAATATTTCTTGCAAGCAAGGATAGGCGACATAATAAGGTTTCTAGAAAGTAATGAATCATAAAATGGTCCAAAGATTACTGCATAATGACGAAATTTACAGGAAATTTGATATTTATTTTTTTTCGGGCAAAAATTTCTCATTTAAAAGTTAATTTTTAAAAATGACACTTTTAATAGTCTATTAATAATAACAAAAATACTTTAATATCTTAATTTTTTAAAATAATTTTTTAAATAAAATATTTAAAAATAAAATAGTTAACTATTTACCACTTCCTTAAAAGTCAAACTTGATTAAGGTATCGAAAATCGGAAATAGGGGATGAACTAATGTGAAATGTGAGATGTGTTAACATCAGTGAGAAGTTGAAAACCAGCTAGAGAAAGTAATCGTGTCGATCACATAGAGGGGAGGTAAATAGGTCACAGTAAAATATTATTGACAAATGTCAAGTGATTAATGGGTTTGACCTTACACAATAAGTCTTCAAAATGAGACTCTATTGGTGGGTAAGGTTGTTAGCTCCTCTACCAATGATGTCTAAATGTTTCTTTTGCTTCTTTGGTTTGCTCTTATAACATTTAAATTCAACACATTTCATAACTCACAAGTTTCTTGATTTGCATTTTCGCTTTCATCACTATGATTTATAAGCGCAACAAATCCAATCTCCTTTTGACATTTTTTAGTGCGATAAATGTTGAAAGATTTCATGACTAATTCAAAGGAACAAAAAGCACATTAACTAACATTATTATTCAAACTAGCAAAAAAAAAAAAAAAACAAAACAAAACAAAACAAAACGAAAAGTAAATCTCCAGTAAGACGGTCTTACGGATTTTATTTCGTAAGACGGAGTTCTATTTTCAAACAGTTTCATCCATCAATATACAGTGAGTCGAGTAAAGAGAATCCATGCTTTATGAAAAAAATATTCGAAAATTATATTATAAAATCAATTATTTTTATTTAAATAAAGTTTTGTCTTACACATTTATATCAAAACAAGTACAAATACTTGTTCATTTTTTTCTTTAATACTCCCTCCGTCTTTATACCATTATTCTAAGTTGACTTTTTTGAAATGAACCGAGTGTTTTGTATGTAAAGAAAAGTGCATAATTGGTTGTGTTTGTCTATTTGAAGACATAAATACTCTTGTTAAGGAAATCAGTATTAACATTTCAAATTTTAACAACAATATATCATCAATACTTGTTTTATTTTTACTATTTTCAGAAATTGTTAATGCAGGGTATGCATTTTAAAATAAAATTGGTAGCGATTTTTATTTTTTAAAAAAAGGAAAAAGAAAAAGCTATTCAATCTGAGGGGAAGAAAAGTAGAGAACCCACATGCAAGCTGGCGGCTTTCTCTCACGTCTCTAGGTTATTTTTTTATTGTAACTAATACTACCTTCATCCGTCTTAATAATGTTGGTAAAAACTTAGGTAAAACTGTCTTACAGTTATTTTTTGTGAGATAAATCCTCATTACCCGATCCACCGCGTGAAGGTGTGTTGAGCTGTGAGAAAGTGAGATTCTCTCTTACTCATTAAGATCTTTAGGACCGTCTTACAAAAAAAATATTCAATAATATTCAAGAAATTGTACACATATTAAGGAAAAACTGATCGACAATTATTTAATGACAATTATTATTAATGAGTTACATGATTATTATTTTTTCCTCTTAATATTTCTTTTTAAATCAACCTACTTTTTTCTAAATTTGAACAACACACCTTTAATTAAAGAGTAATTACTAAGTGTAATATTGAATAAATTTGAACAAATTTTTCATAAAATTTTATAATATCATTTATTTTGGAATAAATTTATTATGAGACGGAGGTCCTAGTAATTTATTTTTAAAATTTGCATGGCATGGCACGTGATCTAACACGTGGTTGTGCATGGGAAACTAAAGTTTTCCTCTTTGAGGGGGGCCCAATGAAGTCAACTCATCAAGATGAAGCCACGTACAAGTATCGACAAGTGGCCTTCCCGTATCTTCCAGGTCAACGAGACCTTTGTAAATTAATCTTAACAATATCAAATGGATGATGCTGATAAAGAAGCGGTCTTACAACAACTGATACACCTGGCCTAATTTTGGCCATTTATAGTTTACTTACATTTCCTTGATTACCACATTTAGATATCTCATCATAATAAATTTCAAATTATTATTCTATTTTTTCTCTTCTTTTAAAATAACTGTTTTTTTTTCAAAATTGTTTTATTTAGAAAAACAATTTTACCTCTTTATCCTTACTTTTTTTTTTACCTATTTTAATTATATCCAAATATTTGAATATTAAAAAAACTATACATTTTACCAATATTTATTATACAATCAATTATTTTTTTTAACGATATACCGAGTGATAGATGGCGATAATTTGAAAATGAAGTAAGTGTATATTTTATCTCATGATCATTTAATTTTTTATTTTTTATAATGTGGTCGTGTCAAAACATGTACGGAGTACAACTTATTTCTAGTCTCATAATTACAAACTTCACATTATTCACAAGACATTAAACGAGCTTAGCCGAGCAAAAAAAAAAACCTTGATATTTAAGTCTGTCGAGTTTGAAAAATGTGTTTAAGAATGACTTGATTAATTCTCGAGCTCAAACTAAACAAACTTTCAATCGAGGTAATTAAGCTTGTTAAAGCACAAAATCTAAAGCTAGATATATATTGTTGGTGCTCTCTAACAGTTTAAAATTTTTAGATGAGTTGGTTACCTAAAAAAACTTAATTAGTTATCTAGTTTTTTGAGTTTATGAGGTGGAACTTGATTGTGTTACGAGCTTACGAAACAAACCTTCAATCGAGGTAATTAAGCAAGATGAGTTAGCCATTTTTTTGAGTTTATCGAGTGGAACTTGATTGTGTTAAGAGCTTGCTAAACAAATCAAGGTAATTAAGATTGATTAATTAGTTAGCTAGTTTTTTGAGTTTATCGAGTGGAATTTGATTGTGTTATGAGATTGAAAATTCTTTCAAACTTGGTAATTTTTTAAACTAAATATTTGTTTGATAAAGCATTTCAACCAAAACGATTGACAAAATGCTATTGACAATATGCTCCACGTTTCAACATAGTACGGTATAAGAACCTTTTCTATAAAGCCACCGCCGGAGAGAATTCGGTAAAAAGTAAAATATTTTTCTGATGACTTGTAGACAGAGATCACATAGACAATTACAAAGTATCATTTCCATCTCAATTCTATCGCATTGCCGTTCATTTCTCATCTTCCTACTAGCTTTGAACCTTAAAATCCACCCACTTGAACAAGCAACTACTCCATACAATTAAATTAAGTAGAGGCTATTTTCATTACAATTTTTGACTTATTTACTACATATTTAATTATTATATTAAATAAATATATATTTGGACAAAACTACCACTTTTTAAGTTGACTATAACCAAGTTACTTTTTTAATTACATTCTAACATTATTTTTTTTATCAATAATCAATTGACAACATAATTATTCTATTTATATTCTTAACATTTTAATACTCTACAATCAAGGTACTTATTTTTTTTTTGTAATAAATATGTTTAATCAATTTTTCTAATAATGTACGTTTCATATTCCATTATCATAAAACTAATATGATTAATACATTTTCTATCATTTTAGATTATATTGGATATTTTATTATTAAAAATTAATATTCTAATTTAGTTTAAAAATATTATTTTAAAATATCGATTCAATTATTATGGTAGATATTAAATTGAATATTGGTTTCAATCAACTCAAGAATTAAAATTTTGAATCAATTATAAAGGTAGACAAAATATTTAAATATTACAATACTATTTTATATTATGATTTTACTATTTGATAATTTTACTATTACATCATTTAAATTTCACTTTTATTTTTTTCCATAACCAATGAACATATATTTACTCAAAGTTTGGTAGACAAAATATCCTTACGATATTTTTTAATTATACAATATAACTTTAGTCATAAGATTAATTAATGAAGCTATTACAAAAAGTAAAAATATTAATATAATAATTATGTTGTTCATAAATGTTTGAACTAAAAAATAATGTTAAAAGGTAATTAGGAAAGTAACTTGATTACTCAAATTAAAATGTGGAAGTACTTAAGGGGTAATTTTTTCCAAACATATATTTATTTAATACAATTATTTAGGATGTAGTAGATAAGCAAAAAATGTAGTGGGAATAGTACAGGGTCTACTACCTCCGTCTTATTTAAACAAATTGTTCATTTGATTTAATTTTATAATTACATCTATAGTATTTGTGAGATGAACATATATTTACTCAAAGTTTGGTAGATAAAATATCTATACGATATTTTTTAATTATACAATATAACTTTAGTCATAAGATTAATTAATAAAGCCATTACAAAAAGTAAAAATATTAATATAATAATTATGTTGTTCATAAATGTTTGAATTAAAAAATAATGTTAAAAAGTAATTAGGAAAGTAACTTGATTACTAAAATTAAAATGTGGAAGTACTTAAGGGGTAATTTTTTCGAAACATGTATTAATTTAATATAATTATTAAGGATTTATTAGATAAATAAAAATGTAGTGGAAATAGCCTCTCCCTTAAACTATTGTTCTAAAAGAGTGTTCAGTTTGACCCGATACACAAATTTTTAAAATAGATAACTGATTCTATAATAAATATTAGGATAATGTATATTACCTCCGTCTCAAAATAAACGATGTTTTAGCCTAAAAAAAATGTTCTAAAATAAATGATGGTATAAGATTTCAAGAAAAAATTATTTACATTTTGCCAAAATTACCCTTGTTAATGAAGTACTTTTTAGTTAAATGTTATGTTGAAAATGAAAAAAATATGATGATTATAAGAGATATATTAAGAGAAAAGAGAAAAATAATCATAGAACTTATAAACAATAATTGTACTTAAATAATAAATCATTTTTTAAAACTTCTTTAATCTCTGTCCAAATATCTAAAACATTGTTTATTTTGGGATGAAGATAGTATTTTCTCACGTGAAAGTGAAATCCATTAATCAAAGTGAGAATCTTATGATGGAAATATATATATATATATATATATATGGTAAAAGCAGTTTCCCAAAAATGAAAGATAAGCAAAAGAACATTTTTTTTCCCTTTATTTTGTAACAGAGGAGTTTATTCATAAATGTTTTAGCTTAACATTTTTATGCGTTTGTCAAATATTCGAAAATGATTTCTCACATATTTTCAAAAGATTTATCAAATATCTAAAAATAAAAATTTTTATTTTCCAAAAACCATTTTCTGAAAACTATTTTCCATGAAACAAATGGAAAGCTTTAGTGGCGTATGTATATTTATAGTTCACTGTTTCTTCCTCGGTCATTATTTTGTTGTTTTTCCTATAAGAGTACTAGTGTAGCAAGTAAATCATAAGCCTAAAGCAAAAGAACAACACAATTCAAAGTTGGTTGAAGTTCAGGTGTTTAACTCCATCAACCCCTCATCTAACGATTTTGTACTGTTTTGGTCAGAATATATTTTATTAAATTCTGAAAACTAACTGAGATTTGCTCCCCAAAGGTCAAACTTAACTACTCTTTGCTTCGTCTACATGCTTTCCTTTGTCTCATTTTTAACTGTTATATTGTTCTAGAACTCCTTCACAATAGTCTAATGTATGAAGGCATCAAAGGATTATATTCATATCAATTTCGTGTTACCCTGTTTGTTGTTCATAAGACATTTCAATGTCCTTGATTACTATATTAATTAGGGTTAAAAAATTATTAAGCAAGTAATCAAGGTATCGAACGTACGTGTGCTTGTATTCTTATCAGTTGAGGATTAAAAATGGAGTAATTTGATGCTCGTAGAATGTCGAGTATCATAATCTATGTGATCGACATTTAATCGTGTAAACTAATCAAGTATTATCGGAACACTTATTTTTTTGTTTTTTTAAAGGATTTGGTTGCAATATTATTAACATTATTCTTGTTAAGGAAATTACATTTGCGTGTGGGTTGCCTTCCACGTCATATAGGTTGACTCCATCGTACGTGTAAAATTATTCCTCAGATTTGGTAGCTATCTCAAAACTTGTTATTGTTAAATTGTTGTTGTATCTGTTACAGTTTTCCCCAACAAACTTTGAATCATTTTTTTCTTCATTATTATGTAGCTTCGGTTTATACTTTATATAATTAAACCTCACCACATCTAAGTATGTGGCCTTACCCTTCCCTCCGTTAACTAATTCATATTCATCATAATTTATTTATTCTACGTAGTCATGTAAGGAAGCACACACACACACACACTCTCTCTCCCTCCATCCGTTAACTACCACGTATATCCCTCTATCCCTAAAAAGAGTTGAGACGTGACATACAAATTAAGAAAAAGATGATTAACTCGGTTATAAATATTAGGAAAGTGGGTGTTTTTTTAAGGATAACTAGGTGAGATTGAGCCAATTAATAAAATGAATCAAATTAAGGATAACCCGATATATATATATATATATATATATATATATATAGTACTTTTATTCGTGTCGATGTCACAGTGTCAGTTTGAAAATTTATCAATAAATGAAACAGATATTGTAGAAATGAACTACTAAAAATATTATATATATATAATTTTATTTTTTTGTAAAGAAAAGATTGACTATTTGTAGGAACAAAGGGAGTGTATATATATGAGAGGATTATAATATTGAGAAGAAGACTGGTCCCCTGCATTGCAAGTAAGCAGTTGAATAATTGTGTGTCTATGCCTCCTTACATGACGACGTCGAATTAGTGTATATATATATATAATTGAGGATTATAATATTGAGGAGAAGATTGGTCCACAGACGTATTGTAAACAGTAGAAGAAGTACGTGGTTAAACTTCATGCAAGTACGTGAGTGCTAGTGACATCATATGTATAAATTATGTGTGAATAGTATTATAATCCAATCCCAGATGGCTAGATTATATCATCACAAAGACTCCATCAACGCATTTACTAATAGGAAAATGTTTGGAGCATGCAACTGTGTGTTTTGAGTCTTTTGACAAGAACTTTCACATCAATCATATCTTTGCTAATCTATCTGTGTATCTTTCAGGGTTTTTTTAATCCTCATGCTACCATGATTACTACAAATATTTAGCTAGTTATTGTACTTTTGGGCCTTATAAAACAAGATTGTTATACTATATTTTAAATAATTTGATGTACTTGTGTGTATCTTGGTTACTTTTGCAAAAGAACTAGTATATACTCTTGAAAGACCAAGGGGCGCGAGTTACAATATCAGTTTATGTATTATGATGCATGTTTTTAAAGCATGATTATGTACATCGTGATTCAAAATTAGATCACAATGCATTATTCAAAATTGTGTAACTGATATTTCCATTTTATAGCGATACATCACGATTTCAAATTGTGTAACTATCATATTAATTTCATAGACATGCATCACGATTTTAAACCTATGCATCGCAATTCCAAATTGATTCATCACGCTTTGAAATTGATGCATCGCGATTCAATAAGATGTCCAACAACAAATAAGTTCTTATTCAAACATTTTAATCAAACAATTTGCATGCATCACCACTAAACAAAATATAAAAGAACATGTCGCCAACCTGAGCAGTATTATTGAAAGACACGATATCATGAAGCTCTTGATTAAACATAATGAAATGAAATGAAATGGAAGTTACATAAAATTAACGAGGGAAAGAACAAGCAACGACAGCTAGCAATTGAGATTTTCAGACAAACTCAATTTCCTAATACAACGGAGATGTTGAAGGAGACAGATCTTGACATTTTGAAAGAATAATATGAAAGTGGCCATATGCAATTAAAAAAAGAAGAGGTACTAAAAAAGTTAGAAATATGTCAAAAGGGACCGACAATTTGTCATATTATTGATATATGCGACATAGATCCCCTAATTTGTTGACTTATTTAAAGATATAGATATTGCTATGTCTATAGAAGGAAAGTAATGATTCAAGAAAAAAAAAAGTAGTGATGTGAAACTGGTACCCTAACATGTTCCTAAATATGTTTAATGTTGAATTACACCGCGATCCAATACTCTCAAGATGACGTGAACCTTGTTACGATGAATAATGCCATAACTTAGATAACTTTCCCATTGATTAGGCAAATTTTGAAATAAACAACAATTTCACAATGTTTGTATCCCCAATTTTCAACTCAGAACACTCAAAAATAAGAATATACAATTTCTATGAAAGAAATTTTAAATTCAAATAATTAACTGTTAGAAATAAAATAATATTATGAGACCTTTAAATAAGCTTACAACCCCTAAAACAATTAATTATTAAAGAAGCCCTAAACTAATTAGGGTTGGAAACAAAAACTCTAAATTATAAAAGCTATCAAAACAATTTTATCGTAAAATACTGAAACAATAAAACATGACAAGGCTGAAATAGTCCTTGTGCCAATTCTACTATTTAGTGTTTTAAACTTTCTAACTTTTCTGAATTGCACATTGATCCCTCCAGCTTCCAGATCATCTTCCAATCTTAACAAATAGACCCCCAAAACTGTGGAAACACTTTTAGGGCTAGTTAGGTGCGTATCAAGTAGTAAAAAGAGTAATTTAACAACTAAAATGATGTCCTCAACCCTAATCTAGTCACGAAGCAGAGTACGTGCGACCATCACGTGCAAGTCACGAGCTTATGACCATGAGCCCGCGCTAATATTGAGCATAGCGGATAAGATATTCTACCAAAGACCGAAGTTCAATCCCCGACTAAGCCTGGTTGGACGAAGTCATTGCCTCTTCGACCGGCCATGCCTGGGGGAACATAGAACGCCCTGTGAGCAACACATAGCTTTCCCGGGCAGGGCCTCGCCCACCTAGGAAAGCATGGCGACCGTCATGTACCAATCAGAAGTTTAGAAATAGAAGCTTGCGTAAGCAGCAAGTGATGAACTCAATATTTTCATGAATTTTCCCTTAAACTCCCTTTTATTTTGTGTTATTTTGGAGATAATTATGCCTTGAAAATATTACTATTTGTGTATTTCTACTTTAATGAAGGTTTGCAAGGTATACTTGACCATTCATAGATTTTAGCACAAAGTTTGAGGCAATTCCACGTTGCAAAGTTGAGTTACAAATTTTTCTGTCAATGGCTGTTAGAGTTGCAAGGCAAAAGAGGGCTAACAGAGGCTGACCAGGCCTAATAGAGGACCAAATTTCAAAGCTTGGCAGCACAAGGGTTGCGACTCCCTTTCTGGACAGCTTGGGGGCACCGAAGAACTTTAGTGTAGCTAGGTTTCCAAGGTACACTTGACCATTCATAGATTTTAGCACAAAGTTTGAGGCAATTCCAGGTTGCAAAGTTGAGTTACAAATTTTCTCGTCAAAGTTTGTTAGAGTTCCAAGGCAAAAGAGGGCTAATAAAGGCTGACCGGGTCTAGTAGAGGATCAAATTTCAAAGCTTACTAGCAAAAGGGTTGCGGCTCGTTTTCTGGACAACTTGGGGACATCGAAGAACTATTCAAAACTTCAGGGGAAGCCGATGTAGATTGCTGAAACTTTTTTATTTGTGCGTTGTCGCCTTCCAATCGGTTCTAGCCTTCTTTTCCTCTTCATTTTCAAGATTTCCTTTTTTGTCACTTTAACCCCCTGTTTTGTAGAATACTCAAAATCCCTTCATTTAAATACCAAAAGTAGCCCTAATTTAGCCCAACACTCCCCATACATACATCCTTTGAGCCCCCATTTGGGGTAGCAGCCCCCATTTTCTCTCCATCCCTCCAAAAAGTAATCACCTTTAAAGGCTTTGAGCAATAAATCAAGTGTCAAGGAAGCTTTGCATATGATTTTAACCCCGAATTTACACATTGTTTGATTTAATTTATCCTATCTCTATTTTATGATATTTGTTATAATTTCTAGGGTTGAATGGCTTGTAAATGTAGAATTGATTTTGTGCTTAATGACTTTATGGAAATGATTATTTTCTATGTCAAATGTAGTGTTTTAATTTAATATCTCTCTTTATTTAGTAAACATTCTTGTTCAATTATTATTTTGTAGGCTTAATTTAAATGATTTTAGAAATGTTAGGATCCGCGAGAGCTACCTTATAATTCGGAACAAACAATTTAATAGTTGGTGTTTTATAATACACGCCGATAGCCATTGTGAGAACTTGGTTAGACACGCGATCGATCACTTAGCCAATCGCGAGGTACAGGAGATTAGTGTTACTATACGATTCTAAAGCTCTTAGTTAACTAATATCATGCACCCGACTACCAAGACTTGAGTTTAAAGAAAAGTATAGAGAAAGAATTAATTAGACACCGACTAGACTAGAAATATCACACTCCTATAATTTTAATATTGATTTGATGTTGCCAAACCACTTTCACGTTAATGTAGATTTAATTGCTTTCTTTAGTTAGATAAAAAAAATTAGCTTTTCATTCATTTTTTTAGATCAACTATAATTAGTGAGCTAAATTTTGGTAATTAGTTAGAGTAAAAATTACGTACATTCTCAATGTGATCGATACTTGTACATATCTACACTTTATCACATAATATAACCGGGTATTCTTGCCTGAGTTGCGTTTTTTGCGCATATCAGCGAGCATACCGGACAAAAGGCCCGACGAACAACCATATTAAAGCCCGACCTAAGCCCGCTTTGACAAAGACCTTGACTACTGTCCGGCCTGGGGACCATGTCCGGGGAACGTGTACCACTCTACGAGAAAACATAGCTTGTCTAGGCAAGGCCAAACCAACTCGGGCAAGCATCTGGCCATCAAGCAGTATAGCCTTGATGCCCAAGGAAGATTAGAAGGTTTCCTTATATCAACGAACTCTTTCCTTATCTACTTTGGAAATCATGTGTAATCTCACCAAACTCGTCTACAATTTAGGGATGCTCTCCTAACCCTAAAAGATTGCAATTAATCCTAATTCTACAAGGATTCTACCACGTGTGGGACTATATATACTCATCCATTGCTTTCTCTACCATACACACATTCTTTAGCCTAGAAACTCGATCAAATTGCTTTCTCTACCCTACAATTCTTACTATTACAACGAAGTGATTTCGCGAGGCTTTGCTTTGCATTGCTACTATGGTGTTTGTCGTGTTCTTGACCGGTTTGTAGGAAAATCCAGCCCACACATATGCCCAGATATCCAATCAAATGCAAACGGACGACCCAAGATTGATTTTTGCCTCTTTATAAAGTTTATTGAGAAATTATTTGGGATTTTTTTATAAAAAAAATTGGAGGCCTTTGCGGGGTAGGGGAAGGGGTAGTTGCTCTATACAAATTAGTCTTAGTTGTTTAAGCACAAATTAAATACCCACTAGTAACTCACCCGTGCCTTGCACCACTTGCATACGGTGTGAAAATCATTTACTTAAATCAAGTTTATTAATATACAATTAAAAACTTTAATATGAACAAAATAAATAAAAGGTACAATTTAGAGTACTTCTTTGTGATGCGACATGTCTTTTCCTTCGATCTAAAAACCCATATTTTAGTGTTTTTCCGATTTTATGCGACTTGTTTTAGTGTTTTTCCTATTTTATTGGTTTTTTTCTTTTAAAATCTAAGGGGGCAGTTCGGTAACTTGACCTCTTTAACTGGCAGTTGTTTTTCTTTTAAAATCGAAAGATGACAGTTTGGTAACTTAACCTCTTAAGCGGTGTTGTATTTAGTGTTCTATGTGTTACATTTAGGGGTTCTGTTTCTTCATATACAATATTTGTCATTAAACATGCACGACTATTATAACTATTACTATCACATAACAAAATTCGAATGTCATTCGGATTAGTAACTCTAGAAAAATTGACATATAAATTCGAAAAGTAACTAAAAACAATTTTTTTTCAAAAGAAGTCATATGTTAGACAATGACTGACCCTGACTTTTATAGAACCATTTAATTAAAAAAACAAACAAAGTACAAAAATAACACAATCACACGGTGCATATAGTTCATCCACCAACAAAACCTCCAAAAATATTTTTAACCGCTCCAGTCCCTTTTTTTTTTTACCGGAAAAGGTCTCTTTTAAAATATTTTTCCTAAAATGCCTAGATCTATCTCCTTGCACAACTCTAGTGTTTCTCCTTCTAACATTTATTCCACAACTCCAACGTATTCTTCTTAAATTGTTTGAAATTCATGTCGGTGCAACGAAATGGGGACCATCAATTTCAAAAGAGAAGAAGGCGGAGGAAGAAGAAAGCTTACGACGGAGGTGGAAGAGATGTAGCAAACCCATTTTAATTGCGATGCATCGATTTGGATTCATCTCCTTATAAATTTGGAATTGCGATGCATCAATTTGAGATCGCGATGATCCATTTCTATAAAATGGAAATGACAGTTTCTCAATTTGGAATCACGCATCAAGATTCAAAATCATACACCGCGAGCGCAATTCATGAATCGCGATGCATATAATGATGCATCAAAATCATGCATCACGATTCAAAATTATGCATCGCGATACCAAAATTAATGTTTACCATGCGCGTGTTTAGTTTATTAATGGTATACTCCTTCTTTCGTACCAAAAGTGTTTTTTCAGTAAAAAAAAATCTAATGACTGGAGAGGTTGAAAACTTTTCAAAAGAGAGCGGCCTGAATTTTACCCTATATATTAAAAATAAGAGCAAATTGATGGCTAGTCCATTTTCCCTAATTTCTAACCTTTTTAGTACCTCATCTTTTTTATACCGGATAAAGACACTTTTATAATTTCCTTCCTAAAATGCCCCGCAACCCATCAAACCGGTTTCTTCCTAATTCCCCCCTCCATTTAGATTTCTTTCATATATGAATTACAATCAACGTGTAACGGAAAAAACTGTAAAAAGAAAAGAAGTTTTTTTTTGGTTTAAATGTGATTGCTTATCAACGTGTAATTGAGCAAATCATGGGAAATTATGCATTGAAGTGTGATGGATAATCATGGATAAAGAAATCGATGAACTATTAATTCAAAAACTACTATCTCATTCATGTCTTTATGACTTTCCTTATACCCTCGCCGCTAGATTTTAGGGTTTTGAAGGGGTATAAAGCAACATTGTTTACTTTTCGAGTTTCCTGCGGTTGCCACTTTAGGTAGCCTCTAGTCTTTGTTGTTCAATTTTTTATTTATTTATGATTTTATCAATCAATTGTGTCATATGTTTAATTACTTGGATTGTTCAAGATCTATATATTTTTCATAGAGCTATTTAGCCTCTAGCTCGTAATATCATTTGTCTTTTTTCATATTTTATTATTTTCCAGATATATATATGTTAAATGTTCAGATCCAATAAAATCCTAAATTAACTAATGTGTTAATGTTCTCGATATGTATGTTAAGTGTCGCTTCAAATAGTTATAGGCAGGAGATATGTTATGATTTGTAGCTAAGCATTTTCAATGCTAATGTCACTTAGGATTTTAATGAAATTCTCGCAAATGTGGATGATGAGTGTGGATATGATGTGTCAACGCATTCTACAAATCATAGCTAGTCATTATTATTCTTTTAGAATATTGGGCAGGAGATATGTTATGATTTGTAGCAAGATAATTGGAAGTAAGAGCATTTTCAATGCTAATTTAAATGCCACTTAGGATTTATATCATTTTTGAAATAAAAAATCTCTCAAATGCAAATGTGGATGATGAGTGTGGATATGATGTGTCAACTAAATTTGTATATTGTAGATAACAATATTAATTTTTAACATTCTACTTGAGGGTGTAAATACATCATAATTCATAGCTAGTCATTATTATTCTTTTTAGAACCCTTTCTATTGGTTGTTCTCTTTTCCTTTTCTTTTTATTTTTTTGTCAAATATTATTTTAGTGGTGAGATGAATGCCACAAAAAATTAAATCCACATTTACATTTAAGAGATCAACTTCGATTGAATATGAATGAAAAGAGAAAAAATGACATATATGAATGAGGGTGTGAATTAGTCACGATCACTTAGGATCAAATACACGATTATATTGGTGATGCTCTAAGTTTACATCAAAATTGGTCTTAGAAAGACCCATGCTAAAGAATTGCTTCTACAAAAAAGTGAAAAAAAATCCTACTCAATTACAACAAAAAAAAAAAAAAAAAAAAACCAGAAACAAAAATTAGAAGAAATAACACAGACTATTCTTTATTGTATATTTTCAAGAACAATATCAATCACTTTTGGCAACACTAATTTCTCTAAATTGCGAATATTTAGAAAAACCAATTTACCAATTACATCCGCAAGCAAAATAGAAAAGTGAAATCAATAATAGATATGAAATATAATATATTATGCAATATTTGGGATTTTTCTGTTGTTGCATTTATTAGAACATGTCTTGTAAATATGCTTGTGAATGAGAATGTTCTCTTCCGCTGTTTCAAGCTTAGAGACTGCTTCAAATGGTTTGAAATTGTAATACCCCAATAAAAAGTATTAATTATAATAATTAATGCTCCGTATTATATTTATTTTGGGCCAACCTAAATATTTGGAATCAAATTAATTGTTTTGGGCCTATCTTTAGAATTGTCACCTATTTGTGTTGGGCCAATACAATTAATAAATTGATTTAATTATAATGTTAGTGGTTTGGGCTTGCCTCATTTTATAATAATAATAATAATAATAATAACACAGTAATTATCTTATCTAACTCCCGATCATTCAAACAAGAGCCGTTTCACGGGAGGAGAGCTCGGGTGGTAACCAAACGGGTCGCGGAAGTATTGTTGAGGGATAAGAAGAGATTTTGAAGGGTTTTGGGTTATCAATATAATCAAACCAGTTGATATACAGAGAGAGAAAGCGAGAGACGCCGGTAAGAGCAAGGAGAAAGTGAAGGAAATCTTGAGCACGAAGTCGGAAGCATACCGAGAGGCTTTTCGGGTAAGTTGTTGTGATCCTTCTTGATCAATGTAATCACTGACCGAAATTTTGTGTATGGGTTGTTATCTAATTGTCTATGTGGATTGGGTTTTGTGCTTTGATGCGGTGATTAGAATAGAGGTGAGGAAGAAGAGCAGAGTTGATTGGTTATTTTTGTTTATGATTTCGTGGGATGGGGAAGTAAAGAGAGAGAGAACTGGTGTGGCATTGGAAGGAGTAAAAAAAGATGGGGGCAAGGTTACATAAAGAAAACAATGAAAATAAGTAAAAGAAAGAAAGAAGAAAGGTGAGAGAAAAGAATAAGAAATAGTCAACAGTTTGTGTGGTTTCCAAATTGTGTAGGCTTGTGTGTGTTTGAAAGGTGTCGGAGTATGTGTGCAGAAAGGGTTCCTGTACAGCGTGATGTGTACATGAATGGAAAGAAATAAAATAAAATAATAATAATAATAATAAAATACTTTTATGTTAGGCTTTAACAAGTATAATTATTTGATCCATATTGTTTTGTTTGAACTCTCCATTTAAAAAGAATTTATATTCTTGTCGTTCGATACTTACCCTTTTGATTTTGCAAGTTATCAAATCTCTAAATTATGTTTTACATGCAACTCGATTATTCTTTGAGTCACCCCTCCTTAGAAACCGGAGGGGCGAGGTATGATCTCACTGAGCTTTTTTCGCTCACCTTTCACATCACTTTTTCTTCCAGGTCGGAATTAAGAACTAAGTTTGAGGTAGAATATACCAGTGAAGGAATCAAGATTTTAGGGCGTATTATATGTTTTGAAATTTATTGAAAACGTAGTTAATTTAGTAGAATTTGTTTCGTAATTTATTTTGGATGACTGTATTAAAAATTGGAGATTTTTTTTTTTGTAATTCTAGTTGGATGACGTTTGATTAGTCTTTATTTAAGTTTGAAATTGTAGTGACGTGACGAGATGTGGACTCATGTAGTGGGACCCAAATTTGGGGCGTTACATAAATCATTCATAAATCTACCATAGAAAATTATCATCAAATATTTCAGTTAATGGAGTTTTTCTCATAAAAAGAATTTTATATTTTCCATTTAGTCTTTGATGTAGAACAAGTAGCCGAGACGTACTTAAGCAAGACATTTGGGAAGAGTTCGAAGTTCAGGGGGTCGGTGGAAGTTTCGAAAATTGGGTGCAGCGGCACTCAGTTAGTTCAGTTAAGCAATAGTAGAGAGCACCTAACGATCGGCGGAGAACTTTAACGGAGCATAACTTTCGCGTCCGGATGAGTTACGAGACCCACAGCATATCAAATCGAAGCTCTCGACGAGATCTACAAGACTCATAGGGTTTACCCCGTGAACAGTTCGTTTTTAGCCCAAAAAACGTCGTTTAAGTACTGTTACGGGCCTTTGAAGTTTTCGGGCTTTTTCGTCTTTTTTATTTATTAGTTTCCTTTTAGGGTTTGGATTGCTAGGGGATATAAATAACCCCTTTAAACCTTATTTCGACAGTTTTTAATAAAAATTCGAGTTTTTTTGCTTTGTGCTTGAATCAAAAGCCGTCATAGGCTTGTTCTAAGGAATTTCTCGTTGAAAGAGTTCCTTTTAAATTGTTTCGATGCGTCAGTCTTGTACTTCAATGTAATTGCTGCAATTATGAAATTCTTCACAACACTCAAATGGTTTTCTTGACGCATTGGTACTTTTATTGTTGCATGAATCAATGATCCCTACAAAAAATAATTAGATACATGTTAAAAAAATAAAATAAAATGAGAAAGTTTTAGCTTAGCAACACACCACAACATTTTGAAAAACATTCTACACTCCAAACAGTTTAGCCATCTCCAAAGGACGAAAGTTTGTACATTTGGGATAACCTTGATGGGGCTAATTTCCTTGATCAATTGAAAAGGGGTACTGCTTGTGTGACATTTTGTTGATTTATGTTCTTTCTTGGTATATGATCAATAACCACGCTATACTATCTCCATCAAAGGGAAAGCAACCGCAGGGTGAGAGTTTCATCCTCTTGTGGGGGTGGTTCCTTGTAGGTACTAGGCACTGGTCCTCCTAACTTCTTAATCGCTGAACCACCGTAATTTTCTCCCTCATATTCTCATGAGACTGGGGTGTGGGGGCTCTCGGGGGGAGAGTTTCCCCTTTTTTTTTTTTTTGGATACATCAAAGGGAAATCAACAATGGCTCCATCATTGAATCTGTTTGAAACTTGAACAGCTATGGTACTGTAGATCTCCCCGAGGCGCCTATAAATATTTTGTTTTGTAGATAATCCATGTAATTAATTGCTTTGGAACTGTATTCAGTTAATATAATATTGGAAAAATTCAATTTTATTCTTGCAAGTCAAAATTGCAAGTAAGCAGCAATGATTTTATATTTTCAATATCCAAAGGAAAAATGGCACAAAAACATTGATTTTTATATATTGATGAATATGAAAGGTTTTTAATTTATGCAGCCAAATCACATTTAATGACAACATGTCTTTTCCATTTCCAAAGCAAATCTGGAGTGCATTAATAATATCAAATTATGAGAAACAATTTTCAAAGCAAAAATGTCTAATGTATTAAAATAAGTGTTTCCAAATTTTAAAAGTTATTTTTTGCTGGAATTTTTCAAAATTTGCCCATCTTTATATATATAGTGCAGTTTCTAATACAGTTGAATTCAAAGGTCCATTGACCAGATTACTTATCAAATAAACAATGAAAGACGTTATTATAATAAAACAGTAATAAAATAGAGAAGTATATCAAACAATCTACATGAAATGCTTGTAAATTCAGTCTTATGGCAAAAAAATATTTCACTAAAAAGATTAAGAATTTTACAATAAAAATAGTGAAAATCAACAAAATATCAAAACATCTAACAAGATTATCAAGTCTGTAGAGGAAAACCCAAAAAACACAGTAAGGCAAACGGGAGATTAAAAAATAAGTTTTCCTATTACCTATGAAAAACAAACAAACAAACAACCAAACAACATATGCAATTTCTAATGTTATTGCATTCATAGCTGTAAGCCTATAACGAATACTCTAAATAAGCTCTCGGTTTTCTCTCTTTTTTCAGAATATCTCTCTATGTCTCTCAAGGTGTGTCTCTTCTACATGAATTGCTCTTGTATATATACTCGAGTTGGGAGTCCTAAAACAATAAAAAAAAGCAAATCCTCCAAGAAATATAGAATCAGGAAATAAAAGAATTAGTTTCCAAAAATGGTTTCCTCATTAAAATAAAAAATCTTATCAAAGATTTAGTCAAGCTTAAATATGAACTTTTGAGAGCTTTTGGAAGTATTTAAATATGTTAATTACTTTTGGACCAAAAAAAGTAGTAACTACTTACCATAACTTTTGAACAAAAAAGAACACAACAATTAAAGGTCGACCCTATATATATATATACTAGATTTTGTGCCCGTGCCTATGGCACGGCGCCAGTATTGGACGATGTCAGTATGGGACGATGTCAGTATAAGACGGTGTTAGTATTCAAATAAATCAATATAATAAATAATTTAAAATTAGCATATCTTTGATATTTTTTTAGAGAAACAGAGGCGGTACCCTGCTATATTTTATTAATAGAAATAATAGTACAATACTGACTTCCAAAATTAAGGTCATGACTCTTTGTATTAGTCAAGAACTTTCCACATATATATGCAACCAAAAATGAGGCAGAACCACAGTGACTTGAAAATTACAATACTGACTTCCAAAATTAACACAGCTTCAATCTAGTATAAATTGATTTTCGAATAACAATTTATAAAAAACAAAAAAAAATCACATACAAACCATCAACAAATGACAGTGTCAATTAATACCTCCAACAATAAAATTGCATAATTTATAAATTAATGGCAGTGTCAATTGTTCGCTTTGGGCCAATTTCATTCTTTGTCAATTGAACTGGACAGAAACCGAAGAGCTTCAAAAAACAAAAAAATCCCAGAAAAGATTTTTAATTTTTTTAAAAAATAAAAACATATTATACTAAAATTGTATATTTAAACAAATTTGACTATTACTATAATCGGTAATTTTAAATAATTATAAGACGTTTTTGTCTTTTTGGTGGGAGGGTTGTATCTAGGTAAATATACTCTTCGTTAAAAAGGAAAACATAAATTTAGACTTTTGAGAGTTAATAATTTAATTTCATTTGATTTAGAATTTGAAGGATAAAATGGGTATATAAAAGGTTCATATGAAATAAATATCAAAGTACAAATTAAAAAAAAATCATGTCTAGTCTTTTCAAATATTTATTTCATGAGTCTTTGCAGTATATTTAAACAAATTTGAAAATAAAAATGTTTCTTAAAAATTAAACAATGTCTAAAAATTGAATACTTAAAAGAAAACTATTCTTAAAAAAAATGTTTCTTAAAAATTAAACAATGTCTAAAAATTGTATACTTAAAAGAAAACTATTGTATACTTAAAAGAAAACTATTCTTAAAAAAAATGTTTCTTAAAAAATCATGTTTCTTAAGAAAACTATTCTTTTTTTCAAAGTACAATGTCTAGTCAAACTATTCTTATCGTCATAAGCTATTCTTACCGTCATTCACTTTTAAAAATTTAAAAAATCAGGCCCTTTTGCAGCCTTGCAGTCTTCCCCCCCCCCCCCCCACTTTCCTCCTCCTTACTTTCTTATTCTCCACACCCCCAACAAACCCAACCCAAATATGGCGAGAAATATGGCGAGAAATAACCGGAGAACTTACACAGTGAGAGAGATGGCGATGCTGGCGAGGCGAGGCTGGACAACCGAAAAGAGGCGAGAAACGACGGACAACCGAACAGTGAGAGAGTCGAGGCTGAAGAAACGCCGGAACGGATGAAGACGGCGGACAACCGAACAGGACGGATGAAGACGGCGTGATCTGTTGAACGGATGAAGACGGCGTGATTGTTGAAGACGGCGTGAACGGATGAAGACGCGTCGGAACGGATGAAGACGGCGTGAAAAGGGAGGAGGAAGTCGGGTAACAGGTGAGAGAGAGGCTCGGGTAACAGAGGAGAGAGAAGCGTGAATGCGTGATGAAGAAACGCGGTATTATAACTGTTTTGGAGTCGTGATCTGTTTTGGAGTCATGATGGAGTAGGAGTAGGAGACGGAGATCCCGACCGGCTGAATGTGTTTTGGAGTCGTGATGGAGTAGAATAGGAGACGGAGGCTGAAAACGGTTGAATGAAATTAAAACAATCCCGGCGGGCTGGTCGTGATCTTTCGGTTTTTCATAAATCAAAACCGTAAAAAACGGTTTTGGATAAAATCTATGGAAGTTAATCCCGACCGTCGAATGTGTTTCGTAAAAATCAATCGTGACCGGTAAATAGCTTTTTTAAAAGATTTAATCCTGACCGGTAGATAGCTTTGTGAAAACAGATCCTGACCGGTAATTAGCTTTGCGATCTGTTTTATATAATAGATGTGAAGGCAATTCTCTCTTCCCCCAACACACACAAACCTTGTGATCAGCTTCAACCTTTAAAAAGTGGATATGAATTCCAAGTTCCTTTATTAAATAAGTGAAAAATAATAGTACCAAATATTTGAAAAATAATGATAAAAAGAATATTGTAATTAATTAATAAAACAAAATAAATCAAGTAAAATAGTATACATAACTTGCGTAATTTAATTCATCCCAAAGCATATGCAATAACTTTACTATAGGTTTATGACACTTTTACAATATTCAACCGACTTAACTTTCCTCTTATAATTAGGATCTCAAAGAGTTCAGATCTCATGTATCATTTGTGTGTATCATTAGTATACCATTTTTCATCTCAACTATTGGTTAAAATGCAATAAATAGTTGAGATATAATGGTTGAGATGAAAAATGATACACCGATGGTACACACAAGTGGTACAAAAGATCTGGACTCGATCTCAAAGCTTAATTGAGATGATTCTTTTCTTATTAACCTGGTCTACACCTTAGATCAAATTCCATCAACTGTCCACCAATATTGTTGCTTGCCCATCATACATCCTGACACAATATGGGTGCCTAAAATTGATTTAGAATATGTGAGTCCAACTAGCCTTTGAATTTCCTCCATGAACTAGTACTATGATATCTTATTTTTTAACCGCACAAGTCCACTAGTCAATTGTAGTATAATTGTGCAAACACAAGGGTCGAACCACATAGATTTAAGTTTTGATTAAAGTTGATTTAACTAATCTAACAAAATAAAACAAATAATAAAAAGAAGGGTTTTGGTTTTACTAATGTTATGATTTAGTACCATTATACCAAACAAATAACAGGAGCTAGCAACACACCTTTTCAACCCATATTCAGATTCACGTTAGAAACAGAGTAGCAATATTCTCATTTATTGAAACCAATTCCTGTCACATAAAAAATACTGAAGCTTGATTCTAGTATATTAATAGTCCAATTATTCAGCCCAAACCAGTCCACTAAGCATAGGTAATAATCTGCAAAAACCCAACGTTTGACAACCTGCCATATCGAACGTTAGAACACAAATATAGAATGAAAGGATAACATATTAATATAGGAAAAACAACATGAGTATCCTTGGCCAACGACCTAACTCGAACCGAATCTGTCTAGGGCTTATGGAAGCCTAGGCTCAGATCCCCACAACCGCTATACACAGAGTATAGCTTGTCCAACAGAGAGTTCCAAAACCGAAGGGATAATGTACTGATTCCAAGGTGTTCGGGACTGCCCAGCCCTCTCAACGAAACCCAACCCACCCCTCTGTCACGACAAGGAAGGAGCACCCACAAACCTCAACTCACACACATAGTGTTTCCCTTCACAACTCACAGACCCAACTCATAGCTTTAGCAAAGCAAGAAAAAACAGGAAGAAGAAAGAAGAGATCAAGAGCATGGTTTCAATGATGGTTGTACCATGGAAAGTGACGGGGAGAAGAATATATAACTAGCAACAGCTAATGAGTCAATGACTCATTAGCGTAATCACAACACAATCGCAACGTCGCCGCCGTCGGGAAGGAAGGAGCCAACAGATTGCTAATCGGAAGAGACCAAATTAAGGCACAAACAAGAGACCCCTAATTTGAGAATAGATCAGCTGCCAAGTGAGAAGGAGTAATGGGCTTGGGTTTCAGGTTGTTGGGCCTAGATTTAAAAAGCAGGTTGCCCAAATAGAGGTTGAGCCATACACTACTTTACAATCTCCACTTTGGAACAAGTACCGTTCAATCACATAGAACTCAAGGATATTAGTGCAGTACATCATAGCCTATCCATGGAACTTGTTTCAACACAAAGTAGGAAACAAGAACAACATAAAACAAACATAAAGTAAACACCAAATCTAACTCATTCTAACACAAAGTCGGAAGAAGAGAGACACCATAACAAACACTAAGTAAGTTGAGGATTTTTCGAGGCAATAACAACAATGCACAAGGAACAACCACACGAATCATATTCCATATCAAGAGAACTCAAAACAAAGGTTGCTCCACCTCATTTGGAGACGGGGGAGGGGGAACAGTTCATTAGGAACATTCAAGCAAGGAAACTCATTCTCCTTAAAGACAATATCCCTACTAATGATTATTTCAAATCCTGGTTCCTTTTTAACCATAACCTTTCGCACCCTCCGCGTACCCTAAGAAGACACACCTAACCGACCTCGGTTCAAAAGTGTTGTTCTCTCGATGAATATACGCAACACAACCAAAAACTCTAAAATTTTGAAAAGCAACTTCTCCACCGAAAAACACTACCTCGGGACATCTACCATTAGGCGGGATAGGAGACCTATTAATGACATAGGCGGCAAACACAACTCCCTCTCCCCAAAAACCTTTGGAGAAATCCCAACATGGCAAGCATGACCCTTGCATGCCTCAGCAAAGTCTGAATCATGGCTCCGCGCCTCATTCTGTTGAGGGTTACAAGTGATAGATTTTTGACGGTCAATCCCATTCTCGGCGCAAAATCTCTCAAACTCACAGTTGCAAAACTCCAACCCACTCTCCGTCCTAAGCTTTTTACTTTTCATACATGTTTTATTTTTAATTAAAATCTTTCAACTTCTAAATGTTTCAAAAACATTAGTTTTCTCTTTCAATAAAACTACCCAAACTTTTCGTGAGAAGTCATCAACGATAGATAGAAAGAACTTATTCCCACCATGAGTGGGTACATACGAAGGACCCCACAGATCCACATGGATCAACTAAAGGGAATTTTTTATAGAGTATTTTTCTAGGGAGGGAGGTGGAAAAGTAACCCTATGATGTCCAAGACTTTTATCCATCAAATTTGTTATATCACTCTTAACAACATTTGCATGATTCTCAATAAAAGACACATGAGCAACATCACACACATACATGTTTCGACATTTTTAAGCTTTGAAAATTACCAAGTTACCTTTTAAAATTTTCATCTCACCCCTTCCCTATTTACCCTCAAACCCATCATCTTCCAATGATGCACATGAGATTAGATGATTACATAAATCAGGCACGTGTCTAACATTTTTCAAAGTCAAAGTATACCCAGAATCAAATTTTAAGCACACGTTGTCAATTCCAGAAATTTGACAATTTTTACCATTAGCCAAGGAAACAATTCTAGTTTCCACTTCTTTGTATGAAGAAAAAAGAATTTTTAATGGTGTCATGTGAAACGCACACGCATAATCTATAACCCACTCATTTATACATACAGAAATTGAGTACACATAATTCACTTTGGTTTCACAAGTTTCCGTCACCATAAAAACATCACCACCATCTTCGCACAAGGCCAAATTACAATTTTTTTGGTTATCATGATTCTGATTTTCACTTTTGTTTTTAGGGTTTGTGCAATCCCTCTTAAAATGCCCAGATTCACCGCAATTGTAGCAGTAATTCTTTTCTTAGATCAAGACTTAAACCTACTTTGGCTTCTACATCTGTTGTTACCATAATTCTGATTTTGACCTTGATTTTGTTCTTAACCATTTTGACCATTGTTCATATCCAGTTGTCTTCCTCTTACCATATGAACCTCATCGGTTTGAGATTTACCCTTATTTACTTTTAAGTCTAATTCTTTACTTTTTAACCCAGTAATCACCTTATCAAGTGTGATATTATCCCTACCATACTTAATAGCATATTTCACGTCAACATAAGAATCTAGAATACCATTTAAAAGTACAATCACAATGTAATCATCAATTGTTTTATCCCCGGTTTGTTTAATATCTTGAACTAATTTAGTGAATCCTCCTTGTCCTTATCAAGGTCTAGTTTGAATCGAAAAACTATTCAAAGAGATATAATTTGCTAGGTAACGACTTTTCATAATAAAGTTCTTCCAGCCTATTCCAACGTTTTTTAGTATAGCCAAGTTTATCAACCTTCCTTATCATTGAGTCATTCAAGTTCAAAAGTATGAAATAATATGCCGACTTGTTCATTTCAACCCTATCGTTCGATTTTTCAGTTTCAGAAAATTTTAAATATGTAGCTTTAAAAACTTTTTCTTTTATCAAAATGGTCTTCATTTTCTATTGCCAAATAGAAAAAATTGTTTTCCCATCAAAGGGTACCAAATTATAGGACGTTGATGAGTTTGCCATTTTGAAAACAACACAAAACAATATAGTAAAACAATACCACCAAAATCACAAAGTAATTTTTATTTTTGAAAAAACACAATTTTTCAAATCAAGAAAAAATCACCCAAAACTTTTCAAAAACTTTTCCAAATCATAATGTCACCAAGTCCTAACAACAAGGCACAACGAAGCAATACGTAACGTAATTGACCCAAACAACTAAAAAAGCCTTAAACATAGATTTCACCAACTTGAAGAAGTAGAATCCACGTAAAAGATTAATTTGGAAAATGATACCTAGAAATCACCGACTGTGATTTCTACCTTTGGATTGAAGGAGGCTCCACCGTTTGTTTGATTCATAAACCAACAAGACTCTAATACCACTATTATGATTTCATACCACATACCAAACAAATAATACGAGCAACACCTAATCAACCGAAGTTCAGATTCACTTTAGAAACAAAGTAGCAATATACTCCTTTATTGAAACCAATTCCTATTGCATAAACAATACTCAAACTATGATTCAAGTATATTAATAGTCCCATTATTCAGCCAAAACAAGTCCACTAAGCATAGGTAATAATCTGCAAAACCCAACGTTAAATAACCTGCAATATCAAACGTTAGAACAAAAATGTAGAATGAAAGGATAACAAATTAATATGGGAAAAACAACGTGAGTATCCTTGGCCAATGGCCTAACTTCGAGCTGAATCTATCTAGGGCTTATGGAAGATTAGGCTCAGATCCCCACAACCACTATACACAGAGTATAAATTGTCCAACCAAGAGAGTTCCAAAACTGAAAGGACAATGTACTGATTCCAAAGTGTTCGGGATTGCCCAGCCCTCTCAACGAAACCCAATCCACAAACCCCTCTATCATGACAAGGAAGGATAACCCACAGACCTCAACTCACACACACGAGTGTTTCCCTTTACAACTCACAGACCCAACTCACAACTTTAGTAAAGCAAGAGAAAACAATGAGAAGAATAGAGAGATCAAGTGCACGGTTTCAATGATGGATGTACCTTGGAAATTGACAGAGAGAAGAATATATAGCTAGCAACAACACATTAGTGCAATCAATCACAACGTCGCCGCCGCCAGGAAGGAAGAAGCTAACAGATCGCTAATTGGGAGAGACCAAATTAGGGCACAAACAAGAGACCCCTAATTCGAGAAGTGATCAGCCGCCAAGTGAGGAGGAGTAATGGGCTTGGGTTTCGGGTTGCTGGGCCTGGATTGAAAGAGCAGGTTGTTGAAATAGAGGTTGGGCCATACACTACTTTACAACTAAATTAAATTACCTAAAAAGTAATAAAATAATCTAATTAAAAAAACTTGATAAATATGAGATAAATCAAGATTTATAAAACGTCTAAGAATTAGGATTCACTTGTATATTCACCCGATGTTAATAAATATAATTTATCAATCAATTGTCTTAGGGTCGTTCACAAAGAAAAAATAGTGGTATGCTATGTGTCCACGATTTGCAGTCTTAGTGTCACTAAGTTGAATTATGCTTTCGTCCCCGTCCACATAATTCAATCGATGATATACCTGACGAACAAGAACATAAGAACCTAAATCTAACTTATTAATCTCTAGCGTCGATACATTTAATTTATCACAAAGGTGGGCAAACATACGACATATGCACCTTGGTCATGGATCTATAGGTCTTAACGATTGTATTACCAGTCTTTAGGAAAAAACAACATAAAAAGATGATGATAAACTTTGTCATCAACAAGACTTGATTGAATAATAAATTAATATAGAATAAAAGATTTCAATACAACTTACTGTCAATTCCTAGATTATGGGGTTAGTTCCCCATAATTAAAAGTACAAAACCTCGAACCATTCTTGGAGAATCCTTCTTCATGGACAAAGAAAGATAATACATAACGTCTCTCCTCTTTTCTAACTTAGAAGGATATTTTTATACCTAATAATTGTACAACTAGGGTAAAGGAGACAAAACAATAAAACCCTAAAAGGATACTAAATGCAGCGCAAAAAATAGAGCGGCACGCTTCCCAATACATGTAATATGCAATGACTCTCTCCTTTTTTCTAACCTAAAAGTATCTTTTTATACCTTATAATTGTACAAAAACTAGGGTAAATGAGACAAAACAATAAAACCCTAAAAGGATTCTAAAGGCAACACATAAAAGAGAGCCGCACGCTTCCCAATACATGTAATATGTGGCTGATCACTTTAGGAATTAACCTGGTTTTTTAGCTTTTTGGTTTTAACAATTTAGATTTTACACTTTGGTCCTTAAAGTCTTTAATTTCCACGTAAAGTGCCAATATTTTACACAATTGCTCCCTAAATCCTCGAGACTATGAAACATAACTAAAACATATATATATTAGACAACAAAACCCGAGAAATAACATTATTTAAGCCGAAATAATACCTAATAAAATAATATAAAACTTATTCATCATACTATACCAAATATTTTTAAGGAATAATTACGGCCCGGTAACATTTGTTGGATTGTAACCGCTCTAGTGCCTTTTTTTTCAACCGCAAAAGTCATTTCCTGTTTATTTCTTTCTAAAATGCCCACGCTACATCTCCCCTCGCCTTCTTCTTTGTCTTTTTCCTATTGTAAGAAGTGCATCCTTTCAATTCCAAGGAAGACGAAGAGGGAGCAGCTTCGGTTTTGTCGTCATCTTCCTCTTCATCATTCAAGGAAAAATCCAAAAGGTCATCGCACATCAACAAAAATTCAACGGAAATCCGATTAGGAGAGCTAAAACACCGGGAGTACGATCAGTTCAAATGGCTAGGTGATCAGTTGAAGATGTTCATGGAAGTTTCCATTTCGAGCACACATAAGAGAAACACAGAAGAAGCCATCGATTTAGGTAACGATGCGGATTCGATTGGAGACAATGGAGATAGTGAAGGGGAATTATGTTTGTTGTACTTCATTTGGTAAGTTTGAGGTAATGGCATTGAAGGAGTTCAATAGAGGTGGTTGTGGGTGGGTTCTCTCCCTCTCTTGCTTCTTATTCTTCTTCTTCTACTGTGTGTCTATGTGTTTTGGTGCCTAAGCAATTATCATCGATGCCAAGTATTTTCATTCATGCTCAAATTTGGGCAGTGGCTTTTTGAATTTCGATGCTCAAATTATGAAGCATATTGAGCATTGGTTCTAATGTTGTTGATATTTTCTTTTTATTGGTTAATAAAGTTTTTGGGTTGGTGTTAAATGATGTTATTATTAGAGAATAATATTTCTTTATTATTTTATTGTAATTATTGTTTAGTGGTTATTACCTTTTATAGTTCCTTTTCTTGTAGAGTTATTTCCTTATTTAACTCCTTCCCGGTAAAGGATTCATGTAAACCCAATCTTAGTGTAACCCTAATTATAACTCCATATAATGGAAAGACTATGTCATTATTCATATCAATTATGAATTTCAACGGTTATTGGTTTTTATTATGTTCAAAATACTTTATTTTGTTTTAGGTTGTTGTGATGAAGTTTGTTAAGCAAAGACTTATTATTATTATTTTTGGAAAATGTAGTTTTTTGAAGCTTTAGCTTGGTATAGAGTTGTGTCTATTTAGGAAAAAATAATAATACAAATTGTAGTATGTTAGTGTTCTTAATTGGATAGTTCGGTAAAACTAAATTATTTCAAGTTTTGTCAAGTATATAAAAAAATATTAATTTACTACCACCAAGCGTATACATTAGTCTTAAAGGTATACAAGTCGCAAGTTTGAACCATGAGAATCACAAGTTTAATTTCACTTTTTGTATCCTAACTTTACCTACTTTTCACTTTTGGTACCCTTTGTAACCAACGCACTAAATATCATCATAAATGATTGACAGTTTCATCAACTTTCATACTTTCCGTTACCAATCTGTCAAACCCAAATAGAAGACCTGCTGTTCTAGGTTGGAAAAGGTTGGAAACTGGTTACGTCACTTGGTCTTTGTATAAAGTTGGAGAAACCGAATTCAGGTATGTACTCGTTCAATTCTTCCCTGATTTCTCCTGTTATTTCAGCCATCTTCAGTTCTTCCCGAATTTCTTCCCATTTTAGCCCTAATATTTCTTCCCGAATTTCTTCCCATTTCAGCCCTAATATTTCTTCCCATTTCAGCCCTAATATTTATTTCCCGAATTTCTTCCCCAATATCTTCCCATTTGAGCCCCTAACAGGTAATTCCCTCTTCTTACTTCATTTTCCCCCTTTCTCAATTCGAGCTCATCCAACCTCCACCTTTTGTTAATCTATTGATTTTGAAAATGAATAACTCCACACCAACCTCTTCAAATGGTAGTTGGAGCACAAATCCATACAAGAACATGTACTGTTGTTGTGGAATAAAGATTGGATTGAAGACTTATTGGACTAGAAATAATCAAGAAAGAAGGTATTGGGCATGCCCACAATATGTGGTAATTTTAATTGCATTTGCCTTATGTTATTGTAGATATACATATACCTGACATTTATTTTTGTAATTACAACAAGATGGATATTGTGGATTTTTTTAATGGTTGGATGATGAATTATGCCAAAGGTCCAAACTAATTATTCTGCGATTGTTAGCCAAGATGAACAGATTTGAAGCTGAAGTAGAGAGATAGAAGATGAAAGAGGCTGAAATGCAAGTTGAGTTGATGATGGCAAATACCATGGTTGAGGCCATGAAGACTGAAGTTATTCAGTTGGAAAGAAAACTCATATGTGTGTTTATTGCAATTTGGCAATTATAATTGGCTTTTGTATTACCATGATGTTTGATATGTGATTATAGATATGTAAAACCTTGCAATCTTCTAAATACAATCTATTTTGTTAATCTATTGATTGCAATTGAAGTGGTATTGGCAATTCTATTTAGCAAGTTTGAAGAGTTTGGCAAATTTTGTAACCAATACAACAACTGAAAACATTATGAACCAATATAGCTGCCTAATTTGTGTTGACATTACTGGAAATTATGAACCAACATTGACACAATCAAAACGAATGTGTTGACATTAACACAATCAAAACAAATGTGTTAACATTAGCAAAGTCTAAATTTTGTACTGAAATTCCAAGTACCAAATCCATACAACAAAACTGAGTACTGAAGTACTGTAAATTAGTTGTCTGAATTTTGTAACCAAACCAATATAGTTGCCTAAAATAGCTCGAAGAATCATAAGCATCTTATGACATTATTGGAGTACATGGACATACATGTATAACTGGACATAACATAACATAACCAAATACATTAACATTAACACAAATCCATACAATAACATGGTTTGATAAGTCAAATCCACAAGTATCAAATTCCTACTCAAATCCATACAGTGTTTGATAACTACCAAATACCAAATCCATACAGAGTTTGATAACATCAAATTGTTTAACAACAACAAAGTTTAACACAAATTCAGTGTTCATGTTCTCCATATCCACCTCCAATTTCATGTCTCATTCCCTTTAGTGGTTATATCTTGTCTTTGCCACTTGGATTATCATTCCCTTATGCATTTGTTGAAGTTCCACCTCCAATTGGATGTCTCGAATTAGCTATTGTAATGTAATTCACTCCTCCCCCCCCCTCAAAATAAATGGAGTATTGATTATTGATGTTTGATTTACCTTAAAACTAAAAGCCAAAGTCAGAAAATTTCAATCAAAAATTAGAATATAAATGGTGAAATTATATTTCTTACATTAATAGAAGCAATCGTATTTGTATTGCCCCTTATGTTCACCCTCACAATGCTTGAACTTCTGTTTCTTTTAACCTGAAGATGATTAGAAATTCAGTATAATACATATCAACAAAAAGTCAGTATAATACATATCAATTTGACAAACTTACAGGTAATTTTGAAGGATTTGATAAATGAGGTTGGCTGCTAGGTTGTATGCTTTCAGTTGTGACAGGCTGTGCAAAGGGTTGTGAAACAAGTTTATGTTTGTGTGTAAATTTCTAACATAGAACCTATTTTCAGCATTTAGAAACAGATCTTCAAATGCAAGTATGAGCCCCTTCTGTTTATCACTCATGAATGTCCATTCATATTGATCTTCAAAGCTTATGTCACTCTCTAACAATGACAAAGAACCAAGTCCAAGAGTCTTTTGTTTCATTAATTTTCAACCACTGCATAAGCTATAGGAAACATTTGATTGTTTGGATCAATCCCAACTGCTGTCAGCAACTGTCCACCTTAAAGGCCTTTCAAAAAACATCCATCCACCCATATTATCTTCCTACAGAAGTGAAACCCTTTTTTTACAAGCATCAAAACAAATGTAAATCCTTTGAAATGTAGGCTTACAAGCTTCAACATCAGAAAATTTTAAAACCACACTTCAGCCTGGATTTGATCTAAGCAATTCTAGGCAATAGTATCTTATTTGGTGAAATTGCTATTTCAAAGTCCCTTCCAATAGTTGTTTGGGTTTCTTTTTTTGCTCTATATGCTTGTTGTTTTGAGACATTAGCCTTAAGTTTGGTACACAACTCATTTCTGAATTGTTTAGTTCCTAAACATGGATTATCTCTTAATTTCTTCATGAATGTCCTTCCAATCCAACCAGACCTAATACTTGGGTTTTTGTAAGTCCATCCACACTGTGTATAATTTGGATTGTAACCTTTCAATTGTCATGATTTGTCATTTTGCATTGGTGCAACATATGCATACCAATCACATCCGTCATTTCTACAACTTCTTGCTCTTAATATTATGCCATCATTCCTATCGAATCTAATAAACATCCCCCTTCTAAATCAAAATGTTTCAATAACATCTTTCACTTCCTTCTTGCTACTGTATATGGTAACTAATTTCAATTCAGGTTTCTTCTCAGTCTTAAGATTGTGTTTGAGATATTTTGTTTCTGGTTCCTCATCACTACTCAAGATGCTCTCAAAGTCATCATTATCAGAGAGGTCCTTATCACCATCCTCATTCATCATATTTATCATAGTCTCACCCACATATTCATTCTGCAATGACTTTCCCTTCCCCACAGCACCATCAATCTCAACATCATAATCAACATATTTTAAAAATGTATTATCATCCTATTCCATATCATATTCAGAGTCATTAAATTCTTCATAATCAGATGAATTGGAAGACAAAGAAGCATTGACATTTGTTTTTTTTTTTCATGATCATTATCAAGAGAAGAGAAGTGAAAGAAGGGATCATTATCAGTTTCAAGATTTGAATAGATATGATTTTTTGAAATTGTTTCATGATGCTCTAAGTATATTGTTACCTCTTTCTTAGTAGGTATAGACCTAAGAAAGTTGTGTGATTCTCTTTCAGTGACAATAAGATTAGAACTCGTGACTATAGTTGTCTCGGGTTGATGCCAAATCTTAACCATTTCAAAATTGTAACATAATTCCTCTACAAACTCCCTCAAGTCAGTTAGCCCAAAATGCTCTCCATCCACCTAATCAAAATAATATATCTTCTCTCCAACATATATTTTAGGGTCATGCTTCATAACTCCACCATGGACAATTTTAATTGTAAAGGAAATGATATCCAATTCAAGGTCTACAACAAAACAAAATAAATAAATATTATCAACTCAGACAACAATTTCAGAAAATACAATAAGTTAACAACAATAATATTATTTCTCCTAATTTTCAGAAAATATAATAAGAAAACAATAAGTTAAGACAAGTCTAATTTTAAGAAAATAAGCTAAGACAATAGCTCATTTATGAAAATAAGTTAAGACAAGTTGATTTCATATTGATTGAAGAAATCAAACAATAAAATAACTCATTTTATGAAAATAAGCTAGCAAACAATAATCTAGGAACGAATGACAAGAGAGTTTAAATTGAAAGCAAATAAGATATGGTAATCTTTTGAGACGCATCCTTGCTTCTTTTCGTCATGAGAGTTCAAATTCTAGATTGACTGCCAGATTGTGGTTTCAATTGCTCTTTCTAAAAGTTGATGAAACTAGCAATCGTTTAGGATGATATTTGATACTTTGGGTACAAAGGGTACCAACAGTGAAAAGTAGGTAAAGTTAGGGTACCAAAAGTGATATTAACCCTTTATATATTAATTAATCTTCTATAAAACATTATAAAGAAAATGCAATGAATCTATGGGATGTGGCGATATAAATTAATATCAGTACGTATGCATGAAAATTTTATTGCCTTGTTCAAAAAAAATTGTTGTGTTTTTTTTGTTTTGTTTTAAAAATTACATAATATTTAATTTTTCTTTGGCTAAAAACTTAGGAAATATGGTCTTACGGGTATTTATGTAAAACAGATCTTTTGAACCAACCCACCGTGTCTTGCTAGATTGAGTTGTGAAAGAGTGAGAATGTCTCTTACGTGTTAAGATCCATAAGACGGTCTCACTAGAGATCTGTTCGTTTTCAATTTAGAACAATACTTTTATGATTTTACCGTTACTTATTCTTGCTAATTTGATTATAAATCACATTCACAAAAGGTTTTTAAAAAACTATATATTATACCAATATTAATAATTAAATTAATTGTATTTTAAAAAAATTTATGTGTCGGGTTTAACAAGATACTAATTATTTTGGGATGCAGGAGTAATTATAAACAAGAAGTAGGTGGATTAGTGTACCCATATCTTTCTTTCTTTTTTGGATCTAACTAGTTTTATACCCGTGCGTTAAACGCACTGACATATATATTTTTCAATCAAATTATACTCAGTTAAATTATAATCAAGCAAAATGAAGAGAAAAAAACAAAACTAAAAGAAGAGATTATTTCAATGGATAGAAAAATACCATTTGATTAAAAATTATTATGAAAATAAAGAAATATATGTGTCAATTGATTAACAATAATAAAATAAATAAATTGGAATAACTGCAATTTATGAAAATTAAATAAATAATTAAAATGAAAATACAAAAAAATGTGTATCGTAGTATATCGATTTTCAGTAGCGATACGTCGATTTGGATTCACGATGCATCAATTTAGAATCATAATGCATCACTATGAATTGGAAATAGACCAGTTTGAACGCGAGTCATCGATTTAAAATCGCGATGCACTATTATGAAATGAGAATGACAATTACACAATCTTGAATCATGCATGACAAAATATGAACTGATGCTTAACGTAATCGTGTCTAATTCATTAAAGGTATACTCGTCATTTCACATATAAAAAAAAAATTTCCGATTAAAAAAACATAGTGGACAACGGTTGAATATCTGTCAAAAGAGACCGACCCAAATTTCACCATATTCTTTTCAAACCTTTAAAAGACAAAAAAATATAACTGTGTCTGAAGTGTTCATAACCCGACACATATTAATTGAATGACAAAATTTACTCGAAACAAATTTAATTGACGATGAACGATTGAAAATTGACTCAAATAATTCTATTTGTACTTATTTAAGCATGTTTATGGCTCATTTCAGTATCAATAATCAATAACAATTAAAAAGACAAATTTAATCTCCTAGCTTTGTTACTTCGCCCTACTCACGGATATTAAAACGACATCGTTTTAGAGTGTGTGTGTGTGTGTGTGTGTGTGTATATATATATATATATATATATATATATATATATATATATATATATATATATATATATATATATATATATATATAACCAGTAACCTTGCCCTCTTACCGAAGAAAAAATAAACTATTAACCCAACTTATGGAACCAACTCCCATTTTAGTTTTTCTTCTTTACTCCCTTTACTCATTATCTCTCTTCCCATTCTCTATCCTCGAAAATATAGAACTCTATGAAGGGGGATCATCAAGATAGCTTTCCAAGTGAGAATACTTAGGCACTCTACAATTTGATGTAAACTTGACTACTTTTCGAACACAACAGCAAATCAATTCGTTCATGATTAAATGGTCGGTTCATTTTTTTTAAAGAGAGGTAATTTTGTACTTTCGAAACATTTCCTCTTTGTTAGAGGAAAAATCATGTTGCAATATTGTTTGTTTCGTTTTATTATTTACCATTATATAGTTCTTGTTACTTGAAGTATTTTGTTAAATTTTATTTATTTCAAATCGATAATTTTTTAATATGTTAGTCATTTATAATTAATCATGTGTTCGTGTTTTAGATGAACTTTTGATGTTTTTTAAATTTTGAATATGATGAAATGGACAACAATATTTTAAATCTATATATTTTTGTTGGTCAGTCATAAATTTAATATCAATAATGAGTATTTGTAATTTTGTTCATAATATTTCTTTTAAGAACTTTGATCCGATGAAATAGACAAAAAATATATTCATATATTTCATTTAGTTATAATAAGTTGTGAGTTTTTGTGATTTCATTGAAAGTATTTGTTTTAATAACTTTTAATCTGGTGAAATAGACAAAAAAATCATAAATGAAATCATATATATATATATATATATATATATATATATATATATATATATATATATATACAGATTAGTCATTTGGTTAGAATTAATTGTGAGTATTTGTGATTCACTTTAGTGATTTTTTTTTGCGCAAAGTCATCCATGATTTTTCTGAAGTTTATTTGGCAACAATGGAAAACTAACGATTGTATGCATAAAAGGTTGTGTTTTGATAACAAAGTAATGAATGCAGTGGTTCTAGTTCCTAGGCTCTAGTTTTAAGGAGTTATAAGCATTTGAATTTATATTATTTAATTATATGATATATTAAATGTTTGTTATAAATAGGGGTTACTATTTTAGGGATGCAAATTTTGACGAAAAATTACTATTTTTAGACTACCTAGGCTATATATATATATAGATAGATGACAACGTGATACATACACCAAATATAATATGATGGAGGGATTTCATGGTGAGTGATTGCATATTTTATATTCCTAACAAAAATAAATAATTTTCTAGAACCACTATTAGATTATTTATTTTTATAAAGTGTACTAGTTATGGAGTTTGTGAATATATAATTGTTCACATGGACTAACCACTTGGAAGTTCGTGATTTTTGTACGATTCGATGGATAATAAAACGAAGTACAAGTATAATTATAGAAATCATTTCACTTATTATACAAATTTAAAAAAAGAGAAGGGTAATGTAGGGACATTATAAGAGTAATCAATAAGCTTCAAATCGTCTATTCACTGATTTTAATCCAACTAAAAATAATTAAAATTAATTAAAAAAGAGTAATCAACGTCCAAACTTAAGCGAAGAGTCAATTTCTCATCTTTTCTGATGCTTACTGAAGGGACCCGACCTGGGTCCTCCTACGTGGGATGACCACATGGACTCCAATCAGACTTGGGCAGGTCCCACAAGAGGCTGATGACCATCAACCAGCCGATCATTATCGGCGACCATCGACCAGACGACCACCATCGGCGATCATGAGCCCACCAACCTCCGCCCTTGATGAATCCAAGACCATTCTGAACATATGAACGACACACGACCACACGGGTGTCGTTCATATATGCTTGACCGACAACTCTTCTATGGTAGGATAAACCTGATCCATAGCCTGTACATAGCATCCAGATGTCTTCACCACAAAAGCTGGACATGTCATGCAAGCCGTCATATCTTATCGGCTCATCAAACCGCCTACAATTGGCACATCACACGCAACCTGTTGACCACTCAGGAACTGCCAGCAAGCCGACCAGGGAACAAGTCCCACCACCAGGGACCCCCAGGCCACTCATGATCACAAATCTAAGCTACTATAAAAGGAAACATTTCCCTTGAAGAAAGGTAAGATTTACTTTACATCCTAATACTAACCAAGAGCATTTACACTCAAGATACACCAAGTTAGACTACTACCAAAATACCCACCGGAAGTTTAAGGGAACGTCTAGCTCCGGCTCATACTTGACACCCTGATTACTGACTCTCACACTGGAGAGCTGTAGCTGGGAAACCCCCAGCACCCTTACGGTAGTTCTCCTTTCAGGTGTCCAACAACCAAAGAGCAAGCACGAAGCCCAGATATCCTATCAAACTTGGTACCTCCGGTATCCACATACACCGACGTGGTCATCTATACTACAGGACACGTCAGCTCTGGTCCATTACGTAGACTACCAGCTTAGTCACCCCATCTTTGTGGCGTGATCAAGTGGTTCCGTTGCCGGGAAACTCAAACGATAAGAAAAACTTTAGGACCTATGGACCAGCGAACTCTTACCAAGCAAAACCAACCGGGAGCAAACATACCACCACCCTCACCTGCAAACAAAATAATGGGCATAGACATCGACATGGTCACCTCAAAGGCAATGGGAGGCCAGCCGAGCATTATCTGTAATATTGACAAGGAAGCCCAAGTGGAACAACCTCGAACAGAGGGAGACAGGGCCACTGAACAAGACGAGCTCCTTGCAGAGGCAAAGTTCTGGGAACGCCATAAACTTTACCTTGCAGGAAATCAAAAGGCCGAGCTCAAAATGTTCGAGCTTCAGAAAAAGATAAAAGCTAAGACTAAACCCCAAGAGGAGCAAGCCCCGATCATTCAAAGGGTCACCTCAAAGGGCAAAGGAAAAGAGAAGGCCACATCTCGACCTAACGCGAAATTCCGGTTGGGAAAAAGGGCGAGCGAGCAGGCGCCCAAGCCTAGCGTCCAAAGTCGTTTAACTTTTCCAAATGAATCTAGACGCTCTCAACAAACACGATAGAGGAGCGAGGAAGGGGAATCTAGGCCAAGGATAGAGGCGATCAAAAACAAAACATGCCGACATTGCACTCATTCTCAACAGTCAGGAGCGGGGTACCCAAAGAGTGGTCGGAACGCGACCACCGAGGTACAGAAGTCGACCAGCAAGCCCTCCCTAGCTGTCGAGCAGGAGGTAAAATTTCTACGTGCTCGACTAGAGGCCATGGAAAAAGGAAAACCAATGCTGTTACCTCCGACCAAGAATGGCCCATTTCAAGAAAGGATGAGGAAAGTCCGCCTACCCGACAAAAAAGTCCCTACCTTTGAACCCTATCGAGGCCTCACCAATGCCGTAGATCACATGGCCAGTTTTGAGGTAAAAATGAATACAATTGCCCCTGAGGACGAAGATGCATGGGGTAAGATTTTTGCAGGAACATTGAAGGGGAAGACTTTGAAATGGTATACTGGACTCCCACTGGATTCAGTAGAGAGTTGGGATGAATTTAGACTGATGTTTGTCAACCAATTCTCCTCGGCAGGGCTCCAGCCGAAGAAACAAATAGACCTGTGTGGGATACAGCAGCGAATAAATGAGTCCAACCAAACCTATATGGACAGGTTCATGGCTATGGTGGACCAAATACCCTACATTTCGGAAGAATCCATTAAAATGTGCTTCATCTCTGGCCTGCAGCAAGGACTGATGAGGCAAGAAATGATGTTGCGGGATCAAACTTCGGTCGGAGAGATGTATGCCCACGCAATTCGGGTAATCAATACCGAAGAAGCAAAGAAGGATGGGAATTAAAAGAAAGAAGGGAAGAAGAAAGAGCAAGATGGAGCGCACCGAGCTCAAGACAACTCGAACAAAGGGTGGCGAGGATCTGGCCATAAGGAAGAGGATAATCGGGGGAAAAATAAGTGGGACAACATTGACTGGATGCCACACACAACTAGCCGCGAGCATATAATGAATATCCTGCTCGATCAGGATAAGATTGATAGGCCGTGGCCGCTGAAAAAAAGTTGATACCCTCGCAACCCCAATAAGCGGTGTGCCTACCACAAAGACATAGGGCATACAATCGAGGAATGTATCAACTTGAAAAGGGCCATCCAAAAGTTGATTGACAAAGGCGAGCTCAGGAGGTTTGAACGAAGGAGCAGTGATCAGAGAGAAAGGCCGAGAGAGCCCGAGAGACATCAGAATCCTCGGCCGGATAATGGAGGCCCGAGGAACGTGATCAACACCATCAGGGAAGCATCACCAAGCGGGACTCAGTTGAAAAACATGATTTACAACTTGAAACATGTGGTTCATATGATGACGCGATCTGATGAAACATGAGGAATCACTACGGCGAGCGAGCTAGGCGCGGTGAGGCGCTCGCCAACAACCCTTGACTCTTCGAGTAAGAATTCACAATAGCGAAGTGAAACGGGTGCTCGTGGATACAGGGGCAGGAAGGGATATCTTGTACTACGCGTGCTTCAAGGAAATGGGGTTGGGGAACGCCCACCTCAGACCTAGCAGCGTACAATTAGAGGGTTTTACCAGACATAAAGTCGCGGTGAAAGGGATCATCACTCTCTCGGTGATCCTCGGTGAAGAAACCAATACTCCTCGAATGGAGGAGGTTGATTTCTTAGTGCTCGACCTGCCCTCTCCATACAATGCCATACTGGGCTCACCTTCGCAAACGAAGTTCCAGATGGTCGCGTCCATGGCTCATCAGAGAATCAAGTACCCTACGGAAAAAGGGATTGACATGATTCTAAATGATGCAACGAGCACTCTGGAATACATTTATAAAGAAAAGACGCACAAAGAGAAGGTGGTAATTTCCATGCCAGAAGGAGAGGTGGTTGAAATTAGCAGATCAACCAAGAGACTCCGAGAAACAGAAGAGGAAATAATCACAATGTTTCCTGAGCCAACTCAGGCCTAGCAGTTAGAGCGAGCTGGGAACGCCAGCTCGCACAAAAGGCCCGAGGTGCAAGCTGGGAACGCCAGCTCGCTCAAAAAAGGGGAAAACAAGGATCTGATGATCGGCACGATGGCTATCACAGAACATGAAAAAGACCAGGCCGCCACCAAAGTAATCACTATCGAAAGCCTGGATATTGATCATCACCCAACCATCGAGCCTAACGATGACCTAGATGAAATCGTGATCAACCTTGATTTCCCCGAGCAGAAGGTCCGAGTAGGAAGGGAAACCCTAAAGAAGAGCGAGCAGCGATCATCAAGCTGTTGAAAGAAATCTTGGACGTGTTCGCCTGGAGGATCGAAGACATGGATGGAATTAGCGAGGACGTCGATATGCACCAATTGAGCATAGATCCAGACTTCATCCCCATATAGCAAAAGGCACGAATTTTTTCCTTGGAAAAACAGATAGCCATCAAGGAGGAAGTGTCAAAATTGTTGAAAGCTAAAATTATTAAAGAAGTCTTGTATGCAACCTGTATTGCAAATGTAGTCATGGTGAAGAAAGTAATTGGGAAATGGCGAATATGTGTAGACTTTACTGACCTAAATAAAGCTTGCCCAAAAGATTGGTATCCATTACCCAGAATCGACCAGCTTGTGGACTCCATATCGGGGCACAAAATTCTTAGTTTTGTCGATGCATACTCAGGTTATCACCAGATGAAGATGTGGTTGGCCGACCAGATACACACAGCATTCCGAGCAGCGGGAGGATTGTATTGCTATACAATGATGCCTTTTGGCCTCAATAACGCGGGGGCTACATACCAGAGAATGGTAAATAAAGTGTTCGGGGATCAGTTGGGCAGAAATGTAGAAGCATACATTGATGACATGGTTATCAAAACCAAGCACTCCGACCACGCCAAAGACTTGCGAGAAACTTTCTCAAGTTTGCGAAGAAACAGAATGAAGCTCAATCCGGCCAAGTGTGCGTTTGGAGTAATAGAAGGGAAATTCCTCGGCTACATGGTGAATGAAAGAGGAATTGAGGCCAATCCAGAGAAGATAAAATCCTTGACAACCATGGATATACCATCCTCGGTCAAATACGTCCAACAGCTCAATGGTCGGGTCATCGCCCTCAGTCGCTTCATCGCCAAATCAGCTGAAAAAAGCTTGCCCTTCTTTAAGGTCTTAAAGGGATGCAAAAAATTTGAATGGACAAAGGATTGTACCAAGGCTTTAGGACTCTGGGAATATTTAGGCCACCACTCCTCGGTATCGATGCGGAGGAGAAACTATACATCTATTTGGCAACATCGGACTTCGGTGTTCTGCGGTCTTGATCGAGAGAAGAAGGCAACATCAAAAGCCAATCTACTATGTCTCCCATGCACTGACAGACGTTGAAGGGAGGTACTTGGAGGTCGAAAAATTGGTTCTTGCTTTGATCATCGCTGCACGAAAGTTAAAAGCTTACTTCCAGGCACACTCGATTATAGTATACACAATTTTCCTCTAAGGAAAATCATT
>CM028384.1:40069419-40129390 GCA_013146195.2 Codonopsis lanceolata | reverse complement strand
TGCTGGCACATCCTCCATAGTCACTGCTTCCAAGAACAACATCTTCAAACCGAAGATCAAATGAGTTTCTGGCCACTAGCAGCTGACAAATGAACCCACATGTTACTCAGCTCAAGGACGCTGGGCGGCAGCCATGTCAAGAGTTTGATGCCCTTACTCGCAATGGGACTGGGATCTAGTCCCTTCCCGAGATGCTCACAATATAGTTGGTCGTAAGTGGATTCTACCGTGACAAGAGACATGCCGATGGTACCGTTGATCGCTACAAAGCTCGCCTAGTAGTCATGGATTTCACCAATGACCGTGGTTGACTACCACAGACTTTCACAGGGTTAAACCGACCACTGCTCGTCTTGTTCTCTCCCGGCCGCTTGTCAAGGATGGGATCTTCGCTAACTGGATATGAACAATGCCTTTCTTTAAGGCAACCCGTCTCGAGGAGGTATTCATGGCTCAACCACCGGGTTCACCGATAAGGACAAACCTCAACATGTGTCGTGATTGCGAGGTATTTATGTCTCAAGCAGGCTCCCGAGCATGGTATAATGAAGTAGCGCCGCTTCTTGCCTCCTGGCCCTAAAGCTCGGTGGGCGACATCGCCGCTCATCCTTCTGCTCGGGCACCATCATCTATCTCCTCAGTGTATGAGGATGACATCATTGTCACTTGAAACCAGCCTGGGGTTTCAGACTTTCATCTCTATGTTTCATGCATTTCGCTTACTAAACTTTCTCAAGGACCTGGTGATCTTTACTACTTTGGGGTTGAAGTTGTTAAGCGTCCAAGTGGTCTTCTGCTCTCCCAGCGTGGGTATGTCTCCTGCTCGCGCATTGTGCATGACCGATGCTTGCCCAAAGCTACGCCTCTTCTACCTCGCCTACCTTGACTTCTTCACACTGCACCTCTTCTACCGGTCCGATAAATTTCGAGCAATGGTCGGCGGTCTTCAAGATCCCGTCTCTCACTCGGCTTGATGTTGCCGGCTGCCAACAAACTCCTCCCATTCATGCGTAGGCGACCATAAAGCCGACCACCGAGCACCGGATTGCGGTCAAACGAGTTCTTCGATATCTCACATGGCACAATTGATGCGGGCATCCTCCTTCATCGCGTCTCTGCTTATGCCTTTACCGATATCGACTGGTAACAAGGATGACTACACATCCATGCCTCATTGTCTATCTTAAGGCGGAACCGATCTCACGGAGCTCGAAGAAACAACGATCAGGCTCATTTCCTCGACGAGGCGAATATCGGCGCGATGGGCGCCACCGCACTGAGGTCGTGATTGTATCTTCTAGCGAACTTCGGTCTCGCCTCCTCGACTTAACCGGTCATTTCTTCAGTGACAATGTGGGCGCTACAGTCTTTGCTCTAACCCGGTTTTTTCATACTGCATGAAGCATGTGGCTCGACTTTCATTTCATTCTAGAACAAGTTCAGGATGGGCTTATGCGAAGTTTGTCATGTCTCTCGGCCGATCAACTAGCTAATGCCTTGACCAAGCCTCTTGCTCGCCAACGGTTTCATCACTTACTATACAAGATTGGTCTCTCCTCTCGGACGTCCATCTTGCGGGGGCATGTTAGAGAATAATATCTTTTAACTATTCTTGTTGATTTGTAATAAGTAATTAGTGGTAATTACCTTGTAGAGTTCTTTCCTAATTGTGTTACCTTCCTTGTATATGTTTCTTGTATCCTACTCCTAGTGTGACCCTAATTGTAAATCGCTCTATAAATAGGTGATTTATTCAATGGAAAGGCAATGTCATTATTCCTAAACTTTTATCAGTTTCTACATCTTCAACCTTTGATTCAGTGATTCAATCTTGTACATGGTTTGAACTTATAGTGTAAGACTCTTATGTAATATTTTTTTTCTTGCTTTGTGTGACCTGATTAGTTTTGTTTCTTAATTTATTATCTTACTATTCTCGACATCGTTTAGTTATAAATTTAGTTAAGAAATTATTGAAAATATTTACTTATTCTGTTCTGGGTAAAGAGTCTTCATTTTAATAAAATGACACATTTAGTAGTTCTTTAATAATAAAATGACACTTAAATGTCTTAATTTTTTAAAATACTTTTTAAATTAAACATATCAAAATGGAATAGTAAACTCTTTACGAGCTACGTCTTTCGAATTAAAATCTTCAGGACGATTACTAAAAAAAATGTTTGATCATTAGTGATGTTACAGTATTTGAATTGTGTAAAAGGAATCTGCTAACGAAGGAGTGAGATGGAGAACCTCATCCATAATTTTCAAATATCAAGATTTAGAAAGATTGTTCAATCTTGAGGACGTAAACATAATCAGCGAAAATTGATGCATATCCTTTGACAATTATATACTTATGAAAACATGGATAATTATTCTAATCATCCGATTGGTTATTTGGTACGTACGAATCCTAATTATATTATACGTCATTACAACTATCTTAGAATAAATTTATAGCATAAACTAGAATGATGCGCACTTTTCAAAGTTTCTAATCGCAACAGTCTTTTTTTTTTTCAAACCGGGAAATGACATTTTTGAGGTAAAAAAGACTACGATGTCTTAAATGAGCATGATGCGCACTACGTAAATGAATCGCGGTGCAGTGACTATTGAACGATGATTCATCAATTTTATTACATTTATTTTTGCGCTGCGGTTCAAGAGTTTAATTGTCTAATCTTATAGTACCACGATTGATAAATTTTATTGCATTAATTTTTGTACCACGATTTAATAGTTTAATTGTCTAGTCTAATTGCACCGCGATACAAAATAATAATGAACTGCAGTTTCATTGCACAACAATGATGATTTTCGAATCCAAATTGTGTTACCAAAACTGTTGAAGTCTGTTGTATTTGAAAAAAAGAACGGGGAATGGAGGAGCTAGAAATTTTGAAAAAAAAAGACCGAAAAAATGGGGAATGGAGGGACTAGAAATTTTGAAAAAAAGACCGAAAAGAACAAGAAATGGAGGGGTTAGAAATTTTGAGAAAAAGATCGGACTGAATTACATCCCAACATAAGCTCTGATGCTAGGGGTTGGTGCTCTTGGGTCTTCTTAACCAAGCACCTACTCCATCCACAATCGATGTGGGATAACCCAACAATTTAGTGCAAATTATTTTATTCGCTTTAGTACTTATAGGCTATAGCAATACTCTGGAAACATAATGTGCTGTTGAAACTCGTAATCATGTTTAAAATCGGTATTGACCGGAGATTTCACTTTCTACTTCACCTTTGAAAATATAATCGTACTTATCAATGCTGATCCATTTGGCGGCCTTCTTAGTCCATAATATCAAAAGCTTAGATTCGGACACAATCTAAATGTTATAATTAACATAATAAATTAAACATATTTATCAGAATTAAGAATGACTAATTGGCCAATTAAGTACATGTAGCAAATAAGAGTACTTAAACAAGAAGTCCAGATCAATGATGTTGAAACTGAGGCTCCGTTTGTTTCATGAAAAATGACTTCCGAAAAACGTTTTCTTCATTTTTCGGTGTTTGGTAACTTTAGAAAATACGCAAATAACGTAAAAGTTTTCCTCGAGCCAACGGAAAATTGTTTTTTCCTGAAAATGACTTACAGATTCATTTTCCGTAAGTCATTTTCCAAATGTTCGAGGCACCTACCCCCTTCACACAATTGCACATATTTACTTACATACACAATATTTCACTCAACAAATAAATTGTTTAGAAATATAAATGAAGTTTGTGGTTACTATTTATAAATTATAATTTTAATAAATGCTTACTACGTTCTAAAATTAGTGTCACCTATATTATTTAGGGATATCCTAACCATTGTCAATTTTCTATTTTAAAACGCTTTTTTCATATCAATTATCAAAAAAAATATTTGTAATTACGATATTGAAAAAAGATAGACATTGATTTGATTGAGGGTTACTAGAGAAAAATTACTTAAAGTTCAACACTATTTTATATTCAATATGTGCATTAATATTAGAATATATATTTTTTATTCATAATAGTTTTCTATAACATTTTCTAGGGACATCCTAAACATTGTCTATTTTATATTTTAAAACGTTTTTTTTCATATCAATTATCAAAAAAAAAATTATTTGTAATTGTGAGATTAAAAAAAGATGGACCTTATTAAAAAAAGATGGTCCTTATTGATTTTCTAGGGACATCTTAAGCATTGTTTATTTTCTATTTTTATTTTTGCATTTATTCATTTATTGTTTTCCGTAACATTTTTCATGTGTTTACCAAACATCCGTAAATATTTTCTGACATATTTTCAAAAGATTTACCAAACATCTAAAAATGAAATCTTTTGATTTTTCAGAAATTATTTTCCAAAAATTATTTTCCGTAAAACAAACAGAGCCTAAATTAAAATAAAAAATTGCCGCCTACCATTAAGATAGTGTACCGAATCTAGCCTTTCTTTTTCCTAGGATCTTGGGGAATATTATTTAAATGATTTGAAACTTACTCGGGAAGAAAAACACTAATTTGTTGACATTTTGAAGATGAGTAGGTCACTTTTAAAATTATCTTATTAATCTTAATTCGTAAAACGGAGTTTTACTTTCCCACAATTCAACCCATCAATACACGGTGTGTCTGATAAAAAGAATTCGTCTTACAAAAAAAATCTGTAAAACCATGTCACACAAGTTTTTACCTTTAAAGATATGCAGACACTAGGTATAAAATCAAAGTTTAAGATCACATATTTTTCTATTAACGTTTGACATTGATCTTTTGAATTCAAAGGTTCAAACATTGAAATAATGAAATTTAAGGTTTCACGATTTTTTTAAAATTATCTAAGACTATGATTTTTCCGCCGAAACTAGGATAAAATTACTGTACAACAGTTTGAAAGAGAAAAAAGAAGAAGAAAAGAGTCTCTTGCATAATTGCAAAAATTCAAATTTTTTTGAAAAAAGTATAATAAAGACAGTTTAGTAGACGAAACTTCTGCTATTATGTAATTTGAAAAGAATCTAATATACTCAAATTTATCCTTACAAACAAACAAAATTTACACAATCTGACTTGGTAAAAGACACGCGATTAAATTCCTTGTAATTTAACTTAACATTAATTTTGTTGATATACTCGTCGGTCTCCCAAAAAATAATCTTATTTTGACAAGTCAAACTTTTTAAAGTTGTAATTTTACTTATTTTGTACACTTTTAAATTGCATTTAAATTAAAAAAAAAAACTGTTTAACTGGGATAAACCCTAAAAAAGTGTGATTTTTTTTTGAAATGAAGAATGCATCCACCAAAATTCAAATGTGCAATTTAACGATATTTTTTTAATGACATCCACCAAAAGGACTGAGACTGTAAAAATTTGAAACTTTTAAGACCCAAATTTAATAAATAATTGTTAAGGGACTAATACTAAAAATGAGTCATAATCGAGGGGCCAATAGTGTCATTAACCCTTAATAAGATGTTTCAATCTCTTGCATCCAAAATATTTTAGTCATTTCTCTGGCCACCAAGCATCCTCACTCAGTGCCCCCCCTCCCCCCCCCCCACCCCGCATAAAACTTGGAGCATACGTATAAAGCATATATATATATATATATATATATATATATATATATATATATATAATATCACCCTATATACAAAGAGTAGTTCACATTTTCCATCACATAATTTTCAAACTTGTGAGAGAGAGAGAGAGAGAGAGAGATGGTGGGGAAGTTGACCTTGAGAGCTTTGGCTATGGCATCTGCTGTATTGGTGATCTACTGTATAGTGAGGGTTATTAACACTATTTGGTGGAGACCCAAAAGGCTAGAGAGGGTATTAAAGCAGCAGGGGATCAGCGGTACCGCTTACAAGCTTATATACGGTGACCTAAAAGAGATCAAGCTTGCCTTTTCAGAAGCCTGGTCCAAGCCTATGAGTCTAAGCCACCACATCGCACCACGTGCCACCCCCTTCATTCATCGAATGGTCCAGAATTACGGTAAGCATATACCCTTCTGTTTCCGTTTTGGGCGTGGAGTCCCCGAAAATTAATTTTTTTAAAAAAATTACTTTTTTAGTAATTTATTAATAATAAAATAACATTTTTATGCCTAAAATTTTTAAAATAGACTTTTTATGTAAAACATCTCAAAATAAAATAATAGACTTTTTATCTAAACGTATGACTTTTAAATTTGAACATAGGACAAATTGTCTTGAAAGTATAATGAAAGATAACATAATTAAATGTTATAAAAATAAGTATGAACTTAATTAATAATTATACAGGAAAAATATCGGTGATTTGGATTAAGACAAAGCCAAGACTGATAGTAGCGGATCCGGAACTGATGAAGTGGATACTAAATGACAAGGATGGTCATTTTCAGAAACTACCTACAAACCCTCTTGTACGTCTTCTTACACTTGGAGTTAACACTTTAGAAGGAGGAAAATGGGCCAAACGCAGAAAGCTCATCACCCCTGCTTTCCGCCATGAAAAAATTCAGGTATCTTTAGCCTTTTACTCATCCTTCCAAAAATTATTTTCCTGTTTTTATTTTTCATTATTCTCAATATAATTGTCTTTGTTTGAAACAACATTTTCATCACTTTATCTTTTCTTTTTCATACTATTTTAATGATGGACCACGTACACATGTGTTTTAAAAAACTACATATCAAACCAATAATAATAAGCAAATCAACAAATTTTTTCTTAATACGTTTGCCGAGTTAAACTTGATAATAATTTTGGAACGTGATGCTACACAATTTGGTATTGAACCGTACGTAGCAGATTGTAGGATATTTTGGCTTATGTGTGAGGTAAGATCTGATAGAACCTGTCAAGAAAAGAAGGCTTTAGTAGGATTGCAAGGTTGGGCCTCGCGAAACCTCTCCGGCGTAAGTGTAAGTATTAAGTATTAGTAAGCAAATTGACAGAGTTTCGATGTATAATGTGAGTGTACCTTTTAAATACGATATCATGGGGTACAAATAGCCCCCAGGGAGTAAAAACCAGATTGAGTAATGATCATAGCGAGATTTTTGGCCTTTATGACCATAAATACGGGTTGATCGCGTAACTGTCTAAGTAATGACTTAAATCTCGAGCGTGGGCGTTACCCGTGTTTGTGCTCGGATGAGCTGCCCGCTAGGTGAGGCAGACTTGATTCTGCTCGATCCAAGGTCGCTTGTGCTCTCTCACCTATGCATCTTATTTTCTGATCAAGGCCCCCTGGTCGGGGGGGGGATGGTCTTACCTGACCAAGACAATTTAGAACTGATCAATGCTCTCCTGCTCGGGGATGTCCCTCTAGGTTTGATAACGAAGCTCATGATCGGCATGTGAGGAACCACGTGGCTGGCTCGTGACTCGTTTTAGGGCCGAGCACATTAGGACGGATGGATTATTTAATTAGTCCATCAATTATATAACCTTCTCCAATAGTTTGGTGCAAAAATTGCACTAAATTTTTAAACTAGTGCAATTTTTGTATCAAAATTTTTCCACCATTTCCAACAATTTTACTTTAAATTTTACGTTAAAAAGAACATTTCAAGTATATTCTTCATTATTCTATTTAAAATATATATTTTATTTCATTAATTTGTATTAATTTATTTTAGCAAAACAAATATATTATTTATTGAATTAATATTATATTAAATTAAATATTGTGCATTAAAATTAATAATTAAATGCAAGAATTTAATTGAGGCTAAAATACAAACATTTTAAAATTAATAATTATAAATAATTTTTATATTATAAATAATTTATAATATTTATAAAATTAATAATTCGTTTTTTATTAGAATGTCACTATTTTAATATTTATAAATTTTATTATAAATAATTTATAATACATTCAATCTCATATCGGGTAGATGTGAGATTTCAATATATATGCTTTATATGGTGGCCGTTCACTACTACTAGGCACGAACATCGTTCATGAACTTTTGAGTCGGATTGTAGTAAGCATGGTAACCCAAGTTGTTGCATTCTTTACAAATTGAGTTTGATGAAAACCAGGGAATGTTGCCAACATTTTCAATAAGTTGTGGCAAGTTAATTAAACGATGGAAAGAGCTCTTAGTTGATTCTCAATCGGAGTCGCTTGAGCTGGATATTGCAGCCGAATTTCAAACTCTATCTGCAGATGTTATAGCTAGATCTGCATTTGGGAGCAGCTTTGAAGAAGGAAAGAAGATATTCGAACTTCAGAAAGAGCAAGTGAAACTAGTGCTCGAGGCAGCTCTTGCCATTTATGTCCCTGGTCTCAGGTATGTAATAATTACTCCCTCTGTTCTGCTCAAAGTAACTTCTCGTTTCATCACCAAGCTCACGATTACTTGTATGATTCTCTTTTGATCTCATGTAGATTTGTACCTACTAAAAAGAATAAGAGGAGATATGCGATAGACAATGAGATCAAAACAATGTTAAGGAGCATGATTCAAAAGAAAGAAAAGGCAATGCAAAATGGAGAATCAACCGTTGATGACCTGCTAGGCCTTATGCTACAAATCAAAGCGAATACCGATAATGAGATGACAACCGAAGATGTTATAGAAGAGTGCAAATTATTCTACTTTGCTGGCCAAGAGACGACTGCTAACTTGCTGGCATGGACACTAATTGTTTTGTCTTTGCATCCAGATTGGCAAGAAAAGGCAAGAAATGAGGTTTTCCAACTGTGTGGAAAGAACACACCTGATCTCAATACCATAAACCGCCTCAAAATTGTAAGTATTAACGAAGCACGAGCAAAAACATGGCGTAATCTTACTAACACAAAACACCAACATAAATGGTACTATAATTCTTTGCGTAGTTGTTTTGACTAAACCAAACCATAATGTTGCAGATTACGATGATTCTATATGAAGTCCTAAGGTTATACCCACCGGTCACTGGCCTATTTAGACACACTCATAAGAAAACAAATATAGGGGGGAAATCTATTCCGGCCGGGGTGGAGATTTTCTTACCAACATTGTCGTTGCAACACGACCCCGAATATTGGGGAGAAGATGCCGGAGAATTCAAGCCAGAGAGATTCGCTAAAGGTGTCACCAAGGCAGCTAAGGATGATGATCACATCTCGGCATTCTATCCATTTGGTTGGGGTCCCAGATTTTGTTTAGGCCAAAGCTTTGCCATGATTGAAGCAAAATTGGCTCTAGCCATGGTTTTGCAAAGCTTTTCGTTTCAGCTCTCCCCTTCTTATACTCATGCTCCCTATACTTCTATCACTCTTCAACCACAACATGGAGCTCCATTAATACTACACCAAGTCTAAAGCTTCCTTTTTCATTCTCTGTTAAATAAACACAAGCAAGGTTTTAGAATCTCGGATGGTATTATGAATTATAATCTTGTGCAGTTAGTGTTAAAACTTGCCCTAAAAATATCTTGGAAAATCGAAACAAAAAAATTATGATCTTGTGATTGATAGTACGCTAGAATTCACGATTGTTGTGATACAGTATATGTAAATGTTGAATAAGGAGCCAAGGAGCTTTAGTGTGAGTAACAGTTAATGCCATTACTAGTTGGTATGCATTGTACTATTTCTTAAGAACTTATCGATGCTTTTTCAATGAAATTTTTCTACATATATGACAAATCCAACCTTCAAATTAACCAATAAAAAATGTTCAAATTTATCGAATCATTAATCAATGAAATATGTATATCTCAAACTAACCAACTTACGATTTAGACATAAGGTTAATTTTAATTTTAATTTTAAATACGCAAGTTGGAGCTTAGTATTATTAGATGGATAATTGTAACAATAATAACGAAAATATACTTGTCCTAGCCAATTGGGCACCATCTATCCATAATTTTTCTTTTGGTGAAATTTTGGTAGGTCCCTTTTGAAAAGTTTTCAACTGCTCGAGTCTCCTATGGTTTTAACTGGAAAAAGACACATTATGTGCGAAATGATGAGTATACCTTTAACGAATCAAAAACGCGCACAGTAAGCATGAGTTCATGCGTCACGATGTATGATTTTGAATCCTGATGCATGATTATGTGCATTGTAATTCATGATTTGTGCATCGCGATGTGTTATTTTGAATCGCGATGCATGATTCAAAATTGTGTAACAGTAATTTTCATTTCATAGCGGTGCATTGCGATCCACAATCGATGCATCGTGATTCAAACTCATTTATTTCCATTTCGTTGTCCCCACAATTGAGATTTCTAGTTTCATAGCCGATGGGAAATTTCTGAAATAATTTTATCAAAGTTCCTTTGTAAAGTGGACTAGCCAACAATTATTCCTCTTTCGTGAAATTCGGGCTGGTCCTTTTTACAAGTTTTCAACAGTTACAATACCATATGTTTTATTTATTCGAAAAAAAAGAAAGACACTTTTGGGTGCGAAAAGAGTATGATACCTTTAATGAATGGAAAACACGAGCAGGAGTCACTCAGTCAGACAAAATCATGCATCGTATTTTAAAATCATGCATCGCAATGCACAAACTAGCTAGGTTCATTGCATATTTGTAGTCAAAGTTTTCTTATTTTCATTGATATTGTAATTAAGGTAAGAATCATTCATGGATTGATTGATTGATTTTCGTAAATATGTAATCAAAGTTTCATTATTTTCCTTAGTATTGTAATTGAGGTAAAATAGATTGATTTATTTATTTCCATTAATTTGCAGTCAAACATTTCTTATTTTACCTGATATTTTAATTAAGGTAGGAATCAAATAGATTAAATATAGATTGCTTGATTGATTTCGTAAATATTTGTTTCAAATTTGAATCTTATTATGATTGATGCATCGCAATGCATAAATTGATTTCCGTAAAATTATGCATCGTGATGCATGATTAAGACATCTCCTTCAATTAATCACAAATTGATTCATTGCGATGCACTAGGTAAGTGATCCTTAGCGCATGTTCAGTTCATTAATGGCAAAGTTGTCTTTTCGCCATTTAAAGTGCACTTTACCGATTAAAAAACATGATGAACTAGAGCGATTGAAAACTTACGAAGAGTGATCAGCCCACAATTTTTCCTTCCTTCAAAATTGTTCGAGAAAGATAATTTGGGCTTTGGGCATCATAAGTCACAATAGTGGTTATGATATTTTTGGTCTTAAATTGTTGGGGTAAATTCGGGCCGGTACCTTTTGGAGAAATTATAACTTCTCCAATCCACTTTCTTTTTATTCAATCGATAAAGTACACTTTTGGGGATAGAATGTCGAAGATATCCTTAATGAATAAAAAACATGCACATAAAGCCTCTCCCAAAAATTGGGCATCACAATGCAAAAGTTTGGCATCACAATGCAAAATCTGGGCATCGTATTAGAAAAATTGGGCATTAGAGCCCAAAATTAGACATCGCAATAGAAAAGTTGGGCATCAGAGTAAATAGTAGACTTTGGAAATGGGAAAAAGTGTATTACTTTCTCTCTCTCACCGGTCACCTTGGGAATGACAAATCATTTTCTTCTTCCAGACTTTCTCTCCCTCTTTCTCTCTCTCTCTCTCTCTTTCTCTCTCACATTAATTGTTTTCCTTGTTCCATTAATTGATTTAAACATCTCAAAGTGAACCACAAAAACCATAAGATTGACGCCTCTGGAAACGAGAATAAGCCGAAGGTAAATCTTAAACCCATTCATGCTATTTGGCTGCCCAAGGCAAAATCCATTCATAATTCAAAGAAGCATGTAGGAGATACTCCACCAACAATTTCGAATTCGCCTAATACCACTATTGTCCCAATTTTGGAGATTGAGGAAAGCGGTCAACTTTCAGATTCTCCCTCAAAATTTGTTCGTATCATAAGTTCCGACGCTTACATCATACGTTATGCTCACATTGTAAGTTCCATAAAGTCTCACCAGAAACAAGAGTTGGTAGCGCTTCAATGAGGGAATTGTCATGAATTGGCTCGGCCTGAAGCTGCTTTTGGAAATATTCAATTGCAGCCTGCTGGATTTCAGCTTCACTATCATGAGTAAACCATTTGCATCATGGATTTTGTATAAAAACGCTTCTTACGAGTATGATGCACTGAAGCGTGAAATAGTTTTATGTTCCCGTCACCTTCATGTAACCATTTAAGGCGAGCATTTTGTTTCAAAAACCCCTCTTCCATTTTGAAACATCTACCAAGTCTAGCTTGGAAAAGATAAAAGGTAGCCCGAGATTTTTAATAGTTGTTGAGCTCAAGAAGAAGCTCCTGCGTGCGAACCTTAGAGAGAGAGAGAGAGAGAGAGAGAGAGAGGAAGGAAGAAAGCAATTCCGGTGAAATTTGTAGAAATGATAGGTTTCGTTCAGTTGATGCGGAGAGAGAAAACTATGACTTGATGGGTATTTAAGAAGAAATTTACGAAAATAGACTTATACGGTTAAGAAAAAAAATCAAGTAGTGGAGTAGTTACAAACTAACAATTTTCAAAATTAAAGGGGACTGCCCAATAATTATTCCTAAATTGTTAATGTAATGGGAATATGCGTCAACTCCTTGGGCTTAGGACCCGATCATCACTTTGAAATTCGGGTTGAACTCTTATTCCAAGTAGGTCTCTTATAAGATTGTTTAACATATCTTAATCTATAAGACGGTTTTATCCATATTTAATGGGTCGAAATTCAGAAATTTCAATACAACTCCTCAGCTTTTGAAATTATAGTGTCACCCCTCATGTTTATAAATGAAAATTGTTATATAATATTACAATATAATTTTTTAATGTATTAATGAATTGTATTCTTCTGTGTATGTTTCTTTTGTGTAAACTCAATAGGGTTATTAATATTACAATATAATTTTTATACGTATTAATGAATTGTTTCTAACATTTTTTGTGTGTTGAACAAGCACTCGAAATGTTTTCCTGTATATGTTCAAATAATTTTAAAAGAATTGAAAGTATTTTTTTTATTTTCCAGAAATTATTATTCGAAAATTATTTTTCCTGAAATGGAACCCAAAAAATCTAAAATGAAGCAGCTAAAATTAGGAAAGAAACACATTACAAAGACTCTTCATTCTCTTGCACTTTGTTGGGTGGCCCCTCCATATAAGATATTTTAGTCATTTCTCTGGCTGCCAAGCATCCTCGGTGGTCCTTCCATTGATTTTTGTAAGAATAAAACTCGGAGCATACGTATAAAGCGATTATATACGGAAGTAATGCTAGAGTCATTTAATGTGTATATAAATTTATGTATCAAATGATGTGACATCTTATGTGTCATATTATTAACATAACTTTTTATCTAATAGTGGAACTCATATAATATCAAATAGGATGATATATTGAAAATCACATCATTTTATATACAAATTTAAGTACACATCGAGTGGCTATATCATTGCTCATATATATATATATATATATATATATATATATATATATATATATATATATATATATATATACAGAGAGTAGTTCACATTTTCTATCTCATAATTTTCTAACTTGTGTGTGTGTGTGTGTGTGAGAGAGAGAGAGAGAGAGAGGAGATGGTGGGGAAGTTGACCTTGAGAGCTTTGGCTATGGCAACTGTGGTATCGGTGGTCTACTGTATAGTGAGGGTTATTAACACGATTTGGTGGGGATCCAATAGGCTAGAGTGGTATTAAAGCACCAAGGGGTCAGAGGCACCATTTACAAGCTTATATACGGTGACCTTAAAGAGATCAAGCTTGCGTTTTTTCAGAAGCCTGGTTCAAGCCCATTAGTCTAAGCCACCACATCGCACCACGTGCCAACCCCTTCATTCATCGAATGGTCCAGAAATACGGTAAGCATATATTAGTCATCATCATTAATTTTGGGTTTTCAATTTTCATCAGTCATATTGCCTTCTGGTACAAAATGGATACACAAGATTTGGACTCCTTTATGGTTTACGATCTCCTGATCAATGTACAAGTCTTGGGCCTTACACGGGTCTTGTTTGCCCGTGGGACATGGAGAGATACATTTTATGTTACAGAAGATCAGGACTCGTGCCTTATGAGTTGTTATCTCCTGCACTACACAATGTACCACTCTCTTTGCCACAAGTCAAATTTGAACATGGGTCAAGGGCCATCCATGGATATTATGGGAACTCGTCTCCAAGACCAACAACCAAATAAGAGCTGTAGAGGGAAAAAGCTGTTACCTATGATCAAATTAATGAAGCTTTAACTTGGAATCCTCTCAAGTGAGTTTAGTTTGAGCTTGCAGATTATGTTCACGCGGACTGTAGATGGGTGTAGATTATTGTAACACTAGGTGAGCCAAAGATTGGAGTTGGCTAGGGTAGGATTATACCACTAGGTCTTTGCTGGAACAAATTACCACTGTTAGAAAACATGGATAAACAATCAAAATTCATGTTACCTATGCAGAAATAAACTCAATTTACATTGTGGTATCATCAAGGTTATGCATTTTACTACTAGATAGTTCCATTTTCAAAAAGGTTATAGAATCAAATTCTTTCCGATCTATCAAATGCCTCTTTATAGGCTATTCCTCTCGCAAAAAGGCATAGATTTGTGTGGTATTAACACTCAGAAAGTTATTCATTGTTAGAGATGCTTGCTTTTACAAGAATCAGTTTCCGGAGCAAACTTCTGCCACTTATTCATTGATACCTATGTTTGTCACGATATGCTGATATTACTACTGAATTGATCATCGGAGTTTCCCCCTTTAGCCAACACCGGGCACTCTTATAGCCTTTTCCTTCTATAGCTCTTATTTGGTTGTTGGTCTTGGAGGCGAGTTCCCATTAGATCCATGGAAAGAATTCCTGCAGCAACAAAAGGCTCTACACAAACTGAAGGTGCTTATTAGTTCTTACCTTGAACTTAGAATGTTGTTGTATCTTTTTCTTCAGCCTTTATAGTTCAAGACCCATTGTTACAGAAGATATGAAATTTTGCTTTATGAGTTGTGATCTCCTCCTGCACCACAGATACTCTCTGTGCCACAAATCAAATTTGAACATGGTCATGGTCATCCATGGTCATATTACGTTTGTAACGCCAACACTGGGAGGGGAACACTTTGCGGTATTGAAGATTTGGACTACTTATGAGCTGTGATCTCTTGTGCCAAACAATGTATCACTTTTAAATTTAAACATAGGTCATGGGTTATCCATAGGTCAAATAGCCTTGAAAGTATAATCGAAGATAACATAATTAATGTTATAAAAACAAGTTTAGCGGACCCAAAACTAGTGGTGGCAAATTCTGTCCACTCTCATATGTCCGTCCACACCGCTCACTAAAATTTGGGCATGGGCACACATAAATTTCAATCTGGGCACAAATAGATATGTCCATTTAGATCAATTAAATTTTATGGGCATAATATGGCTTAGATGGACTCCTACATTTTTTTCTTTTACAATTATAAATTAATTACACTACTTTGAAATCAGAAAAATCGAACTTTGGCTCTCTCCCTCACTCCCCATTTACTGCTTCTTCAATTACTATATCTCTTTCTCTCACACATTGACACATTCTCTCTCTTATCATTTTTAGTAGATTCTCTCTCTCTATCTCTCTCTCTCTCTCACACACACACAATGCCGTGAAATGCCCTCACGGGTATAGCTCAGTTGGTTAAGAGCTAGTAGATTTGGAACAGGACCAAGATCAAGTCCTAGCAACCACAGTGTGGGAGTTTCATCCTCTTGTAGGGGTGGTTCCTTGTAGGTACTAGACACGGATCCTCCTAGCTACTTAATCACTGAGTCACCGTAACTTTCTCTCTCACATTCTTATGGGACTGGGGTGTGGGGGCTCTCGGGGAGAGAGTTTCCCCTTTTTGGAACACACAATGTCGTGAATGAGATCAACAATTAAAATTTGTTCACATTCAACACTTGGGAACAACATATAGTAACAAAAACTAAAAAAGTACTGCTGAAATTTACAACATAATTTGAAAATGCACTTTTATCAATCAGAGTGTTGTGAAAAGTCAGTTTAAAAGTTGTAATTTTTGTAGAATGAAATTATTTTTTTGTAATTTTTGTATTTATTTGATAAGTGAATGTTAATGGGTAAATGAGAGCCCATGCCCATTTAGAGTCCGCCCATATATGTACAGGTTATTAAATGAGTTATGGGCACTTACTTGCCCGCCCATTTGAGTACGTCGCCCATATGACCCGCTCATGCCCGTCCATACCCGCTCATTTACCACCTCTACCTAGAACTGATGAAGTGGATAATAAATGACAAGGATGGTCATTTCCAGAAACCACCTACAAACCCTCTTGTACATCTTCTTACATGTGGAGTTAGCACTTTAGGTAGAGGAACGCAGAAAGCTCATCACCCTTGCTTTCCGCCATGAAAAAAATTCATGTACATTTAGCCTTTTACTCATCCCTCTCAAAATTATTGTACAACTTTTATTTTTCGTCTGTTTCAAAATAATTGTCTTGTTTGAAACAACACTTTTATCACTTTACTTTTATTTTTTCATACTACTTTAATGATGTGTCACATACACGTGAGCTTTAAAAAACTACACATCAAACCAATGTAAATAATCAAATAAATTGTTGGAATAATTTTTGGCCGATATTCCTTTTTTCCCAAACATTTAACCCCTTCATTCTCCTCTCTCGTTCTCTTTTTCAACCGCTAAAGTCCATTTTCGCTGAATCTTTCTTAAAATGCTCGCAAAAGAGAATTACGACTAAATTCGAACAGTTGGAGAAAAAGAAAATGGGAGATCGGGTGGTGAAAAAAACTTATGTTATACATCTTAGATTCGATTAATCCACCTTCCTAACTTCTCATTATCTTTTCTTTTCATTTATCGATCTTCAGTTTCAATAGTCTTTTTCTTTTTCTTCTTCTCATTATGGGTATCGTGGTCTTTTCACCCACAAGAACGACTTTTTTTAGGTGAAAAAAAGATGATGGATTAGAGTGATTGAAAACTTTTGAAAGTGGACCAGCCTGAATTTACAAAATATTTAATTAGTCCATCAAATACTTAAGACCATCTCCAACACTTTGGTGTAAAAATTGAACTAAATTTCTAAACTAGTACTACAATTAATGTACCATATTTCTTCCACCATCCCCAACGGTTCTACTTCAATTTTTACTTTAAAAAGAATATTTCAAGTATATTTTTCATTATTCTATATAAAATAGATGTGAGATTTGAATATGTTTTATATGGTGGTCGTGCATTACTATTAGACACCAATATCATCCATGGAGTTTTGGATCGGCTTGTGGTAAGCCTAATAACCCAAGTTGTTGCATGCTTTACAAATTGAGTTTGATGAAAACCAGGGAATGTTACCGGCATTTTCAATTAGTTGTGGCAAGTTAATTAAACGATGGCTTTGAAGAAGTAAAGAAGATATTCGAACTTCAGAAAGAGCAAGTGAAACTAGTGCTCGAGGCAGCTCTTGCCATTTATGTCCCTGGTCTCAAGTATGTAATAATTACTCCTTCTGTTCTGCTCAAAGTAACTTCTCGTTTCATCACCAAGCTCACGATTACTTGTATGATTCTCTATTTGATCTCATGTAGATTTGTACCTACTAAAAAGAATAAGAGGAGATATGCGATAGACAATGAGATCAAAACAATGTTAAGGAGCATGATTCAAAAGAAAGAAAAGGCAATGCAAAATGGGGAATCAACCGTTGATGACCTGCTAGGCCTTATGTTACAAATCAAAGGGAATACCGATAATGAGATGACAACCGAAGATGTTATAGAAGAGTGCAAGTTATTCTACTTTGCTGGCCAAGAGACGACTGCTAACTTGCTGGCATGGACACTAATTGTTTTGTCTTTGCATCCAGATTGGCAAGAAAAGGCAAGAAATGAGGTTTTCCAACTGTGTGGAAAGAACACACCTGATCTCAATACCATAAACCGCCTCAAAATTGTAAGTATTAACGAAGCACGAGCAAAAACATGGCGTAATCTTACTAACACAAAACAATGACATAAATGGTACTATAATTCTTTGCGTAGTTGTTTTGACTAAGGGATTATGCATCGTTTAGGTTATTTGAAATCTTTATTCTTAATTGTTAGGCTTTCGCTATTTCTTTGGCATTTACCTTTCTTTGAAAACGTGTGCCGACCTTAGGTAGACATTTGAATTTGAAATCCCGTCGTATCCATTCTTTCGTTATTCTTAATTGTGAATTGTTTTATGAATCTCACAAATTGTTTAAACTCGATGTGTGATATTTTATTCGGTTATCATTTGTATTTGATTTTTTGTTGAAATTGTAATTATTTTTGAAAAACTCTTTATGATCACTAAGACAATTTGAATGACCATTTGACTTGTTAAGGCGAAATTTTTGGCCATGGTTTATTTTAATAATATTGTTTACCACATCAAAATAAAACCAAAGCTTGTATTTTAATACTCCCATGTCCAACTCATTACGCTTTATAAACACTTATTTTATTCGTTTCTTTACCCAAAGAACAAAACCCACTGCTTTGAATCCTCCCTCTTTATTACAAAAATAATTTGCTTCTCTTCTCCACTTTCTCTCCTTGTTCCAAGACACATAACCACATGAAGCCCTTCCTTTTCTTTTCTCCTTTTTGACTAAACTATTCTCTTCACACACAACTTACAGTCAAATACTCCTTCTTGACAATTCGTTCCTCTCTCTATGTTGAAATCAATTCAAAACCCACTTCCTTCCTTTCCTAACTAGTTATCCGCCCTCTCTGTTCTTCTTCTCCCTTTCTTATTTGTTCAGTTTCCTCCTTCTCCTCACTAATCTCCCAACAACAACAACATCACAGTAGCAGTCAATTACTAACAAAGGTATAAGCAAAACCGAAATACTACTATTAATTAGATGTTTAGAAAAAGAAATCAAAGTAACAACCCATCTCCATCTCATACTGTTTTTTTTTTCTTTTTTCTTTTTTTTGTGTGCACAGATTCACAAATCCAAGGAAACCAATACATAACCATACTGTCACCCTGTCACTCTAAAAATTATTTTAATCTTTAAACAGAGATCCGGATTACTTATTCCAACCGAAGAGTCATACTTAGATTAGAAACGAGAGAGGTTATATCTTACCTTGAATCAAAGACTCGAGATCTCCTCTGCCGGAGGTTTGGTGCGCCGTCGGATTCTTGAACTCTCTACAATTACCTCTCTCTTTCACAGTAGGCCAATAGCTTTTTAGTTGATTTTCATGGGTGTCTCCACCAAGAAGGTAGCAAAAGTATTTGTAGTTTTATACCCAGCTGCCCAAACTTTTCCTCCATCCTATGAATTTTTCCATCTTTCACTTTGTCTCTCTCTCTCTTCCCGATAATATGCGTCTGACTGCTGGGTTATCCTATTTTTATTTTATTTATTTTATGCAATTATTAATATAAGTAAAAGAGACTCCAAATTGATGGGCCAAGCCCAAACTCATAATAGGTAGAATAATATACATCAAACCCACTTAAATTCAAGTACACTAGGCCCAAATAACTTTTAAATGAGTCCAAAGTAAATTTCAATAATACTTATATTCAAAAATATAATTTATTTTATTTTAGAAATTTAGGGTATTTTACATTCTCACCCCTTTAAAAGAAGTTTAGTCTTCTAAACTTTTCGTACATGATCGGTCAAACACTCAAAATCCTTCGCTCAAGTCTCTACAAGGAAAACAGCAGCTTTGCCTAGCTCCTCTTGTTGTTACACATCACCGAGCAACTGTTATCGATTCATACAAAATTTATTAAAATGGTCAAACAATCTCTCTTTCTCTCTCATATCAACGGTTACCTGTATGTCTCGTTAGTAAACCATTTTAAGAGTGTGTAAACAATCAATAAATTCATATTATTTTCAATTCTAAATTCTTAACCCAATAGCTTAATTAGGCCCAACCACACATTTTCTAAATAATCGAAACCCAACTTACGAAGACATCAACGTAATACCCAAATAGAGTTGGTCCAAAAATAAACTTGCACGAGCCCGATTATAAAACATAATTATTAGAATTATACTTAAATTAATGAAATTTCGGTATTTTACATTCTCCCTACCTTTTAAAAATTTGGTCCTCCAAATTTGCCAAACTTAATATCGTAAAAGCTTATCCAACACTTTACCGTTGCGTATTCTAATTTCAGTCATACAACAAATTACTAGTACGAATGCTCAAAAACTTGTGTAGTCACATATACAAGGTCTCATTACGAGGAAACGAAGATGCAACTTTCCATTTTTCGACATCTTAAGTTCTTGCGTTGAGTTCATTCTATTCCCAAATATGTCACAACATGAAACGCTTAACGTCACCCATTACTATCAAAGACATCCATTAAACGAAAACCTAAAACCTTGAATTTCCGATAAATAATAACCTAACACTCTTAACAACAATGTCTTTATATCTCATCGAAAGAAACTCTTTATCCGAGTGGCATATCCAACTAAACTGAATTAACCGAATAGATTGACATAGGCTCGTCACTAAGACTTTTATCAAACATATCTTTGTCACACCAAAATAACTTCAAATGCACATAACAAAACTATGTAAAACATGGATACCTCAAAATATTATAACTTAATGTGTACTCAAGCTCGATCAATTCATTTTAAATGCAAAATAAGTTATTCCAAATCTCATAGGATAACTTCGGGTGGTAGTCTTACAACACTATCAACTATCAAGATCAGTAGCCCTACGTAACCAGGTTATCTCCTCAATATTTCCTTTATAAAGACCAAAATGATGTTCTTAGACGTTTGTTCAAGCTCCTTCCAAAACTTGGAGTAGACCAAATTATCCACAATGAACCCAATCACACACCGATCGGAAAAAACTCTTTGAAGACCTAATTCATTAAATCCTTAAATGTAGCAAGGGTATTCGAAAGTCACTACTAGAAACTCAAGTGTCTTTATTTTGTCCTAAAGGTAAACAACCAATTACCATACCCAAAAATTACTTCAAAATCCTCAAAGCCTAAATGATCCAAATTGGTAGGCCTCTCTCTACCCTCAAACATAAAGGCCAAAATCCAAATACTAAGGTTACTAAAATGGACCCATAGTCAATGTGTTTATACAAAATCAACTTCCAAATTTTTGAATTAATAAATTTATAATCCATGCAAGTGTGACAAATATTATCGAGTGTGAAGCACTATGATTAATAAAAGCTTAATCATTGCAAAAGACATGACATCCACCACCACGTCATGGTCACCTAAGTATACATGGGTAACGAGATGGTACGATACTTAATAGAGAATCAAATTTGTTATCTAACACTTGCTAAATAAGAATGACACATTTCCTCCACACATATCATAACATAGTAGGACAAGGCTCCTTTAGCAATTCTCAACCTCAAATATACCTTGTGCGCATCAAACCAAGATATAATTAAAAGTGACACGTAATAAAATAATTTCCTTCAAAGAATATAACTATATCTCTTTGACTTTAAAATTCAATCATTTCCGAGAGTAGTTTACTCGTGCTCTCCAATTCTATATTCAATTTGTTCATTGATGTCTCATCCCCCAACATTCTCTAGTAGGGCATCCAAAGACCGCCATAGAAACCAATAATCAACAAATTAATTAAATGAGCATATCCACCATAAAACTAAATTAGGCTCATAAATTACGTAATTATACTAAATTTATCGAATTCCAAAATTGCAACAAAAGCTCATGATATAAGTTTATTTGTACCTACGTCTTATAACCCAACACAACATTTGTCAATCAATTGTGACAACCAAAAATGGAATGCTTATATTCTTATTGAGATAGATACATCAATACCCAAAGAGATCAAACCATAAACCAGATGATAAGAGGCACATATATACCAATTAATGATTTCCTAATATCATATCTCGAAGTTCAAAACATAAACCTCATCATCCATTTCACACACAAAAGGATGGAAGCTTACTTGTCTTTCTAAAAGGTTTTTTTCTTTTCGATCTTGTCTATCTCATAAATACCCAAAACATAAATCTCAAGGAAGTAATTCCATCGTGAACTTAATGCTACAATTATCAATTTAATGGTCCACTGAGCACGCAACAGCTTGGGTGCTCAGGCTCACCACAAGCCAACCCAAAAGTCCATGGATGATGTTGGTGTCCAGTAGTAGTACATGACTACCTTATAAATCAAACACAAGTCCCACATTTACCCGATGTGGGATTAGGGTATTACAAAAACACTACAATACTTGGCAGGTTACGATGATTCAATACGAAGTCCTAAGGTTATACCCACCGGTCACTGGCCTATTTAGAATCATTTTAGATACACTTATAAGAAAACCAATATAGGGGGGAAATCTATTCCGGCCGGGGTTGAGATTTTCTTACCAACATTATCATTGCAACACGACCCCGAATATTGGGGTGAAGATGTAGGAGAATTCAAGCCAGAGAGATTCGCAAAAGGTGTCACTAAGGCAGCTAAGGATGATGATCACTTATCAGCATTCTATCCATTTCGTTGGGGTCCCAGATTTTGTTAAGGCCAAAGCTTTGCCATGATCGAAACAAAATTGGTTCTAGCCATGTTTTTGCAAAGCTTTTCGTTTCAGCTCTCCCCTTCTTATACTTAATTACTTATGCTCCCTATACTTGTATCACTCTTCAACCACAACATGGAGCTCCATTAATACTACACCAAATCTATAGCTTCCTTTTTCATTCTCTGTTAAATAGACACAAGCAAGGTTTTAGAATCTCGTATAGTGTTATGGCATATAATCTTGTGCAGTTAGTGTTAAAACTTGGTTCGGAGAGCTTAACAGCCGCTGCGATCCAAATATCCTATCCACCAACTTGGTTACTACTTACAAGAGTTTTATTGTCCTCGTGGTCCTATTCAGCTCCGGAACTTTTCTTGTGCATTCTGGCCTAAAAATACGTTGGAAAACCGAAACAAAAATATAATTATGATCTTGTGATTGATAGTACGTTACAACCTACAATTCGCCATTACTAGTTCGTTTGTACTATTTCTTAAAAACTTTTCAATGAAATATTTCTATATATATTACAATGATCAATAGAATTATTAACGAAATTGATGTGACAGACACTATCTAGTTTTGTATTGCCACAACATCTTTCATTAATTACAGCAAAGAGTCTGGATTTTGATAAATCAAATTTTGTACACCTTGATGCCAATATATGATGTTTATCTTCAAAGCTTTGTCAAATGATATAGATTTGGGTTCTTGAATAAATGAATAATAGAACTAATGCATTATTGTACTTACAACTCAATGGCCTCCAACAAATCTAACCTTCAAACTAATCGATCAAAAATGTTCAAATTTATCTAATCATTAATCAATGAAAATGTAAATCTCAAACTAACCAATTCACGAATTACACATAAGGTTAATTTCAATTTTTTTAAAATACGCTGGTTGGAGCTTAGTATTATTAGATGAATAATTGTGACAATAATAACGAAGATACACTTGTCCTAGCCAATTGGGCACCGTCTATCCACAATTCTTCTTAGGGTTGCGTGAAATGACTAGTATACCCTTAACGAACCGAATATACGCATGGTAAGCATTAGTTCCGACATTGTGATGTATGATTTTGAATCATAATGCATTATTGTGTGCATGAAGATTCATGATTTGTGCCTCGCAATATATATTTTGAATCGCGATGCATGATTCCAAATTGTGTAACTGTCATTTTCATTTCATGGCGGTGCATCGCGATCCCAAATCGATCAATCGTGATTCAAACTCATTCATTTCCATTTTGTTGTCCCAACAATTTCTAGTTTCATGGCTGACGGGGCATTTCTGGAACAATTTTGTTAAAAAAACATGCAATACTAAAACGTTTGAAAACTTTGTAAAGTGACTGACCAACAATTATTCCTCTTGGATGAAATTCGGGTTGATCCCTTTTTTACCAGTTTTCAACGGTTATATATAGTACCATATGATTTTTTTTTACCAGAAAAATGTATTTTTTTGGACGAAAAAACTACAATAGTCTTAATGAATGAAAAACACACGAGTCACTCACCTAGACAAAGTCATGCATCGCGACACAAAATCATGCATCGCAACACACAAACTAACTAGGTTCATTGTATATTTGTAATCAAAGTTTCCTTATTTTTCATTGATATTGTAATTAAGTTAAGAATCATTCATCAACATTGCTAGCATTACAACTACTTCTACAACTAAACGTTGAAGAAGAGTAAAGTTGTCTTTAATTTGCCCAAAACATTTTTTCCCAACTCAAAGCTTAGTTGTAGGATTAGTGGTAAGGATAACATTTTCCATCATTCATAGATTGATTGATTGCTTTCCCTAAATATATAATCAAAGTTTCCTTATTTTGCTTGATCTTGTAATTAAGGTAGGAATCGTTCATACAGAGATTGATTGATTGATTTTCGTAAATATGCAGTCAGCCATATTCCTTACTCTGTTTGATATTTTAACTAAGCTAAGAAATAAATAGATTAAATATAGATTCATTTATTGATTTCTGTAAATATTTCTTTCAAATTGAATCTAATTATAATTGATGCATCTCAATACATAAATTGATATCGGTAAAATCATGCATAGTGATGTATGATTAATACATCTATTTCAATTAATCACAAATTGATGTTTCACGATGTGTTGGGAATAAAATAAAATATAAAAACAAATACTCATTTTGAGACATAGAGATTAATTTTTAAAAACAAATCTATATATATAATAACAAGCGAGATTTTCCCGACTAAATGTTTTCTATAAATGAAAACACAAATATGCATCGGAAGTTGAAACACTTTGTTTTATTATATTTTTCTTAGTTTTTATACTAAACATTTAATTAACAAGATATTAGAAATTGAAACACTTTGTTTTGTTACATTTTCTTTATATATATAATGACAAATATGATTAGCACATCCAAATATAGCAAGATCTCTTCAAAATGCACTTGCCAAAAATAGGAAGATATATATAATAACAAATGTAATTTGCTTATCTCAAGATTGCTAGATAACCACTATAATTATTTACCAAATAAGGATACTATTTACATATGAACACATATACAAGTATTGATAAATAAAAAAAAACATAAGAAGTTGTTAAGAAATTAAATACCATCAATCTAAGAGATAATGTCTTTTCTTTTCTTACCAATATGCAAGGGAAACGAGACTAACAATCTAAAACTCAACAAACATTACTTACTCAGCCATAAATATGCTTCATCTTTGAATATTAATTTACTTGTAAGTTTTGTTAAGACAAATTATATCCATAGGAGCTAAAGAACAAGTACATAGTGAAATATAATTTGATGAACAACTATGAATCCTTAAAGTTTGTCATGTCTAATTTGATACTAAACAAACATTGTTTACTCAGTCATAAATGTGATTTCTCATTGAATATAAATGCTCTGTGACCGCTTTTGTTGTCTATAATCACGTAATTTCACCGGCAAAAGTAGTAGCACCAGTTATGACATACTGGATGAGTGGACTTTTAAACATCAACAATGTCCTGGTGAGAGGTGACAACATCATCATTACTGGATTTCATTTCCGCTCATTGACATTGGAAGATGAATATGAGCAAGTAAATCGTAGTCTAATTTCTCTGCAAACATGTACGATGACTGTAGAGGGGTGTGATTATGTATATGAGCGAGTAGCCGAGTATATCATACTCTGTGAGAGGTACAATGAATTGAGAGCAATCATAGTCTAAATATATATTTTATTGTCTATTGAATTGAGTTTAAATATTTGTAGATATAATTGTAATAATTAAGTATACATATTATCAGTGTCACATCATTTAGGTGACACTATTAATGAAATGGTTATTGAGTCGGGGACATTTTGGTCATTTCGGGGGAGAGATGACCGTAGGAAGTATTTAATTTTAGTTGCTTTTCTTTGATTTATCGTCATTTGATATATATATATATATATATATATATATATATATATATGAATTTTTCATTCATGTAATAAGTAATAATTAAATTCACTTATATTTTTATCCTTACATTTTAATTATGTGTTTAATTTTCATAACACACTAACTAAAAGATAAAAAAAAAACATTATATTAATATTGATTAATATAGATTACGTGAGTTTTGTTATGTGATAGTGATAGTAGTAGTAATCGTATATATTAAATGACAAATGTTGTATTTAAAAAGATATTCTAAAATTTATAAAATTTTTATTTATTTATTGTATTCTCTATTAATAATTTTTACTTTTTCTTAATCGTTGTGTTATAATAATTTGTTCAGTTTATGTACATATCGAACTCACAATCTTTAAGATACAATTATTTGTTTATTTTATTTATTATCATTAAAGTTTTTAATCATAATATTGGTTTTAAAATAATTTATTCTTTTAATTTTATTTTTTCATTTTATGTTGCTTATTTATAATTTGATTGAAAAAGATATATGACGTGCGTTTAACGCACGGATGTAATGCTAGTTATGTAAAGGGAGATTAATGTTTAAAAGGTAAACGATTATCGAACTTCATTAATTCTATTAACTACCCCCACCTCCCCCTCTCTGGAAGAGAGATTGGCACATCAACGATGAAGTTCAACTCTTTTTAGTTCAACCATTTAAGCTGTCTTTTTTCAAACCCTAGTTAGCTAGATTCTCATTTAAAACGTTTTTTCTATTTCTTTTTTTAGCTGCTAGTAATAATTTTATGGTAATTTGATTCTTTCAAACACCAATTCTCACACATATCCACTTAATTTATACGTTAAAAATCAAGTTTAATCAATCTAGTCAATTAATGTTGCTCCCTTCAAACGTGTATTTAATTTAGTCTAGTCAATTTTGCTGTTCCCGTCCCTATCTCAAATCCTCAAAATATATTTGCTGATTATGGAAAAACACTAAATTAAGTTCGATTATTCTTCTTTGTACAAGTTTTTTTCCTTTTTGTACAAGTTAAACTACTCTAGACCGAAGAAGTATCGAGAACAACTTTTTGGCTCAAACGATAACAATTTTCGCTATACCTTTTTTTTTTGTCTTCCATTAAGTGTTGCTAAACCACATTGGGTCTAAGAACTTTTCTTTTAGACTTTCAATTCTTGAATATTTACAATTGAGCTAATATTTTCTGTCTCTTGATTGTTAGAAGAAGTTTTTCCTTCTTTCTTCAACCTTTGATTCAGTGATTCTATCTTGTACATGGTTTGAACTTATAGTGTAAGACTCTTATGTAATATATTTTTTCTTGCTTTGTGTGACTTGATTAGTTTTGTTTTTTAACTAGTTTTATACCCATGCGTAAAACGCACGGATATATATATATATATATATATATATATATATATATATATATTCAATTATACTCGGTTAAATTATAATCAAGCAAAATAAAGATAAAAAACAAAACTAAAAGATGAGATTATTTTAATGAATAGAAAAATATCATTTGATTCATTTGATTAAAAATTATTATAAAAATAAAGAAATATATGTGTCAGTTGATTAACAATAATAAAATAAATAAATTGGAATAACTGCAATTTATAAAAATTAAATAAATAATTAAAATGAAAATACAAAAAATGTGTATCGCATTGTATCGATTTTCAATAGTGATACGTCGATTTCGATTCGCGATGCATCAATTTAGAATCACAATGCATTGCTATGAATTGGAAATAGACAAGTTTGAATGTGAGGCATCGATTTAAAATCGCGATGTACTGTTATGGAATGAGAATGACAATTACACAATTTTGAATCATGCATGACAATGTATGAACTGATGCTTATCGCAAGCGTGTCCGATTCATTAAATGTATACTCGTCCTTTCATATAAAAATGTTTTTCCCATTAAAAAAACATAGTGGACATCGGTTGAATATCTTTCAAAAGAGACCGACTCAATTTTCATCCTATTCTTTTCAAACCTTTAAAAGACAAAAAAATATAAATGGGTCTGACGTGTTCATAACCAGACACATATTAATTGAATGATAAAATCTACTCTAAACAAATTTAATTGACGATGATCGATTGAAAATTGACTTAAATAATTCTATTTGTACTGATTTAAGCATGTTTATGGCTCATTTCAATATCAATAATCAATAGCAATTAAAAAGACAAATTTAATATATATATATATATATATATATATATATATATATATATATATATATATATATATATATATATATATTAAAAACTCTTGTCTTGGGTCTCGCTACCTCTTGTATTGATATCTATTCCAGTAACCTTACCCTCTCACCGAAAAAAAACACTATTAACTCAACTTATGGAACCAACTCACATTTTAGTTTTTCTTCTTCACTCCCTTTACTCATTATCCCTCTCCCCATTATCTATCCTCGAAAATATAGAACTCTATGAAGGGAGATCACCAAGATAGTTTTTCAAGTGAGAATACTTGGGCACTTTATAATTTGATGTAAATCTGATTACTTTTTGAACATAATACAACGACAAATCAATTCGTTTATAATCAAATGGTCGGTTCATTTTTTTTTAAGAAAGGTAACTTTGTACTTCTGAAACATTTCCTCTTTGTTAGAGGAAAAATTATGTTGTAATATTGTTTGTTTCGTTTTGTTATTTACCATTATATAGTTATTGTTACTTGAAGTATTTGTTAAATTTTATTTATTTCAAATCAATATTTTTTTAAATTAGTCATTTATAATTAACCATGTGCATTCGTGTTTTAGATGAACTTTTGATATTTTTAAAATTTTGAATATGATGAAATGGACAACAAAATTTCAAATCTATATATTTTTGTTGGTCAATCATATACTTAATATTAATAATGAGTATTTATAATTTTGTTCATAATATTTTTTTAAGAACTTTCATCCGATGAAATAGACAAAAAAGTATTCATATATTTCATTTAGTTATAATGAGTTTTGAGTTTTTGTGATTTCATTGAAAATATTTGTTTTAATAACTTTTAATCTGATGAAATAGACAAAAAAAATTCATAAATAAAATCATATGTGTGTGTGTGTATATATATATATATAGACACACACACATACATATATAGATTTATTATCTTACTATTCTCGACATCGTTTAGTTATAAATTTAGTTAAGAAAATATTTACTCCTTCTCTTCCGGGTAAAAAGTCACCGTTTTAATAAAATGACACATTTAGTTGTTCTTTAATAATAAAATGACACTTTGATATCTTAATTTTTTAAAGTATTTTTTAAATGAAACATATCAAAATGGAATAGTAAATTCTTTAAAGAGTTACATTTTACGAATTAAAATATGTAAGACGATTAATAAAAAAAATGTTTGATCATTAGTGATGTTACAATATTTGAATTGTGTAAAAGGAATCTGCTAACGAAGGAGAGAGATGGAGAACCTCATCCATAATTTTCAAATATCAAGATTTAGAAAGATTGTTCAATCTTGAGGACGTAAACATAATCAGCGAAAATTGATGCATATCCTTTGACAATTATATACTTATGAAAACGTGGATAATTATTCTAATGATCCGATTGGTTATTTGGTACGTACGAATCCTAATTATATTTAACGTCATTACTACTATCAAGAATTACCACCTACTTATACATTGAAGGTGCTTTAAAATTTAAATAAAAAAAGTAATTGCATTTAGCAAGCAAGGGAGAAAGAAAAGGCCATTAAGGGTTGGTATTTTCGTGGAGAAATTGCGGGTAGTCCAATTTTGTACAGTGATTAAATAATTTTTGTACTACGAAACATAAGTTTTAATTACCTAATCTAATTTTGCACCGCATACGTAAAATATTATTTAATTCAATTTTGTATCACAATACAAAATCTTAAATAACCAGACCACCTCCTCCACATTTTTCTTTCATCTCCTCCGTCGTAAGATTTCTTCTTCTTCCTCCTCTTTCTCCGCCTTCATCCTAAAGAAAAATCTATCAACCCAACACATATCCATTATAGTTTCGTACTCAATGAATCAAAAAAATAATTTACATTTCGGGGGTGTTGCGTTGCCCAACAATGGTAATTTTTAATTCAATGTTTTTGTCGAAGCTATCGAAGGAAACGATGTTAATTTTGGAAGAATATTTCGAAAAATGACCTTTTGCAGTTGAAAAAATTCCAGCTTCTGTTTTTTTGTTAGTCTTCTGTTTTCTGTTAGTATGGTGTTAAAGTTTGTTATTTAACTGGGGGTACAAAAGTAATTACAATACATTTGGTTAGGATAGTTAGATGAGGACTTTCTTGTAAGATTACAAAGTCTGTTAGGAGATACTGACTGAAGGTTAAAAACCAGTTGTGGACGTATATTTTTGGAAAAAGTCGAGATAATACAATGGAGAAATCCCCCTTTCCAAACTCTCTCACAGTTAACAATGATGATCACTTATCAGCATTCTATCCATTTCGTTGGGGTCCCAGATTTGGTTCTAGCCATTGTTTTGCAAAGCTTTTCGTTTCAGCTCTCCGCCTCTCCCCTTCTTATACTCATGCTCCCTGTACTTGTATCACTCTTCAACCACAACATGGAGCTCCATTAATACTACACCAAATCTATAGCTTCCTTTTTCATTCTCTGTTAAATAAACACAAGCAAGGTTTTAGAATCTCGTATAGTGTTATGACATATAATCTTGTGCAGTTATTGTTAAAACTTGGTTCAGAGAGCTTAACAGCCGCTGCGATCCAAATATCCTATCCACCAACTTGGTTACTACTTACAAGAGTTTTATTGTCCTTGTGGTCCTATTCGGTTCCGGAACTTTTCTTGTGCATTCTGGCCTAAAAATACGTTGGAAAACCGAAACAAAAATATAATTACGATCTTGTGATTGATGATAGTACGTTACAGCCTACAATTCGCCATTACTAGTTCGTTTGTACTATTTCTTAAAAACTTTTCAATGAAATATTTCTATATATATTACAATGATCAATAGAATTATTAACGAAATTGATGTGACAGACACTATCTAGTTTTGTATTGCCACAACATCTTTCATTAATTACAGCAAAGAGTCTGGATTTTGATAAATCAAATTTTGTACACCTTGATGCCAATATATGATGTTTATCTTCAAAGCTTTGTCAAATGATATAGATTTGGGTTCTTGAATAAATGAATAATAGAACTAATGCATTATTGTACTTACAACTCAATGGCCTCCAACAAATCTAACCTTCAAACTAACCGATCAAAAATGTTCAAATTTATCTAATCATTAATCAATGAAAATGTAAATCTCAAACTAACCAATTCACGAATTACACATAAGGTTAATTTCAATTTTTTTTTTAATACGCTGGTTGGAGCTTAGTATTATTAGATGAATAATTGTGACAAGAATAACGAAGATACACTTGTCCTAGCCAATTGTGCACCATCTATCCACAATTCTTCTTAGGGTTGCGTGAAATGACGAGTATACCCTTAACAAACCGAATATGCACATGGTAAGCATTAGTTCCGGCATCATGATGTATGATTTTGAATCATGATGCATTATTGTGTGCATCAAGATTCATGATTTGTGCCTCGCAATATATATTTTGAATCGCGATGCATGATTCTATATTGTGTAACTGTCATTTTCATTTCATGGCGGTGCATCGCATTCCCAAATCGATCAATCGTGATTCAAACTCATTCATTTCCATTTTGTTGTCCCAATAATTTCTAGTTTCATGGCCGACGGGGCATTTTTAGAACATTTTTTTAAAAAAAATGTAATACTAAAACGTTTGAAAACTTTGTAAAGTGGACTGACTAACAATTATTCCTCTTGGATGAAATTCGGGTTGATCCCTTTTTACAAGTTTTCAACCGTTATAATATCATATGATTTTTTTTACCAGAAAAAGGTATTTTTTGGACGAAAAAGACTACAATACCCTTAATAAACAAAAAATACACGAGTCACTCACCCAGACAAAGTCATGCATCGCGACACAAAATCATGCCTCGCAATGCACAAACTAACTAGGTTCATTGTATATTTGTAATCAAAGTTTCCTTATTTTTCATTGATATTGTAATTAAGTTAAGAATCATTCATCAATATTGCTAGCCTTATAACTACTTCTACAACTTTTTCTACAACTAAGCTTTGAAGAAGGGTAAAGTTGTCTTTGTTCAAAACATTTTTTCCCAATTCAAGGCTTAGTTGTAAGGAAAGTTGTAGGATTAGTGGTAAGGATAGCATTTTCCATCATTCATAGATTGATTGATTGCTTTCCGTAAATATATAATCAAAGTTTCCTTATTTTGCTTGATCTTTTAATTAAGGTAGGAATCGTTCATATAGAGATTGATTGATTGATTTTCGTAAATATGCAGTCATCCATTCCTTACTATGTTTGCTATTTTAACTAAGCTAAGAAATAAATAGATTAAATATAGATTGATTTATTGATTTCTGTAAATATTTCTTTCAAATTGAATCTAATTATAATTTATGCATCTCAATACATAAAATGATATCGGTAAAATCATGCATCGTGATGCATGATTAATACATCTATTTCAATTAATTACAAATTGATGCTTCACGATGTGTTGGGGATAAAATAAAATATAAAAACAAATACTCATTTTGAGACATAGAGATTAATTTTTAAAAACAAATTATGTAAAGAGAGATTAATGTTTAAAAGGTAAACGATTATCGAACTTCATTAATTCTATTAACTACCCCCCACCTCCCCCTCTCTGGAAGAAAGATTAGCACATCAAAGATGAAGTTCAACTCTTTTTAGTTCAACCATTTTAAGCTATCTTTTTTCAAACCCTAGTTAGCTAGATTCTCATTTAAAACGTTTTTTTATTTCTTTTTTTAGCTGCTAGTAATAATTTTATGGTAATTTGATTCTTTCAAACACCAATTCTCACACATATACACTTATTTATACGTTAAAAATCAAGTTTAATCAATTTAGTCAATTAATGTTGCTCCCTTCAAATATGTATTTAATTTAGTCTAGTCAATTTTGTTGTTCCCGTCCCTATCTCAAATCCTCAAAATATATTTGCTGATCATGAAAAAACACTAAATTAAGTTCTATTATTCTTCTTTGTACAAGTTAAACTGTTATAGACCGAAGAGGTATCGAGAACAACTTTTTGGCTCAAACGAGAACAATTTTCTCTATACCTTTTTTTTTTTTTGTCTTCCATTAAGTGTCGCTAAACCACATTGGGTCTAAGAGCTTTTCTTTTAGACTTTCAATTCTTGAATATTTACAATTGAGCTAATATTTTCTGTCTCTTGATTGTTAGAAGAAGTTTTTCCTTCTTTCTTCAACCTTTGATACAGTGATTCAATCTTGTACATGGTTTGAACTTATAGTCATGGCCGGCCCTTCCATAAGGCCATGGCCTTGGCCCCCGAAAAGTCTCATATTTTTTAGGTCCCCAAATCTCAAAAAATTATGTCTATTACTCCTGCGTTTTTAAAATATTATATTGTCTCAGTTCACTCGGCAGACCATTTAAGAAAAACGAATTGACTGGATTATAAATATTGGTGAAATATATGTTTTCCTTTAATGCCCTCGAGTATGTGATCATAATTTAAGTAGATAGAAAAAGTAAGGGTAAAGTGGCAAAAATGTTTTCTTAGAATGAAAAGTTTTGAAATAAGATAATTATTTAAGAACGGATGAAAAAAGAAAGGTAGATAATAATTTGAAAACAGAGGGAGTATTTTTTTTAAAAAATACCCTTAGTTTAACACTAACAGATCGGATAGAGTGAGACAGTAAGTGACAGAGAGAGCCTACACTGGCTTGACTCTTTCTAGTTTCTATAATTTGAAGAAAAAACACAAAAGTAAGATTTTTACTACGGTTCTTTCCATTTTTCCCAAAAAAAAAATTTGTTTTTTTTAATGTTTTTTACTTTATGAGTTATTGTATTTTGATAATATAATTGAAAATTTTGAGCTTTTAAGTATTTGAATGATTGACTTGTCGTTAATTGATGGTATTCTAATTGAAATTTGATTATTTGAACATATCCTATAATTAAAAAATAGAGAAATTGAGATTAATCATTAATTTATTTTAATGGAAAAATTGTACATACACTATAATTATATACTAAAATAGAGAAATTGTACATGGAAAATTGTTTATTTTTTTAGTGATAATGAAATTTGAATTCTTTTTGTTAGTTATTCGTAAGCTTTAATCTCAATTATTGTAAGTAGACAAAATGTCATCACGAAAGTATCTCAAGAATGTTTGAATGAGCTAGCCATGATATCTATTGAGAAGAATAGGGTTGGAAAAATGGATTATTATACTTTGATTACCGATTTTATTCTAAATGTCCTATAAGAACGACATTTAAGTAGTACTTTGTAAATATTTCATGTTTTATATCCATGACTCTGTGATGAAGTGTTTTTTATTATTTTTTGTTTGTTTCTTTAATTTTTTTTTTAAATTATGCAATAAAAGAAGGCCCTGTTCGACGTAATTGGCCTTAAGCTCCTAATTTCACAGGACCGGCCCTGCTTATAGTGTAAGACTCTTATGTAATATTTTTTTCTTGCTTTGTGTGACTTGATTAGTTTTGTTTCTTAATTTATTATCTTACTATTCTTGACATCGTTCAGTTATAAATTTAGTTAAGAAATTATTGAAAATATTTACTCCTTCTGTTTCGGGTAAAAAGTCTTCGTTTTAATAAAATGACACATTTAGTAGTTCTTTAATAATAAAATGACACTTTGATGTCTTAATTTTTTAAAGTACTTTTTAAATGAAACATATCAAAATAGAATAGTAAACTATTTACGAGTTACGTCTTACGAATTAAAATCTGTAAGATGATTATTAAAAAAAATGTTTGATCATTAGTGATGTTACAGTATTTGAATTGTGTAAAAGGAATCTGCTAACGAAGGAGAGAGATGAAGAACCTCATCCATAATTTTCAAATATCAAGATTTAGAAAGATTGTTCAATCTTGAGGACGTAAACATAATCAGCGAAAATTGATGCATATCCTTTGACAATTATATACTTATGAAAACGTGGATAATTATTCTAATGATCCGATTGGTTATTTGGTACGTACGAATCCTAATTATATTTAACGTCATTACAATTATCAAGATTTATCACCCACTTATACATTGAAGGTGCTTTAAAATTTAAATAAAAAAAGTAATTGCATTTAGCAAGCAAAGGAGAAAGAAAAGGCCATTAAGGGTTGGTATTTTCGTGGAGAAATTGCGAGTAGGTCCAATTTTGTACAGTGATTAAATAATTTTTATATTGTGAAACATAAGTTTTAATTACCTAATTTAATTTTACACCGCGATACGTAAAATATTATTTAATTTAATTTTTTATCGCAATACAAAATCATAAATAACTAGACCATCTCCTCCACATTTTTCTTTCATCTCCTCCGTCGTAAGATTTCTTCTTCTTCCTCTTCTTTCTCTGCCTTCATCCTAAAGAAAAATCTATCAACCCAACACAGATCCATTATAGTTTCGTACTCAATGAATCAAAAAAATAATTTACATTTCGGGGCGTTGCGTTGCCCAACAATTGTGATTTTCCAATTCAATGTTTTTGTCGAAGCTATCGAAGGAAACGATGTTATTTTTGGAAGAATATTTCGAAAAATGACCTTTTGAGGTTTAAAAAAAAGAGTATCGGAGGGGTTACAAACTTTGCAAAAGAGACCTGCCTGAATTTCACCATATTTTCTTTTCGAACAGTTGTAATGAGCAATGTTATATGCACTCAATATTTGTTGAAAATACATTTAAGGAAAAATTGCGGGTCGGTCCACTTTTCAAAGTTTCCAATCGCAACAGTCCATTTTTTTTTTCAAACCGGGAAATGATACTTTTGAGGTCAAAAAGACTACGATGTCCTAAATGAGCATGATGCGCATTACGTAAATGAATCGCGGTGCATTGACTATTGAACTGTGATTCATCAATTTTATTACATTAATTTTTGCACTGCGGTTCAAGAGTTTAATTGTCTAATCTAATTGTACCATGATTCATAAATTTTATTGCATTAATTTTTACATCATGGTTCAATAGTTTAATTTTCTAGTTTAATTGCACCGCAATACAAAATAATAATAAATTACAATTTCGTTGCCCAATAATAATGATTTTCGAATCCAAATTATGTTGTCAAAAGAACGGGGAATGGAGGGGCTAGAAATTTTGAAAAAAAAGACCGAAAAAATGGGGAATGGAGGACTAGAAATTTTGAAAAAAAGACCGAAAAGAACAAAGAATGGAGGGGTTAGAAATTTTGAAAAAAAGATCGGACTGAATTTCATCCCAGCATAAGCTCTGATGCTAGGGGTTGGTGCTCGTGGGTCTTCTTAACCAAGCACCTACTCCATCCACAATCGATGTGGGATAATCCAACAATTTAGTGCAAATTATTTTATTCGCTTTAGTACTTATAGCAATACTGATGTGGAAACATAATGTGCAGTTGAAACTCGTAATCATGTTTAAAATCGTTATTGGCCGGAGATTTCACTTTCTACTTCACCTTTGAAAATATAATCGTACTTATCAATGCTGATCCATTTGGCGGCCTTCTTAGTCCATAATATCAAAAGCTTAGATTCGGACACAAACTAAATGTTATAATTAACATAATAAATTAAACATACTTATCAGAATTAAGAATAACTAATTAGCCAATTAAAATAAGACTTAAACAAGAAGTCCAGATCAATGATGTTGAAACTGAAATTAAAATCAAAAATTGCCGCCTACCATTAAGATAGTGTACCGAATCTAGCCTGTCTTTTTCCTAGGATCTTGGGGAAGATTATTTAAATGATTTAAAACTTAATTCCGGAAGAAAAACACTAATTTGCTGACATTTTGAAGATGAGTAGGTATCTTTTAAAATTATCTTATTGATCTTAATTCGTAAGATCAAGTCTTACTCTCTCACAGTTCAATTCACCAATGCACAGTATGTCGAGTAAAGAGAATTCGTCTTACAAAAAATATTCGTAAAACCGTGTTACACAATTTTTTAACTTTGAAGATATGCAGAGACTAGGTATAAAATCAAAGTTTAAGATCGCATAGGTTGATTGTCAAAAAAAAAAAAAAAAAACTATAGTGATTTAATTGAATGTGACATTACTTAAAAATGTTGACTTTACAAATCAGTCTCATACCATTAAAGTTTACTGTATTTTTCTAGCTTTTGTTTGTTTATTATTGCGTTGCGAAGAGGTGGGGGGACACAATGGATGAGGACCCGGTTGGGATTATTGTGGGCGTTTTAGTAACTTTGATTTTGCGACCCGAAGAAATATGTAGCAATGTGATATCGGGTGTGTTTGATTTTGTGATTTTTAATAATTTTAATAAGGGTATGTCTCTTGTGATATTATCTTATGGATCCTAATTTTTAGGACGTAACTCCTTTCTCTTACAATCCTCAATATACAATGGGTCAGATAGAGAAGATTTGTTTTATAAAAAATATGGGTAAAATAGTCTTACCAAGTTGTTGAATTTTAGTAATAATTATAGAAAAAAAATTACAAAATTACAAAAGACAGTAGATCACAAAGAAAACGAACCAAAACATAGTCGTCCTTTTTGTTCATTTGTGAAGTATGTAGTGCAATAGGTATGACATATGACAACCCCTAGTTGTGCTCCTCATAATTTCAAATTTGGTATGGAATTGTTTACAATTTTTCATTTGGTCGGTTTGAATATTTTTCTATTAACGTTTGACATTGACCTTTTGAATTCAAAGGTTCGAACAATGAAATAATGAAATTTAAGGTTTCACGATTTTTTTAATTATCTAAGACTATGATTTTTTTCCTCCGAAACTAGGATAAAATTACAACAGTTTGAAAGAGAAAAAAGAAGAAGAAAAGAGTATCTTGCATAATTGCAAAAATTCAATTTTTTTGAAAAAAGTATAATAAAGACAGTTTAGTAGACGAAACTTCTGCTATTATGTAATTTGAAAAGAATCTAATATACTCAAATTTACCCTTACAAACAAACAAAATTTACACAATCTGACTTGGTAAAAGACACACGATTAAATTCGTTGTAATTTAACTTAACATTAATTTTGTTGATATACTCGTCGGTCTCCCAAAAAATAATCTTATTTTGACAAGTCAAACTTTTTAAAGTTGTAATTTTACTTATTTTGTACACTTTTAAATTGCATTTAAATTTAAAAAAAAAAACTGTTTAACTGGGATAAACCCCAAAAAAGTGTGATTTTTTTTTTTTGAAATGAAGAATGCATAATTTTGTGGATGATTGATGTAACCATATATATATATATATATATATATATATACATTGTAACCGAACTAGTCGGTTTAGTTCGGTTTTGATCGAAGACGGTTCGGTCTCAATATTTGAAAAACCGTGGTTCGGTTTCAACCGAACCAAACCAAACCAAATCAACCTATATATTTTTATTTATTTATTATATAATATTTGTTAACTATTTTTAATTTTTGGATCATCTCATATGTATAATCATTTGGTTTGGTTATTATATAACTTTTGGATCATCTCATATATATATATATACACACACACACACTAAACCAAACAAAATCTTGGTTGTTTAAGGACCAGTATTTATTCAATTGTTTGTGTTTGTTTTGGAATTTGTATTGCTTTCTTTATGATAATTTATTTTTAGTAGATTACTTTCTAATTTTGATGTTAATTCCAAATTAAAATCTTATTTTTAATGTTGGTTAAATTGATTAAAAATAATTTATATAAACCACAAAATCAAACCAAACCAAACCAGTGGTTCGGTTCGGTTTCAAACCTTATTCGATTCGATTCTGTTTGATTTTTTTGTAACCATAGGGGCGGTTTTGTTCAAGGTTTTGGTTTAAACCGAACCACATACACCCCTAAATTACTCTCTTTATTTTCAAGTTATCGTCATCTTTGACTTGGCAAACTGCTTAAGAAAAAGTAATTTATTGTATTATAAATATTAGTGGATTCGTGTGGTTTTCTTTAATACACTTGAGTATGTGACCATAATTAAAGTATGCAGAAAAAGTAAGGCCAAGTGTTAAAAGAGTTTTTTCTAAAAAAGAAAGTTTTAAAAAGAGATAATTATTTTAAAGCAGACGAAAAAAAAAAACGATAATTTCAAAAAGGGGGAGAATATATATATATATGTGTGTGTGTGTGTTGTGTTGTATAGATATCATTACGTACGCAGATTCATGTTCTCATCAATGTTTTGTTTTGGCTTTGTGGCCAAAAGAAAAATTTTGAAGTATGTCTGTCAATGTCATCGAGAGAAACACAATAGGTTCATCTGATTTTTTAATATAAAAGGAAAAAAAAAAGAGTTTGTCTGTCAATTTTCCTGGTGATAACATAAAAAACACTTTCTTCTGATAAAATCATCACCATTGTTGAAAACTGAAACAACCAATGTGTGAAGAACGCCCCCCACAAAACTCGTTAACGACCCCGTTGTCCTACAATAATTGGCAATGTCACTAAAAATCACCATTGTTGCAATGATATTTATATTTTCTTTTAGTGAAATTTATGTGATGCAATTCATGACTAATAGAAGCCACCACATTTGCCCCTAAGGGGGTGGTCCAGTGGTAGATATGACAACGCTGTGTGTGAAGTTCGAGGTTCGATCCATAAGATAAGGGGTGGTCAGGTGGTAAATGGGGTTTCATAATGTGTGAAGTCTCAGGTTCGATCTCTTCCCATGTCCCCCTTAAGAGGATAAGAGGGTGGTCGATGGTAGGCGTGGGGAACTGATGTGTGAATCCGGATTCGATCACTTCCCTTAAGAGGAAAAAAAAAAAAAACTATAAAAAGAAGCCACCACATTTATGAGACAGTTTAACTGTCCAAATGGAAAAAAATAATGTAAACAATTTAATAGGGAATTTTTGATATTTTTTCCAATTTAATTTACATCATGTCTTAATTTACAATACTTTAAATGATGATGTGGATGCTTTCTATTGATGTAATTTTCTACTCATTATTAATGTAAATGTGTGAAGTGTGAACCAACTATTGCCATTATCTAGTAGACTTAATCACCATTGCTTAATGGGCCCCTCAAATAAACCAAAGAGACAGAAATCATCAATTGAGACAATTACATCACTCTTATTTACTTGTTTTTGTACAAAAAAACAAACAAGCTTTAGGTTTGGTTGGTGCCAAAAGAAGTATACATCATTAGACAAGTTTAATGCTTGATTCATCACACCAATAACATCAAATGAGTATTTGAGTGCTTAGAGCTACTCCATCTTATCACCAAGAAGGAACAAAATCTAAACTTTGATTGTATTGAAATATTGATACGTAAATTAAAATTTCATTAACTTTTACACACGTCATCGTCTTTTTGTAAACAAACACCATGGACCACTTAAGCACTTACTAAATGTGTTTCTGTTCGAGATGATTCTATTAAGATTACGTTTTGAACATAACACAAACAAAGACAATTTAGTATTCAATTTTCCTCTCAACAAATACCCGGAGAAACTACGTGACAATCTGAAATTCCATTTGTCCTCCCAATCAAGTGATTAAAATAAAACCCACCACTTGTTAGAAGCTCACATTCAAAGTAAGGATAAGTCAATTCTTAGTTGAAATGAATACATATTAAGGTTCTTGGAGGGAAATGATTGAAGTAGCTCTGTTTCTAGCTGTAAACAATGACTCATAGCTAAGTTATCCAAAACAACAAACGATTCCATTTACATTCCTTAATTGCTAAAAGGTTTCATCATTTTATTTTTCTGGGAAAATTACTTTTTTATTATTGGTTAATGGTTGGTTCTTGTTCTTGGACATCAATTACATTTTTGGAACTATCCACTTGTAAAAGTCCCAATCAGATTATGCCTAGGATTCTCATTTGTTGGGACCCTACTTTATTTGCCTAGTCTAAGTTGCCACAGTTTGGTAATTCGTTCGGATTTGTTTTCTTTTAATCAACTTATGTTTAACCTCAAAAGCAAACCAATTTACTACTTTCATTTTAAATTAAATACATATTGACCAAAATTCAAAATTTAAGGGAAACGATATCTTGTCCCGCTTTCATTGTCTGGCCGTTCTTAAAAAGTTATTTTATTTAAAAGTTTCTTTTTTAAGATATTACTTTTATTTCTTTTAAATTCAAAATTTCTTTTTATGATAATATTTTTACTATTTTATTCTTATTTTTTTACATATTTTAATTATAGATACATGCTTAAAAGAAATTAATAAAAAACATACATTATATCAATATTTATAATACAATTAATTATTAGGTTTTAGTTTAATGAGAGGAGAAAACGAAAAACGAAGAAGACAAAGAAAATGAACAACAAGCACTAAGCTTAGCTATTGTGAGAGTGAGAGCAGCCTTTATGGATGGAGATGAAAGGCCCCATTCATCATAAATCACAAAAACTAACTCTAACTTTTAGTTTAATGAAATAATCAATGATTGAAAAAGTGTTCAAAAAAGTTAAAAAGGGGGTAAATCAACAAGTGCCAAACACTGCTTTACTTATCTGCTCTACTTATGATGCGTACTTGACGGGAAGGACTTCTTTCAAAGCTTTTTTTTTTAATTAGATTTGATCCTTCCATTTAAAAATCGTTATGAGATACCCTCTCTAGGCATTATCGTAATTATTTAATCTTGAAAAAAAAACAAAGGAATCAGGGAGACAAATATAAAGGGTAACGCTTAAAGGAATATCTCATAGCGAATCTTGAATGAAAGGACCACATCTAATAAAAAAAAATAAAACAAAAAAAAAAGGTGTGAATGAAGGAACCAAATAATTATTTAATCCTTTTATTTTTTTTGTTGGGCAGATGGATCCAAAGTCTTTTGATAATTAAGGACCACAACAACAATCTCTTTCTCACACTTCATGGACATTGTGTAGAGCTTGGCTAGAAAAGATAACTTCCTTACAGCTATTGACAGCTCTAAGATTTGAAAAACCCAAATATGATATATATATATATATATATATATATATATATATATATATATATATATATATATATGTATGTGTGTGTGTGTATGTACGTCAGTACGTATACACTGCCCTCGGTGGTGGATTTAGGAATTTTATTTCTTGGTTATATTTGTATTAGAATTTTTTTTTTTTTTTTTTGAGAATTTTGGTTGAAAATCGTCATGTGCCCTACAATATTTGTTTTTAAGAAATGGAAAACCCTATCATACCTTTTTTTATATATGTTAGGAAAGATCACTCATAAAATTATAGTACTATTTCTCTAATACAGTTAACGGCTACGTACTTTTTTGCTTTCAACTTTAACAACAAAACACCTTCTTTAAGCAATATTATGTTTGTAGACAATATTGGTTTTGAGCAACATGAAATCCATCTCCCTATGATCGTGCATACGTAGGAGATATTGTTGTGAACCATAGGGTTTTATCTTAGTGGTGTTAGGGAGGCGATAACGTCTTTTAGATCACGATTTTGTTGTGACCCTCGACAGACCAATATTTCCTTGTTTAAATTTGGCAATACGGTTTCTATACTTTATTTGGCGAATTGAATTATAAATTTAGATAAGTTAAATTTGAAAAATATATAAGCTGATTATCCTAATAAAATATTCTGTAAAGTAAGGGAGCATTAGACAGTTATATATAACGAAGGAGTCAATTACTACTTTACAAAGTCATGTAATTTTAAACGGTCCGTATATGAGTTATAATATAAGAAGATATGATCGCACAACGTGTTCATTTGTATATGTATAGTGATTAGTGTATACTACCTATATGTTTATATAACTTGTATATATACTTTGGCTATAAGAGTTTTAATTTTGGTAGCCGTATAAATCTCTCTACATGAGAGAGATTTTTCTTATGTCTTTTTGACGTAACCATGCATTTTATTCATGACATTAAACATAAGAGCACCTCCAATAGGAGGTTTATAAAATTTGATAAAGCTTTATGAAAAGCTTTATACCATTGGAGGTCTCCAAATAATAGGTTGAAGATTTCAACCACTCCATGTTTATGGACCGGTTGATGTGAGCTGACTGGACTTTCCATCTCTTTTTTTGCTTTTTTTTGTGTTTAAAGATTATAATATTTTACCATTTAATGTAACATTGTTAAATATTAATAATTGTTTTCCCTAAAAAGAAAATACATTTAATTACTTTGTTTTTCCATTGTATTATGCAATTTTAATTATAATTTTTATGATTTTATGTTGAATTAGTTCAATAAAATCTATATTGTTACATCGGTATTTTGAATTACTAATAAATATTTATGAATAAAAATGTTTTTTTCAAAGATAAAATTTAAAAATATATAAATTATTTTTTGGACGTATTTTATTTGTTCTATAAATATTTATGTTTTAAAACGATATATTTATTTTTGAAAATAAATGTATATTGAGAAAGAATAAAATATTTAGTTGTGGGTCCATGCTATAAAGCTTTTATGAGTTTATGTATAGTGGATACTGGATAATAGGTTTATAGAGATAAGATTTATAAGTTGATGACGTGGCATAACGTGGCAATGAGAATAAACTTTTTTACAGGTGCATGACTGTGGATGCCCTAAGAAGAAATTGCTGACATGTTAAATTTGTTTGTACAAACTAAACAGGTAGCTTTTGCTTATAAAACTTGTATGTATTTTGGTAATAATTAAGAGTATTTTATTAGCCCTACAAATAATTTTATACAAAAGAGATATATTGTACCGTTTCGTAAAAGAGTCCCTGTTTGAAAGTAAAAAATTTAATAAAATAACAGTTTTAGTAGTCCATTAGTAATAAATAATACTTTTATGCCATAATTTTTCAAAGTTGATTTTTTAAGTGAAACATTTTAAAATGATAAGTAAACTCCTTAAGTAAAGCATCTCCAAATAAAAGGTAGACTCTTTAAATGAAACATCTCAAAATAACAAATGGATTCTTTAAATTAAACATGTTAACATGAAATTATGGACTCTTTGTCTGGAAAAGAGGGAATATGTCTTTATTGAGGTAATTATGCATTTTATTGAAAACAAAGGCACTAGTACTATAATAGAATATGTCTCCCAGCATCATGAATTGTTGCCATTTTGCAAGCTTCTTTATATTTTCAACTTGAGTAGTATTATTACTTACATAGTACAGTTGTGATGCCGGCCATTTACTTCATATGGCCAACCATAGATTGATCGATGCTTTTGATTCTATCATTTTGTCTTGATTTGGTGGTCAATAATATATTATCAACTGAAACCAATATGGCAAAAAAGGAAGGAAAAATAAAATTGATATATATATATATATATATATATATATATATAAGCAATATAGTCTGTATATGAAAAAAATCCCGTCAAAACTAAGTTTCCAAAAATAGAACCACATTTATCTTGATAAAAAAAACCATTTACTTTCAAAATACCATAAAACAAATTTCAAGAAAAAAAAACCGTTTAGAATTGGCAAAATTTCACAACAAAGTAGAACAATTCCTATAGAATTTTCAAATGGTCCTTTCTCATTTCTCAATAGAATTTTCAAATGGCCTTTTCTCAATCAAATCACAAAATATACATACAAATGAAATTATAAAACATTAAGATTAAAACAAAACTATAGAAATCGAATGACTACAAAAACAAAATTTAATAAACAAAGCAATTAAATCAGTCACTCCAAAATTATATTCAAGATATAACAAATCTTAATTTATAGTGCGAACGTTACAAATATATATAGTATGAGAAATTCTAAAAATCCGCATCCCATTATTTTTGTTGACGTTTGAATTGACTTAAATTTGTGTTGGTGAGCCGTTATTGATTCTCTAATGATTCACTTACTTATAAAAACACAAGTATCTAAATTTACATAAAATTATATTTAAGCTTAGATCTTTCGCACCATTTTGATCGAAACATTGATCTTTTAAATAATGTTCATAATTCTAAATTTATAAATGGAATTAAATATTCCGAAATTCCTAATCATGAGTTGAATTTGAAGGTTAGAACACGTCAATGTTGTTAAGAACATGGACCATTCCATTATGTTATACAATGATACGAAGTTGATTATTACAATGCTTGAAAGTCATGTTTTAGAAGAACAAATTATTTCCGAGGGAAATTCTAATCCTAATGTTATTATTCCAAAAATGTCACTAATGTCTTCTTTTGATCCTGGACTTCCCTTTCAAACTCAAGAGAAGACCATTTTTACAAATGGTGTCTTATGCAATATATATAAATAAAAGTTTGGGTCATTCTTTGTTTAATGTAGGAATTCTTTTGAAAAAAACACATGTAATTATGGTCACTTGTATCATTTTGCCTAGAGTTATTATATAATCCTAATGACCTTTGAATTTTGTTATGTTGTATACAAGTAAATTTTACAAAATCTATAATGAATAGTCTTACAATGATATATTTATATTTAAGCAGTTCTCCATAATTTATTTTTTAAAATTTTGTTTTTCCTTTTTATTTTGTTTATATATAATTTAGTTGCAAAATATATATGTCGTGCGTTTAACGTGTGCAAAAACTAGTTAAAAAGTAAAAAAAGGGTAGAGAAATATATATAGTACTACATTCTTTCCGAAGAAGGAGTCCATATTTGAAAGTCAAACTTTTTAAGAGAATGACACTTTTAGTAGCTTATTAGTAATAAAATGACACTTTTACACCTTAATTTTTTAAAGTAAACTTTTTAAGTGAAACATCTCGAAATTGAATAGTGAACTCTTTGCCCGGAACGGGTAGTATATATGACTTAAAGCTTGTTATATATGACTTAAATATTGTTTGGTGAAGAGTTTTTGACCAAAACAATGGCCAAATATGCAACGTTTTCTCTTTTAAAGTTTTTTAATGTAGCGTTTTAAAAATGTGTTACGTTTAGAAACACTTTAATTTAGAGTGGTAAGGGTAAACATATATTTTAGAACGCTACGTCATTTTTTACAACTATTATATTTATTAAAATAGCATTTGAAATAGTTTCTCGAACGTGTTTATAAGAAGAAAAAAACTTTGTTTTAAAAATTCTGCACCAAACGAGACCTTAGATGAAAGAAAATAATCATAGGAAAAAAACAACTCCCTCCATTTTAGGCAAAGAATCCACTATACAATTTTGAGAATTAAGAGTCAACTTTTTGAAAATTATGCTTACGATTTCTATAACATTTTATTTTTACCTTCTATTTGCGTTGTAATTATCTTACTTGTGCTTAAGTATTTATGTATTATAACCAACCCAAATAACATTAATATATCCCCTTACTAAGTATATTTTTTAAATTAGGTCACTTTGGGTAGAATGGACAGAATACAAGTTACGAAACAAAACGCATGTGCGAAAAAAGATAGATTTCTAAACAATCCCTCCAAGTTACCAAACAAAACGCATGTGCGAAAAATAGTAGATTTCTAAACAAATCATAGTGGTGTAGAAAGTTTACCATCCATGATCCATTATACATAAATAGTTCGAGCTTTTTTGTTCAACATCTCATAGCGTAAAAGACAAATGTATGCATGTCAATTCGAGTCGTACCATTCATGATTCGTTCATGTACAGTGTATGAAGCATATTATATCGAAATTAGAAAGATAGATTTTATTTCTACTATAAATTCTAAATATCCATTACATTTATTATTGGTAAATTAAATTAGTTATTGTGTCGCATGACACATAATCACGTCAAAGTTGTGGTGATCTTACCTTTTGTCTACGTAGTCAATGATGCCAGTGAACTGAAATATGACATAGATACAAATGCATTTTGTTCTGCAAAGATGAACAGTGTCGTTAAGGAGTCTAGGATGATCTAACTCAAACCCTCTGGCATAAAGATAGATTACGGGTGATATAAATTGCAGTAAATGCAGTATATTAGGAAGTTCTTATCTCTCTTTTGTCAATTTTTCACTGGAATAAAATGTTGGTTGGTTTCAGTGTGGATATCTGTTTTGGCTTGAGAAATAAATGTAGAAAATGTTCCTTATTTATACCTGAATGGATCGTGAGGCGGAGCTCTCCTACTTGTGAGAGTGGGGCAGCCTCTCATCAATGTTCTAATGTCGCGTCAGACTAAAGGAGTGACTTGACTATACACTTGTCGGGGGAGTAGTTGGTTGTGTGTGTCAGTACTTCTGGCACACGACAGGGTTGTTACTAGAGCTCTCGTACCCTGATTACATTGTCCATCATCTGGTCGGGTATCGACGAGGCTGAGCTGACCATGCTGCTGTCGAGGCCGAGCTATACTAGCCTTGATCTCACGTTGAGAGGAACAGCCGGGTGTACTAATCCGTCTTTTAAACAACTATTACTAGGCCGAGGTTAATCCTTCTCGGTTTACCGAGGTTAATCCTCTTTGGTCTACCCAAATTTCCTGTCAACCGACTCACTAACGGTGGGACCCAAGTGGTCCCCTCTGAGGCTAGCTTATGCCAAGCTCCTTCAGTATCCCCCTACTTCTCGGGGGCGATGGCCAGTTTTAGACCGAGAAGTAAAGCGAGCAGGCACTGAGGCTCATCTCTCGTCTTCTTATCTCGGCACAAATGGCGACTTTGAATCAGTTTTAGTAGGAGATGAAGTGGCTAATGATTCTTGGAAATCGTGCGGTCATAATTCTTTCCCTCCTTGATGCAGTTAGAACGTTAAATTTTTGTTGTCCTTTCAAATTTTGTAGAGAGAACACGCAGGTTGCCCGTTTGTAGAGAGAACACGCAGGTTGCCCGTTTGAAGAGGGTGACCTGGGTCTGAGCACGACGTCATTTTGGCTTGGTATTTTTACTTTTTCCTTTTCCCCTTTTTTCACTTTTACCTTTTTACTATTTTTCTTCCGTCTCTTCCTTGTTTTTAGGCGATTTCCGACGAGTTTTTTCTGGGTGTCTCAGTGATTTTCTCTGTTACTTTGTGTTTTTTTAGGTGCGTTTTCTTTCTTCTTCCTGTGACATCCTTTGAATCTACTTCTTTTTCCTTTTCGAACCTTTCTTCTGGTGACCTTTTGTGTTTTCAGGCGGTCTTTGTGGTTTTGCTGATGGCACAAAATCCATTCATTGTACTACGATATTTCCTTTTTTTCTTTTTACCATTATGTAAAAATGTCTCAATATAGGTTTCCTCGTTATGTGTCTTCATCTTCGACGTCTAGTAGTTCTTCGGATTCCCCTAAATTGATACATTACTGGAACAAGCTTTTAGCTAAGAACAGTCTTCTCGTGAAACCCTTATCGATTGGGAGTCCATTACCTGGTAGTGTTAGGGAAAATGCCAACCTGCCGTGCCAGATCGAAGAGGAGGTTGATTCTCCTGCCGAGGCCAGGCCATCTTCCTTAGATCCCGAGGCCAGTGGGTTTACCTTTAACGTGTCTCACGTCGAGGAAAGGACAGTTGACCATACAACTTACATGGAGGTTTCTGATGACGAGATGTTGTTTTTAGACTCTGTCTTTAGCAAATCGCAAAGGGGGGGGGGACCCATGTATAAGTAGTATCAAGGTAAATGGGTCGATGTTACTCTTGGGCAAGCGAGGTTTATTCTTGCGAGCTCAGGAGTGAAGGTCAGCTCTCATTGGAAATTCTACGACGAAGTTTTTTCCGCTCATGTTTATCCTTCGAATACTCCTATGAAGGTTTTCTGCGCAAAGGATCGCCTATGTTTGAGTCCAATAACCCATTTTTTTACTAGAGAGGGAGTTTTGCACTATCGCCGAGCGGAGAGGGTACTGCGAAATCGTCAAGCCAAAAGAATGATGGGCAGTGGTGAAACATCTGTATCTGGTCGGCAAGAGGTCCCTGGGGTAGGGAGCGAGAAAAGCTCTTGTTATCTTCTGCCTTTCAAGAATAACATAAGCTCTCAGGAATATAACCAGGTGGTCCCAGACATACGGTTTTGATTATTTATAAGGGTTGGCCCCAGACCCAGCCTTAGGTCTCTATGAGCTGCGCCAACTTCGCGCGGATGTGGGCTTCCTCCTGAGTTTTTTCGAGTCATCGGGATTGCGACTTCCTCTTGATCATTTTATCTTGGAGTTCTTGACCGAGACGAGCTCAATTCCCTTGGATCTGACTCCTAATCTGACTAGAGCCTTAGTCTCTTTCATCGTTTGCACTAGGTCGAGAGGGTTCGAGCCATCCTTATCTTTATTTTGTTACTACTACAAGGTGAGTGTTTCCATGGATCGGTTGACCTGTTTGAGGCATACTCAAGGGTTTCCTCGTCTGGCCAGTTTTGCCAATAAGGACCATCACTGGTCCGACAAAGTTATCCTTGCGAAGTCAAATCGAGGGTGGAACTTTGAGGTATCCGAAAGGAAACCCCATGGTCTACAGAAAACTAAGAAGTTAAGTTCAAGTAATTTGGCCATCAAGGATGCCATCGAAGACCCTTTGTTTGGCGCCAACTGGGAGCAAGTTCGTTGCTATAACTGGAAGGCTCTTGTGGGAGACAAAACATTGCTCTCAAAGCTTGGGATTTCAGCTGTCGAGTTTGAGGGAGTAGGGAGAGCTTTCCTCTCTCTAGAGTAAGTGAGCCGAGATGGCTGGACTCTTCATCGGGACTTCGTTTTTTGCTCAGAGTGTTCAGAATGTAGGGGGAAAGATAAGCTTGGTTGCTTTGTGCCAGGTCGATGTTTCACTATTCTGTTTGTTCTTGTGTCTTGGGGGCCTTCAGTGTTTTGGTGGGTTGCTTTCCCCCCTTGTCGGTTTCTGACGAGTTGACATAAGTGAAATGACCGTCAACCATGTTATGCTCCCTGGGCATTTTGGTCAGCGCAAGTCTCCTCTTAGCCCTTGCCGACAGTTCGGGTACTAGGGTGACAAAGTCATGTCTCGCTGAGGGGACAGGCCTTGCGACACCCTTGCCCTCATACTGTCCGGAAAGCTCGTTTTCTGATATAACCGACGCACCTGGAGTTATATTCCTGGAGGTTTGTTTCTTAGATTTCACCATTTTTACGTTGTAAAGGACATAGTATAACCAAGAAAACAAATGATTCCCGACAAGGAACCAAACTGATCACACCAAAGTTATGGTGACCTTATCTTTTGTCCACGTAGTTAATCATGCCTGTGTGCTGGAAGGTGACGTGGATACAAATGCACTATGTCCTTCAAAGATGAACAACGTCGTTAAAGAGTCGAGCGTGGCCCGACTCAAACCCTCCGGCATAAGGATGAGATTACGGGTGATATGAATTGCAGTAAATGCTGTGTATTATGAAGTTCTTATCTCTCTTTTGTCAATCTTTCACAGGAATAAAATGTTGGTTGGTTTCAGTGTGGATATCTGTTTTGGCTTGAGAAATAAATGTAGAAAATGTTCCTTATTTATACCTGAATGGATCATGAGGTGGAGCTCTCCTATTTGTGAGAGTGGGGCAGCCTCTCATCAATGTTCTGATGCCGCGTCACACAAAATGAGTGATTGGACTGTACATATGTTGGTGGAATGGTTGGTTTATGTGTGTTAGTACTTCTGGCGCACGGGAGGGTTCTTGCCAGAGCTGTCGTACCTTAATTACCTCGTCCATCATCTGGTTGACTGTCAACAAGGCTGAGATGACCTTGCTGCTATCGAGGCCGAGTATACTAGCCTTGAGCTCAAGTGGAGAGGAACAACCGGGTGTACCAATCCATCTTTTAAACAACTATTAATGGGCCGAGGTGAATCCTCCTCGGTCTACCCAAATTTCATGTCAACCGACTCACTAATTATGGGACCCAAGTGGTCCCCTTTGATGCTAGCTCATGCCGAGCTCATTCAACACACTTACTGATCAAATATTTACCTTATTTGATGATAAAGTACTTGCTTAAAGTCAAATAAATTTTATTGTATCCCAATACAACTTAAAATTTCTCTTATGTTATTTTTATCTTTTCAAATAAATTATGTCGATTGTCGATAATGAATATTTATGTTTTACAATTGTCAATATATTGTACAAAAAAATTATAAGGACACAAACATTATTGTACAAAAAATTCAACAAATTTAGTTGTCTAACAAGAAAGTTGTACAAATATATTGCCATCGCTATTAATCCTCACTTGTATATCGGGGGTAATTTTGAGATTACAAATATTAATCCTAATTTTTTTTAGGGAGAGCGCTAATAATACCACCCTCTTCCTTGGTATTAATAGTGAGACAATAATGACTTAATCCGGATAACTCGTGTTATTAGTCCCGACCACTTATTACATACCAAATATCAAGTAACTCGGCTTATTAATCCTATTTGTCTTTTAACCTTGGCTACCAAACGGCACCCAAGACAAGTATTAGGATAGGATGGAGTATAAGATTATGACCGGACAATGACAGGAAATATTTAAGAAAAATAGTGAATTTTAACTAATTTTCAATTTAAACAATAAGAAAAAATGTATCTTTTCTTTTGAAACAGGGTAAGTATATTACTATTGAGCCCCCACTAAATATTTTCGTTTTGACTGAACACATCAATCAGTCATTATTCCTAACTCTAAATTTCAAAAAGAAAATCTATGCAAAAAATAAAAAAAAAAAAACTTTCAAAAGAAAATAATAAACCAAATATTTTTTCATTTTTGTCATCTATTTGACTATAAATAGATTTTGACATTAAGATTTTGTAAAGACCAAAAAAGATCAACAAGAATTAGGTAAGATTTTATATCCATATAAAGGCAAACTTTTATTAGTCAAAAATGGATAAAAGATTACGATGATCAAATCGTATATTGGAAGATGTTAACAAGTCAATTAGTGAAGACCATACTTTACTTTCCCCATGAAATTGCCCAACTTTTCTTCTTTTCTTGGAGTTATCTTGTGACAAAATTATTCAAATAATCATCATATTATTCGTGGGTAATTAGTTTGATCAACTACATTATAATATTTTAAATGTGTTTAGTGCTCGTTGTTGCAGCTTATTTTAAGTCACTTTTGACTTTTGGTTTTTGGTTTTTGAAAAGTCATATTTAGAGTGTTTGTTTCAGTTTATAAGCCATAAGCCAATAAGTAAGGTACAAGACCCTTTATGTATTGAAAAGCCAAAGCCAAAAAACCAAAATTTTAAGCTTTTTTGGTTTTTTTTAAAACATGAAGACAACTATTCATTAATAAATATTTGATTATCTTCATTTTATCATTTTATGAAATATACATAAAAATATGAATACTAATTTTCAAATTTTTTTTTAACAAATAATTATAACGACTCATAAAGGCTTTCAACGTAAGAAACATAATCATTAAAGTCATTCACCACCATTTTTTATCGGTATAAGCCATCAGCCACAACAAACGAGCTCTTAATGTACTCAGCAATTGTGTACGATATGATCCTTACTGTCAACACCTCATATAATTTTGTAATAAACCTATTGATATGAATTAATAGAAAGACTTTACGAAGATTTATTTTTGTCTTTCAATTACACCGAGAAAGGTGGAATTGGGAAAAAAATGTTTGGGGAAGAAACGTGTATAATTGGAAGATAAAAATACCCTCCGTACAGTCTTTCCATTAATCAACGTTAACATATTCGTTACAAAATTGAATAGGACATTGACAACAAAGACCACATAAAACTCAATTACTGAGTACATTGGTCACATTTGTGATATTGTAATGTGGTTGGTCAAATCGATAACTACGAATAGTATGATGATTATTTCAATAATTTTCCTTTATTTTAAAAGAGTTTTACATAAGGAAATAAAAGTAATTATGGTATTTTTACTAAATGTGACCCAAAATGTAAGATATATGGCCATATGGGAACCTTATTTGGATATCTCGTACCCGAGTTCTATTCATATGAACAATAATTCTGATGCATATGCTAATCCTGATGGGCGAGTCAGAGAATTACGAGGGACTTGTTTGATTGAAGCCTGATGGTCGAAAGTGGCACAGATCTTTTTGTTTACTTGTTTTTTTATTTTTATTTTTATTTTTGTCAAACATAAGTGCCGATTCTGAGTTTACATTATTTTCCTTGAATATCATCATTGATTAGTAAACATCATACACACGAAGATGTGTAACTTGCACTCAATGAACCCCACCTTTTCTGCTCTTTATATTCAAATAATTCAACTTTTTCAGGCTAACCTGAGCCTTATAAATTTACATTTTTCTTTGATAAGCACATTTGACTTTTTAGATAGCTCATACTACTTGGTCAACGTAACTCTAGTTATTCTTTTTTTTTTTTTTTTACTTCCTCTGTTTTACTCAAAAAGCCCATATTTATAAATTATTATTAAGTGGATATGTTAAAGTTATTGGAGTTCGTCACAATTACAAAATTATTTAAATACAAACAATATAATTACAATACAAATAAAAGGTAAAAATGAAATATTATAGAAATTATAATTATAATTTTTAAAACTAAACTTTTTAAAAATGAAACGTATCAAAATAATATAGCGAAATATTTGTTTGGCCAAATTACTTTTACCCCCAAAGTTTTCACCAAATCCCAGTTAACCACCTAAATTAAGGTTTGTCCCATTTTAGCACTCAATGTTTCAATTTGTCTCATTTAAATCTCTCTCGTCTGTTGCCGTTTGAACGAAGACGTTAAATCGGGTATTTTCGTATTTTCCATATCTCAGTTAACTAAAATCCATATCTCAGGCAAAGAAACCAACTAAAGATCGAGCATTTCATCGAACACTCTCCGTGCTTCCCTCAACTCGCCAATAAAACCCCACCACCTCACCAAAATGATGTAAGTTTTTACGGTGGGGCTGAATTTGTGCTTCATTTTATCAAACAACTGTTAAGCATGCTTCACAAGCTTCCTTTACACATTAAGTACAAAAGATGGTCAAGATCGTCAATACCGGGTTCAGAAATCAACCATCGTTCAAAGCTCTTATCAAAGCATCTTCGGGTAAATCGGCTCTAATGGAAGCCCTAAAATAATCCGAAAATTTCGAGTTAATTTCACAAGATTTCTTCTCTTTGATTTCAAGGAGAAAGTCCCAAATTAGCGGGAATTGCTTGCTACTACCCAAAATGTCAACGAGAATGTGATAGCTTTCATGGCTAGGTTCAAAATTTGGCAAGTGATTAGCCCAAAGAAAGAACCTGTGGGCGGAGAATCCAAGGTTTTTACAGCGTTTGAGAACTTGATCGACCAAGTCTGGGGAAATGTTGGAGGAGAAAGGATTGAGAGCTGAAACGATGTCATGGCGGGTCACGGAGTCGCTAAGGATGTGAGAAAGGTCGTTCACGAGTTCTGATTGGGAAGGAGAAGAATATGGGGATGAAACAGAGATGTGGGTGCGTGTTAAGGAGGGGCGAGGACAAGGATAGATCAAATGGTTGAAGAGTAAATGGGTTCTTGTTCTGGTTCGAGACGCCAGTGATCTGAACACCATTTCCGACCACCAAAGGGTGAAACCCCTACCCTATTATTGTTTGTTACTGATTTCCTTGAGTGAAACTCAAGGGATCTAAGAGTAGGGACTGGAGCTGGTGAGTGGAAGAAGCCGTCGACGAATTTCTCATGAAACACAAAGTTGAAGAACGACTTTTGGAAGAGCCTTCTTTCTTCGATAATTTCCATTTCTCATCAAAATATAAATGCGGAGGTGGGATTGTAGAAGTAGTGGAAGCAGCCATTAGAGTAGCAAATCTCGAAGATCTCACCAAATAAGGGTTATAAATGAATTTAATTGCGGAGATGAATGATGAAATTGAGTCAGGGAAAGAAAACAATCGATCTTAGTTGGTTTCTTTGCCTGAGATATAGATTTTAGTTAACTGAGATATGGAAAAAACGAAAATACCTCGATTTAACGTCTTCATTCAAACGGCAACAGACGGGAGGGGGTTAAATAAGACAAATGGAAACCTTGAGTGCTAAAATGAGACAAACCTTAATTTAGGTGGTTAACTGGGATTTGGTGGAAACTGGGGGGGGGTAAAAAGTAATTTGGCCTATTTGTTTATACGGGAGAAAATAGTTTAGTTAATAATGCAATTAGATTGGGCCACATTACTTGATTATTAATGTAATCTTCAGCCTTGTAGTTTGCCTATCATTGTACTCAAGGGTCTGTGGTTTTAATTTTTACAGATTAGGTCTAAGGTTGCATTTTTTATGCAATTAGAGAACAAAAGAGGGTTTATTTTGATTTTTGAATGAAAAATCATCATGTGGGGTCGGCATGCACATATCCATGGTTTATTTTCTTCATTTTGTCTTTGTACATATTCACATGACTCGGACATATAATCATTCACAAACGATTTTATTTTTTCAGTTTCTTATTTGAGCAAAAATTAAAGCCTTGTTTTTCCCCCCATTTCCCTCATTATATGTAAATGAATTTAAAGTCAAAATCATGTTTTAGTATTTATTTAGTAAAGAAAAGGAAAACAATTTGATGTGGCAAAAATGTAGCTTGAGCCATCCGTGTGATGGGTAGGATATATGAACTTGATCTTCTTTCTTGAATCTGATTAAGATCACAAAAATACCTTAGTGGGAGTGCAAGGCTTGACTTCGCGAAACCACTCCGACGTGAGAGTAAGTATTGTGTGAGAGAGTCAAAAAAGAATTTGACAGAGGTTCGAGGCTCAAGAAAGAGTATGTCTACCCTGAATATGGTGTATGGAGGGGTATTTATAGGCGTCCAATGTCATTGAATCCGTTTAGGATTCACCTGCCTTAGTTATCTTGTAGGATTAGGAGAGAATCCCTAGATTTTAGGCGTGATATGCGGCTGACTGCGTGAATGTAGGAGCAGATATGGTAAGTGCCCTGCTCGGATAAGGAAACCTTTGACTTGTCTTGGAGAGAAAGTTTTCAAGGCTCCCTGCTCGATATGTGCCCGAGCGAGCAACGGGCCATCGACCTAAAGGCAAACGAGTTCGTGGCCTTGCCCAAGGTCCCTTTTTGTCCGCCGGTGTGATGTCTGTTGGAGGGATTTTGGCAGTTGTATCTGTTCTCCACCTAATCGTCTACCCTCTGCTCCTCATTAGATTGCTATGAGGGTACATGAATAATGGAAGGGATCATTATGCTCATAGCGGGCAACTGTTGGGAGGCCTGGCCACCACCAACAAGTGCTGGATTATTGAGAGTGGGCAACATCAAATCTGCAACAGGAACCGAGGCGTGGCCCAAGGCAAGCAGTTGCTGGTTGAGCGCGTACATCTTATTATAATACTCCGCTTGGACTTGCAGAGCAGCAACCTGTTGGTCAGGGGTTCGCCCGGGGAAGCACACTTGGCTTCCCTGACCGTTTTCTCGATGACAATTCAGTTGGACCCTAAGATCTTGAGCACGAGCATCCCTTTGCTCGTTGATGACTTTGGCGAGCATCTCACTGACTCGATTGGTTCTGGCTGGCATGTTGAGACAATTGCTCCTCAACATACGGAACATTCTCTCCGTGAGCCGCGTGCCAGGATGCGACCTTTTGATTCCTTGTTTGCACCTGATCGTGTCTTAAATTTATACCTTGCAAGTGCACAAGATTATTGCAGAATAGTTTGGGAAGCAAGGGTCGAACCACAGAGACAAGAAGAATTCAAGTAGCAAGTATATTGGTAGCAATTAAACTAAGGGGGGTTTTTATTTTATATTATTTAATCTAATTTATTCTAATAAAATAGGAAATCAAATTAATAATCTAACAGCAATCACAGTTTATGAAAATCTTATGAAGGAAGGAAATCTAGGATTGGAGATTCACTTATATTTACTCTATTGCTCTTTTTAATAAAGTATCAATCAATACCTTGAGTTCGTTCACAAGAGATTGATATAGATCATCAAATTATAATTCAGTCTTCATCCTAAATAATTCATCCAATCTATATCCTAAGAACAAGAACATATGAATTTCCTATCTGTCACTTAGGAACATATATATGAACCTGATCCTAATTTATCACTCTCGTGCATCGATAAGGTCAATTTATCACGATGGTGAGCCAGTGTACGACATATGCATTTGGCCGTGCAGCTATCCGCACCTCTAGGTCTTTACTACTTGTGATTCCATTCATTTGGTCAAAGCTAGACAGTAAAGAGGTTGATAAACATCATGAACGGTTAGCTCATTCTTGAAGATGAACAAATCAACGGGATGAAAGAATACATGAATCGATTTTCAAAACTATAATTACAACTACTAAACTATGTATTACAAACTAAAATCGGTGTTAAAACCGTCTACAAACCCGTACAAAAATGTCCTTAGCTTTAGGCTACATGTCTTCAATACATACCAGGGTGTTTGAGAAGAAGGAGGTGATTGAGTCAGGCTTAAACTCCCGTAAGTTGGTTCTGGGAGGCTTGTGGGGGCAAGGTAATGAAGGAATACGGTCGCAAGGCCCTTTACTCGGCTGAGCATACACGCTGGAGACCTTGCGGGGGCAAGGTCCCCTACCCTTGCATCCATAAGGGGTATCAGATTCCTATTCAACCTTAGTTTCATTATTTGTATTTTGCACCCTTCTTCGAAATCTTCAATGAAAAAGCCTTGTAAATTTCATAATTTCACCTAAAACTCTGAAAATTCACAATATAGCTCAAAAACACATATTAGTAGCCAAAAGCATCATGGAATTGCTATTTGTAAGTTATAAAAGTACCCAATAAAGACATATAAAATACATCTATCAGCACCCCTTATTGGTGGCAATTCACCAGATGGTGGGTTGTTGTTTCCAGCCAGCTGGCTACCAGCCTCGTGGTTACTAGCAGTGACGTGATGTTTGCTACCCTTGCCAGCCATTGCAAATAATGGAACCAAACTGATGTGGCAAAAATGTAGGTTGGGTCGTTCGTGTGATGAGTAGGATATCTGGGTTTTATCTGATTCCTTGAACCTGATTAAGATCACGAAAATACCATAGTGGGAGTGTAAGGTTTGGCCTCAAGAAACCATTCTGGCGTGAGAGTAAGTATCGTGTGAGAGAGTCAAAAGAGAATTTGACAGAGATTCGAGGCTCAAGAAAGAGTGTGTGTACCCTAAATATGGTGTATGTAGGGGTATTTTATAGGCCCCTAATGTCATTGAATCCGTTTAGGATTCACTGCCTTAGTTATCTTGTAGGATTAGGAGAGAATCCCTAGATTTTAGGCGTGATAGACGACTGACTGCGTGAATGTAGGAGCAGATATAGTAAGTGTCTTGCTCAGATAAGGAAACCTTTGACTTGTCTTAGAGAGCAAGTTTCCAAGGCTCCCTGCTCGATATGTGTAGACTGGTTAGAGACAAGGGTAGATCCCGGGTGTGGCTCTGCCGGGCAAAGGTTGCTCGACCGGGTTTGACAGATGAGTTTAATTCTTTGCGAGATGTGAGTGTGGTCCTCGGGCATGATCTCTGGTCGGGAAGGCAAGACCTGTGCCCAACCAGATTTAGACGGGAGTTATATTATCCATTGTTTGGTATCTCGTTAGCTCTTCCCGCTAGGTTGGTAGGTCCCACGCCGACTAATCTTAGATCGGCATGTGATGACACTTACTGCTCATAACCGAGTTTGGGCCGGACACATCACAATTCTTGTATTTTAACAATCTTATCCACTTTCTTCACCATCTTCACTTTCATTTCACAAACATATATAGAATAGTAAACGTTGGCTGGAAGTCGTTAAAGGTCATGTACTTAATACCAAGTGTTAAAAATAAGAAATCATATCCACCAAAGTGCAAGTATCTGACACATGACTTTTTTCGTCATAAAACTAACCGAAATCCCATTTTCGACCCCCACCCCTAATTGCTACAAAAAATGCAATCAACACCCTCGATGTGTATTAATTGAAATATCAGTCCCCACATGCAATAATGAGCAAACCATGGATTAATAAAGGTAAATTAACTCTTAATTTAATACAACTTTTCAATGCACATTTTTATCGTTATTCCACAAAAACCTAAGTAAAAGAAAGAACTTAAATAGTAGATCTTTTGTGAGATCATCTTATGAATTTAATTTGTATAATCTCTACTCTCTCACCACGAACACACGGTGTGTCAAGTCAAGATGATCCATCTTGTATAAATACTTGTAAAACTCATCTATTACTTGAAAGAGTAGATCTTCTATAAAACCATCTTACAGATCCTAGTTTGTAAAACGAAGCCACACTTTTTTACTGCTTAACCACCAACATAATGTGGATCGAGCTATGATGACTGTCTACGAAAATATTAGTTATTTCCTAAGCTTTTGCTTACTTGAAATATATAATTCTAAGTTCAACCAACAATAAGAAGCTATCATATAGATAATTTTGTACAATTTTTAGGCATATTGAACAATGTTTTTTTACTCGAATCGAAGAGTGGCAAACAAAGTTCCTAATACTCTAATAACGTAGAGTACTAGATCTTCATGTCCGTACCTATGACATAATGCCAATATATTCGATTTCACAATTGAAACGCTAACGTTTAAAGAAGGTGCGATTTTAAAAAATGTTACATTGAGGGCGTTATTCGAACTCTACCCATAGTTGAGGGGGTTATTTATAAGGAGTTATATGTAACCGACATACGAACATTTGATTTTGCAGGAATCAACCCCCATGGTCAAATAATCTCAATCAATCAATTGAGCTCTATTATGAGATTATATTAATGTAAGGTTGATGTTTTGTGGGGTAATGGTTTAAAAAATTAATCTCGTGGTGTGACCGCCGTAATATTAATTGTAGGGGGTGACTTTGTACAGGGAGAAAGAAAAAAAAAGTTAAAAATGGATAACTACTCGTACATGTGAATGTGAGAGTAATCCCA
>CM028384.1:39938918-40069319 GCA_013146195.2 Codonopsis lanceolata | reverse complement strand
TTTGAAGTCTGCTCAAAGTCCGGAAAATCAAATTTGGCCAAAATCAAGAAACAATGACACGTGTACACCTATTTAGATATTTTCGAAAATATCTAGTCATTATGTCTTCACCAGATTATTTTTCAAGAAGTCAACTCTGCATGATGACAATGTCCAGGCGTATCCTGATCGAAGGTAAGAAGACATTTTGGCTTTGAGAAGACTTTCAATTGAAAGCACACTTCTGGCTCATTACATTTAGTAATGTCTTCTACACCTTTGCATCTCCCGATGGCTGGGGCATTTCTTCTCCCAAGCGTCGAATTGCATTCAATGCAAAGGCGTTGGACTCAATTATCTACGATTCGGACCAGCGGTCAAAGGTCTCTTCACGGTATATATTCAAGTTTTGAAGATGCGAAGACATAACTCTTGCTCATAAAACTCAAGCTTCATCTTCATCACTCAAGCATTCAAGAGATCAAAGGACAAGGACTAACACTTCACCAAACTTTCTGAAGCTGCAGATCTGCCATCTTAAATTCTTTTTCAGCTTCATTTAGTTTGTCTTTAAACTGTTCTTTAATTCTGCACGTGTAGAGAACAATTATTCATTGATTGTCTCTCTCACCTTTATACACTTGGTTAAAAACTCATTTTGTACACGATCCATTAGAGATCTAAATCATAAACCTAGTGGATAAACAAGTGCACTTTTAAAATCCAAAGCTAACCACTTTGGTAGTGGATGTAGTACTATTCACAGTACGAACCACTTCAAATTCCTGTGTGCAGTTCAAACTCTTCTTATTACTCTCATTAACTGCTTGTGCTTAATCGTTCAGCATTCGAGTGCGCGTGACCGCTTCTTAACAAAGACTCTTGATAATCTCGAGTCGATTTGTTTCCCACGCCTAAACACTTCTATTCAAACCTTTCAAAAATCCTTAAGAAGTGTTCTTAAGAAAAGTTTTATAAAAACATAACTAGGCTATTCAACCCCCCTTCTAGCCTAGATTGAGCCTATTTTGGGACCAACAATTGGTATCAGAGCTTAATTCTTTGAAAAATCATTTTTCCAAGATTAACCTCTTGAGAATAGATCCTATGGCTCACTATATGCTGCCTACTTCAAATACCAGCCACGTCCCAATATTGGACGAAGGCCATTTCGAAGTATGGAAAGATAAGGTTATGAGATATATGAACTCTATTGACAATCGGTTGTGGCAATGTGTTCTACACAGGTCCTTATATTCCAATGAAACCCAACCTACTTCAAGTAGCCGGTGGTCCTCCCGAGATACCTAAATCCATGAACGAATGGACGACGAAGAAAGGAGGCTTGTTGAACTCGACAAAAAGGCTATTCATATTATATCCAGCGTCGACACAAGCACATATCAACAGATCATCGATGCAAACCGCCAAGGAAATGGGAAGCCTTGGTGGAATATCTTGAAGGAGATCTACCCACCAGAGACAATGTAAAGTACAACTATATTCAACAGCTTCAGGTTTGACTCATTCGAGAAAAGATCCTAAGGAGACTCTACGGCAAGCTACGATGCAGATTTTGTGAGGTAGTAAATAGTTGTTACTCTTTAGAAAAGAATATAGTGTTAAAGAAGTAAACATGAGATTTTTAGCTTCTTTAGGAAGTTTGTGGCATGTAAAACCATCTGCAACCCTAAAAGAGTCCAAAGACTTGAACTCCATGCATCTCTTTAAGTTTGTATGAAGTTTAACGGTGCCTATGAGCAAGAATTACTTCAAGCTCAAGAACACGGGGACAAACATTTTAAACTTCCTTCTTTTCTCGCTATCTCTCGGGAAATTCAGGCTCGCTCAAGAAAGTAAACCATCTACTTCCTCTTCAAATGAGAATGAAATTCTCTCTGACGAGCAATTTGCTATGTTCGTTAAGAAATTTCAAAAGTTCTCAAAATTTAACAAAAAGAAAGAAGCAAACCAGCAGACTTTCAGAAAGACCTGTGGAAAACTCACACAATAATGAGTTAGTTTGCTACAATTGCAGAAACCCGGTCACTTTGCTTCTAAATGTCCTAAGCCTAAATATGAAGCCTATAAAAGGAGACCTTCTAAATCATTTTCTAAACATAGAGGTCTTCTGGCTGAGGACTTAGAAGAAAACCATGTAGCCACTTGGTTTGAAACTGACTCTGACGAGGATGATAGTGATGACTCACCTGAGCAGGCACACATTTGTCTTGTTGCTCTAGAGTCACCTCCCACCTATGACTCAGACAGTGATGTTAAATATTCTCCTTTTCAAGCTAACATAGAACAATCTTCTGAAGAGCCTTCAAAAGAAGAAATCCTCAAGGATGCTCAAGACATGCTAGAGGAATTCAATGAATTTAGAAAGGCCTATGTTAAGTTAGCTAAAAGTCATGAGAAACTGGGAACTGATAAATCCATGCTGGAAACCGAGTTAAAAACTCTCCATGGAGTCCAGCAGGAAAATATCAAGTTAAAAGAAGAGAACAAGTTTCTCAATGAAAAGGTTGCTTGCCTTATTGATCATGCCAAAGAGATATCTGCTGAGAAAGATGAGTTGCAAAAGACCATTAACTCATGGAATAACTCAACGGCAGTCTTTGATCAAATTCTTGGAGATCAGAAGCCCTCAACAGATAAATCTGGGCTAGGATTCTCTAATGACATCTCTGGTGCAACCTCTGAACAAGAAAATGAACATTTTACAGTGAATAGTAATATTCCTGCACAATATCAGAAACCTAACAAGGGTAAAGAAGGAATTGGTTATACTGCTACTCCTTATAAATACCCTAAGGTTCAAATTATCAAAAACAGTGAAGCTTTGAAAGCAAAGCAATCATCTGCTGGAGATAAATCTAAAGGAGGCAGACTTACTGACCCTCCACCAAAGACTTCGTGAAAGCAAAGGCTGGCGCTTTCGTGAGCCTACGAAAAGTCCGCTCAAACCTATCGATTCATCAACGTCTACAGATGGTGCATCGATACGAGAATGTTGATACCAAGCTTAAAGGTAAAATGCATGAGGTATCAAAGTCTACTACCAAGAAACATCTTACGCTAAAGCAAAGACCGTCAGATACTGACTCAAGAAGCCTCATACGTAAGCCTCTAAAGCCTCGCGTTAACAAGACTACTAACTCAAAAGCCGTTAAGAAAAATGTTCAAAAACCCTCCAATATCCAAAGATAATCATGTAGACTTACGTAATTTTCATCATGACATTTTGTAAGTGTTTTGGCCACTGGTCCATGAATGTCTGCTGAAATCCATCATGAAGCCTCGCTGATCCCCTATTCCAAAAATCGAAGTATGGGTTCCAAAAATACGCTAACCATTTGGACCCATAAAGAAAAATAAAAGGGGACCATGATTTTCTTACCTTTACATCTCGTGTGCTTCATGGCTAATTCCATCGTAAAAGAAAGATGTATGGTATCTAGATAGCGGTGCTCAAGACACATGACGGAGAATCCCGCCTTCTCTCTAATTTTTCGAAGCGGAAGGCCCTCCACCATCTTCGGAGACAATGCTAAAGGAAGAACAATTGGCTATGGATCCATCATTCGAGGAAATCTCTCCATCGGAAAAGTCTCTAGTAGAAGGCTTGAAACATAATCTCCCGAGTATTTCTCAGTGCGTGACAAAGGGCTTATATGTCAATTCTCCTCAAACAGAGATGTGATATCAAGGATCCGCCTCGCTCAACCTTATTACTCGGTCATAGACAAGGGAATGTCTATGTGATAGATTTGAATGCCTACGGTAAGGCTGCTAATCTATGTCTTGTAGCTAACTCTGCTCAAGACAAAAGCTGGTTGTGGCATAAAAGACTCAGTCATTTGAACTTCAAATATTTGGCCAAGCTATCTAAAGAAGGTCTAGTCAAAGGATTGCCAAAGGTCTCTGGCCGACCATGATCGTTCGCGCAAAGCGTGCCAAGCTGGAAAGCTCTCAAAAACGAAATTCAAAAGCAAACCAGACTCTCAACGACAAGACCTCTACAACGCTTCACATGGATCTCTTTCGGACCGTCACTACTATTAGCTATGGTGGTTTCGATACACGCTAGTAGTAGTGGATGATTATACAAGATACACTTGGACAGATGATGTCTTCTAAAGACCACCACATACGATCTTCTTACAAAGACTATTCGTAAGATTGCAAACGCAAAAACTTGATGAAATCGTGACGTTCGATCGACAATGGCACCGAGTTCACCAATAATGGAATAGCAAAGCATCGTGATGATCACGGATTGGGCACAACTTCTCTGTTGTAAGAACACCACAAAGAAAACGGCGTTCTTTGAAAGGAAGAAACAGTAACACTTATCGAAGGCTCGCTAAAACTATGCTTGCCAGCAAAGTTGCCCAAACACTTCCAGGGGCGTGTCGTCAATACACCGCCTCGCTTCACTCGGTAACGATCATTGATCAACAAATTTCACGGTAAAACACCCTATGAACTTTGGAGAGGTAAAACCCCAAACATTGATTTTTCAAAATCTTCGGTACAGAATGCTTTGTAGTCTACAATGGTAATGATTACAGAGGCAAATTTGATCATAAAGCCGATGAAGGTGTATTTTTGGGTTATGCCTTACACTCCAAAGCTTACAGGGTTTTCAACAAACGTTTATTAAAAATAGTTGAATCTGTTCATGTCTCATTTGATGAATTTGATTTATTAGAGCCACATGTGGCTCCAAATGTTGCTGATGATTTTGTTGATGTTGAGACAGGTACATCCCAACCATCAACCTCTAGTATACCTAATCCTTCACCAGCAACTCAATCAAACATTCCTAACCATCATTTTCTATCAAATGGGTCACCAGAAGACTTCAACCCTGCTCAAGAAAATCCGAATCAAGAACCTTTTGTTTCTCAACCTGAAAATCCTATTCCTCAACTCACCTATGAACCAAATTTCGAACATAACTCTCATCAAGACACACCTGATCTTCCCTATAGCCCTCCTTCTCGAACCTTGTCATGTAGAAACAAAGAAGAACTCATCATATTCCCGCTGCCACAAGAACATGTAAAGATCATCCAATCTCTCAAATCATTGGTGACATTCATGTTGAGTACGCACTGTAAGATCCTCCAAGAATGAATGTATGTTCTGTGCTGCATTCGTTTCAGAAGAAGAGCCAAAGAAGATCGAAGAAGCTCTTCAAGATCCAAGTTGGCTGGAAGCCATGCAAGAAGAACTTCAGCAATTTGAACGATGCCAAGTATGGAAGCTAGTTCCAAAGCCTGCTGATCATACGGTCATTGGCACAAAATGGGTGTTCAGAAACAAGAAGGATGAGGATGGAAACATAGTGAGAAACAAAGCAAGACTTGTTGCACAAGGATATCGCCAAGAAGAAGGGATCGACTATGATGAAACATTCGCTCCTGTAACAAGATTGGAAGCTATCAGAATCTTCTTAGCCTATGCTACATACAAGGACTTTGTGTTGTATCAAATGGATGTCAAGAGCGCATTTCTTAATGGAGATCTTCAAGAAACGGCGGTTTACGTTGCTCAACCTCCGTGCTTTGTAGAAAGGGAAAGAAACTCATGTTTACAAGCTTAAGAAGGCTCTCTACGGTCTTAAGCAAGCTCCTCGAGCCTGGTATGAAACCTTATCCAAATTCTTGGTTGAACAAGGATTCGTGCGAGGGAAGATTGACACCACTCTCTTCATTCTCAAGCACAAAGGACATTCTCTGCTGGTACAGATTTACGTTGATGATATCATTTTCGGATCCACCAATGAGAAGCTGTGTAAGCGATTTGAAACGCTTATGACTGGCAAGTTTCAAATGAGTATGATGGGAGAACTCACATTCTTCTTGGGTCTTCAAATTCAACAAATTCAACAAAGGAATATTCATCGCCCAATCCAAGTATGCTAAAGATCTTGTCAAAAAATTTGGATTGGAAACAGCAAACACATTTGATACTCCAATGGCTGCTAGATGCAAACTTACAAAGGACTTACAAGGAAAGAAAGTTGATATCACCCACTATAGGGGGAAAATCGGATCTCTGCTTTATCTCATCGCCAGCCAGACGACATAGTATCTTTGTATGCCGTTGAGTGTGTGCTAGATTTCAAGCGCATCCTCGTGAGTCACATCTTCTTGCACCAAAAGAATCATCAAATACGTATCAAATACCACCACTTAGGTATCCGGTATCCTTGGGAACATCTTTTAAATTTGTTTGGTACTCGACGCAGACTATGCTGCTGGCTGCCAAATTGACAGAAAAAGCACTAGTGGAACTTGTCAATTTCTAGGAGACGACTCGTCTCTTGGGCTAGCAAGAAACAAGCATCCGCTTTCAAACTCCACCACCGAAGCGAGTACATAGCCGCTGGTAGCCGCCGTGCCACAACCGCTTTGGATCAAACAAACGCTTGGTGGACTACGACATCAAAGTAGCAGACGCCCAATCATGTGTGATAACACCTCAGCGATCTCTATCACATACAATCCCGTGATGCACTCCAAGACAAAGCATATCGATGTTTGATATCAATTTCTAAGGGACAATGTAGAAAAGAGAAACATTAGCATGAAGTATATTTCAACCGACCATCAACTAGCGACATCTTCACCAAAGCTCTAGAAGCGCGCATGTTTGCTTATCTAAGGGGAGAGCTTGGTATGCTTGACCCGACTGCTTAAATTTTATCTAAAATTAATTTTTCATTATAATATGTAACATTTCCAAAATAATTTTTCTTAAAATTTTATTTTAAGCAGACTTGAAAATTTATTTTAAGCAGACTTGCAAATTTATCTTAAGCAGACTTATTACTTTCAAATATTTAAAATCAAGGATTTCTACAATAATCCGGAAGATAAATACGCTTTTTAAACTTTAATTTTGAGAGGGAGGCTTATGCAAATTTTGAGGGACTAGTTTCGAAATTGGTTGAGTGAATATTTGAAAAGGCACTTTTCTCTTTCCTAAAAGCCGTCATTCATCAAGTCTTGTCATCTAAAAGGCGTCAGACTTAATGACGTTTCACAAGTCTCTATGACTGATGGCACGCCCCTTTATAAACCCTCAACCGCCAAAAAGCTCTTTTTACCAAAATTGTCTCTTTCTATTCTCTCTCTCTCTAAAGTTTTTTCTCTCTAAAAATTTCTGCTTTCTTCGCCCTGTTCGATAGTTAATTCTGCAGATTCACCTCATTTTCGTCTTCTTCTTCTGCAAATCTTCGAAAATGGTAAGAAATTTCGAACCCTAACTACGTAATCTCAGTGCGAGTTAAGTTATGCTATCTCATCTGTAGTTACGCCATTGTTGACTGTTCATGTAACTGTTAGCTTCATAACTGTTAAATCTTCAAATTTTTGCTGTTCATTTCTGATAATATCCTCTTTTAAATGTTCTTGAACTGTCGATTTCAGTATTTTGAGTTATATTTAGCCTGCATATAGCATTCCATGAGTTGTCCAGACATTTTAGGGCTTAATGCTTCGCCTTGCTCTTTTTTTGAATTCTTAAGTTCTTGCCCTAATTTTCTGAAATGCTATTAGGCTGGCACTTCTTCTCAGATCTGCTGCTCTCGAATGCTCGAATCCACTGTTGACATTCCAAAATTGCCCCCAACTATGTATCATCCGGGATGTGTATTGACGAACCTTCTGTTCGTGCCTATGCGGCCGGGGTCAAAATTGTGGATGACCTGAACCAATCTGGGATTCTGCCGCTGTTTATGCTAGGTGATGTCGACTTCAGCTACTTACTGGTGGAAGAATTTTTCCAGAAAGCTGTTCTCAATGACTCGAAATCTTCTATCACCGCTGTTGTTAGAAGCCATCTTGTCACTATCATCGCCTGCACTGCCAAAATTATTGGCGTGGAATTCGACGGCCCTACTTCACTCACTAACGCTGAAAAGGCTACTGCATGGTCCTACATGCGTGGCGAGAAGACTCCAAGGGAAGCTGCTGCTAAGCTGAAGAGGAGTCTGTTTGAAGATGATGCCTATTTTCTCAGCCATCTGTTCGACAAGAGTATGATCTTCAAGAATGGCACCCATGACGTCATGACATCCGAACAGCTGGAGTACACCTCTGCTGTCATCATGAACAAACGACTCAACTGGGCGCAAATATTATTTGACATGATTTGTGATCTTTGTCGTTCTTGTGCCCGTAAGTCTTCCCAGCGGCGCCCTTTGTTCGTCTTCTTAAGCCTCATTAGGCCAACTCTCGCTCGCCTCTTCGCCTTTGAAATGAAGAAAATCAAGCTATCCATTCAATTCACCAGCACCTTCATTGTCAACACTCACAAGCTCAGAAATGAAAAGAGAGCTCAGCAAGGGCTTCCTCCTCTGCTCATTGTCCATGCCTTGAAGCCCCCTCCACCCAAAATCATTAAAATAAATCCTGAAACTACCATGGACTCCATCATGGCCAAGCAGCTAGCTAAGAAGCTATCCAAGGAGGCTGCTGCTGAAGGCTGCTCCTCCAAGACTGCTGCTCCTGCTCCCTCCACAACTCACACACAGAAGAAAAGGATTTCTTCTGCTACTGAGGAGCCGGTTCCCAAGAAGAGGAAAGCTTCTTCTTCAGATGCTGCTGCCAATCCTGCTGAACCTCATGGTAGACGTAAGAAAAAGTCTGCTGTTGTTGATCATGCTCCAGCCTCACGTGCTCAAGAGACTGCCGAACCGACGCCGCTCTCTCTCCGCCTCGCAAGCGTAAGTCAAAACGCCTCGAGCCTTCGAACCCTTCATTCCATTCATCCCACCTTCTTTCTCCCATATCCTCTTCCTCCCTCCACTCACTTCTTCAACGGCCCTGGCCTGGGGAGGAGCCTCCTGCCACTCCTTCTTCCCCTGTTCCCTCTTCAACCCCTGCTGTTGTTGAGGAGGAGCATTCTTCACCTGCTCCAAAGCCAAAGAAACGCAGACTTCGTAAGAAGTCTGTGGCTCCATCACCCTCTCCACCTCGAGACTCTATCCCTTCTACACCCCATTCACCTGAACCCATCTCCACCATTCTTCCAGACACCTCCTTAGCCATTGTACCCGCTCTTTCAAACTCGCTCCCCTACCTCTTCTCCCTCCTTCTATGCCCCGACCACTTCTCTCCTCTTGCCCCTCACATCTCTACTCTTCTTTACCAAACCGCATTTCTACCCGAAATCTTCCCCCCTATTTCTCAGTATCTTACTCCTATCTCCATCTCTTCTGATCTCTACCAGATTCTCTTTCCTTCCATCTCCTCTGCCACCCACTCCTTTCTCTTTGACTTCTCCTCCTCCATTTTATCCTTCTACTTCCCTCCTAACTTCCTCCTTCTACCTGAATATCCCTTTCCTTCCTATCTCTTAGAAGAATCCTCTTCCTCTTCTGCTTCTCACTTCTCTGTCAGCAGCTTAGCCACTGACATTGAGGTTGATTCCAAACCCTCTTCTCCTCCACCTTCTACCTCTGCTAATAACCCTGCTTCATCTGCCTCTTCTCCAAACCCTGCTCATCATCCTTCCACCAGCCATATTTCCGTTAACCTTAACCCTTCCCTACCTACCCACGCTGCTGATCCTGCCATTCTGGAGCTTCTTCGAGCAAACAACCGACCGCCTAGCTCTCAACAGAACAGTTTCTTCTATGGCACAGCAGATTGATGTGCTTAGCTACGGCCTCAATGCTACTCATGCCACCATTTTTGACATCGGGAAGATTGTTGATCAATCAGTGAACGACACCGCCAGCCTTCACCACTCACGTTCCTAGTTCAAGATCAACAAGCCGCCTCGATCGGATGTCGTGACTCTCAACAAATCAAGATTTCGTGGTCTTTTCAATGAGCTCAAAACCGGCATGGCTCGAGCAATTCTTAGCCGACGAGAAGTTGCTGATTTCACCAATCTTCGCCTCGTTGAAGAAGCCGATGCAAGAGCCGCGCCGCCGAAGGGTTGGTGCCATCGTGAGAGAGAGCTACTCACTTCTTGAATCAAGCCCCGATTGAGGAACGGAACCGGCTTCGAGAACGCCTCAATGACAGAATCAGAATTTAGGTTGGAGACTATTTAGAACGAAGACGTACTCAGCCTAATCTCTTGTGATTCTGTGGTATTTTGTTCTGTATCTCTGTTGATAAACTATGATGTTTTACCAAAACTTCTGCTGTTTAAACAACTTTTGTTTAATCACAGATGTCTTAAGTTTAAATTGCTTCATCTCGATATATCTTCTCAATTTAAACTTCGCGTTTAAATCTTTATATCCTGCATGCATACTTATCTCATAGATTTAAACCTTGCTCCTCTTAGTACTTTATCTTAATGTTTTTATCCCGTAAGTACTTAGTCTAGCTAATCTCTACTAAGACTCTCGCTCGAGAGGTATGTCTCGCTTAATAAAATTTCCTTAAGACATACTATTATCTCAAGCATGATTCAAAGTCTGCCAGAGCCGAGATGATGACATCAACCAAATAGGAGGAGATTGTTGATTCCTATGATTAGATTTGGTTGAGTCATCTTCGATTCTATCAGACAAGAGGCTAAAAGGTCTGCACCGATTAGTGTGGCAACCGCCTTAGAATCACCGTGTTTAGAATAGTTTCTTAGTGTTAGTTCTTAGCGCCTAACAAAGAAGCTTCTACAATGTCCTAAGAACCGGCAGACTTTGAAGTCCGCTCAAAATCCGAAAAAATCAAATTTGGCCAAAATCAAGAAACAATGACACGTGTACACCTATTTAGATATTTTCGAAAATATCTAGTCATTATGTCTTCACCAGATTATCTTTCAAGAAGTCAACTCGCATGATGACAACCGGTCTGCATCAGATCCCGAATCAAGATCAAGACATTACCCGCTTTTGGCTAAGAAGACTTTCCAAGCCGCAAAGCTCTGACTCAAACATTACTACGTTTAGTAATGTCTTCTCTCGCACACCGCATCTCGATGATGGTCGCTTTTCTCCCAAAGCGCCGAATTGCATTCAATGCAAAGGAACGTTGGACTCAATTATCTCTGATTTCAGACCAACGGTCAAAAGGTCTCTTCCTGGTATATATTCAAGTTTTGAAGATCTGAAGACATAACTCTTGCTCATAAAACTCTCAAGCTTCATCTTCATCACTCAAGCATTCAAGAGATCAAAGGACAAGGACTAACACTTCACCAAACTTTCTGAAGCTGCATATCTGCCATCTTAAATTCTTTTTCAGCTTCATTTAGTTTGTCTTTAAACTGTTCTTTAATTCTGCACGTGTAGAGAACAATTATTCTTTGATTGTCTCTCTCACCTTTATACACTTGGTTAAAAACTCATTTTGTACACGATCCATTAGAGATCTAAATCATAAACCTAGTGGATAAACAAGTGCACTTTTAAAATCCAAAGCTAACCACTTTGGTAGTGGACGTAGTACTATTCACAGTACGAACAACTTCAAATTCCTGTGTGCAGTTCAAACTCTTCTCATCACTTTCATTAAGCGCTTAATCTCCAGATTCTCGCACCGCCTTAACAAAGACTCTTGATAATCTCGACTGATTTGTTTCACGCCTAAACACTTCTATTCAAACCTTTCAAAAATCCTTAAGAAGTGTTCTTTAAGAAAAAGTTTTATAAAAACATAACTAGGCTATTCAACCCCCCCCTTCTAGCCTAGATTGAGCCTATTTTGGGACCAACAGTAGAGAAAAACAAAGAATTTACTCCTTGCAAGCACTGTGGCAAGAAAGGTCATCCTCCTTTCAAATGTTGGAGAAGATTGGACGTGAGATGTGGAAAATGTGAGAGTGGAAAATGCGCCGGGCCACCATGAACGAATTTGCAGAGGTGATTTTGTGCGTAAAGATGATGGGAGAGGTGATTTCGTGCGAGAAAGATGAATCTCGCGTGGCTAATGAGGATGAGGAAGAGCAACTGTTTGTAGCATCTTGTTTTACAAGTAGCACGTCAAGTGATTGCTGGCTTGTAGATAGTGGCTGTACCAACCACATGACTAGCGATCAAGAACTCTTTAAAGAGCTTGACAACTCAAAAGTATCAAGAGTTCGAATCGGTAATGGTGAGTTCATTGCAGTCAAGGGAAAGGGAACAATTGCCATAGAAAGTTGTACATGTACAAAATTAATTTCTGATGTTTTATATGTACCTGATATTGATCAAAATCTATTTAGTGTTGGGCAGCTAGTTGAGAAGGGATTCAAAGTTGTCTTTGAGAATAAGCAATGCTTAATCAAGGATGTCAATGACGGTGAAGTCTTCGAGAATTAAAATGAGTGGCAAGAGCTTTACTCTTGATCCAATGAAGGAGAAACAATCACAGATCGAGCCATTGTAACCAACACGTAGATTTGGCACAAGAGGCTAGGCCATTTTCATCATGCAAAGATTGTTAAATATGCAAAGGAAGGAGTTGGCTGGTTTGTCTCACCTAGACTCTGATTTACCAAGCTGCAAGGCATGTGAATATGGTAAAAAAACGAGACTTCCTTTCCAAACAACATCGTGGAGAGCAACCAAGAAGCTGCAACTCATCCATACAGATTTAAGTGGACCTAAAAAAAACTCTTTCACTTACAGGAAGTAAGTATTATATTCCTTTTATAGATAATTTCACAAGGATGTGTTGGATCTATTTCTTCAGGTTCAAGTCAGAAGTTGCACGTGTGTTTTTCAAATTCAAGAATTGGATTGAGAACCAAAGTGGCTGCAAGATAGGTTTTGAGGTCGATAATGGCACGGAATACACCTCACATGAATTTGATAAATTTTGTTAGGAGGCGGTGCATTGAACATCAACTTACTGCCTCCATATACTCCACAACGTAATCCGGGGTCGGCGAAAGGAAGAACATGGCGATAATGGAGATGGCCGGATGCTTGCTTCATGAAAAGGAGCTACCTAAAGAATACTAGGCAGAGGCGGCAAACACTGCAGTATTCTTGTTGAATAGACTTCCCACTAAAGCAGTAAATGTGAAGACTCCTTTTAAGGCATGGTACAGATTTAAACCATTATTAAAAAATCTTAAAGTATTTGGTTGCTTGTGTTTTACTTACGTGCCACAGATAAAGCGAGACAAGTTAGATAAGAAAGCTGAGCCTGTTGTATTTGTTGGGTATAGTTCAACATCTAAAGCTTATAGAGTTTTTCAACCCGACACAAGAAAAATTCTAATAAGCAGAGATGTGAGCTTCATGGAGAATGAAAAGTGGAGTTGGAATTCAGAAAATAAGCCACGTGTAAATCAACGGAACTTTGCTAATATGCAACAAGATCAATTAGTTGATGATCCTCCCGAAGAAGGTCAGCCTCCTGTTAGTCTGCAGCAAGATGAGCTAGTTGATGATCCACCCGTACAAGACACCAGATTGCTTACAGACATCTATGAAAGGTGTAACGTTGTTGTTTTTGAACCTGCAGGATTTTGGGAAGCTGAGAAGGATCCTATGTGGAAAGTAGCAATGTAGGAGGAGCTCTCAATGATAGAAAAAAATCAGACCTGGGAGTTAGTTGAAAGGCCTCAACATCAAAAAGTGATTGGTGTAAAGTGGGTGTTTAGAAGAAAGCTGAATGCAGATGGCTCAATCAACAAGTATAAAGCAAGGTTAGTGGTAAAAGGGTATGCTCAGGTTTTTGGAGTAGATTTATTTGATACGTTTGCTCCTGTTGCAAGGCTATACACAATTAGAATGCTACTAGCTATTGTGGCACAAAAGGAATGGAAAATCTACCAACTTGACGTCAAATCAGCATTCTTAAATGGTATTATTGAAGAAGAAATTTATGTTGAGCAACCTGATGGCTTTGCAGAGAAAGGGTAAGAGGACAAGGTGTACTTGTTAAAGAAAGCTTTGTACGACTTAAAACAGGCCCCAAGGGTCTGGTATAGCAGAATTGATGAATATATGTTGAGCTTAGATTTTTTCAAAAGCCTTAGTGAATCCACCTTGTATACTAAAGGTGATCAAGCTGACTTTATTGTGGTCTCCTTATATGTTGACGATCTTTTGGTCACTGGCAGCAATAGTGAACTTGTTCAACGGTTCAAGGAAGACATGAAGCAAGTCTTTGAGATGACATATCTTGGAGAAATGTCTTACTTTCTGGGAATGGAAATCAAGCAAAATATGGGTGAGGTTTTCATTTGCCAACAAAAGTATGCAAAGGAGATCCTAAAGAAGTTCAATATGGAGGACTGTAAATGCATGAATACTCCTATGTGCCAAAAGGAGAAGCTATGCAAGGACGATGGAACCGAAAAAGTTGATGAATCTCATTATAGAAGATTGATTGGCTGCTTAATGTATCTCACATCAACAAGACCAGATATTTTACATGCTGTAAGCGTTCTTTCTAGGTTCATGAATTGTGCTAATGAATCTCATCTTAAAGCAACAAAAAGAGTTCTCCAATATGTAAAGGGAACCTTAAGTTTTGGTGTTAAGTTTTGTTCTTCGTAAAGTTTCGAATTGCAGGGCTATTCAGATAGTGATTGGGCTGGGTCTTTAGAGGACATGAAAAACACCTCTGGTTTCTGTTTCAGCTTTCGATCAGGAATATTCACTTGGAGTTCTAAGAAGCAAGAAATTGTAGCACAATCAATAGCTGAAGCAGAATTCATAGCAGCAACAGTAGCTGTAAATCATGCCCTGTGGTTAAAAAAAAATTCTAAGTGATCTGCAGCTGGAACAAAAGGTGAGTACATAAGTTATGGTGGACAATCAAACAGCAATAGCCATCTCAAACAATCCTGTTTTCCATGGAAAGACCAAGCATTTTAGTATAAAGTTGTTCTTTATCAGAGATGTTTAAAGAAATGGGTCAGTTCGATTGCAATACTGCAAGACTGCATATCAGCTCGCAGACATATTTACAAAGCCTCTTCCAAAGAGTAGATTTGAAGACTTAAGAGAGAAACTTGGAGTTTGCACCTACTGATGCAAGGAGGAGTGTTGAAAGTGTGCATCACCGTTGATTTACCTTGATTAGTTGATGTTATCTTTTAGATTTTACAAATAATTTCTAGTTCAGTTTATTTTCTTTTTGACCAAGTCTTTAGGAGTTTGTTATTTACTAGTTGTTGCTAAGGTTTACCATAGTTGTTGCTATTATATCTCTTTTTCAGTTACAAAATGGTGTATTTAAGCACTGCATTAGTTAATGAAATAATTATCTTCCTCTCTCAATTTTCTGTACTCTATTAGTTCTTCTTTTGTTCTTTAAATTATCACTAAAGTTCCAACATCGTGTCACGCGTAAGAGAAAAGAGTCAAGAGAGAGAGTCCCCACATATTAGCTAGTACTTATTTTACATGTAGGACTTGGGGTTGACTTGTGGTGTACGAGTCAAGCCTATAGTGTTTGGTCGTAATGTGTAGTACAATGGTCCCTTATAACAGAGAGTCCACTAGATTAAACAAGCTCCATAAGAGCATCCTCAATGTTCAACTTCTTAATACAACTTTTTAACTGGGTCCCACTGCCACCTACACATTTTTCTCTTCTTATCCACTTAATAATATATTTTCTCATTGTATACTATTCTTAACATATTCTTAACTAGGTCTCACTGTCACCTCATTAACTTTATACTTCATTCTTATTTTTATACTTATCAACACACGTTATTTAATATATTTCATATTTAAATATTTCGTATAAATAATTAATTTATAAATTAAGACATAAATTAATTTTAAAATAATAATTACATTATTATTTTTAAATTTTATAATTTATAATTTAATAAATAAATTATCTATAAAACAAAAATTATCAATTTACACAAAAATTAATAAATTATCAATTTACACAAAAATTGAAAGCCACCCCCTTCCCCCTCACACCCGGCTCATTTCCCATCATGAATAGTAACTTCTTATTTGGGAATTTTATTTTCCCTCTCTTCTACATGGCATCTAGTTGGTTTGCTAAGAATTGTTCCCCATTGTTCATTTGTGGATTCTTAATAAGAATTTGCCAAAATGAACAATGGGGATGCTCTAAGCTTGTGAAAATGTCCAAATATGTACATCAATTATAATTTCATCCCAAATAATTTTTTCATATATATATAGGAATTGCTAGCCCGTCCTCTTTTCCAAATTTCTAATAGCTTAAGTGTCTTTTTTTTCAACCGCTAAAATTCATTTTCGTGAAATCATTCTTAAAATGCACGCAAAAGAGAAAGAATGGTAGCATATCGCAGGGATAAAGAGGAAAGAGGGTGGGGAGGTAGGGTGTTGATGTTGTTATTCACCTTGAATTCGATTACTTCACCACCCTAACTTCCCACTCTCTTTTATCTTCATCTACCGATCTTCAATTTCATAATCCATTTTCGTGAAATCGTTCTTAAAATGCCTGCATAAGAGAAAGAACGGTAGCATGTTGCAGGGATAGAGAGGAAAGAAGGCGAGGAGGTAGGGTGTTGATGTTATTCACCTTGAATTCGATTACTCCATCACCCTAACTTCTCACTCTCTTTTATCTTCATATACCGATCTTCAATTTCATAAGTATCTTCTTCTTCTTCATAAATATCTTCTTCTTCTTCTACTGTTCAATGCAATGTTTGAATAAAAAATTGTTTGTTGCATGTTGGACACTCATTTTGAATTTGAATGCATCAATTTTGAATTACGTTGTATCATTTGTGAATTGTGATACATCGATTTAGATTTGGAATGCAAAAAAAATGTATAAATTTGAATCATTTGTTGATTGTTTTACTTGTGTATAAGAAAAAATGAACATGAAAGTCTGGTTCAATATTATTTTGTAGCATGATGCAATATCGTGATACATTGAATAAGTATTCCATAGCTTGCTTAATGTTCATTAAGGATATTGTAGTCTTCAAACTTTTTCGAATACCTTGGTTTCTAAAACAAATTATCCTCAAAACAATTTTATAATTATAGCGGGTTTTAAATATATTAACATATATAATCACTCCTTAATTTTCAAACTTTTTGAAAGTAAATTTTATAAACTGCCACTACGTAAAGATGATTAGAGAAAGGGAAGAAAAGAACAAAACTATTTAAAAAATAAAATAAAAAAAGCAATAGTAATAGGGAAGACCAAAGGTTTGACTTAGAATTTGACTCAACCAAAGGTGTTGGGTTAGTAGTTTGTACTTAGTAGAGTAGAGACGAGAGAACCCGTCCATGCATGACACGCATAACGGGGGACGTAGATACCATGTTGCATGGGACTTAGACGAAAAGAAGTCATTTCATTGGTTGCTCCAACTAACAAGAAATCATGATCTTATCATTGCCTCCCTTTGCTCTCTCTGCTTTTTCACGAGAAAGCAAAAAAGTGTAACAAACCTAAACTAATTAAGAGGGTACCGAACCCAAGTAGATTTGGTTTTGGTTTTGCTTTTGCATGAAAAATAACCAAACACATTTCGAGGATACTAAAGCAAGAAAAAGTAGTACCATGAATGTATATTTAATAGTATACATAGTTAGATAGATAGATTGTATTCACATGGAAAATACAAAAATTAAAGTTCCTTGTTTTTGTTGTAATAAAGATAGTTGCAATTGTACTATAATTAATAATTGTGCACATGGAATTCTATTAGGCTTGGCAATTTGTTCTTCTTGACTCTTCCTCATAAAGGCTTCATTTCTTTTACCAAAATAATAAAATAAGGTTGCTTCACTGTTTTTTTCAATATTGTTCGTTTTTTTGTTGTTACTTCAACCTCCTCTATTAGATTAGTACACATAAATTGAATCGATTATGTAAATACTATTCCCTCCGTTTTAAATTACTGTCCTCTTTAATCTGATACACTGTTTAAGAAAAAAAAATTGATTATATTATAAATTTTGGTATTATGTGTGGTTTTCTTTAATGCTTTTGTATATATGATTATAATTAAAGTAAGTAGAAAAAATATGAGTAAAGTGGTAAAAATGTTTTGTAAACAGAAAAATTCTAAAAAAAAAACAATTAGGAAGGAGGGGAAACAACCATACAACTCTTCTAGATCTGTACCTCTTTCGTCTCTCTACGTTCTAAATTTGCTCTTAGTCTGCATTTTTGTTGAATATGATTTGGGTGAATTAATTTCATATCAATTTCACGAATGAATGTAATTAGCTATAAATAATTTTTGAAATATTTTTTGTTTGACAATATTAGCAGCGGTGAGAATCTAATCTAAATTGTATTACTTCAAGTGTTCATATAGAACACTAACTTTCGTAATTCCAGATCTTTTTTACCCGATTTACCTTGTCTTGATGTTGTGAGAAAGTGAAGCTCCGTCCTACGAATTAAGATCCATAAGTCCGTCTCAAAAATTTACCAAATTTATTCTAAATTGAGATGAAATTAAGTTTTAGTTGGGTGTCAAATGAGCACTAAAACAATTGGTTTGTAAAGCAAAGGCATACGAAAAAAGCATCACCTTATTGATGAATACAATTTACAAGAAATTTGGCACCCTCTTTTCTTTTCTTTTCTTTCATCTTTTCTCTTCTTTTCACAAGAAAGTTAAAGAAATTAGTAAAGAGAGAAAAGTAAGTAATGGGGACGTAGAAACCGAGTAGATCTGAGATTTTGCATGGAAGAATCAAACAAATTTCGAGGAATGGAAAGGAAACTGGAAAAGGAAGTCCAAATCCTTTACGGAAAGCTTAATTAGGAGATGAGAGAGAGCTCTAACTAAAGTTTTTGTAGTTTTCTCATCTTTTTGCATGTAAAAAGAGAATCCGATACCCTTCCCCTAGCTTAACTCCATTCATGCATACCTACCTGTCGTCTCCAATCTACTCTACAAACCTTTTCTTAATTCTGATCCTTTTCATGTTGAAGTTGCATTGACCCATGACCCACGCAAGTTCGTGTATATCTTCTTTGACTCAATCTCTGTAGATTAAACTCTTATCTTATCATTAATCCTTCCACCGGCTTGTGACCGTCTCCTGATGATTCCAAAAATTTCAAATAGAATTGAAACGAAGAAGTATTGGAACCGAATCGAACCACTTGGTTCGGTTTAGTTTGGTTCAGTTGTGTGGTTTATATAAATTGCTTTTAATCAACTTAACCATCTTTAAGAAAAACAATAAAAATAAGATTTAATCTATAATTAACATCAAAATTAAATAATAACTTAATAAAATAAAATTATTATAAAGATTACATACAAGTTCCAAAATAAACACAAATAATGAAAGGCATAATAGTCCTCTAACAATCAAGATTTTGTTCGGTTTAGTACGTGTGTATATATATATATATATATATATATATATATATATATATATGGCAAAACACACAAACGGGCCACCCAACTTTGGACCATATTGCAATTCGGCCACCGAAACTTTGGTTCATCTATTTTGGCCACCCAACTTTAGTCTAGTTGCAAGCGTGCCCATTTTTTGGATGGCCGTTAAATTTAGCCGTTAAATCATGTCAAATCTCTATTTTACCCCTGTAAATATCAATGGAGAAATAATTATATTTAAAAAGGGTTAAGCGTAAATAATAAAAACCTTGGGGTGTTATAGATTTGTTCATCTTCATCTCCCTCTCTCTCTCTCTCACAGAGATCTGTTCCTCCATCTCTCTCCTCGCTTTCTCTTGAGCGCTCATTTTCTCCATCTCTGTTCCTTCATCTCTGTCGTCTCTGTCCATCTCCATCTCTGCCCAATTCTACAATTCAAAAAAGAAAAAAGAGAAAAAAGGGGAAGCGACTTTAACCCTCGTCATCTCTTTCTTCTCTCTTTTGGGTTCCACCACGGCTCCATCTCGGGCGTCGCACCACATTGCGCTCCATCTTTTCTTCACCCATTCCATCACTACTCGCGGCGACCCAAATCCTCTTTCAGTTGTCGCCGTTCTTCGCATATCTCGCCTCGTTTGGGTGTCTTGAATCAAGTCCTAGTTCTCTTTCCGGCGACCACAACTTCAATTGTGGCGAGCTATCATTGATTCTCCATCTAGTTCACCCATTACCGCCGCCATCGCTATTTCCATGGAACTCAGTTGCGCCATTGAGCCTCCACGGCCTCGATTCGTGCCTAAATTTTCATCTCAGTCGGCTTGCTTTCGCGAACCCCTTCACAAGAGTTTTCTTTGTCCATCAATGCAATTTAAATTGAATTCTTCGGAGTATTTTTGGTTTTATTTTCTTGTGTGTCTTTGAATTGGGGTTAGTCAATTCTTTGTTTCTTTGTGTTGTGTTAATTGTTTGGCTTGTGTGTTTGGGTTTGTTGAGTAGTACAAGATCGGTTTTATTATAAGCTTGCAATTGCAATGGAGGTCACCGAAAATTCACGTATGATGTCGGACAAGTGAAAAAAAAAATCATTCTTACGTCTAGTGAGTTTGTGATGGCTACATTGAGGGCAATGTAGGAGATAGGTGTGGGGAGTGTCCGGTTCTCGGATTTCATGTTTCGGTCTATTTTTTTCCTTTCAAAATTTCTTTTAAAAATCATTCTTCGTCTTGAAGCGTTGCTCTTGGGAGGCCGATTACCGATTGGTGTGCACGATGCCCGATCTCTCTCTCAGCGCCGCGGTAACTTTGGGAAGGTTGTGTCAGTGTGATAATTTGGGAAAGGCAACACAAATCCATCGCAGCCTTGTCCAAAAGCTTCAATAAACATAACAGATCTGTGTGTGGGAGAGAGAAAGAGAGAGAGACGAAGATGAACAGATCTGATCTGGGTGTGTGAGAGAGAGAGAGAGATGAAGATGAACGGATCTCTAACACCCCAAGGTTCTATTATTCTGATTTAACCCTTTTTAAATATAATTATTTCTCCATTGATATTCTGAGGGGTAAAATAGAGATTTGACATGATTTAACGGCTAAATTTAACGGCCATCAAAAAATGGGCACGCTTGCAACTAGACTAAAGTTGGGTGGCCAAAATAGATGAACCAAAGTTTATGGCGAATTGCAATATGGTCCAAAGTTGGTGGCATTTGTTGTTTATATATATATATATATATATATATATATATGACTAAATCAAGATGATCTAAAAATTTAGAATAGTTAACAAATGATAAATTATACTCATTGATATAATAAATAAATAAAAATATATAGGTTGGTTTTGTTTGATACCAAAAACCATGAATTGAACTGAATCGAGTGATTTTCTAATTTTTGAAACCGAAACCAAATCATTTTTGACTAAAACCGAACCAATGGTTCGGTGGTTCCGATTTACAACCCTAGATCTAACGATGCATAATTGAAAACGAAATGGTTTTAATTAGCTAGGAAATGAATTTTGTTAAAAAAAAAAATTAATGTGTACATTTGTTGTAAGAAATTCTAATATCACTTTACGTTTACTTAATTTTGTGTACAAAAATGATCGAATTATGTTATTAGCAAGTTATGGGCTTCATTTTGAGTTTAAAATGGGAAACCAAATAACTAGATCATACATAAGTTGACTTATCAGTTTGTGCACAAAATTAAGTGTTTATTAAGCGACTCCAACGTTGTTATTGTATGAGATCTTGATGTTTGTGCTTATAACAAAGTGTTAGTATTAGGTATTCATAATTTGGGTTTTTAAAAAGAAAAATATATTTTAGTATTTATAATTTGTATAATGCATGAGAAGAGGCAAAAGAGAGTTAAAAGAGGAGTAATCATTGGATGTGATAGTTAATACACATACTTTGCATTTATCAATTACACGTATAGTTAATTTAGATTTTTTACGGTACCATGAGGCTCGTTAAAACATTTTTTCAACCTGTGCTTTGTCTTCTTGTCTTAACGAAGACTAATTTTAAAGAAAATCATCACTTTTCGTAAGAGATGCTTTAATGTTGAGAGTTGAGACTCATAATACTTGTAATGATATAACTATATACTCCCTCAATTGCACACAACATTCTTAGTGATGCGGGTGGAATTCAACGAGAAGTCTAATAATTAAGGGATATATAATAAGTATTTAAATTGTTTAAAATTATAATAATATTTAATTAATATTATGGAAATATTAAAACAAATTATCTCATAATAATACAGTAGATTTTTTACCCGTTGGCCGTTTTATATAATATTAGAGGTGATATTTTTTATTCGTGCCTATTTGTCCGTTCAAGAAATAATGGGTACAGACACGTCCAAATTTTTAAAATTTGGACCGGTCCACTTTTCCAAGTTTCTAATCGCTACAGTACACCTTTTTTTTAAACCGGAAATAGTCACTTTTAGACACGAAAAGACTGCGATACCCTTAATAAGCAATAGACGCCCTACGTCAAGTTTTTATATATCGCCGTGCAAAGTTTATAAAGTGCAAGTTTATATATCGCAGTACAAAGTTTCTTTCATCAATTACTTTTACAAATTTTTACACCGTGATTCAAATATTCATTTTTAAATATTTTTTACAGCAAGTTTATATGTCACGGTGCAACGTTTATAAAGTGAAAATTCATTTATCACGGTGCAAAATTTTCTTAATCAATTAATTTGACATATTTTTACACCGCGATTCACAAATATATTCACCGCGATTCAAAGATTTTGAAAAATATATTGCGGTGCACATATGTTGTTAACCAGTATTCATAACAATTAATATTTATTAGTTTTTATATTATTTAAGTTTTAATAAAAAATGGAAGTATATAGATATTTGTATCGCGGTACAGCTTTTTATATATCGCGGTTCGTAGTTTTTATACATAGGTTTTGCACCGTGATATATAAAAACTATATGCCGCGATATAAAAATAATCATTCACTCAGTATTTGAATAGAAAATGTAAGTAAACAAGAATTTATATCGCGGTACAAATTAAATTTGAAGTATATGTTTTGTACCGCGGTATATACAACTATGAACCACAATTCAGAGGCTAGTCATCTGTTACACGTAGCCATGTCAATGGATCGGATATAGGTAAATCTGAATCCAATCTAAAACCCTATATCAAGAATCCGATCCGATCCGATTATCCAACAGATCAAGTGTATGTCAATCCATATCTGAATCCGATATCAATTAACAAATCCGATTAAATATTCAATCTGATCTGAAATATAAATATATGAATAAAAAACAATTAGAATATGAAAGGGAGGAAGATCAAAAATAACATACATATATAATTGTTTATACTATGTATATGTATAATAAAAATATATCTTATTTTCGGATCGGATCGGATCCTTAATAGATCGGATATAGCTAAATCCATATCCGATCCGTTAAAAAAAATATCGAATTCGGATTCGGGTTATTGGACCATTATACAAATCCATATCTTAAATTTTGGATCGGATTCAGATCAAAATCCAATTCATTGACAGACCTATTTATTCGTATCTCGTTCTTATTAAGGGTAACGTATTTTTTTTCCGTTCAAAAGTGACTTTTTGTAGTTGAAAATAAAAATAGGTACTTTAGCCAATAAAATTTTGAAAAAGGGGACTAGCCCGTAAGTTTTTTCAAAATTTTAAGTGAGCATAAATGGGCATGCCCATTTGAGGCTATTAATTATGATGAGCTAAATGCAAGGTTCTAAAAATCGTTAGGCGGCTGCTAGGCGGCACACTAGCGACTAGCGCCTAGGAGACTAGTCGGGGCGTAGTCGGGGCGTAATCGGGGCCTAGGCGGTGCCTAGAATTAAGGCATAATTATAATTTTTTTGATAATTTACATCAAAGATCAAACACATTGAATACAAATTTAATTTTTTTTATATTTATCATTTTATCAAACACTTGTCTATATTTGTAAAATGAACAAAAATATACAAACCTATCATTAATCTCAATTTTCAACAACCCCAAAGCAATAAACTAGCCAAGTTTAGAACAAAAAACAAAAAAGATATTACTCCAGTTCGCCCCTCATTACCTCCCTCTCTGCCTCACCATTACCACTCCACATTCCTTCTCCACTTCGTTCCCCATTCCTTCTCCGGTCACCGCATGCCACAAAATCAAAGCTACAAAAATAAATTAAGGTCGACGAGGTTTAACGTAAACACCGACTTGGTCGATTAGGCGGCGACTAGGAAAGTCGCGGCGGTAGAGAAGGACCTAGCGCCTAGACGGGGCCTAGACGGGGAGTTTTAGAACACTGGCTAAATAGGCGCCCACTTGGGCACCAATGCTAAAATTCATTCTCTTGTTTTTCCAATTTCACTTCGATTTTTGCTATTTCTGATCTCCCTATCCGTCTTTCTGACATTTAATTGCATCATTGAAAAGTCAACTTGAGTTATTTTGAGTTTCTTTTTAAGTTTTTAATTTATTATATAAATTGGGAAACCCGTTTTATAGTAGATCATAGATGAAATTATCTTTGGTTCAAATCTTGTTAATTCAATAGTAGATCACCATCCTGGCCATTTTGGTTGCTTTGTCTTCAAATTTTCAACAATATAATTTTATTTGATAAAGATTAATTCAATAAATGAACTGAACTCATTATGACAAATCAGGAGCTATTGAAATCTAAGAGATGCATTATGTTGAATGTGTTCCTGTTATTAAGATGTCATACTAGATCGGGCTAAATTAAAGCATGATTTATTAAGATTTACTAATTAACATTTTTTTGTCGAAACGGGTAACCCGTTTCAACCCCAAAAAAATAACGAGACAGGTCAACCCGTTTTAACCTGATCCATTTTAACTTGACCCATTTAAGCCCGTTGAGTTCTGACTTATTACCCGACTCATACTTGACCTAACTCACACAATTAACAGGCCTAAGTTATATCTTAATTTCTAAAATCAAACATGCGATAACTTAGAATGTGACCTCACATGTCAAATTACGAAATACCAATAAATTATCATTTAAGTTGGAATGAAAAACTCAAACCACAAAATAGGAGATTGAATTAAAGGGTTACAACAACAAAAATATGGAATCGCCATAAGAAAGGAGTAAAAATACAAAAATACTTTATTTTTCCTTTTTTGGTGAAATTAATGTTTTTGTAATTTCGAGTATTTTTTGTTAAGCAAAATGAATGTTTTATAATTATTGTATTTATTTGATAATTTTGTATTAATAGATAAATGGGCATTCATACCCATTTATTGTCCACTCATATATACTCATGTTATTAAATTGACATTTACTCATTTATCTATTTAAGCTTATTGCCCACATAAACCACTTATACCCATTTATACCTATCTATTTGACAGCTCTAATAAATATCAAGTTTGAAAGATAAATTTACAACCTCTCCTAGTTTTGATTCGTTTACATGATTTCATCCTTACCATCATACCATGGGACTATGGGAGGGATCCAGTGCAGAAGTCGGTAACACACATCTCAAAACCCAAAAAGGTGTAGGTGGTGTCGACATTTTTTCAAGTATCCAAAAGGTTAATTATGTCATTTCCCAAGTCCAGAGATTGTTAGTATAGTGGGGCCAGGTTATCAGAATATCAGGTAAATGTAACTCCACCTTCTTCCACTTAATAGAATAAAAATGGATCAAAATTTTCATGAAAATATTCATTTACATTGCTTGAAATTTCTTACAAAAGTTGTACCAAAAATGAAAAAAAAAAAAAAAGTTTGCTTACAACAGACTCTCCAATTAAAATTTCAAGTAAAACTGGAGCAAATATGAATGGGGCGGCGAAACAAAAATTATTAAACTAACCACCATTTCTATCGATCTTATTTTCTACCAAGGATCATGCTTTCCTCGTAAAAATCTTCTGTCCAGGTGAAAGTATAGCCTTTGGATCAAACTGGTTCTTCATATCCACAAACCTCGTCCATTTATCCCCAAAGTGTTGCTTCCACTCCTCTTGAGATTTGTGGTTAGCAAGGTAGAGTTTGAAATCAATGCCCTTGTTTATGGAACTTTGGATTATTTTTCGATTCTGTGCGACTAGTTCATCAACCGGTGGTCCATTTGGGTACGAAGGGGTAAACCGGAGCAATGCCACTAGATAAAAGATATCTCCTTCAGGAAGTACAACGAATGAGCGTTCATCCCACCTGCAATTCATAATTCATATATAAAGAAAATGATCAACATGGGGTAAGATTAAAACCCAAATAATGTTAATAATTGAAGATACAAATTAATTAATAATAGCATAAAACTATGTGGGCCGTAACAATTTGGGGACCAGACGGAAGTCATCATCGATGTTAAAACAAAGAGGACACATCCATCACTAAACAAAGAGGCTAGATGTAGACTGGACAAATCAGACGCCAACACTACACTTCAAAGATTACACATCACAAGGACAAATTGGTCAGTGGAAAAAACTCGAATGCGAGGGTCCTGGACAAAATATCATGTCGCTATAAGGGGGCTGGCCAATTGATATGCTTGTCTTAACGTATGTGGCAATACAGACCCCTGAAAGCTATTTCACTTAAATCTCACTTTCCACATAAAGATAAAACTTCTCTAGACAAATTTACCCCCATTCTTCTTAATCCTTAAATCATAAACATGAAACCAACTTTTAGACTGTACCCAGAAGTGGATACTCGCAGGAGATGCGATAAATATAAATTTCCAAGTTCGTGACTAACAATCTCTGTATCAACAAAGGCTCACACTTACCTATCAAACAAATTAACTAATCCACAATATGTACCGGCAAGGAGGGAAAGAGCAAAATACCAGTGTGGGGGCCACTGTATCTTTGCCGAAGTGAGAGTATAAGCTCTTGAAGAGGTTATAACTTATACATACACTAAAACAATTACTACTAACAAGCTAGTGATACAACAAACGTGACGCAGCCGGATGTTTCAAACATGGGAAGGGCGGGAACTAACCAAATACAACACGGCTACATCAGAGTTAATGCTGATCACCTAATCAGCGTACGCTCCTGTTTCGCATAGAGGAACCCTGTACCAGATATGGTGACATTTCACTTATATCTACTGGGTCCCACATACCTAATTGTTGTAGGCAGGTCCAGTGACCTTTTAGTTTAAAATTTTGCATATAAAAATCAAAATGTGTGCATCTTCGCTGACCCTCTCCCCTGATAATGGTTAAAAAATTATGTGACCTAACTTGAAGATCTTAACCACCCGATTCAAGGAAGTTCAGCAAAAATGGTCAGCATATATAGCATTTGATATCACCAGGTGCACCCATCACCTGCTTACAGTTTTGGTGGCCCGAAAAGACACCCACAAATCTGCCACGCCGGATGGCATTCACAATCATCCACGTGACTAGTAGCAAACTCACAAAAAATCATACTCCATTATAAATTACGAATTACGTATTTTCTAATTTAATTCTTTTTAAAAAAAATATGTTTTTTAAAAAAAAACTCTAAATTTAACTTAAAAATCAGACTAAACAATACCATAGGACCGGAGGAGGGTATATTATCAGATCAAGACAATAATATAGAGTAATTTTTAAATAATAGAAATTATAGTAAAACTGGAAATACTTACTTTCGTCGTAGAGTAGGGTAGACAAGCATGGGCCCACCAATCCCACGCTTCAATATCGACTTGAAGACCACACGATCAAACTCGGCAATGTCTTTCTGGGCCACAAAGAAGTTTAGCCACGGGTGTGGGGCGTACCATGTACCATTAAGCTTGGCCTGGTCCTCTGCACGCTTGACCCTAAGTAAGAAGTCGGTGTAGCTAACGTCCACCTGGAATCTCAATTTCTCAATAAATCTCAGCCGTCCTAGTAACCTGTCCACAGTCTACAGCAAGAAGATAGTGAGTGAATGCACTAGAAAGAACGTCAAAGCTTGGGGGGTGTTTATGTCTAGCTAAAAAGAACTAGTCGACACAGAGTTCACGATTTAAAGATTCCGGTAAATGATGGGCTTTTAAGCCACTTGTGGGGGGGCCCCTAAACGTCATCCAAATCTCCATGATCATTGATCAGCAAGAGGACAAGGGCTCTGATGTGTGACATTACTGTTTTAGCCCTGCTGAGTTCGTCATTTGCGAGGACACTAGTTGTAAAGTACGGTGTCAATCTCGTAAATAAGAGTCGACTCTGGTCGTTGTTACACGCTTGCTTGTGTCAGAAAATCCAATGGAAGATTACAAACCCCAGCGTCTAGTCAATTTCAAGGTCGAACCAACACTATTTCCGGAAACACTAGGAAAGGAAAATAATTAGAAAATTCACGATATCGGCTTTGGAATCGTGTCCACGGTAGAATTAGGAATCCCGGTACCCCACCCTTGTCAAACCTAAGGTGTCTCCATGTTAGTAATTTTATTGACTTTTTCACTGTCCCTCAAGCTGACTGCTTATGATGGAACCCAATTTTGGGTTCCTCGTCAACAGCCAACCCAGGGGCCCAACCCAACTAACATCCAAGGTTAAAAACTGGTCACCCCTGACCCACCAATTTGCAAACTGTTTACACAGTTGCCTTTCGGCCGCTTCGACTTTCAACTACACAATGTTTTAATTATTAGATTTAAAATATTTATTATACAATATTGCACGGAATATTGTATATATGACCAAATTTTCTGAAAAATAATTTTATAAATCTTAATTCGTAAGATTGAGCTTCGTCTTTCTCATAGCTTAACACACAATGAGTCAAATGAGGATGATCCATCTTATAAAAAATATTCATAACACCGTTTTACCCAAACTCTTGTCATTGTTTATTGTTCTATCAAATACTGTATTTCACAATTTGAAAAAAATATATATTTTAAAATTTTTTGAATTTAAAAACAATCATTTGACAAAATAAAAGAAACCAAAGTCAACCACAACTATAATCTAAAAATTGCTAAAGTAATATTTTTGATTTCCAAGATACCAAGAGACTCAAAGGACCAAAGCTATTCCGCGGTAACTTAGAACCACAAACGGTCCCCTTACCATAGAGGCTAATAGGAAGTAATAGCTAGTGTCAAATCTATTTAGATATTTTCATTGTTATATTGATGTTAGTTTCTAGACGTTCCAATTCATTACTAATTTAATCATCACTAAAGAGTGTAGTAATAGTGCAACCTTGACCCTCAAATATCATTTGTCAATTTCAAAAACTACCTAAAAATATGACGTATGCCTTCCACCTCATATATCGCACTTAATTTCGGCGCCTTTAACATTTTCACGACTTCAAATCATCTATCTCACTCTCTGTCACATCTCCTGTCCCATTAAATCTCATCCCTACACGTTTCCTTATAAATAGAAGACTGACTAAAATAACAAAGAAATTGTACGATCGAGATTCAATGGGATATGAAATGTGACAAAGAGTGAGATAGACGATTTGAAGCCCATTTTCACTCGAAGTCGAAGATGAAAAGGTCATAATGGCATGAAACATACGTAACAAACTAGGTAGACGCGGATTCAAAAATTACCGCAAACCAGCATTGACTAACGGTGAAGTAGCGATTACAAATTTACCTTATCAATTGTACGGTGGTCAGCGTTTCTGTAATGTAGAGCGACTTCAATAGAATACAGTACTGATCCAGCAGATATAGGTATGACAGACGGGTCAAAAAATTGGGTCGGATCCAATGTAACCGAAGGCCAACCATTTACCGGGTCATCACTGTTGACAAATACAAATCCCTCGATGTAATCAAACGAGTCCCCATTCGGTTGAGTCAAAAGCGACTCGGCATCCTTAGTGAACTCGGTGAAATCAGCGTAGACCACTCTTATCCATCTCACCTAAACGTGTCATTCATGCACAAAATAATTATCATTTGGGAAAATAAGATAAAACAAAAATAAATACTAAGGGCATCTCCAACCCGACCCGTAAGTCCCCAATTTGGGATCCATTCCAACTGGACCCCAAATCCTCTCCTAGGTCAAGTTGGGTTGATGGAACCCGCTCCTTTTTAAAATAAAAAATTGATTTTTAAATACAAAAAATTATTAATAATTTATGTTTTGAATTTAAAAATATTTTAATTGATTAATAACTAATAATAGCTATGTAATAAATATTAATAATATAATTTATTTTAAAGCATTAAAAAAAATATATAATAAATTGGCCTATTACATAAATTGAAAATAGTTGAAATTAAAAATAACATAATTTAAAATTAAAAATGACATACAACTTGAAAAAAAAAATGATATACAACTTAAAAATAAAAATAACATAGAAGTGTTGTTGAATTTTTTTTGTTGATAGTTTTTAACATTTTAATAGATGTATTGATTGTTTTATCATAATGTATATGTTTGTATTTATCAAATGATTTGTAATTTAAAATATATTAAATCACTAATTTTAATATATAATTAATTATATAAATAATATTATAAAAATAAATTTATTAAATATAATAATTATTAATTGGGTAATCTTAATAATTATGGCGGATAGTATTAAAACTGCCCCAAGTTAAGGTAAGTTTGGACACAAATTGGCCTTTTTGGGTTGGTGACTGTCTTGTAAATAATAAAATAAATGTATTAGTACGAAGGAATTAAGTAAATACCAACCATATCCGGGGCGGGTTGGAGCAAAACCCTGGCACGTGTAATAATACCGAACTGGCCGAGTCCGCCGAGAACAGAGAAAAACAAGTCGGAATTTACTAATTTGGAGCAAACGACTGTCTCTCCTTTCCCCGTCACGACTTCCAATTCTGTTACGTTCGACGTTTGTGGACCGAACCGAAAAGTTTGACCACTAATGCCGGCGTTAGACAACGTTCCGCCTACCGTTAATCCAAGATAATCCGTCCATGACCGCGGCGATAGACGGAACCTTGAAACGCAGTGTGTCAATACGTCTTCCCATAATGCCCCTCCGCCGACGTCAACACACGGGGTCCCACATGGAAGCCGGATAAAATCAATTCCGTTATTCATTGCTCTCATGTCGATGACGTAGCCTCCGTCGGCCATAGCTTGGCCGTTAATTGAGTGGCCGTTCCCCCTTGCCGCCACAGTCAAATTCGGTGTCCGTAAGGCGAATTGAATAACCTCTCTGATGTCTTGGCTACCACCTGGTACTGGTATGACGGCTAGTGGCTTGGAAGTGACTATGCCGCCGAAGTCAGTGTCAGAGAGCGCGTCGTTGGATTCAGCTTCGGGGTAGCCAGCTTGGTGTGATAATTCGTCGGAGTTATCGAGACGGGCGTTGGGATCGTTCTCGTGAGCGAAATGCTCTTTGTAGGCTATCATCTTCGTGGTACCTGGTACTCGCATGACGGCTAGTGGCTTGGAGTTGACTATGCCGCCGAAGTCGGTGTCGGAGAACGCACCGTTGGATTTGGGTTCGGTGTAGATAGCTTGGAGTGATGGTTCGTCGGAATCGTTCTCGTGAACGAAATGCTCTATGTAGGCTATCATCGCCTTGGTAATTGGTGGAGGCGTTGGTGGTGGTTTAAGTTAGTTTCCGGTGATGATTTTCTCTCTCTAGAATCTTTTTGTTTTGGATTTTTCTCTCTCTTATTAGTGCCCTTCCGTTGTTTGAATGGTGGGAGTAGCAAAGGGGGCTTAAATAGCGGCGCTTTTGGATTTTATGTTATTGGAAAATAATTGGTGACAAGTGATTAATAGTTTATCTTAACGAACAAATGATATTATGAGCCAATGTTTTTAGTATTATTAGTATTACTAAGTTTTTAGTATTAACAACTGAATACTTTATATCTTAAATTTAAAATGAATAAAACTTGAAATTGTAGGAAATTGAATATATTTTTTATAATTGGTTTAAAAATCTATTCAGTTGTATTTACATGTAATCTTCAGATTAGTTTTTAAAAATTTATTAGTAACTTTTGATCTGTAAAACTTTTATCTATTAACCGATTATGGTGTTTGTTTTAGTAATAGTTTATAGATAGATTTGATATTTTTTTTACTATTTTCTAAATTATAATATATATATATATATATATATATATATATATATATATATATATATATATATATTAGGAGATAGCATGATATTAGGAGATTTGATAGAATCTTTAAGTTTGAGATAATGTTTACATAATAAAATATTTTATATTAAATCAAAAAATATTTTTATCTATAAAACTTTAAAATCAAATAAGATAAAATCTTATCCTAAACTAACCGTATAAAATCAAATGAATAAAAAAAAATATCATAACTTGTTGTCTGTAAAACTTTGAAATCAAATTTGATAAAATCTAACCGTAAAAAAATAGCATAAACTAACAGTAAAATTTATCTTAAGCTAACCATATAAAAATCAAATGAATCAATTTTTTTATCCGTAATTTTTTATTTGTAAAACTTTTATCAAAAATTTTTTATAAGAGGGTGACACGAGGAAAAATGAGATTCTTAAACAAAAATTCTCATTTTACAAGAAGCCGCCACGTGACAGCTGCGACTTCTATTTTAGTCATATTTAATAAATAAATAATTAATAGATTAGCAATTAATAATTAATAAATGTAGATTAGTATAACAAATAACATAGAATTATCCCGTGAATAATTTTTCTAAATTAAACATTATGAAAATGAAAAAAAGATGGAAATTGAAGAGTTTCAGTCAAACTAAATTTGTATAAATTACATAGGATAAAATCTAGTTTAATTAAATGATATTTGAAACAAATAAAAACAAAATCATAAATCTCTATCATAAATTTACTCGTAAAACTATATCCTAAATCTATCTTATCAAATTAGTTTTAGCATTTTTATCTTATCTAATTAGATTTAGGATTTTTATATTAAACTAATCAATTTTGAAAGAAAAAAACTTACCATTTCGAAGATGACACGTGGCATCACCAAATTCTTTTAAAACTTTTATTTTTTCACAGAAAGCCGCCACGTGGCAGTAGCGGCTTCTGCTTTAGTAATAGTTATAGATAATTATATTATGAGCATATTTGATTTAATGGTATAAATCTACATAAATTTAATTTAATAACACTAAAATTTATAGTAATATCACAAGTTTTAATTTAAAATCTATATTACAATAGAGCTCATTCTCACACAAGTGCAATTGACTAAAGCTATTTAGAGGTTGAGATTTAATTATTTTAAAAAAAATTAATGGTTGGGATTCACTCTCACATTCACATGTCTGAGAGTAGTTATCCATTTTTAACTTTTTATTTTCTTTCTCCCTGTTACAAAGTCACCCCCTACAATTAATATTATGAGCAGTCACACCCTGAGATTAATTTTTTAAACCATTACCCCTTACAAAACATCAACCTTACATTAATATAATCTCATAATAGAGCTCAATTGATTGATTGAGATTATTTGACCATGGGGGTTGATTCCGCCGCAAAATCAAATGTTCATATGTCAGTTACATATAACTCCTTATAAATAACCCCCCTCAACTATGGGTAGAGTTCGAATAACGCCCCTCAACTGTAACATTTTTTAAAATCGCACCTTCTATTTAAACGTTAGCGTTTCAATTGACGAAATCAGATATATTGGCATTATGTCATAGGTACGGACATGAAGATCTAGTACTCTACGTTATTAGAGTATTAGGAACTTTGTTTGCCACTACTGATTCGAAGTAAAAAAACATTGTTCAATATGCCCTAAAAATTGTACAAAATTATCTATATGATAGCTTCTTATTGTTGGTTGAACTTAGAATTATATATTTCAAGTAAGCAAAAGCTTAGGAAATAACTAATATTTTCGTAAGACAGGTCATCATAGCTCGATCCACATTATGTTGGTGGTTAAGCAGTAAAAAAGTGTGGCTTCGTTTTACAAACTAGGATCTGTAAGATGGTTTTATAGAAGATCTACTCTTTCAAGTAATAGATGAGTTTTACAAGTATTTATACAAGATGGATCATCTTGACTTGACACACCGTGTGTTCGTGGTGAGAGAGTAGAGATTCGTTATACAAATTAAATTCATAAGATGATCTCACAAAAGATCTACTATTTAAGTTCTTTCTTTTACTTAGGTTTTTGTGGAATAACGATAAAAATGTGCATTGAAAAGTTGTATTAAATTAAGAGTTAATTTACCTTTATTAATCCATGGTTTGCTCATTATTGCATGTGGGGACTGATATTTCAATTAATACACATCGAGGGTGTTGATTGCATTTTTTGTAGCAATTAGGGGTGGGGGTCGAAAATGGGATTTCGGTTAGTTTTATGACGAAAAAAGTCATGTGTCAGATACTTGCACTTTGGTGGATATGATTTCTTATTTTTAACACTTGGTATTAAGTACATGACCTTTAACGACTTCCAGCCAACGTTTACTATTCTATATATGTTTGTGAAATGAAAGTGAAGATGGTGAAGAAAGTGGATAAGATTGTTAAAATACAAGAATTGTGATGTGTCCGACCCAAACTCGGTTATGAGTAAAGTACGAGCTGTCATCACATGCCAGTCACAAGATTAGTCAGCGTGGGACCTACCAACCTAGCGGGAAGAGCTAACGAGATACCAAACAATGGATAATATAACTCCCGTCTAAATCTGGTTGGGCACAGGTCTTGCCTTCCCGACCAGAGATCATGCCCGAGGACCACACTCACATCGGGCAAAGAATTAAACTCATCCTGTCCAAACCTGGTCGAGCACTGCCCGACCAGGAGCCACACCCGGGATCTACCCTTGTCTCTAACCAGTCTACACATATCGAGCAGGGAGCCTTGGAAACTTGCTCTCTAAGACAAGTCAAAGGTTTCCTTATCTGAGCAAGACACTTACTATATCTGCTCCTACATTCACGCAGTCAGTCGCCTATCACGCCTAAAATCTAGGGATTCTCTCCTAATCCTACAAGATAACTAAGGCAGTGAATCCTAAACGGATTCAATGACATTAGGGGCCTATAAAATACCCCTCCATACACCATATTTAGGGTACACACACTCTTTCTTGAGCCTCGAATCTCTGTCAAATTCTCTTTGACTCTCTCACACGATACTTACTCTCACGCTGTAATGGTTTCTTCGAGGCCAAACCTTACACTCCCACTATGGTATTTTCGTGATCTTAATCAGGTTAAGGAATCGATAAAACCCGATATCCTACTCATCACACGAACGACCCAACCTACATTTTTGCCACATCGCTTGGTTCCATTATTTGCAATGGTCGGCAAGGGTAGCAAACATCACGTCACTGCTAGTAACCACGAGGCTGGTAGCCACCGGTCGAAACAACAACCCACCATCTGGTGAATTGCCACCAATAAGGGGTGCTGATAGATGTATTTTATATGTCTTTATTGGGTACTTTTATAACTTACAAATAGCAATTCCATGATGCTTTTGGCTACTAATATGTGTTTTTGAGCTATATTGTGAATTTTCAGAGTTTTAGGTGAAATTATGAAATTTACAAGGCTTTTTCATTGAAGATTTCAAGAAGGGTGCAAAATACAAATAATGAAACTAAGGTTGAATAGGAATCGATACCCCTTATGGATGCAGGGTAGGGACCTTGCCCCAAGGTCTCCAGCGTGTATGCTCACCGAGTAAAGGGCCTGACCGTATTCCTTCATTACCTTGCCCCCACAAGCCTCCCCGAACCAACTTACGGGAGTTTAAGCCTGACTCAATCACCTCCTTCTTCTCAAACACCCTGGTATGTATTGAAGACATGTAGCCTAAAGCTAAGGACATTTTTGTACGGGTTTGTAGACGGTTTTAACACCGATTTTAGTTTGTAATACATAGTTTAGTAGTTGTAATTATAGTTTTGAAAATCGATTCATGTATTCTTTCATCCCGTTGATTTGTTCATCTTCAAGAATGAGCTAACCGTTCATGATGTTTATCAACCTCTTTACTGTCTAGCTTTGACCAAATGAATGGAATCACAAGTAGTAAAGACCTAGAGGTGCGGATAGCTGCACGGCCAAATGCATATGTCGTACACTGGCTCACCATCGTGATAAATTGACCTTATCGATGCACGAGAGTGATAAATTAGGATCAGGTTCATATATATGTTCCTAAGTGATAGATAGGAAATTCATATGTTCTTGTTCTTAGGATATAGATTGGATGAATTATTTAGGATGAAGACTGAATTATAATTTGATGATCTATATCAATCTCTTGTGAACGAACTCAAGGTATTGATTGATACTTTATTAAAAAGAGCAATAGAGTAAATATAAGTGAATCTCCAATCCTAGATTTCCTTCCTTCATAAGATTTTCATAAACTGTGATTGCTGTTAGATTATTAATTTGATTTCCTATTTTATTAGAATAAATTAGATTAAATAATATAAAATAAAAACCCCCCTTAGTTTAATTGCTACCAATATACTTGCTACTTGAATTCTTCTTGTCTCGGTGGTTCGACCCTTGCTTCCCAAACTATTCTGCAATAATCTTGTGCACTTGCAAGGTATAAATTTAAGACACGATCAGGTGCAAACAAGGAATCAAAGGTCGCACGGCACGCGGCTCACGGAGAGAATGTTCCGTATGTTGAGGAGCAATTGTCTCAACATGCCAGTAACCAATCGAGTCGGTGAGATGCTCGCCAAAGTCATCAACGAGCAAAGGGATGCTCGTGCTCAAGATCTTAGGGTCCAACTGAATTGTCATCGAGAAAACGGTCAGGGAAGCCAAGTGTGCTTCCCCGGGCGAACCCCTGACCAACAGGTTGCTGCTCTGCAAGTCCAAGCGGAGTATTATAATAAGATGTACGCGCTCAACCAGCAACTACTTGCCTTGGGCCACGCCTCGGTTCCTGTTGCAGATTTGATGTTGCCCACTCTCAATAATCCAGCACTTGTTGGTGGTGGCCAGGCCTCCCAACAGTTGCCCGCTATGAGCATAATGATCCCTTCCATTATTCATGTACCCTCATAGCAATCTAATAAGGAGCAGAGGTAGACGATTAGGTGGAGAATGATACAACCGCCAAAATCCCTCCAACAGACATCACACCGGCGGACAAAAAGGGACCTTGGGCAAGGCCACGAACTCGTTTGCCTTTAGGTCGATGGCCCGTTGCTCGCTCGGGCACATATCGAGTAGGGAGCCTTGAAAACTTTCTCTCCAAGACAAGTCAAAGGTTTCCTTATCCGAGCAGGGCACTTACCATATCTGCTCCTACATTCACGCAGTCAGCCGCATATCACGCCTAAAATCTAGGGATTCTCTCCTAATCCTACAAGATAACTAAGTCAGGTGAATCCTAAACGGATTCAATGACATTGACGCCTATAAATACCCCTCCATACACCATATTCGGGGTAGACACACTCTTTCTTGAGCCTCGAACCTCTGCCAAATTCTTTTTGACTCTCTCACACAATACTTACTCACGTCGGAGTGGTTTCGCAAGTCAAGCCTTGACTCCCACTAAGGTATTTTTGTGATCTTAATCGATTCAAGAAAGAAGATCAAGTTCATATATCCTACCCATCACACGGATGGCTCAAGCTACATTTTTGCCACATCAAATTGTTTTCCTTTTCTTTACTAAATAAATACTAAAACATGATTTTGACTTTAAATTCATTTACATATAATGAGGGAAATGGGGGGAAAAACAAGGCTTTAATTTTTGCTCAAATAAGAAACTGAAAAAATAAAATCGTTTGTGAATGATTATATGTCCGAGTCATGTGAATATGTACAAAGACAAAATGAAGAAAATAAACCATGGATATGTGCATGCCGACCCCACATGATGATTTTTCATTCAAAAATCAAAATAAACCCTCTTTTGTTCTCTAATTGCATAAAAAATGCAACCTTAGACCTAATCAAAAATTAAAACCACGCACTTTGAGTACAATGATAGGCAAACTACAAGGTGAAGATTACATTAATAATCAAGTAATGTGGCCCAATCTAATTGCATTATTAACTAAACTATTTTCTCCCGTATAAACAAATAGGCCAAATTACTTTTTACCCCCCGCTTCCACCAAATCCCGCTTAACCACCTAAATTAAGGTTTGTCTCATTTTAGCACTCAAGGTTTCCATTTGTCTTATTTAACCCTCCCGTCTGCTGTCGCTTTGAATGAAGACGTTAAATCGAGGTATTTTCGTTTTTTCCATATCTCAGTTAACTAAAATCTATATCTCAGGCAAAGAAACCAACTAAGATCGATTGTTTTCTTTCCCTGACTCAATTTCATCATTCATCTCCGCAATTAAATTCATTTATAACCCTTATTTTGTGAGATCTTCGAGATTTGCTACTCTAATGGCTGCTTCCACTACTTCTACAATCCCACCTCCGCATTTATATTTTGATGAGAAATGGAAATTATCGAAGAAAGAAGGCTCTTCCAAAAGTCGTTCTTCAACTTTGTCTTTCATGAGAAATTCGTCGACGGCTTCTTCCACTCACCAGCTCCAGTCCCTACTCTTAGATCCCTTGAGTTTCACTCAAAGAAATCAGTAACAAACAATAATAGGGTAGGGGTTTCACCCTTTGGTGGTCGGAAATGGTGTTCAGATCACTGGCGTCTCGAACCAGAACAAGAACCCATTTACTCTTCAACCATTTGATCTATCCTTGTCCTCGCCCCTCCTTAACACGCACCCACATCTCTGTTTCATCCCCATATTCTTCTCCTTCCCAATCAGAACTCGTGAACGACCTTTCTCACATCCTTAGCGACTTCCGTGACCCCCGCCATGACATCGTTTCAGCTCTCAATCCTTTCTCCTCCAACATTTCCCCAGACTTGGTCGATCAAGTTCTCAAACGCTGTAAAAACCTTGGATTCTCCGCCCACAGGTTCTTTCTTTGGGCTAATCACTTGCCAAATTTTGAACCTAGCCATGAAAGCTATCACATTCTCGTTGACATTTTGGGTAGTAGCAAGCAATTCCCGCTAATTTGGGACTTTCTCCTTGAAATCAAAGAGAAGAAATCTTGTGAAATTAACTCTGAAATTTTCTGGATTATTTTTAGGGCTTCCATTAGAGCTGATTTACCTGAAGATGCTATAAGAGCTTTGAACAAGATGGTTGATTTCGGTATAGAACCGGGTATTGACGATCTTGACCATCTTTTGTACTTAATGTGTAAAAGGAAGCTTGTGAAGCATGCTTAACAGTTGTTTGATAAAATGAAGCACAAATTCAGCCCCACCGTAAAAACTTACATCATTTTGGTGAGGTGGTGGGGTTTTATTGGCGAGTTGAGGAAGCGGAGAGTGTTCGATGAAATGCTCGATCTTTAGTTGGTTTCTTTGCACGAGATATGGATTTTAGTTAAGCGAGATATGAAAATACGAAAATACCCCGATTTAACGTCTTCGTTCAAACGGCAACAGACGAGAGAGATTTAAATGAGACAAATTGAAACATTGAGTGCTAAAATGGGACAAACCTTAATTTAGGTGGTTAACTGGGATTTGGTGAAAACTTTGGGGGGTAAAAAGTAATTTGGCCAAACAAATATTTCGCTATATTATTTTGATACGTTTCATTTTTAAAAAGTTTAGTTTTAAAAATTATAATTATAATTTCTATAATATTTCATTTTTACCTTTTATTTGTATTGTAATTATATTGTTTGTATTTAAATAATTTTGTAATTGTGACGAACTCCAATAACTTTAACATATCCACTTAATAATAATTTATAAATATGGGCTTTTTGAGTAAAACAGAGGAAGTAAAAAAAAAAAAAAAAGAATAACTAGAGTTACGTTGACCAAGTAGTATGAGCTATCTAAAAAGTCAAATGTGCTTATCAAAGAAAAATGTAAATTTATAAGGCTCAGGTTAGCCTGAAAAAGTTGAATTATTTGAATATAAAGAGCAGAAAAGGTGGGGTTCATTGAGTGCAAGTTACACATCTTCGTGTGTATGATGTTTACTAATCAATGATGATATTCAAGGAAAATAATGTAAACTCAGAATCGGCACTTATGTTTGACAAAAATAAAAATAAAAATAAAAAAACAAGTAAACAAAAAGATCTGTGCCACTTTCGACCATCAGGCTTCAATCAAACAAGTCCCTCGTAATTCTCTGACTCGCCCATCAGGATTAGCATATGCATCAGAATTATTGTTCATATGAATAGAACTCGGGTACGAGATATCCAAATAAGGTTCCCATATATCTTACATTTTGGGTCACATTTAGTAAAAATACCATAATTACTTTTATTTTCTTCTTTCAGGCAAAAATCTTTTAAAATAAGGGAAGATTATTGAAATAATCATCGTACTATTCGTAGTTACCGATTTGACCAACCACATTATAATATCACAAATATGACAATTGTACTCAGTAATTGGGTTTTCCGTGGTTTTTGTCGTCAATGTCCCATCCAATTTTGTAACGAATATATTAACGTGAATTAATGGAAAGATTGTACGGAGGGTATTTTTGTCTTTCAATTATACACGTTTCTTCCCCAAACATATGTTTCCCAATTCTAGCTTTCTCGGTGTAATTAAAAGATAAAAATAATCTTCGTAAAGTCTTTCTATTAATTTATATCAATAGGTTTATTACAAAATTATATGAGGTGTTGACGATAAGGATTATATCGTATACAATTACTGAGTACATTAATCATATTTAAAATATTATAATGTAGTTGGTTAAATCAGATTACCTACAAATAATACGATGATTATTTGAATAATTTTGTCAAAAGATAACTCCAAGAAAAGAAGAAAAGTTGGGCAATTTCATGGGGAAAGTAAAGTATGGTCTTCACTAATTGACTTGTTAACATCTTCCAATATACGATTTGATCATCGTAATCTTTTATCCATTTTTGACTAATAAAAGTTTGCCTTTATATGGATATAAAATCTTACCTAATTCTTGTTGATCTTTTTTGGTCTTTACAAAATCTTAATGTCAAAATCTATTTATAGTCAAATAGATGACAAAAATAAAAAAAGATTTGGTTTATTATTTTCTTTTTGAAAGTTTTTTTTTTTTTGCATAGATTTTCTTTTTGAAATTTAGAGTTAGGAATAATGAATGATTGATGTGTTCAGTCAAAACGAAAATATTTAGTGGGGGCTCAATAGTCATATACTTACCCTGTTTCAAAAGAAAAGATACATTTTTTCTTATTGTTTAAATTGAAAATTAGTTAAAATTCACTATTTTTCTTAAATATTTCCTGTCATTGTCCGGTCATAATCTTATACTCCATCCTATCCTAATACTTGTCTTGGTTTGATTTTTTGGCGTCAATCGTCTATCTATTCTACATCGCGTCTCGTATCGTTGAATCTCATTCACACGTTTTCTTATAAAGAAGTTAAAATAAGAAAAAATCTACGACCGAAATTCAATGGGACATGGAATGTGACAGAGAGTGAGATAGAAGATTTGAAGCCGATCTTTTTAGTCGAGCGGTGTGTTTTTAAACGAAAATGTATATATTTTTTATAATTTTTTTAAAAAAATTAGTGATAGGTGTACAAATATATTTGTACAACTTTCTTGTTAGACAACTAAATTTGTTGAATTTTTTGTACAATAATGTTTGTGTCCTTATAATTCTTTTTGTACAATATATTGACAATTGTAAAACATAGATATTCATTATCGACAAACCGACATAATTTATTTGAAAAGATAAAAATAACATAAGAGAAATTTTAAGTTGTATTGGGAAACAATAAAATTTATTTGACTTTAAGCAAGTACTTTATCATCAAATAAGGTAAATATTTTATCAGTAATTGTGTTGAATGAGCTCAGCATGAGCTAGCCTCAATGGGGACCACTTGGGTCCCATAATTAGTGAGTCGGATGACATGAAATTTGGGTAGACCGAGGAGGATTCACCTCGGCCCATTAATAGTTGTTTAAAAGATGGATTGGTACACCCAGTTGTTCCTCTCCACTTGAGCTCAAGGCTAGTATAACTCGGCCTCAATAGCAGCAAGGTCATCTCAGCCTCGTCGACAGTCAACCAGATGATGGACGAGGTAATTAGGGTACGACAGCTCTGGCAAGAACCCTCCCGTGCGCCAGAAGTACTAACACACATAAACCAACCATTCCACCAACATATGTACAGTCCAATCACTCATTTTGTGTGACGCGGCATCAGAACATTGATGAGAGGCTGCCCCACTCTGACAAATAGGAGAGCTCCACCTCATGATCCATTCAGATATAAATAAGGAACATTCTCTATATTTATTTCTCAAGCCAAAATAGATATCCACACTGAAACCAACCAACATTTTATTCATGCGAAAGATTGACAAAAGAGAGATAAGAACTTCATAATACACTGCATTTACTGCAATTCATATCACCCGTAATCTCATCCTTATGCCGGAGGGTTTGAGTCGGGCCACGCTCGACTCTTTAACGACGTTACAACGTAAAAATTGTGAAATCTAAGAAACAAACCTCCAGGAATATAACTCCAGGTGCGTCGGTTATATCAAAAAACGAGCCTTGCGGACAGTATGAGGGCAAGGGTAGCGCAAGGCCTGTCTCCTCAGCGAGATGGGACTTTGTCACCCTAATACCCGAACTGTCGGCAAGGGCTAAGAGGAGACTTGCGCTGGCCAAACGAATATCCAAGGGCAAGACCAAAATGCCCAGGGAGCATAACATGGTTGACGGTCATTTGACTTATGTCAACTCGTCAGAAACCGACGAGGGGGGCGAGCAACCCACTAAAACACTGAAGGCCCCCATAACACAAGAACAAACAGAATAGTGAAACATTGACCTGGCACAAAGCAGACAGGCTCATCTTTCCCCCTACATTCTGAACACTCCGAGCAAAAAACGGAGTCCCGATGAAGAGTCCAACCATCTCGGCTCACGTACCCTAGAGAGAGGAAAGCTCTCCCTACTCCCTCAAACTCGACAGCTGAAATCCCAAGCTTTGAGAGCAATGTTTTGTCTCCCACAAGGGCCTTCCAGTTATAGCAACGAACTTGCTCCCAGTTGGCGCCAAACAAGGGGTATTCGATGGCATCCTTGATGGCCAAATTACTTGAACTTAACTTCTTAGTTTTCTGTAGACCATGAGGTTTCCTTTCGGAGACCTCAAAGTTCCATCCTCGACTTGACTTCACAAGGATAACTTTGTCAGACCAGTGATGGTCCTTATTGGCAAAACTGGCCAGACGAGGAAACCCTTGAGCGTGCCTCAAACAGGTCAACCGATCCATGGAGACACTCACCTTGTTGTAGTAACAAAATAAAGATAAGGATGGCTCGAACCCCCTCGACCTAGTGCAAACGATGAAAGAGACCAAGGCTCTAGTCAGATTAGGAGTCAGATCCAAGGGAACTGATCGATCTCGTCTCGGTCAAGAACTCCAAGATAAAAGGATCAAGAGGAAGCCGCAATCCCGATGACTCGAAAAAACTCAGGTAGAAGCCCACATCCGCGCGAAGTTGGCGCAGCTCATAGAGACCTAAGGCTGGGTCTGGGGCCGACCCTTATAAATAATCAAAACTGTATGTCTGGGCCCACCCGGTTATATTCCTGAGAGCTTATGTCATTCTTGAAAGGCAGAAGATAACGAGAGCTTTTCTCGCTCCCTACCCCAGGGACCTCTTGCCGACCAGATACAGATGCTTCACCACTGCCCATCATTCTCTTGGCTTGACGATTTCGCAGTACCCTCTCCTCTCGGCGATAGTGCAAAACTCCCTCTCTAGTAAAAAAATGGGTTATTGGACTCAAACATAGGCCATCCTTTGCGCAGAAAACCTTCGTAGGAGTATCCGAAGGATAGACATGAGCGGAAAAAACTTCGTCGTAGAATTTCCAATGAGAGTTGACCTTCACTCCTAAGCTCGCAAGAATAAACCTCACTTGCCCAAGAGTAACATCGGCCCATTTACCTTGATACTGCTTATACATGGGTCCCCCCCCCCTTTTGCGATTTACTAAAGACAAACTCTAAAAACGATATCTCGTCATCAGAAACCTCCATGTAAGTTGTACGGTCAACTGTCCTTTCCTCGACGTGAGACACGTTAAAGGTAAACCCACTGGCCTCGGGATCTAAGGAAGATGGCCCAGCCTCGGCAAGAGAATCAACCTCCTCTTCGGTCTAGCACGACAGGTTGGCATTTTCCCTAACACAACCAGGTAAAGGACTCCCAATCGTTAAGGGTTTCACGAGAAGACTGTTCTTAGCTAAAAGCTTGTCCCAGTAATGTATCAATTTAGGGGAATCCAAAGAACTACTAGACGTCGAAGATGAAGACACATAACGAGGAAACCTATATTGAGACATTTTTACAGAATGGTAAAAAGAAAAAAGGAAATACCGAAGTACAATGAATGGCTTTTGTGCCATCAGCAAAACCACAAAGACCGCCTAAAAACACAAAAGCTCACCAGAAAAAGGGTTAGAAAAGGAAAAAAAAGCAGATTCAAAGAATGTCACGGGAAGAAGAAATAAAACACACCTAAAAAAACACAAAGTAGCAGAGAAAATCACTGAGACACCCAGAAAAAACTCGCCGGAAATCGCTTAAAAACAAGGAAGAGACGGAAGAAAAACAGTAAAAAGGTAAAAGTGAAAAAAGGGGAAAAGGAAAAAGTAAAAATACCAAGCCAAAACGACGCCGTGCTCAGACCCAAGTTACCCTCTTCAAACGGGCAACCCGCGTGTTCTCTCTGCAAAAGGACAAGAGGCGTCCCTTCGTTTTCCTGCCCAGTCTTTTCATTTTTCCAAAAGGGCGGCACAAACAGTAAACTCAAAATTTGAAAGGACAACAAAAATTTAATGCTCTAACTGCATCAAGGAGGGAAAGAATTATGACCGCACAATTTCCTAGAATCATTAGCCACTTCATCTCCTACTAAAACTGATTCAAAGTCGCCATTTGTGCCGAGATGAGAAGACGAGAGATGAGCCTCAGTGCCTGCTCACTTTACTTCTCGGTCTAAAACTGGCGATCGCCCCCGAGAAGTAGGGGGCTACTGAAGGAGCTCGACATAAGCTAGCCTCAGAGGGGACCACTTGGGTCCCACCATTAGTGAGTCGGCTGACAGGAAATTTGGGTAGACCGAGGAGGATTAACCTCGGCCTAGTAATAGTTGTTTAAAAGACAGATTAGTACACCTGTAGACACCCCAAATTCGTACCCCTATTTTATATTGTCCAATAAATATTGTAAAATGGACTACTAATTATTTCTTGTATGTTTCAGGAGCAAAGGTACAAAAAAATCAAAGAAAAAAGACAAAAGAAACAAAAAAAGAAAAAAAATCGAAAAGAAACAAACAAAAAAAAAAAAAAAAAAAAGAAAAACAAAAAAAAAGCAAAAGAAAAACAAAGAAAAGAAAAAACAAAAAGAAAAGAAAAAAACTTGAGCCGCCGGTTGCCCCCTTTTCTTAACCCACTAAACAACCCACTACACATATATACTCTCACTCCCTCATTCCAGCGGGACGGACTCTCTCTCATTCCCTCATTTTAAAGGCCCGCCCCCACTAACTCTCTCTCTCTCAAGAAAAAACACTCCCAGCTCTCTCTCAAGCCTTCCAGCGCCTCCCACTCCAGCGACCCCCACTTCAGCCGCCCCTCCCTCAATTCCCTCACTCCAGCCGGCCCAACTCACCCACATAATATACTCCCTCAAACCCGGCAGCTCTACTCACACACACAGCGCACACACACACAATAAATACAAACACGCACACACAAAAATACACATAAATATATATAGTTCTACAGTAACATTGCAAAACTTAAGTCACAGGTTCGCCGCCCCAATAAAAAGGCCAAAACCAACCCAAATAAAATTGTCAGAGTTGACAAGCCACCTCAAATCAGGTTCAAAATCAGGTTCAAATCCGGTTCAAATTCGGTTCAAATCAGTTCAATTCAGGTCAGGTTAATTCAAATCAAAAAGACTCTCTCCGAGAGGGCAGGCAGCCGCTCTAAAAGGTAATACCTTTAAGGGCGTATTTTTATTTCATTTATATTTTTTTCTTTATTTTCAAAAAAGTTGTATTTTAAATCCGGCACAATGTAGCCAATATAAGCCGTTGTGCTGCCCGGATTAGATTAGGAAATATTTTGTAAAAGAGCCGTTATAATGGCCAAATATTCTTAAATGTGTTTGTAATTATTGGAAGGAGGCGGCTGCGAGTCCGTAAATAATGTAGCCACGAATGTATCTGTTTAATTTTCCCTTGTCAAAATAAGACCTTATTTATTTGCTAGATTAATATAACAATGAGCATATTTCGACCAAAACGCTTTGAGGCAGAAAGAGGCGAGTTGGGTGCCTAGCACCTTCCCGACTAAATAACTTAGCCCCGAACCCGTTTTCTAAAATCTACGGTTTCTCTTACGGTTTTCCTTTATTTTGCCTTAAAATAAAGGTGGCGACTAAAACTTTCGGATCAGGTGGGGCCACGCAACATCTTTCTTTGCACTTTCACGTTCTCCTAAACAAGGAAGAATGGGAATGGAAAGGTGATGTAGTTCTATGTCTTGGTATCCCGAAATAATGGATAAGCGGACATAGAAAACCTAAGGCACTCATAGTGATGCAAGCGAGCCATAAGGCTATTTTTATAATAAATCCACAAAGGCAACCGAGGCGCATTCCAACGCTATTCGACAAAGCACTCCTCCCGCACTTTTGATTTCGTCCTCCCTAAACAAGGGAGGGTGGAGCGGGGCTTGTGGTGTCCGCATCCGCACGTCGCGCACCCTAAACAAAGCGGGCGCGGAGCACATCCAGGAACCTCACAGTGGCGACTCTTCTGGGGATGTCGTTTTATTTTAAATAAAATGGAGGGCTAGACTCATAAAATAAAACCTTTTTTTTGGCTTTTCTTTGTTTTTGGTGCAATATGCTCGTTATATTAATTTACGCATTTCAATAAAGTGTTCCCATTACGGTAGTGGCTATATTTGTGGATATGATCCTCCATCAGCGGCATCTCGTTCAGATATACATTAGGCATGTTCGAGAGTATTAAAAAAATCAATCAAATAAAAAAAATTCAAAAAAAAATATATATATATATGTATATATATAAGGCGGTCTAAGTATATTGGCTGGAAACTCCATTGATACCCTTAAAGCATTCTGAATAGAGTCTGGTATCGCCGGAGCACACAACGCCACGTACTTGGCCGATCAAAAGCCTTCAAACACTATTATATATATATATACATTAAAAAATAAATTTCGAAAAATCAAAAAAAAAAAGAAAATATATATATATATTATATTTTACAAATAAATTCCGGGCAGCACAACAAAAGAGCTGGGGCTTTACTTCCGGCTCTATTTTCTTTCATTTATTTCTTTCAGTTCATTTTTCTTTTTCACTTTATTCTGTAAATTTGTATATTTGTACATCTCAGCATTCATTATGTCATTTTATTTTGGGGGCATAGGACCAAAATTTGTAATTAATAGGGATAGATAGTTTCCCCACTTTTCTTTCTATTTCTTAATGTGATGTGCTTGCTTGCTCGCGCTCAAACTAAAAAAGCCGAGAAAATCCACACAAGCGACAAAGGCAGGCCAAATTTTATTTTATTTTCTATATCGTAAATAAATAAAGGCTTTCTTGCTTTCTAGATCACACACGTGCACGCATGTAAATATATTCGGCGTTACCTACACCATGGCGGCCTACCCCTGCATAAGCCAACGTTAGAATGCATATAGTTTTTCGGGACACTTCGCGACCAAGCCGGTTTTTGCATTTTTGAATTGTGGGTTAGCCCCAGTCAAAAAAAAAAAAATCATCAAAAAAAAAAAATCAGAAAATATATATATGTCAAAAAAAAAAAATGCGCAAGTTCAAAAAAAAAATACATAGTAAGTGCGCACAAAAAAAAAAAAAGACAATAAATAACAATCAGGGGCTGACTTATAATTCTCAAATGCTCGACCTAGACCATTTCGAATGGTGGATCTGGAAAAGAGTATAGGCCCTTCGCTGGGACGATCCGATCTGGGAGTCGAAAGCGGTGGAATCGTTGGTCTATACTGACGGAAAAAGAATCCACTATTCGAGGGAAAGTCTGAGGCTGTCAAAATAAAGCGAGTGCTTATCAGGTCAATTGTAGGGAAAGCAAATAATAAATTAATAATAAAATACTAATAAAAGGCTTGTACTCCAAGCCCATATAGCCTCCATTCAACCTTCTGATACCTACCAAACCCCCATTTTCCTCAGAGATCTGGCCCAAATTTGGAAAGGCAAAAATAGTACTGGTCGATTGATAAGGAAAACAAATGCAGAAATCAGAACAGAGGGTATCACTATCATATCGAGACAAGAGGCGAGTCGATGCAATCTGAGATCAAGCGGTATGGCGGCACAAAATGAACAATCCTTCTGATCCCCAAGAAGCATCGGCCTTCCATGTCCCTCCATATCCAATTTCCCAGCCAAACACCAACCCACCAAATACCTATTATTTCCAAAATTTTAACCCTTTTTCATCATACCCTCTTTACCCTATCTTGCCCAATATCCATATCCAGCCCAAAATCCTTATCCAACCAAATATCCCTATCTTGCCCAATATCCATATCCAGCCCAAAATCCTTATCCAACCAAATATCCCTATCCTGCCCAAAATCCATATCTTACCCAAAATCCATATCTTACCCAAAATCCATATCCTGCCCAAAATCCATATCTTACCCAAAATCCATATCTTACCCAAAATCCATATCTTACCCAAAATCCATATCCTGCCCAAAATCCATATCTTACCCAAAATCCATATCCAGCCCAATATCCTTATCCAACCCAATATCCCTATCCTGCCCAAAATTCATATCCTACCCAAAATCCATATCCACCCAAAATCCATATCCATCCCAAAATTCATATCGACCAAATATCCTATATATCCATATCAACCCAATATCCATATCCACGCCCGAAAACCCTTACCGGACACGAGAAATTAACCCGACTTTCCCTAAATCCTACCGGCATATACCAAAACCCAACTCTTCCGCGCCAAAATGGAGGTGACATCGAAAATTTGAAAGTCATGATGCTTAAAATTCTAAACCAAGAAGTTTCTAATGAAAATTTGGGGAACGACTTCACAGGTATGATGGATAAAGGCACTTCTAAAAAAAAAAAAAAAAAAAAAAAAAAGCTCCTGGCGAGTTTGAGTCCATTTCTAATAAACCTCTGAGAACTAGTATACTACGACCGGCCCACTTTTGACACCCGCATATTTCGATGGACTACTTTGGATATATTACCTATTCCTTTCCACAGCCTTACAGTTTGGTCATCTACCAATCCGCTCCCTAAATTGAGTACCCCTATTCCTTTCCCTAAGCCTTACGGTTTGGTCATCTACCAATCCGCTCCTAATTGAGGATCTCAAACCCAGGTCCTCAACAATGTAATAACCCATGCGATGTGCTTTTAATAATAATATGGATGTCTTTGCTTATTCCTTAGTTGCACCTAATTTAAAAGAGACGCATTAAATAATAATCATGATAATGAGTCATTTAATAAAATGGACCCAAAAGATAAAAATTAGCTTGAGCTTGCAAAGTCGGATCGAGTACCGAGAACAAAGCCATTCATCGGCATCTTGAAGACTTGTCCACCATCAACTGGACAATGAAATCAAAATCAAAGAAATCGAGAATCGGCGGTTACCTCCAAGGTCGAGAAAGAAAGGCACTCATTGATCTCCTCAAAGAATTCGTAGATATCTTTGCTGGTCCTATGAAGATATGCAGGCCTTGATCCGGCCATAGTCGAGCACCGGATTCCCATGCAGGATGCTCGCCCGCCCGGTCAAACAAAAGCTCCGCCGCATCAAGCGAGAATGGTCACTACAAGTCAAAGAAGAAATCATGAAGCATTTGGCGTCAACTTCATCAGGGTAGTTGAATACCGTCCAATATAGTGACCGTTCCAAAGCCCAGCGGGAAAGTCGAGAATCTGTGTAGACTTAGCGACCTCAACAAGCGTCGCCCAGATGACTTCCCCGCCCAACATTGACATTGTGGTAGATGCCGTCGCGCTCACAAAGTCCGATCCTTCGTTGACGGCATCTTTGGGCTATAACCAAATCAAAATGGCGGAAGAAGACCGGGGAGAAGACTTCATTCACTACTCCTTGGGGAACTTCTTGTTATAATGTCATGCCATTCGGATTAAAGAATCAGGAGCCACTTACGGAGGGCGCCACCACCCTCTTCCACGACATGATCCACAAAGAGATGGAGGTCTATGTCGATGATATGATCGTGCATTCAGCGGCGCCTATGGTGCTCACATTAAAGATCTCGAAGTTCTTGAAAGACTCGAGAAAGCACCAAATGAAGCTTAACCCCACCAAATGCACATTCGGGGTTACGAAAGCAAAGTCACGGGATTTCTAATGGCGAACAAGGCATCGAGATCGAGCCAGCAAAAGTCAAAGCCATCTGGAAATGCCACGGCCAAAACTCCCAGCTGAAGTAAAAGGCTTCCTAGGTCGGTTGCGATACATCGGCCGTTTCATCAGACGGTGACCACCACCTGTGAGCCCCTCTTTAAACTCCTCAAAAAGAATACTGATCAAGTCTGGGACGCGAAGTGCCAGCTAGCCTTCGAAAAAATAAAAGCCTACCTTACCAATCCCCCTGTGCTAGCTCCACCTCATACCCATAAACCTCTCCTCATATACTTAACCGTCACAGACACATCAGTAGGGGCTATGCTCGCCCAGGAGAAAGAAGATTCCTACATTGAAAATGCCATATATTTCATAAGTAGGAAGCTACAAGGAAGCGAGCTAAACTATTCGGCGTTGGAAAAAAGGCTGCAGAGCCTAGTCTGGGCCACTCAGAGGCTCAAAACCTATCTCCAAGGAAGGTCCATCAAGCTCATATCCAGAATGGACCCTATCAAATACATCTTCGGTAAGCCATCACTGTCTAGCAGACTGGCCAAGTGGTCCTTTCTTCTTAATGAGTTTGACATAACCTATGTCACTCTCAAGTCTATCAAAGGGAGCGTCATTGCAGACCACTTAGCTGATTTACCTCTGACGACCGAAGATGCAACCGAGCCTGGTTTCCCAGACGAAGGTATCCTGGAAATCACTGACCAGGACACCTGTTGGCAAATGTTCTTTGACGGAGCCGCAAACAAAAGAGGCTTTGGCATAGGAATCTTGTTAATCGATCCTGCTGACTCTCATACTCCCGGCTATAAGGTTGGAGTTCGAATGTTCAAATAATACAGCGGAGTATGAAGCTTTGTATTGCTGGCTTAGAAGAAGCTCTCAAAAGGGGAGCTAAAGATCTCGAAGTCTACGGAGACTCGGCCCTGATTATAAATCAAGTCGAAGGAAGGTGGAAGACCCAGGATCCTCGGCTGCAGCTCTACCATGCCAAGCTAATAACAGTCGCCGCCCGATTTGGTTCTATCTCGTTCCATTACTTGCCACGAGATAGGAATCAATTCTTGTGATGCTCGGCCACTCTGGCGTCACTAAGTCGATTCAGAAACTAAAGTCCGACCATTCATAGTCGGGAAGAAGGTCACTCCGGCATTCTTGTTTCAAAATCAACGCACCCAAGCGGATCACGAGCCACGGTATCTTGACATCTTGAATCTGCTCCAGAAAAATCTTTATCCCCATGGGTTAGACAAAAGAGGAAGAGTCTCCTTGAGAAGATGGGCCTCCCAGTTCGTACTCGGCGGTGGCGGTGGCGGCTTGTATAAGAGGCCTATCGAGGCCTCGACTTACTATGTGTCGATCGGGCTAAAGGCGAGCAAATTATGGATCAAGCTGCATGGTGGTACTGCGGGCCCCATGAGCGGCCATATGTTATCAAAGAAAGTCATTCGGCAGGGGTACTATTAGATGCGCTCGAAGCGCGGCGTATTCGGTGGAGTGCGACATTGCGATAAATGTCAGCGCTTTGCCAATCTGACATGTACCCCCATGTCTATACAACCACGCCCACGGCCCTTCTCAACATGGGGTATCGACGTCATAGGCCAAATTCACCCGAAAGGATCTAATGGCCATGAATATGTTTTAGTAGCCGTCGATTACTTCACAAAGTGGGTAGAAGCTTCTTCCTACAAGGTCTTAAACGCCCGGAAGGTATCTCAATTCATTAAAGCCAATATCATATACCGTTACGGGGTACCTTTCGAAATCATCTCCGACAACGGCTCTCACTTTGAAGGGGACGTGAACCGTCTGCTGGATGAGTTCAAGATCCAGAGACACAAATCCTCCCCCTACCGGCCACAAGCCAATGGTGCCGTTGAAGCAGCCAATAAAACTCTTGAGAACATCATCAGAAAGATGGCTGATACAGGAAGGGACTGGCCAGAAAAATTGCCACTAGCCCTCTGGGGCTACCGCACGTCAGTCCGCACACCCACTGGGGCTACCCCTTACTCTTTAACATATGGCATGGAAGCGGTACTACCCATAGAGGTAGAAATTCCATCATTAAGAGTGATGATGGAAGCCGATATATCGAAATTGGGGTCAAAGGCGGTCGGCCACGATTGATGAGCAGCCTACTAGCCTTGGAGCATACCGGGCATATCAAAGGCGTATCGCCCGAGCCTTCAACAAGAAAGTCAAAGGCCGAGATATTCAAGTCGGAGACCTTGTGCTTCGAGAAAAACCCCCTAGTTATGTTGATACTAGGGGAAAATGGAAGTCTCCCTGGATGGGACCATACATCGTTAAGGAAATCCGGTCAGGAGGTGCCGTGCTTCTCACAAACCAAGACGGAGAAGATCTTGTCCAGCCTTTCAACCTCGACAAACTCAAAAGGTACTACGCCTGAGCCATCCTATTCAGCAAATGCTTCCTTCTCCAGCCCGCTAGGCTGAAAACCCGAAAGGGCGGTCTAGGCAAAAGTTAGGGCATAAAAAAAAATATATAAATAAAATATATATAAAAAAAAAAAAAAGAGCTCGCTAGGCTGAAAACCCGAAAGGGCGGTCTAGGCAAAAATAACAGCATATATAAAAAAAAAAAAAGGCTCGCTAGGTTGAAAACCGAAAGGGCGGCCTAGGCAAAAGTTAGAGCACAAAAAAAAATGAAAATAAAAAATAAAAAGGAGAGGGAAAGCATTATTTGAAGCCATTAGCGAACTACCTCCGGTCTTCAGCACATCAAAGACCCGACTGACAAAAGAGAAAAACCACGACGAAGCAGCTCACATTAAAACATTAAAATATAAATTTTACGGGTCCTAAGGTGCAACTTAGGAATACTTATTAAGACATTTATGTTATACATTACTTGCATTCGTACATATCTATATCTGCTATACCCCGTTGTTTTCCCGAAACTATCCTTCATTTGCGGCTTAAGCCGGGGCGATCCATCAATATGCGTGGCACCCGCGGCGGTCCCATATACTTCTTACGCAAGGCTCAAAGCTCGGTCTCATCAGGATGAGAAACACCAGAAGTATCCGCGCCCTATTCATCATCTACGTTGCCATTGTCCTGAAACAGCTCGATGACTTGAATCCCGATCATTCACCGCTGCCCTGTCGGATTATGAAGAAAACGCAGGAATTGCAAGAATAGCCATATGTCAAGTATAGCCCTGCAACAATTATATGGCCAAGCAAGGTGACTCTCTTCTCCTTTCCCCGCATATACTCATAAAAAAAAAAGAGAAAAAAGAGAGAAGCCCGCTCGAGCCCGAAGGTATACCCCTTTAAGACTCATTTCTGAAATACAGCGTGCCGTTACCCATTAGGTCGGTATAGCTTTGCTTTGTGCGTGTGTTTTGAGTCTGCACGTGTTTTATTTCATTTTACATCATATAAAATTAGACTGCCTTGTAAATATTTGTACAGGTTTTCAAAAAAAAAAAAAAAAAAAAAAAAAAAAACAGAAAATAAAAAAATTGGGAGAAAGAAAAATGTATGCACAGGAAGAAAAAAATTTCAGGTACATGCAACAAGGAAAATGCGGCGGCAGAAGAAGAAATTTTCGACTGAAGCTAGAAAATGGAGCAAAAAGAAAACAACAGCAAAGAAAAGATGACATCAACTGATACCAAAAGATGCTACACATTAATCATTATAATTTTGTATTTTTACTTAGCTTTTTTAAACATAGCATTTGTCGAACTTCAAATCATCCGATGGAATTAATCAACTGAATCAAAAAATATACAAACTACAAAGCAAATTGTATTTGGTTTTGACTGTTGAACATTAATGAGTGGATTTCTATATTTCGTTTGACAATTAAGATTTCATAAAGGCTAAAGTTTTCATTTTACAGTTTTTATCACGAGAATGAATCATGAGATCGAACTATGAAACTTAACTTTGAAACTGGACAAGTCGAATTGTACTAGTTATGTTCAATTTAGTTCAAACTCGAACTAGATCTGAGCGGTTAAGATCGATTTGATATTTTACGAACATAGGATAGCAAACATATTCTGGTATTCGGGTCTCGACCCGACCCGGCCAGCTAAAACTTAATCGGATCATTTTTTTTCAAAATTTTGTTTAGCGGGTTACCCTAACCCGAATCATAATCAATTTGTCCATGGCAATGCATCAATTTGAATTGCAATGCACAATATGGATTTGCGATGCAATGAATCCCGATGCACAAATTGGATTCCCGATGTAGAAAATCCCAATGCACAAATTGAATTCCCGATGTAAAAAATAGGTGAACATAGGTAAAATTGGACTGGTCAATGGGTACGCCCAATCGGCCCGATGAGACCCACGAGACCGAACCACACGACCTTGGACCACGAGACCGAACCGTGAACCGCGTGTGAAGCCTCGACAATGAAACTAAACTTAAAACAACACAAGTTGAAATTATGTCAAAAATAGGCTCGACCTAATAAGCTGGCCCAACCCACTCTATATTATGTTGGGCTGGGCTTTAGGTTCCATTAGAATCGTCAAAATGGGCCAAACCCGTTGGGTTGGTCTGCCCTGCCACTCAAAAAAGGTGGGTTGGGTTTTAAAAATGTAACCCCGTTAAGAGGCGGGCTTAATGGGCCAGACCCGCATGGGCGCGGGTTGAGGTAGGGCGGGGGCGGGTTGGTCCGCTTTTTTTTTTTTAATTATAATGCAAATCAACAATTTTTAAGAATAATGTACAAGTTCAGTCAAAAGTGAAACCTATCCCTACCTTTTCTTATTGCCTATCAGCCTATTTGCTTGACACTTTCTCTCCTCCTTCCTTATTTCCACTTTGTAGCCGTCACCCACACCCACCCCACTCATGACCCACCCTACTCACCCTCTCTTTAGACTCTAAGTCTCTAATCCAACCGATTTTATTTTTCCCTCTCTCTATAGACTATACCTTACAGCCTATCTCTCTCTCTCTCACTCTCTCACTCTCTCTCTCACACACGCACATAGTCACACACCCACAACTTCATCTTCCCTCATTTTCAAACTTCAACATTGACCAGTTTAACAATTTTAGAAGGCACATAGAGCACGGTGGCGACGACGGTGGAGCTCGTGATACTTCATTTGGATATGTTCTATGCTCTCCATTGCATTCCTTTTTCTCTTCTTCCGGCCAAGATGAGTATATGACAGAAGGAAGGATGGAAAGAACGCCATACTCTACAGAAAGATCCTCACATAAGAGACTGGAGAGGAAGACATCTCTATTGATAAATTTTTTTCATACCAATTTACTTAGTCTTTCTTTCCCAGAAATGAGATATCACGATGGAGAATTTCATTTTTTATAATTTTATTTTTTGACGGGTTGTTCCGCCCCGCCCCACAACCCAAGGTGGGTTGGGTTGGGCCAACGTATTTCTATTATACCATTTTAACGGGTTGGTCCGCCCCGCCCCGCCGAGTGGCGGAGTCTGCCACGTTGGTCCGTTTTGACGACTCTAGACTCCATAGGCCCGATAAAATTTTTGGTCGGGTCGACCCAACGTGACTTTAATGCTTGGCCTTGTTGGATTTGTCGTGGGACAGAAAATTAAAATATGTAGACTAGACAGAGAGGTAGACTAGATGCCATACTCTCTATTCAAAGTTAACAGAACCCAGTTTTTCATGTAGATCTAGGGTTTCATCTACATCATCGACTCATCATTCCACACATCCACTTGTAGTCTCCACCCTCTGGGCCTAGAGATCCGGAGCAGTTGACTGTCAAGGCTATAAGAGGTTTGGTTGGTCGGATCTGGGGATGGCGCTCTGGACTTTGGCTGGCCTTGTTGAGAAGAGGGGGAGGTCGGCGCGATGTGAGTGATTGCAGAGAAATTTATAGAGAAAGAGCGAGTAAGAGTAAGTGAGAGTGCCAGATGAGAAGAGAGGATATGAAGTCAATGCCGGTGGAGTTAAATGGATGAAAGAGTTAAAGGGCAAATTTGAGATTTCAAAAAACATTTGACAGGAAAACTAACGGTAACCCCGTAAGGGGGCAATCTCTTAGCAAAAATAGACTTTAAGGACCAAACACATTTAGAAAAATGTCGCGAGACCAAACACATAATTTTGGGATAGTTCAGGGACCAAATAATTATTTAATCATATATATATATATATATATATATATATATATATATATATATATATATATATATATATAATTAATATATTTATTTAAAATTTTGGGTATTCGAATGCAGATAGAAATTTAAAACCCGATAGTCGATTCAAAAGCGAGGTCGGGATCGCCACCCGAAAATCTAAGCAATTACCTTACCCAACCGGATCGAGACCCGAAAACTCGGATCCGAATGTTCACCCCTAACTAGAGCGGTTAAAAACTTTTAAAAACGGATTATAAAAAACAATTGACTTATTTATTAATATTAGTTTGATGTATAATTTTTTTAAAAACTCATATGTATGTGGTTCACGTGACGATATCAATGTGATAAAAGACGCGACATAACGACGACGAAATGTTTTTAATATGTTAATTTAAATTAAATATAAATACTAGTTTCTTAATTAATTAATACTATTTAATTAAACTTTTGAAATATTGTAAATATTCACAAAAAATTATTAATTGATTTTTTCATAACTAACCACTATAAATAATACTTTGATGTTAATTAATAATTATAAAAGAAAAAAAAAAAGAACCCTACTATAAATACATCTTACTAATTATCCAAACCTAAAAGATGAGAAAAGTGGTTTTTTAGTCAACGTACTAATTGGGGGCGAGACAATTAACCATATAGTTTATATAAGACAAATTTAACTAATGTACTATATTTTGAAGGCATATGAAACCAATTACGTAACGGCCGTTTGCAAGCCGTTAAAAAGTGATGATGTGGACATGTACGTGGCCGTTTGGAGATATTCAGTCAATTGAAAAATGACACACACTAATATCCTGACATTCAGTCCCAATCGATATAACAAAGTAAGAGTTATATATATATATATATATATATATATATATAACTATCAATCCATCACATCGAACATCTCAAATTATAAAATGGAATCTACATCTTTATTGTTGAACAACCGGATCAAGTTCGGACCCAAGTCCTATCCAGCCACTTCCACCAACCCGATCCGTCACCGTCTCTCCGACCAGCCGTATGCCTCTCCTACTCTCCGTCGGAGCTCACCGAGCGGATCGATTTCGACACAAAGTCGATGCGAAGCCGATGGACGGACGGTACACAGAAGATATAGATTAGGTATTTGGACTAATAGTGCAGAGCGAATTGTTCTGTCGCGAGAGAGGGGAGGAAAGTATTCGTGTCGCCTGATAGTAGCAAAGGAGATGACGATGAGGTGAATCGAGTATTTGAGGGATTGTACGCGGTTTGATGGGTGATTTTCAAGGAAAGGAGCCGAGGAATTTAGGAATTTTGCTTTGGGGGAGGTTCTGGGTGTGTATGATAATTTGCTCACCGTCAAGGCCGCCGTGCATTTCTATCTATGGTCAGTTTGTTTTCTTTTGCTTCTCGGGAGAAATGATTGAAGGTTTAGTTTATGAGTACGCCTCACTGTTTGCATTGGCCTTCCGTAGAATCGCTCGCCGGAACGAAAAAAGAGTTGGAGTGACGCTGTTAGATGAATCTGGGCAGAGATGGGAAAAGAGAATGGGGGTGGTGACTGGATCTGACATGGCTGAAGAATGCTGCAGGGTTTGTAGATGGGAAGGCATCGTTGTAGTTGGTGATGATGCGTTGAGAAGGAGCCGTTTGGAAGATTGATGGATTGGGGAGATAAAGAGATTGGAGTTGGCATCGGCGATGGAGATTCGTCAGAGAAAAAAAGCGATTGAGGAGGGTGTTTCATCAATTTATAGATGAGATGGATGTCGGTGGCCAAAAGTGATAGATGCCCGCTCAGATAGTCACGTCAGCATAATCCAACCCTTAATAGCCATGTCAACGAATTGTTAACGAAGTTAGACTGGAAGGTTAACGAATTTTGTCACAATTTCTATAAATTGTTTATCTGTTTCATATATTTTATTTCAAATTTTAGCAAATTAGTTAAATTTGTAGTATACAAATTACATGATAATTGTGTCCCTCGTATATTGTGAGTACCATTTTACCCCCTAAAAGATCTATCCCTCACTCTCTCAACATCCCCATCGCCGCCTCCAATCCCCCTCTCCACTGCTACCTCCTCGCCGCCACCCTCGCCACCGGCAACACCGAGTCTCCCTCACTCTCTCCCTCTCTCACTTCGGGTATCTCAGATTCCGTCGTCGCCGGCAATCCTTTCAGACCCATCCCCCCTCCAAGTTCCGGCCGCACCTCCATCTCAGCCATACGCGCACTCTCCGCCTGCGCCACTGACACCACTACTACAATCAGGTGAGTTACTTTCCTTTTTTTTTTTGTTGTTGCCTTTTTTTGTAATTTTTTTGTGATTTTTTATATTGATTTTCTATTTAGTCGATTAATATATGTATGTGTATAAAATAGTTTGTAGTTATATATGAACCCATTTGTTTTTCACCAAAACAAAGGAGTCTAGTCTGAAACGAACAATAGCTAGTTTTCCTGGTTACACATTGGACCGATTTAGAGTTTTTGTGTGTGTGAGTGAAGGGAGGGGTGTTTTTTTTTTTTAAATGTTTAAATGAGGTGTTTAACATGCTGTTTTGAAATTTATGATTTTTAAAGTGGGATTTTGTAGTGTGTGTTAAAGTAAGAGCAGAAAGTGATTGATTTTTTAGCCAATGTTATACTAGTTTTGGTAGTTAGACCAAGACTAGTATTGGTGGTTTGTAAATTTACAACTTTGAAATTGGGAATTTGTAGTCTCTTTAAGCTAAGAAAGGTGCAACCATTGATCTTTCAGCTAGTTTTAAGGCTGGTTGATTTGGATAGTAGAAAGAACTCTTGGAGAAATCATTGTGCTGTTTTCATGGGTTAGTTTGTAAAGTGTATAAAGCTAGGGAAGGGATGTGAATTCTTAATTGCACTGTATTAGAGTTTTGATTAAGAAGGAATGTGAATTCTTAATTGGTTGCATTTTTGTTTTGTACTCTGTCAAGCTGACCAAGAAAACTGCCCGCATTGTTGAAAATGTGAAAGGTGAGGAGAGCCGACAGATCACCTATATATTTCCTTTATGCATTTAATATTGCCTAAGGACTAAATAAATAAAAAATATATTCAAAAGCTGTGGAAAATTGGGCAGTTCAGATTTAATGTTGGGTTTGGTCCCTCTTGAATACCATGGGAAATTTAGCGGAGGCATTTAATTATGAAGGATTTTGTGTTCAAATCTGTTAGGTTCTGCATTTTGTGCTAATTCCTTGGGTTGGGCTAATTTGATTTCGTAAGGGAGTTTTGTACTTAGTATTGAGTACTTGTGGTGAGGATTTTATGTGTCCGATTGGAGAAGACAAGAGAGTGGAATGCTTGGACGAGATAGGAGTATTGGAATAAATTTTTTTAAGTTTATAGAATTATCAAAAAAATAATCAATGGAAAATATGTCAATTATGAAAGTTTACCTTTTTTGTTTGTTAGTGTGTTTGCGTTTTGATGTAGTCCATATTTCCATTCTTTCATACTATGTTGTACGTTTGATTTACTTAAAAAAATATTAGGAATTTCAAAAATTACTCTCACCAAACTCAACACAACTCTCTTTTTTTTTCTCCAATGAACGACAAATTTTATTCTTATGTACTTTGTGTAGATACATCTGCTCTCAAACTCATACGGTGTAATAGGCACGAACACAATTATAATTATAATTAATTCTAAAAACTAGAAGTCAAGCCTATTTTTCCTACGGGGTGGTCTCCTAAACTCCTTTGCCTTCATTTCATTTACAGTCAAAATGTCAACAACGCTGAAAGAGATCTTGACCCGCCGACCAGTGGCCGCCACCGTCCGACTAACAATCCCTCTGGGCCAGTCCAGTCCGTTGACCCGCCATAGGTCAATACAAAGTTAACATAATGGCCTTTTGTAAGGACTTCAATGCTCGTACTCAAAAGTACAAGCCGAGACACTCCGATCGCCGCCACACGTCACAGTCTTCAAGGACGATGCGTTCGAGCTCAGTGTGAGGTCGCCGTCGGTCACCTGGTACTTGAAAAAGGCTGCGGGTGTCGAGTCCGGCAGTAGCCGTCCGGGTCATGTTGTGGCTTCAACTTTAACCCTAAAGCATATTTACGAAATTGCAAAGATTAAGCAGGCGGATCCGTATTGTCAGTACATGTCTTTGGAGGCGATTTCGAAGTCGATTATAGGTACAGCTAATTCCATGGGTCTTAAGGTTCAAAAGGATTTGGATTGATTGCATTTCCATATTTTCAATTCTAGGGTTTTGAATTTTAATGATTATGGAGTTTTGATAACTGTAAGACAGTTCAATTGAGCTTATAAATGAAGAGTTAAGTATGTTCCGATTCCAATACATTTTCATTTCTTCATTCTTGGTTTTGCTTTCATATGAAGATTACAGGCCATGTTTTGAAGAGCCTAAGGTTATCTCATTATTAATTGTAGGTCTGTAGGTATCTTCAAAACTAACATTGACCTGATTCTTTTTTCCGGTTTTGGATGTGCTAGAGTTCGAGACTTTGGAAACCCACTCATCAATTGATAGGGAGTTAGATGTCTTGACATCTAATATAGCGATGGGTAGTGATTTGACCATCTCTATGATTTGACCATCAAACGAATGTTAAATGGGTAGTGATTTGTCATAACATGTTATTTTCTGCCTCTAATTGATTTGACCATCTCTATGATTCGGTTAAATGGGTAGTGATAAAACGTGTGTTGGTAAAAGAATTAGTAGGGAATGACTTCATTCATGATAAGATAATGATATGCCTAATACTGATTGCCGAGGTGTGAAATTATTATTAGTGAAAGAGGAGATAATCCATAAAATGGACTGCAGGGTCTACGATGCCATACCAGATGGGGTTTATCAGTAAGTTACCGCACAAAGGCTTGATTACTAGTCTACTAATGCAATAGAATAAATTCATTATGTATTGCATTCTGCTGGTGCTGCTATAGCTACTACTATATTATGATAGATGCCGATACAATGTTGGAATTGTTAGGATTTTCTTGTTGAGAATCAAGATCAGTGAAAATACTACAATATAAGTCTATACAACTCAACTTGCAACATCACCTTCCCATTAATGTTTATATTATATATGCTGGTGAGATCACATCAAATAGAATAATCTATCCAGCTCTTTGAATTTTTTAGATCAAAATTGGTATTTGTAAAAGTGAATTGGTAGGTTTTGTATCATATACTCTTCCTTTGAAAGATCAGAACTCTTCATTCGCATGTATATAACTAAGCATTGGGTCACCAACAAGCTGACCCAAAAGTCCATCGATGATGTTGGTGCTCGGTGGTAGTGTGTGACCACCATATAAAGCACATTCAAGTCTCACTTCTGCCCGATGAGGGATTGAGGGTATTACAAACACTATTTAGTAATACGTCAGTTTTATGGTCTACATGAAAGTAATTGTGGGCACATGCATTAGCACCCAAACTCCAGCACCTTTTTAATTCAATTATATTGGTTCCCCTGTAACTTAAGTCTTAACCAGAATCCAATATGTTTGATTCATATAATAAATGGCCTCGGATGAGCCATTTTACTTCTCTGGTTGATATTTGTGCTAAATAATTCATCTTGTAGGCCATGTGAGGTTATCTTACAATCATTACTTTTTTCTTTTTAGTCAAATACAGTGGTACAAATTGTGACGCATCAGAATCTTGAGATATTCTAATCCAATGCTTACTCTATTATTGTTAAATTGCCTGTCTCCGTAAATTATATGTATCCTTCTGTGTCTATTACTATCATTCTGAGTTGAGAGCTCTGCAAAGATATTTGATATGGCTCGGTCAGTCAGTCCAGATGAAATAGAGTCAGTACAGATCGAGCTGTAAGGGATAGGATGGAGTTTGGGATCATCTTTTCGGTGCGTTACGTCAAGTTTCCGTAGTAATTCAATGGTATCGTCTTTAAAGGATGACGATGATGAAGTTGTATTACAATGGGCTGCAATTGATAGACTGCCTTCTTCTGAATGCTTGATATCATATTTACTTGATAAGAATGATGGTAACAGAATTAATGGAAAAAGGGTTGTTGATGTTACTAAGCTCGGAGTTCTCTTCAAAGTTTCCATAGTAATTCAATGGTATCGTCTTTAAAGGATGACAATGATGAAGCTGTATTACAATGGGCTGCAATTGATAGACTCCCTTCTTCTGAACGCTTGATATCATCTTTGCTTATGGAGAAGCTCATCAAACACATTGAGAACGACAACCTTCGGTTGCTACAGAAACCAAGAAAAAGAATGGACAAGTGAGGTTTCTTTCAATTCTGACAATATTATTACTACCACAAGCTGTACTACTTAACTAAGGCCCCTATTCTTCATTGAAAGTTTTTTCTTCATTGATCACAAATTCACTTTCGAAGCATAACTTCCATTGATTCCAATGGCATCTTTCGCTGAAGCACCACCCGGCAACTCCAAAACAGGAGAAAAGATCTTTAAGACTAAGTGCGCTTAGTGCCACTCCGTCGAGAACGGTGCCAGTCACAAACAAGGTATTTCTCATCATCATCTCTCTATTTTTTGTGTGTATCTTTAATTTGATCTGATGCTTATCAGAAAACCAGCCTCCGATCTGATGCTTCGATGTCTCTATCTGCCTGATTATAATTCCAATGTTTTTAAGCAATTCCATTTGGTTTATACTTGATTGTGTGTGTACAGATCACGTTGATTAGGTTTAATTATGTTATTGTTTCCAACATTTGTTTGATTTTGGGGGATTTGTTCGATCTTAATTTTGATGATAGATACCCTATGGTGAATTGTGTTGAGTCCGACCTTCCTGTTCTAATTTTGGAGAATAGAATTGTACAATTTTTATCAGGAAATATTAGTTTAACTGTTAGTCCATTATGAGCCAATTAGAGCAGATCTTCTTATGGAGATTTATGTTATAGACAACCCATGCAGAGTCTTAATAGACTAACAGTTAAACTAATTATTTTGGTCTTTAGAAATGTGAGAGGGACAAATTTTTTTTTTTTTGGGACCGAGGGATTGTCATGTTTTATCACTCTACTTCATGTGGGGACCCCATTCAAACGTTTTTTTTATACTCCCTATGCCTAAAAATAATTTATTTTCTATATATTATTTGACATGCATTTATTATGTTTTAGGTTATAAAATTTCAATTACTGAAATATTTAAAATATTATCAATAGCAACTTTTAGAATTTCTTACACACAAGTTAATTTTTATCTCGTCTGAGTCCAACTTGATCTCTAATTCTTACACGTGCCTCATAATTTTTTCTCCTTAAAAAGCTATCTTAAAAAGTATAATTGAGTATTTATTACCTAGTTATGCCTTAATTATAGATAGCTGCTCCCTCCGTCCCTTATTGAGTGTCCCTTTTTGTAAAAAATTTGTCCCAATATAAATGTGCATTTTCTAATGAAGCTATTTAATTCATCTTTACCAACTATCATGCACCAATAATATGCATTTGGAATGCTATAAAGTAGAAACCAATGTGTTCTCTTGTTTGTAATGCTAAAATAGCTGAAAGGTCAAGTTTTTTATTTCCTCAAAAGAGAACCTTAAAGGGACCTCCATTTTTGGGATGAAGGGAGTATTAACTTTCTACCTCTCTCTCTCTCTCTATATATATATATATATATATAAATTTCCATATCAAGTAAAATTAAAGTTATAACAATGCACAACCATCAGTTTGTTACTGATACTTTGAGAGGAATAAACTGAGGTGGGGTCCGCAGCCCGCAGGTGCAGCAAAAACTTCTCAATCCAAGCATGGTACCAACTTCTGCATAACATTCCTAGGGTCAAACAACCAAGCACGTACGAACCTTTGCCATAACAATTAAGGATGATGCCACCCCAAGGGGGGTGGGAGTGATGGCAGGGGCACTCAGGCAAAATACCTTGAGGTCCTTGGTTCCAATCCCCATACCAATAAGGGGTCACACTTACCTATAAAAAAACAATTAAGAATGAATTGAACCTGAAACCTTTTCTCAACAAACCCTTGTACTGTTACCGTGTTTGTTATATATAGACGAAAGAAGCTTACACTTCATATTCATCACTACTGTTAAAGTGCATAAGTGCGTGAATAGCCTATCCTAACCTTGATAGATGGCCAAAAATAAATAAATAATGACAATAAAATAATATTAGTAATAATAAATGATAAAATAATCCATATGAAAACAAATTGAAAACGTATTGCTTATACGAGGTTGGTTTTAGCATTACCTCCAATCCATAGGAGTGTATGTGAGGGCTGTGCCCCCAAAATGAGCCATAGCTGATGCATGTTAAGGAAGATAAAATGGCTTTAGGCCTGCTAAGGAAGATGAGATAGCTCCAGGCCTGTTAAGGAAGACGAGATAGCTCCGTTTCCCCCGTATGTGATAGTGGATAACCCTGGTCATTCCATTTTTTATACTTATATCAGTCTGAAGAATCTTGAGAGTGCCTAGGACACCACAACTCCATCAAGTTTACTTGTCTGCCCCCAAAAGCACAAAAATCAGTAAGAAGTATGGCTTCAACCAAAGACACAACTCAATTTACGGGCCACATGGTGATGAAGGACGAGGTAGGCTTTACTCTCTATCTCGTCACTGCACAAGACATGCATATCTAGTGTCGAGTCGAGTGGAGTATGGACGACTTGTGGTGTCCAGTTTCCTAGAATGCTGATTTTGCTTGCAACTCACAAAATTGTAATTGTTATTGCAATTAGTAGGTCGTATATTTGATTCAAATCCAACCTTGTTATATATTTGCCTATTTGGCAACAAGCTAAGGTAAACACACTTGTGTAAGCAGATCATTGATAGGGTAAGTCCTGCGGCTGGGCACATTTTTGAATTTTGTGCCATTCGCAGTTATCTTTTGGTTTTGACTTGGGACTGGGCAAGACCAAGTTGTCACACTTCAGGCCGATCCTATCTCGTCTTCCACTTCGACGACTCTGTAATAAAAAGGTTGGTTCAAAGTTAGATAATGGATGTGTCCCCCAGGAAGGGGTGAAGAGAATTGACATTTCTCATGAACACTCATGAGTGTATGCCCAATTGATTGACGAATCTTTAGAGAAATTGGATTGCATGTATATGAAGGCATCAAGTTACAATATTCGTAAATTTGTATATCCTGATTTGCTACATATGTATGGACGTTCGTTCGTGCATGCAAATAGACCGTCTCCTTATCCAAGTAAACATATTTGATGTTTTCCTTCTATCACTCTCTAATATATTCTGCAAAATAAGTGTAGGTCTTGCCCCTAGTGTCCTATCCACAATTCTGTTATATAATACAATGTTAAAGAAATGAGATGTAGGGTAAATCCCTAGGAGATAATATGTGTATACTTTGCAGTAAATATGAGAGATGAAAAAAATCACGTAAGATGGTTTGATGTGTACAATGTAGACTGCTTAGTGCACCCAGGAAATGTAATGGTATCAATATTAATCAGAGGTAGGGGTAGGGGAAGACTAAAACGAAAGATTAAGAACGATATGAATCTATGTGTCTCTGTGATGACCTTGTTTAGGACCAAATTGAATAGAAGAAAAGGATTCATGTAACTTACCCCAACTGATTGGGACTAGGCCTGAGTTGAGTTTGAGTTATATATTTAAAACTATTGTCAATACTTATGTACTAGTACAATATGAGAGGCATTTCATTTGGATTAATATGAGGAGATCGGTTTCCATTGTATGGACCTATACTAGTCACTAATCAGAATATCAACCCATTTATGCAATTGGCCTGCTTAAGTATGTTTTTTTGCTTATTGGACCCAAGGGGTGGGAGAGATGGCAAGGTCACTCAAGCAAAGTCTTTGAGGTTCTTGGTTCCAATCCAAATACCAACAAGGGCCATACGTACCTATCCAAAAAAAGTATGTTTTTTGCTTATACGAGCATACTTTTTTTCCCTTGGACTGGACATGAATGATGAATCATAGCACCTGAGAATAATAAGGAACATGATTTTCTTGGTGAAGATATATTAAACGCAGAAGTTCTTGGGTGTAGCATGAGCATATAGTTACTAGTGTTGCAAAAGGTGTTCGTCTCCTGGATACTTGGTGGGTTCTTGGCATTCTTGCAATGATTTTCGTTTGTTCATTGAAGTTACTTGAATCATTAAAACCTTTGCAGTCTGTTTGCATTTTTTAGTGAGCGAAGCCACAGCCAACCAGAATGGATTAACTGACCCCCTTTCGTTTTGTATAATGACTCGTTAGCACCTTGAAATTTAGAAGAAATGACTAAAGAGAATATCAATTTTATCAAGTTTGACCCCCAGTATTGTAGGAAAAAATTGTACTATATTATAATCTTGACCCCATTTGAGCCAAGTTCAGATACTATCACGTAATTTTCAACTCTTAAAATAATCTCAACTTCTTTTCTGCTTTTAACAAAAGCCTTGCTTTCACTAGTTTGTTGGTTTTCATTTTCATTTTTGGGAGTTTCTGCCTTTTTGTGGCAGGAGTTGATTGGGGTTTTCTGGATAAAACTTACATTTCCTATGCGGGTAGGAAATTGTTCGAAATTCATAGATGGAAGGAGAAGAGTGGAGATTTGTTTCGATTCCAGGAGAGATCCAGAGGTAGACTTCATGAGATAGTGATCTTCAGCCACGAGTTGAGCTGGGTTTGTGAGTATCTGGAGAAGGCGTCTCAGTCTAATGGTGCTTTTTGGAGACAGAGGCAAGGGAAGTCGAGGGTCATTTTGTTGGCAAGTGAGTCTAATAGATCGGGGAAATTTTTCAGAATCGCAGTTAAGGGTCCAGGGAGACAGAAATCGATCTGTATCCCTGAAGGAGCTGCAGGTTCTGGGTGGAGCTGGGTGGTGGGCAAGATACGTAGGTTTGCAGGTTTCGTTTCTGCCATACCCAAGCAAGCAACTAAGTCTTACAAGGAAGCAGCAGAGTTTCAGCCTTGGCCAGATTTGGTGTCTTGTGTTAGGAATTCAGAGTTCAGTGATGGAGAAGTTATTAAGGTGGAACCCAACTCCTGTAAAGGGGCTATTTCGTTTTTGGAGAGATGTTTGGTGGGGAGGGTGGGGGATCAGGCTGGACCTACTCCGAACTTAGACGAGTTACAGAGGTGGGTTAATCAAAGGTGGAAAACGGCAGGTGGCGTTGAAGTTAAAGTAATGGCTGAGAAGCTCTTCTTCTTTATTTTTCCATCTAGGGAAGAAGCGGGAAGATTTCTGGTTCATTCTCCGTGGCTTTTTGATTCGCAATACCTTTTTTTGGAAAGATGGAGCCCGTTTTCCTGCAGTTATCGAGAAGGTTCAAGACCCACTTCGGTGTGGATTCGAGTGGTGGGTTTACCTTATCACCTTTGGGGTAGCAAGGTCTTTCGAGCCATTGGAGATCTGTGTGGAGGATTCATTGATGCCGATTATGAGACGAAGAATAAGTTGGAACTGAGGTGGGCCAGAATCTTAGTTCATGCTAGATCAAAGATCCCGGCTTCGATCATTGTAGAAGAAGGTGTGAATTCTTTCGAGATCCCTGTTTGGGCGGAGAAGTTAGTTGACGGCCGGAGTTGGTGTGGGGAGGGGAGTCGAGGCGGAGGAGGGCCGGAGAAGACCAAGTCAGGTAGCGTTAAGGGTGGAGGAGCGCATGTTCAGAAAAAGCTGGTGTGGCGTCAGAAACAGGTCGATGCAGAAGGGGGCAGAGACAGCACGGTAAAAGGCACGTGGGAAGGCAGCACGTCAAAGTCAAATTCAAATTTTAAACCGGTGGAGGCTGATGTTGTAGATAATGGAGAGAATGGATTTCAATCCAAAGTGGGCCTTCGTGTGACGGATCATTCAGAATTGGAAGTAGGGTTTTGTGGGCCGTCTCCTGCCCAAAGCCCAGTTGAATTTTTGTTACACCCTGAGTTACAGCAAGCCCAAGATGGCTTTTTTAAAGAGGTTGCTAAGGGTGGGCCGAAGGACATTAGGGACAAGATTAATTCTGCGTGTGGATTTGGGCTGCCTTCATTTATAGATGGGGCAGAAGCCCAAATTGGTCAAGGTAGACATCAGGCAGACGGGGTATTTTTAGGAGCGGCCAGTATCGCTAAGGGTGGACCGATAGAGTCGATGGAGACGAAGAATCGAGACAAGAGTTATGGCGACTGCGTTGACTTTTCGAACTCGGAGTCTGGGGTCAAAGAGGCAGAAGTGTCTCATCGTCAAGATGAGCGCAGTGGGTCGACTTCAAAGAGGAAGTTTATCGTAAAGACTGTTTCAGAGTCGATTCCGACTGTTCTTAATGGAGCAGAATCTTCGGACTGTTCGAGGATGGCTGATTCTGAGGAATTTCTGGAGTGGGTGTTCAGCCGCGAGCTTCGACATAGTAGCGTCAGCGGGGGTAAGCACGAGGATCGATTTCTTTCTGAGGATTGGGCAGTTGCTGGAGGATATTTGGTGGGTGAGAGAGCTTCGCATTCCGTCGAGGCAGGTAGGGGCATTGCAGCGAAGCCTCTGAATGTGTGGAATTCTGGGTTCGAGCAGATGTCATCTTTAGAAAGGTTGGAGGAGGGGCAGTCAGTGGAGGAAGGAGAACCTATCTCCTGCACCCCGATCAACATTTTTCGGCCTGAAGATAATTGTGAAGTGGAGTACCTCACAGATAAAGAGATGGAGGAGGATATTTCGTTATGGGTTAAAAAAAAGGCTTTAGGAGTCGGAAAGGCATTGGGGGTGGCTGGATCAGGTTATGAAGACCAGATACTGGCTCTTCTTCTAGACATCGAAAAAAAGTGGAGAACATCAGGGGGTGGCAGCGCAAAGAGACAGAACAATACTAGGGAGAAAGGAAAGAGGGAACTTAAACAATTATGCAGTAGTCTCAATGCGGATTTGTTTGCTTGCCGGGAGGGGAGATAGAAGGAGGAAAAAAATAGTTTAATATGCATATAAAAATTGTGTCTTGGAACGTGTGGGGTCTTAATGATGTAAATAAAAGAATGCTGATAAAAGGTTTAATCAGAAGATGGAATCCGACTATTGTTTGTTTACAGGAAACTAAATTGGAAAAGGTTGATGTGAGGATTATTGATAGTATTTGGTGTGCTAGAAAGGTGGACTGGGTGCATTTAGACTCAGTTGGTGCAGCTGGGGGGATTTTAGTGATGTGGGACAGAAGTGTTGTGTCGAAAGCTGATTCAGTGCTGGGAGAATTCTCAGTCTCTTGCCTTCTGAAAAATCTGGATGATAGTAAAGAGTGGCTCTTTACCGGGGTTTATGGGCCTTGCAATAATGCTATTAGGGAGAGATTTTGGACAGAACTCAGTAATACTAAGGCAAGATGGAATGTGCCTTGGTGTGTGGGGGGTGACTTCAATGTAGTTAGATTTCCTCATGAACGCTCCAGAGCTCGCATCTATTCTAGAGAAATGATGAAGTTCAATGATTTTGTCAATGAGATGGAGTTAGTGGATCTTGCTTTGGTAGGGGGGGACTTTACGTGGTTTAGAAATGGGGAGCGTCATCAATTCTCGAGGATTGATAGATTCTTAATTTCTGGAGATTGGGAAGGCTGTTTTGGTAGTTCTGTGCAGTCCTGCCTTCCGAGATTAACTTCTGATCATGTGCCGTTGCTTTTTGAGTGCGATGGTGGTTCTAAAGGGAGAACTCCTTTTCGATTTGAGAATATGTGGTTAAAGGAGCCTGGGTTTTTGGATTGGGTTAAGGATAGGTGGGATTCTTATTCGGTGACGACAGGCGATCCAAGCTTCAGATTAGCTAGAAAATTGAAGTTACTCAAGGAGGATTTAAAAGTTTGGAATAGAGAAATCTTCGGTAAGGTGGAGATTAAAATCAAATCAATTGCAGATGAGATTTGCAGGCTGGATGAGAAAGTGGGGGTTGGTACTTTGTCGAGGAAGAAGAACTCCGTAGGTGCGTTAAATCAAGAATTGAAGGGCCTTCTTATTCGGGAAGAAATCTGTTGGCGCCAAAAGTCGCGGATTCAGTGGTTAAAGGAGGGAGATAACAACACTAAATTCTTCCACAGGATGGCAAAAATGCGTGGAGCTGCGAATAAAATCAGATCTGTCCAGATTGACGGTGTGCAGTTAGAGGATGAGGCAGATATTAAGGTGGGCATCTCGGATTTTTTAGGCGTCAGTTTGAAGAAAGTGGGGGTTGGAGACCAAACTTGGATGGTGTGGGCTTTGACAAGATCGTCTTGATGATGCGGCAGCCTTGGAGCGTCCCTTTTCGATTGAGGAAGTGGTAGCGGTGCTTCGCAAGATGGAGGGGATAAAGCCCCGTGTCCAGTCGATGGGTTTTCTATGGCTTTTTTCAGCATTGTTGGGAGGTGATCAAAGGGGACATTATGGAGGTTTTTCAGTCTTTCCATTCTAGTTTGAGATTTGAGAAAAGCCTTAATCTTTGCGTTCATAGCCTTGATTCGAAAAAGAGTGGTGCCACAGATTTGAGAGATTTTCGTCCGATAAGTTTGGTGGGTGGCATATACAAGTTGCTATCCAAAGTGCTAGCCCAAAAAATGAAGAGGGTTATGGGTAGTATCATTTAGGTGTCGCAACATGCTTTTGTGAAGGATAGACAGATTATGGACGCGTCCTTTATAGCCAATGAAGCTGTGGATGATAGGTTGAGAAGCGGGGTTCCAGGGTTGTTGTGTAAGTTGGATATAGAGAAAGCTTATGATAATGTGAACTGGGATTTCTTGTTATATATGTTGGAAAGAATGGGTTTTGGTCTCAAGTGGATTCAATGGGTCCGATTTTGTATTTCTACGGTTCGCTTCTCAGTTTTGGTGAATGGAGAACCATCGGGATTTTTCCCTAGTTCGAGAGGCTTGCGTCAAGGAGATCCTTTGTCCCCATTTTTGTTTATTGTGGTCATGGAGGCTCTTAGTAGGATGTTAGAGAGGCGCGTGTGACTTTTAAGTGGCTTTAAGGTGGGGAGGAGAGGGAGAGGGAGGTGTCGATTTCCCATCTTCTCTTTGCAGATGATACATTAGTTTTTGTGGGGCGATAAGGCTCAGTTGGGAAATCTCCGATTAGTTCTATTATTTTTTCAAGCAGTTTCCGGCCTACGCTTCAACATTTCTAAGAGTGAAATTATTCCTGTAGGAGGGGTGGAGAACGTTGGGGAGCTAGCTGCATTCTTTGGTTGTAAGTCTGCTGTTCTTCCTACTTCCTATCTTGGGGTAGTGCGGTTTGAGAAGAGATTGGCAGGGTGGAAGCGTCAACTTTCAGGGGGAGATTAGTCTTGATCAAGAACACTCTTGCTAATTTACCAACTTATTTCTTATCTCTCTTTGTGATTCCTGCCACAATTAGGCAAAGATTAGAAAAGTTGGAAAGAGATTTTTTGTGGGAGGGTCAATCAGATGTGCATAAGTTTCACTTAGTGAATTGGGATAAGGTGTGTTCGAGGGTTCGGGAGGAGGGGGTCGAATATCGAGAAAAATCAAATTATTTAACGAGGCTTTCTTTGGGGAAATGGTTGTGGCGATATCTCACAAACAAGGAGGCTTTGTGGAGGAAGTGGTGGTTTGCAAGTATGGGGAGGGGGTCACTGTTGGTTTCCTAACGAGGTCAATTCGTCTTATGGGGTGGGAGTCCGCGAGGTATAAGGAAGGGGTGGAATTCTTTTGAAAGATTCATTGCTTTTGAGGTTGGTAATGGGGCCTCGGTGAGGTTTTGGGAGGATAGATGGTGTGGGGATATTCGCTTGAGGGAGGCGTTTCAGAACCTATTTGAGCTATCCACGGATAAGGATTGTAAAGTTAGCTCTGTATTATCTTGGGTGGAGGGTAAGCCTATCTGGAATCCTTTGTTCAGAAGGAATTTTCATGATTGGGAGTTAGAGTCGGTTGTGCGCAGCTTTTAAGGATGCTTCAAGAGCGTAAAACGGACAGGCCGACGGACAAGGTGGTTTGGAAAGACTCGGGGGCTCTCTTTTCTCGTTAGCTCGTATTATTTAAAGCTTCTCAATGGTGGCAGTACTTCTTTTCCGTGGAGAGCAGTATGGAGGACCAAAGCCCCTAAGAGAGTGGCTTTTTTCATGTGGGAAGCGACTCATGAAGCTATTCTAACCGGGGACAATTTGCGAAAACGTAACATGGTTTTTGTTAATAGCTATATGTGTAAGGCTGGCGCGGAGAGTGTGAATCATTTACTTCTTCATTGCCAAGTGGCTTTAGAACTTTGGAGTTATGTGCTGAGTATGTTTAATATGTCTTGGGTCATGCCAAGTTCGATCATCGACCATGTCAGAGGTTGGAATAGGGGTTATTTGAAGAAGAGGAATAGTATATGGGGGACAACTCTTTTGGGGGTGTGTTGGATTCTATGGAAGGAAAGGAACCATAGGGCTTTCGACAACGTGGAAATGTCGATCCTGAGTCAAGAATTTGCTGATTCGTACTATTCGTTTGGAGCTCCGTGGATGATCACTCTCTTCCTAGATTATAGCTTTTGTAGATCTTGTATATAGTACAGATTTAGGTTAATCTTTGGGTTGGTATACGGCTAGTGTACAAAGGACGCATCACCTCTTTTGGTGCTTGTTATTTAATATATTATTTACTTATAAAAAAAAAACTTACATTTCCTTGTTTTGGTTCTTATTGTATTTGACTATTTGTGATAACTGGTAAATTATGCAGGGCCCAATCTGAATGGCCTTTTCGGAAGGCAGTTTGGAACGACTGCTGGGTATTCATACTCTGCTGCCAACAAGAGCATGGCTGTGATTTGGAAGGAAAGGACATTGTATGATTACCTGCTGAACCCCAAGAAGGTACAAATTGGTCAAATCTTTTTCTGCAAATGTTAATTTTTTGATTCGCTCGACACAATCTAACATTTAAATTTTATTTCTTATCAAGTTTATACTATTGAGGCTTTTTATTAGCTAATATCGATAGAGATACTCAATTAAATAAATCAGTTTCGATAAAATTACTAACCACAATCATACTAAACTAGATTGATACTTGGAAGATAAACTAGATTGATACTTGGAAGATCAACTCCAGTTCTTCTTTGTAAGTGTTACTTCCATCAATTTAGAATGAGTTTCAACCAAAAAGAGAACAATGATTTAGAAATAGATCACACTGTGTCATAAATTCATCTAACCAAAAGAAAAAAAAGTAGTTTAAATGAATGTCTGATAGTTTTTGCTTTTTAGGTTTTATGTTTTAGTTTTTAATTTTTTAATTAAGTTTAAGTGTTTAGCTTTATGATCGGGCCGAGCTTTTCAAACTTTTTAAGGTCGTGCCAAACACGACCCACATGTCTAGCGGATGGGCTAGACCAGACATATGGGCCGGACTCAATTTGGACGGCGCTATCAAAAAACCCTTTATCCCAACCGACCTATTCTAAAAGCTTTTTCAAAATTTATCAACCTATTCCACCTTCCCAGTAAAGATGCCCTAAATGCTCCCAATTTCCCGCGAAAATACCGACGGAGCTTGTTGCCGTCGGTAATATGTATAGAATCAAAATGTGGATTTGCATTTTCATGTACATGTCTATATTTGACTTCTTTGTAATTGAATACTTTCTGTTTACCTGGATTTTGCAGAGGAATTAGAGGGTAAAATTGCAAAGTAGGAATATGACAGAAGCGTTTGACAACTACAAAATCGTAGTCGCGGCATAAGGTACCTGATTTACCGGTCATATCAATATAACTCTATTGATGACATATTAGATTTGGAAGATTTTATATTTATTAGATATTATTGGTATTTGGATATGACATTGGTCATTCATGGGTTGTTTAGTTAATAAACTCTAGAAAACCCATTTCCGCTATGGTGGTTGTTAAAATTGGGGTCTCAAATCCTTTTGGGATTAGGATTGATAAATCATTAAAGGATTAGGAGTATGTTAATTCTTATTAATGAAGGATAATGTTTTTGAACATGGCCTATATAAGGGCATGTATATTCCGCATAGATGGTGTGCGAAAGACGAGTTTGTGATACAAAGTGGAGACGGACGACAACGATACAATTGGTGTCGAGGGTCTCAAGGTCTTGGCGTTTTTAGACAAAATAATGCGTGACTATTTTGGGCTGTGAGAGGTGTGGTACTCTGTGGGATCGTATCAATCCTTCTAATCCTTGTTCTAGGTAGGGTGAGTACATTGAAAACTTTCTATTGTAATTCCTCATAGTAAAGTTGTTGTTTGCCTTAGAGTGGATTAAACCACGTAAAATCCTTTGTTCCCTTTTGCTTTATTCCGTTATATTTTCTATTATCTTGCCATTATTCGTCCAAATACTTGGTGTTATTTTCGACTGATTCGCTTCCGCATTGAAGATAGAAACTTGGAATTGTTAATCTAAGAATTTCCCCGTTTTTATAACAGTGGTGAGCCCCCATTATTGTAATATTGTCAGTTTTGTTGCTTGAATTGATGGATTACCAAAATTTTCTTGTATCTGTGTGTAAGATGGTGGACAAATTGGATTTTTAGTTTTGGCTCTTGCTCTCTAGAATCTGTACGTACCCGCTTTACTCTCTGTTCTGGGTACTCCAAACAATAGGCCAAACCCCACAATATATATACTTGAACATGTTGGCTGCCATGTTTAAGACCAAAGCCTCTCAAAGAAAGGTAATTGTTTATCATCTGGTTCATTTTCTCCCTGTTGACAAAGCTTTGCTTTTGTTAATGATGTGTTGGTTTGGTTTTTAGGGACATGTACTCTTGGGAACGAAGTCAATGCTTTCGTTAGCAAGAGGAAAGTAGGTTGAACTCAAATCCTTCTTCGATCGGTTGGAAGCCAGTTGTCTATTTGACGGTGGTTACTTTCTGAAAAGAATCCTTCTCAGTTCAATCTTGACCTTTCGACTATCATCTGGCTTTGGGGTAGTTTATCAATTGGAGAGAGGTACTGCGACTTTTTAGTTGGGTAAGGAGGTTAGCTTACCAATTGTACCAGAGCTGGGATGGCATACCATACTCTTAAGTCCTATCTTTTTCGATCAATTCTCTCCCAATAAACTTTACTAAGAAGGCTAACCTCCTTCCAGTGAAGTCATTGATTCGTCTGTGGATGTAGCCCCATTTAGTTTGTTTTTAGTGTTGGGCTGAACCATGTAAAGTTTGTTTTTCCAAGATATTTTTAAAACTATCATGCTTGTCTAATTTTTATTTTTTTTGGTAAGTATGCTTGTCTAAATTATTATGGTTTTCATAACAATCAGTGCTTTTCTTGTAACAATTATACTTCTCACGTTGTGCTAGAAATACCCAATTTAGATACTTCACGATGTGTATGGATAACAAAAGCATTTTTGAGTCTCGTATCCCCTAGCTAGTGGAATACATAAAACAAGAGATTCGTCTTAGTACCCATCATGAAATACCCAAATATGGTGTTCAAATTGAGTATCCTTAGCATTCGTTGTTGGGGGGTTAAACTTAGTACGTTAGATCTAGAGCTGCAAGCCAAGTTGAGCCAAACACTTGACTGGCCAAGCTTAGTTATAACTTTATCGAGTTAAAAATCAAGTCCGACCTTTGCTTGATTAGTGCTCCATCCAATCTCAAACACGCATCCACTTGACTCGAGCTTGATTAGGTCGGTAATGTCAAGAGAAATGGTGTGTTTTTGAGCAGCCCAATATTCTAATGAGCTAAAAAAATTGTTCAAGTTTGGTATGATTACCACAGAAATCTCAAACGAGCTTTTTGAAAACTCATTTCTGCCCATGCCAACTCCTATCCATATAGCTCATGACCAAAAGCCAAACTTTAGATGAAAAATATCCTGTCTCCTTACTGCAGAATAAAAGAAGAGTTGATTAATATGATAAATATCTCATTGGAGCTATGTCAAAATCCTGAAACCTGGTTCAGTCCAAGTCATTGCTATCTTTTTTCCTCTTGTAATTCACGTGAAAACCAACATTGAGTAAGTATTTAAACAGACTAATTTTGTCCCTTACTTTCAGCACGCTTGAACTGGTCTGGAAAATGTTAATTCTGCTAATTTCAAGCCAACCAACGCAAAAAAAATTATACGCTGCCATTGGATTTACCTAACCAACCCAAACCTGAAATAGGTAGAACTAGGAGCCACATTATGCAATCCTATGATCAAAAGCTAATAAATCCACATTATCACAAGGATCTCTAGAAATTCCAAAAGTAATATTTCTAAACAATGTTACGGATCATTCTTTGTTTTGCTCCAAAGCGGAAATCATTTTCTTTTAAGATCTTGGAATGGTTCAAGAGTAACCAACCTAATCATATTTGACAATTCTCCCGAATTCACCAGAAAAACCAGTGTCCCACCGATTCAGGTACGCCAAATTTGTAAGATTGCCAATCCCAGGTGGAAGTTGGGTGAAAAATTGTTTTGTGCCAAATTCAGGCTATAGGCTATGGAGGAACTGGAGAGTGGAGACTGAATAGAGCACTTAAGATGGAAGACGTTTGGAGTCTTATCATGAAGATAAAGCATACAACAAACAAAGATTATTACATTACTCCAACAATTTTCATATAAATATGCCATTCTACAGCTTGCAATATTCATAAACCATAAGTAGCAGCAACAACATATAAATATGCCGTTCTACGATTTGCAATATTCATACACCATAAGTATCAATCTCACTTTGAGTACGATTCTCAACTCCAACTCAAAAAAATTATGATTCAATTATACCCATTAAGCCCTCCTCCCATTTAATACCCATGTGAAACTCTTCATATATCTGTAAAGGGTAGTTCCCTACTTTTCCTTCTCGACAATGACAAAGAATTTACTTTTACTGCTTGAACTCATCCAAAGAGAAAGAAGAGCTTTTCCTACCAGGCTTAAAACGCTCTCTACTATAGTAAGTGCAATTACTTAAGCAATTCTATACTTTCAGGACCCGACTTCCCAATTTGAGAGAAATAGATTTCGTGTGTTGGAAAATATGATTTTCAATTTGCTCATGAAATCTACTTTCTTGGAGTTCAGTCCCTTCCATTTAGAATCTCTTGCTGTCAGTGCCACTGCTTTTCAGTTAGAGAAAGTGCCAGAGTTTGAGTACTAAATCACTTATTAAGGCTTTTCAGGCAATAGACTCAGACACTCTATCTATGCTTCCTACACCCAGTTATAAAGCTCAAGCGTTGGAGAGAAAGAAAGCCAGCTCCGTTTTATTGACTTTACCGAAGTGCCCTTCCTAGAAGTCTAAAAACACCAAGGGCTAGAACATAATAGATAGTCTCGAAGTGGTATGTTATCTCAACTTTCACGAGATCCATTACATTGACCATTCAGAACTGATGTTATCTATCCAATTTACTGCGATTGGTGAAAGCTAGCTAGGGAGGGTATGCCACCTAACAACCTTTATTACTGAATTAAGGTGGTGAAGATTACCGAATTAAAGTTGACTTCAGAGATGGAGCAAAGAATCTCTATAGGGCTCTAACTATGAGTGCATTCTATCTAATGAGAGGAATGGAATTGATTAAGAATATTTCCAAACCTCATGTCTATCTCTATTTAGCGGAGTAGGTGAGCGAGTTCGGGATGGGCTGAAAGAGCTTAGGCGTCTACACTAAGGAAGCTATTATCGATCAACCCACCTTATCAAGCTCTAGGATCTATTCAGCAAAAAACTTGCATCCATGTTGCCTACCTTATTCTTATACCTCCCCATTCGCTCTTCGAAAGCCAAGCAATTGATTCTATTCACAAACAGAGTACAAACTCCACACTCGACTTAAACCTTGGAAAAAACCTTATTGAAGATCTTTCTTGCCCTCTGATATGGGTTGGAGAAATTTAATCATTCAATCAAGCATACAAGGTGAAGATAGCAATCTGTCTTCCTCCGTAAATTACAGAGTAGAAGGTTTCAAAAACACCATTTTGACTAAACAATGTTACTGATCATTCATAAGGATCTCTAAAAATCCAAAGTAAGATCTCTAAACAATGTTACTGATCATTCTTTGTTTTACTGCAAAAGGGAAATCATTTCTTCCCTCTTGGAATGGATTAAGAGTAACCAACCTAATCATGTTTGGCAATTCTCCGGAAAACTAGCGTCCAACCCATTCAATTACGTTAAATTTGTATTATTTCCAATTCCAGGTGGAATTTGTGTGGAACAAAAATTGTTTTGTGCCAAATTCAGGCTATGGAGGAACTGAAGACTGAATAGAGCACTTAGGATGGAAGAAGTTTTGAGCCTCATAATGAAAATAAAGCTTAACAGAAAACAGAGTTTATTACATTACTCCAACAATTTTCATATAAATATGTCATTCCAAAGTTTGCAATGTTCATAAACCATATATCAACAACATATAAATATGCCATCCTACAATTTGCAATATTCATAAACCATAAGCAGCAACAACAACACAAAAATATTTCCTCAAACAATAGCAAAAGAATGAAGTCCAACTCAAACAAGTTATTATTCAACTATACCCATAAAGCCCTCCTCAATCTTGTAATATGGATCATTAACAAATTATGAATTAACAACAATAAGGTTTCGATTCAAACTAATGTGAATTACTGCTACAATAACATGATTCGTGAGGAAATAGGTTTCAATTCAAGCCATAACATGATTCTCGAGGGAAAAACTAACCAGCATAATCAAGCAATAAGATGTGCTTAGGTAAGTAGTCCCTCTTTAGGTGTAGGCAAAAAAAATTCTGCATTGCTCCAACGGGAAATCCAATGTCAATTTATCCTCAAGGAGAGCTGACGAATGGATGAGTTAGGCGAGATATAGGGCTGCAGAATCTTCCACTTCAGTTTATAACAGGGCATTCGATTCAATCAAATCTTCAATAACAGGGCATTCGATTCAATCTATTCTTGGCATGCAGATTCCTCGTCTTCCGCTTCAGTTTGTAACCGGGATTTGAATGCTAGTAATGTAGACTGGGAAAATTACATTTTGGTCTTAATTCAATGGTTGGTGGCTTAAATTATTTAGGGTTATTTTGTCCGTACATTATTTTTTATGATGATAAATTTACTTGTTTGACCTTAATGAAATGTGATAAATTTACTTGTTTGACCTTAATTCAATTGTGGTTGGTTTATTAGCTATAGGGTCATTTTTGTCTACCTATTAAATTGTAAGAAACAACATTCACTCTTATAGGTAGAGAGATTTGCATTATTCCTTAAAATGTCTAATTTTCAAATGTGGACTCTTTTTGCGGAACTGAGGGGGTGCATGATGTCCAAGGAAAGATATAGTCATGCTCATTTGTTCAATTGAATAATTGATGCAAACAGTTATCTCCATAATGCACTTGTACGATGGTTGGGGTTAAAGGCTTGCAATGGTGGCCATCAGCTTGCTGGTTTATTTATGAAGGCGGAACATTAGAAGCGAATTGATTCACTCCCTGTCGAACCGTCTTATTTCCTCTTACAAACGGAGACTAACCTGGTTAATGTCATTCTGATATGTCCATTCTTATGCAATATCCACTTCACTGTGCCCCTACGTTGTTTATCCTCTTTCTCCTTACTACTTATGCTTTGGATTGGAAAGCTTGTTACATATGAAGCCAGATGATGTCAATTATAAATAATGTGTTCAAACTGCAAATATTTGTGTCCTCAAATGCTTTCTGATTATTATTATTATATCATACTCTGGCACTGAATCTCTTGTTCTCTTGATACTCGAGGTTGTGAATGATGGATCATCCGTCGACCCCATCAAAAAATCCTACTCTCTCCATTCCAAAATGAGTGTCCTTTGTTGAATTTTTTTGTCCCAAAATGAGTGTTCCTTTTCTAATGCATACCTACCCTTAATTTCCCACTATGCACTAATGTCATTCTGATATGTCCCACTAAACGTCAACTTCCTTAATTTCCTTCAAAATCCAAAAGGGACGGTCATTTTGGGACAGAGGGAGAATTGACATGAAAATAAAACTAACAGATAGTTTTACTATGCACCATACAGAGAACAATAACGAAACGTGTGGTATGTGCGAAGAATCTTTCCCCAGATGACATACTCCTACAAGCAAGTAGGCTCGAGAATGGATTGGGGAGAAATGTGCTAAAAGCTTAAGACAAGACAGATTAGCAATAATCTCAGTGTGCAAGGTACATGGACAATATGACATTCTGAGGTTATAGGTATTCCCATATGGTACCTGAACTGTTTGCCTACATTGATTTCTTATTGCAATGCTTTCTGAGCAAAAAATGCACCAACAGATATATACAGTAGTGTCAGAAAAGATGGGTTGTAAATTGTGCTGCCTTGGATTTTCTTATCTTGGAAGAATATGTTTTACGTTTGGGTTATGAATACCACTTAATCTATTCTTATGGAAGCCTCGTGCATCGTTGCAACCTTATTTCTTCTTTAATACTCTGCACTTTTGTAGAAAGGAGAAATGGGAAAGAAGAAAACTGAAAAAGGAATTTGTGTATAAAGATTCTGATTTTGAAATAAAATCTGTCTAGGCTTTACTGACAAATGTGTGTGATCAGCATTTATCACCATAGCAGTCATGTCAGTTATGTGGAATGCACACACTACACCTGTTGGTTTATTCTGTCGCTAAGTCGTATTCTGGGTGGACACTAGATCATCTCTAGTCTAAGGATTCGTTTTTTACTGAAATACATTCATGCCAATTCTCTCTTCTAATTATGAGTATTCAGGAGGTTGAGGATACCCAATCTTTACATAGGAGGCTAAGGTAAGACTGTTTAGAGTGTTAAAAGAGTGTTCTGAGCTTGATTTCAGGCAGGGTAGGCATGAAATCGCTATCATTGAAACTTGAAAGCAAGGATGACGATTCTGTTTTATGCAACTCATACCTGTCGCCACTACTACCTACACGACCTCAACTAGTAGAACTACGATTTTGGACTTTGTTGAAGTTTATTCTCCAATCGGAATATTTCTGGTTGACCCACAAGAGAGAAGGTGCATTGCGCATGAAACATCCTCTTGACTTATTAGCTGTTAGCCTTTGCAACCTAAATTCACAGGTCAACTTGTTTTGGTCCCCATACTGCCTGCAAATTTTCTTCTCCTTTTTTTTTTTGCCATGGTCATCCTAATTGTTACTTACAGAAAGTCAGAAAGTCAACTCTTACTAGTTGTGGGTTACCACTGAGTGACTACTCACTTGTTTGGTATGCTACTTGTTTATTAAAATTGTATCTAAATGATATGCTATAACAGCTTATCTTCTGATAAGGATTTAAAATGTAGAAAACAGAATATAGAATTATTTTTTGAAGCATTGACTCCTACTCCACTACACCCTGTAACCTCCCTACAGTTGATGCATAACTTTAAGTAATACACTATGTTACTTGGTGTTCACTCTGTTTGGGGATTTGATGCTCTTCTACATTCATTCAGCAATGATTGTTTGATGAAAAATATGCATTTTCTGTTTCTGTATTATTGCATCTATCTTCATACTTCGGAACGAAAATATGTCCTGTTGCCAGAAATGCATCCTGATGGTTCTGCGTGGTCTTGGTAATAACCTTTGTATAATTCCCATAATATTTAATAGGGATAGATGACATTTCTTTACAGGTTTTGCTATAAATATTGGGAATCGATATCAGCACTTCAAAATTCAACTACGGCGGTCTACAAGACAGTATTTGAAGCAAATAAAACATAACATCAATGAAGTGCTCCACTTGAACTTTGGGTATATGTTAATAGTGATTCCCTAAAAGTCTGCTTAATAGGATGCTTCTAGCTTTCTGCTATCTTTATTTAAGATGGTCTATCATTGGGTATCTTAGTAGCCACATTACCAATTCTCTACTGCCCAGATGTCATCTTAAAAAGAATAGAAAATTATATATATATATATATATATATATATATATATATATATATATATATATATATATATATATGTGTGTGTGTGTGTGTGTGTGTGTGTGTGTGTGTGTGTGTGTGCTTAGTTTATTTGAGGCTTGGGTGTGACTAGTTGCAGTAAACATGCCATCTTGATTTACTGAGAAGCTTCTCTCTCTCTCTCTCTCTCACACACACACATGCACCCTATTAAGGGTGGTAAGTAATGGGTATGTTATGTTTTCATGTTATTTATTTGATTTAATCATAAATATAATACATAAATATAACAATACATCTCATCGTATCATTTGTCTCCGTAATTATGTTTTATATCGTGTCATGTGTTCGTGCTATCATGCCGTGTCAATCATTGTCACCCTTGACCCACCACACTCTAAAGACATTTAGAGCAAGAACGACCAAGTATTTAATTTGCTTCTCATTTGATAATCAACTCATTAAAGATAAATAAATAAATTCATTTGATACTCATAAGTCATCCATAGGCCTAACAAAAAACATTTTCAACATTTTGGCACAAACTTTAATAATTTTACATATCTTATCATTTTATCTTTAATAACTTTATATACTTTATTATTTTTGAAGAAAATTGGGTTGATGTCCAAATGAGACAAACTAAGTTTTTATTTATAGATCAAAAAATATGCATTTTTTAAAATAAAAATAATTTTCAAAAACATTTTTTTACGTGCAAAAAGGCCAAGAAGATGGGAGAAAGAGGCCTCCGGTTGGACCGTGGCCTTGCTTGATTTAAGGAATGGTCAAGTATCTTACCTTGATGCCCAATCTTCTTTTTCATTTTCTTGATTCTCAATAAATATCCCTTTGATTCTCCATTGTGCTCAAGTCATTCATAAAATATTACTCCCTCTATCCCTAAATAATCGTCCTAGTTGATTTGACGTACAGATTAAGAAAAAAATAATTGGTTTGATTATTTATATTGGTTTAATGTGTAGTTTTCTTTAAAGCTCATATGTATATGATTCATAATTAAAATATGATGAAAAAGTAAGGGTAAAGTGGTAAAAGTGATGTTTTAAAAAGATAAGTTTTAAACTGAATAATTATTTTGGAATGGATAAAAAAAAGAAACGATAATTTAGAGGAAGGAGTAGTAGGATATTGGGGGGGAAGGAGGGGGGGTTGAGTATAGTAGTGGAAGGTGACTCTTCTAGTCTTCTTTACTGGCATAAGTAGCTGACAAAATCTCTTTAAATCTTATAAATATGGGAATTAAATAATTAGATTGCGTTTGTGAGTTAGTGCCAAAAGATGGACAAGTGGTGGCTAAGGCCTAAGGAGAGGAACCCCATGACAACAAGTGATTCCTTGCTTTACCCTCAAACCTAACTCATCTCATGTTGTCTATGCTGTTTTTTTGGCTATATTTACGTGCCTCACACACCCAACCAACCCTCTTCAATTATTTCCTTTTTTGCCTTTCCACTTGGCCATTGATTTACCATTTTCCCTTATAACCCCAACCCCTCGAGATTAGAGATGGTAAAAATGGATAATGATTTAATTCAAAAGCTATTTATTAACGTCTAATTGTCGCACTTACTCGGGATGATGCATGATTTTGAACCAAACATAACAAAAATATATGAAAATTTTATTTTAGGGTCTGTTTCATGCTTAGATTTAGAATTTAATAAATATTCAAAGAGAAATGCTATTTTCACTACAATTTTTGCTTATCCACTACATCCTTAATAATCGCATCAAATAAATACATATTTGGACAAAATTATCCCTTAAGTACTTGCTCATTTTAAGTTGACTAATCAACTTACTTTCCTAATTACCGCTTAACAATATTTTTAGTTCAAATATTTATGAACAATATAGTTATTCTATTATTATTTTTAGTTTTTGTAATGACTTTATTAATTAATCTTATAACTAAAGTTATATTGTATAAATAAAAAATATCGTAAGGAAATTTTGTCTATCAAACTTTGAGTAAATATATGTTCATTGGTTATGGAAAAAATTTAAAGGATGTAATAGTAAACTAATCGAATAGTAAAATCATAATATGAAATAATATCAAAATATTTAAATATTTTGTCTACCTTTATAATTGATTCGAAAATTTAATTTTTGAGTTGATTGAAACAAATATTCAGTTTAATATCTATCATAATAATTGAATTGATATTTTAAAATCATATTTTTAAACTAAATTAGAATATTAATTTTTGATAATAAAATGTCCAATATAATCTAAAATTGTAGAAAATGTATTAATCATATTATTTTTATGATAATGGAATATAAAACATGAGTGATTAGAAAAAGTGATTAAGCATATTTATTACAAAAAAATAATAAAAATAAGTACCTTATTTGTTGAGAATTAAAATGTTAAGAATATAAATAGAATAATTATGATGTCCATTGATGTTTGATCAAAAAAATAATGTTAGAAGGTAATTAAGAAAGTAACTTAATTAGTCAACTTAAAAAATGGTAGTTTTGTCCAAACATGTATTTATTTAATACAATAATTAGGGATATATTGGATAAACAAAAATTGTAATAGAAATAGCCTATCACATATTCAAATTCTATGTAATTTAAATATCGTAAATTTTCTTTTATGATAGTAAGAATTTCATTGTTGGGGTAATGCATGGAACTCAATTGTAATTGTAGTTTATATATATATTTCAAATTAAATTTCAACAAATGTTCAAATAACTAGTCTAACCAAGTGGTAGCTATTGTTAGTCAATTTATAATTGTATAGCTTCAAACCTTCCCAGTAACAAAGTTGTAAAATATTTATATCTTAAAAAATAAATAACATATAGTAGTGGTGGTCGGTGGATAAGTTATAAAATTATTTATATTTTTAAAATAAATAACATGTGGTGGTGGTAGTCTAAGATGGTGGCAACGGTCAATGGTGGCCGATGGTATTGGTGGCGGAGGGTGGTGATCGGTGAGGGTGGTTGTAAGTTGTCGGCGATAGTGGTATTGGAAGAAGGGTGGGTTGCTTGGTAGTATGGTGTTAAGTAGTAGATTTTTTTTTTGGTATTCAAATACTCTCCTCGTTCCAAAGTTATTGTCATTCTTTCCTTTTTAATCCGTCCCAAAATAATTGTTTTATTTGAAACTTTCCTTTTTAGGATAACACTTTTATCACTTTATTCTTACTTTTTAATTATACTTTAATTATGAGCCACATACACATAGACTTTAAAGTAAACTACACATCAAACTAACATTAATAATCCAGTAAAATGTGATTTCTTAAACCGTGCCCACAAGTCAACCCAGACGATAATGTTGGGATGAAGGGTGTACAAAATTTTGAATTTAAATTTTTTGCTTTTGGTATAGAATTTGTTTTATGAAATTAAAACATCTAAAATCGCAATTCAATTCTAATACAAAAAATAAAAAAAATAAAAAATTGGTGGGCTTTCAAACGATGTAATTAGTTTTGAAGACCCAATTCCAAGCCGTAAAATTGAGGTTTCTAAACACACTTTTTTCTATTTTTTTCCATCGGGTTAAGTAAACTTAGGAAAGTGATGAGGAATATCGAATATACTTTACTCCTTTCAAGGTTGAAGAAGAATCTGTATATCATTAAGTGCTTGTTTGGTGGAACGTTTTGGTCAAAATATTGATAAAAACGCTGTGTTTTTTCTTTAAAAGTGTTTCAATGCAGCGTTCTAAAAATGTAGAGCGGTTTAAAGCGTTCCAATTTGTAGCGTTTTAAAAATATGTTACGTTTACAACTACTCTGTTTATAAAAAATAACATTTTGAAATAGTTTTCCAAACGTGTTTACAAAAATAAAACTGCGTTTTGAAAAAACTACGTTTTAAAAACGTTGCGTTTTGAAAAAACTGCATTTTTAAAACGCTGCACAATACGATGCCTAAATAATACATGAACTATACTCTAGCACGTTAGTAACATCCTTTAATTACTATGCTAATTGGTGTATAATTAAACTCCTTTTGTCCTAATCATATGGCCATTTCGTTTGAAATTTGGAAACTTAGGGTTAGTCAATTGAATGCAAATTCAAGATGAAGTAAATCTTGTTGTGACAGCAATTGAATACCTTGTTTTTTTTTTTTTCTCTCTCTCTCTCTCTCTCTCATTAACGGCTCTCTTTCATTTATAGTCATCCTCAAGATCAGACTTTAACTACTTTTTACAAAAAAATAAAAAAAATCATAGAAACGACCCAAAAATGTGATATTCATACTTGAAAGTCATTTAAAAAAGATAATTCTCTTTCATTCATAGTCATCCCAGAAAAATGACTCTCCTTTATTCATAACCAACATATAAAGATGATATTTTTTTGTGAAAAATATTATATACACAATGTAAGTACAATTTGACAAATTAAAAGTAAAATTTATCATAACATGTGCGTCTTCTATGCGCTTATCATTATTGTTAGAATCTGTATCCATATATGTATCTTCATGAAGGGCACAGTGATAACTTTACCCTTAATACGTATTGCATTAAATATTTAGTGTGTGCTAAATTAAATATTGCCCTTTTCTAGATGGAAAGGGTTTGGTAAAGGTCTCTCTTTCTCAAATTAGAGGTAAGGAAAGCAAGTTTTATACTCCCTCTATTATGTATAAAGAATATACTATTTTATTTTAGAATATTTTATTTAGAAAGTCTATTTAAAAAAATTAAAAAATTAAAAAATATTTTATTATTAATAAATTACTAAAAATATCATTTTTTTAAATTTAACTTTTAAACAAGAACTATTTATCCAGAACGTTAAGAGTATACCCGAGTCAACTGTTTAGTTGTTTTTATCTGATGAGTTAGTTGTTCTTATCTCAGGGGTAGTATAATTTATCATGGTTTGTTGTCAAAATAGGACAAAAAAAGTGTCAAATGTGCACAGCGAAGATAGATTTCACCTACCCACAATTTGATGAAAATCAGATTATTCCCGAGTTTAGGACTTGTTTAGTAGTTGGATAAAGATAAGTAATATTATTAATCTTAAAATTATTAGTGCCTTTAATATTAATCATCACTTATATATTATGAATAGTTTTGAGATAAAAAAATATTAATCCCAATTTTTTTTAGTGAAGAAGCTAATAATACCACCATCTTCTTTGATATTAATAGTGAGAGGATACTGACTTTATTCGGTAACTCATACTATTAGTCCCGATCATATATTATGTATCAAGCATCAGACAACTTTAACTTATTAAACCTATTTAGCCTTAATCTTAACTATCAAACGACATCCTAGTATGTATTTAATTAAGACTTGTACTTTGGTTTACCTAATTGAGTAAGCATTGCTCTCATTAATTAGTTATAAAGTAAACCCTAATGATTGAATTAAAGTTAGTATATTATTGTAAGGGTTACGTGCTTAATTATTTGATTTGTAAGTGGGCGTAAATAATAGTATGAAACTAATCTAAATAAATAAATAAATAAATAAAATGGATCAAGTTTGAGAAAAAGAAATGAGTGGGTCAACTGCACATGAATACTTCAGTCGTTTTGGTTAAAGAATTTACTATTTTATTTTGGGATATTTCACTTAAATGGTTAATTTTTAAAAATTAAGGTATAAAAATATCATTTTATTACTAATGAACTACTAAAAATATCATTTTCTTAAAAAGTTTGACTTTCAAATAAAAACTTTTTACGCGAAACAAAAGGAGTATATGATTGATCCTATAACTAATACAACTTCATAGTAATAAAGTAATAATTATGCATTATATACCCCTTACTAAGATTTCTATCCCAACTTGTGTGTTTCCTAGTTCTTTAGTTTTATGTAAAGTGTTTACAAATATTAATGAGTAGGTTGCATGCGGCATCGTAAGGATCTTAATTTGTAAGACGAATCCTCATTTTTTAAAATCTCAATTTATTAACATACGATGATTCAAGTTAAGAAAATATGTCGTATGTAAAATACACATAAAATAGGCATCTAACTTGTTCTTGGACATACTAGGGTAAAAATTAGGCTTAATAAAATTATGAAAAAAACCTACAAACTAAAAAATAGGCATGTATGAATGGATCATGCCAGTGTTGGGAGTAATTGGCACAACACACTTTGGTTTATCCCCAAATAGAGTCCAATTCATATGTTCAATCTATATTATAAAAGATATTAGAGGTTAACTGGTGGCTCAGATCGAATTATTTTAAAGACAACTGACGATCCATATTTATTCGTAAATATGTGATTTATATATAAATCTCTCAATTATGAGTTTTGTTTGAATTACCCCTCTACAACCAATAAATATGTAATAACCCGTCAGTTATAGTTTTTTTTTTTGAATTATCCTCACCACAACCAATTATAGTTATATGAATGCTTTCCTCTAATATATTTTTTAACCACATCCTTCTGTCTGAGTTGACGAGGTGGTTATCTATAATTTATCCCGAGTATCCATTGAGTTGTTTTAATGAGATATTTGTTTGTAAGTTTTGTAATTAATTTTTGCAATTTTAAATATTTGTATTTTAATTTTATTATTAATATTTAGTTTGAGTTTCTTAATTAATTGTTATCATAATTAACTCAATCTCAATTTAATTTTGTTCGACCTAGATTTATTTTTTAAAAAACATTTGTTCGTAAGTTTTGTAATTTTAAATATTTGTATTTTAATTTCTTTCTTTTTAAAAATGTATGCTAAGTTTTCCTTAATAGTCTGAAATATTTGTGATTTCAAAATAATTTTTTGTTAGATCACTCTGTCTCATTCAATTTATTTTATACTTTATTTATTTTTCAGTATTTTTATTTCTTCGTTATTCTCCCAATAAGTGGTTTAAGTTAATTTAGGAGCAAGCTGAGTCAAATAAGGTTCTCACTACTTTGTTAGGTTCCCACTCCTTTGTTAGTTGTTGAGCCCACTACTTTGTTAGTTGTAGAGAGTTTTTAGGCATTATCTTTCCAATCAGTTTTATTTTCCCTATTTATATCCTAGCTACATTTGAGCAGGATATCCGTGAAGAATATAAGTATTTTCCTTTAATTTGGAGATTCTCCTATTGGTTGTTGAGAAATATTTGAGTGAGATTCTTGCAAAAGTTATTTCTTAATAGAGTGTTTTAGTGTTTCACTAGAGTGTTTCAGGTACTTAACAACATGCATGGGAAGCAAAGGCAGATTAAGTGTTGTGCTAGCTATAGACAATCGAACATGCATATATCACCTAGGATTTCATTTATTTATTTTAAAATATATTTAGTTTGTATAATTTTTGATCATAATGAAATATTTCACAAGATCTTATAAAGAGAAAAACAAAAGATGTTTCTAATGTTCATTTTTTATTTTTTTTTCTTATATCGATGTTATTTTTATGATCGATGTTGTTAAGTCTAATCTTATTTTCATTTTGTATGTATTAAATACATCTATGTGTTTATATATAAAAGAATATAATATTCAATAATTTCATATTTTAACCAGGTTAATCGACATTTACAATATTATATCTCTCTGTCCATTTTCAGTAAGTTCTATGACTAGAAACAGAGCAAAAATTAATGTAATATTATGTTACATGTAGAGATCATGTGGCCATATTTCTTAATTTTTTTGTATCTTAAACTTTTGATAAATAAAATTGTTTTCAATTAAGAATATTTAAACATATTGGTCACAAATTTGGATAATAATATAATATCATAATTAATAATATTAATTATTTTTAGGAATTATAAAAAATATTCAATTTCCTACTATTTCAATTTTTTATTTATTTTAAATTTAAGATAGAAAGCATTCAATTGTTTACTATTTTAAATTACTAACTATTTTGATAAATTTAAGAATGTTATAAAGTAACCACAAACTTAGGACAAATAGTGTATTAGAGAAAAGAGAGAGAGAAAATTTCATTCAGAGCTGAAGGATTCGGGGTGATTGATAACTTCATGCTGCTTGGTAGTTATAATCGAGCAACACACATACAATTGCCAAACATTGAATATTTGGCACACAATTCCTATACCTATATAATAGCCTATTGTTCATGTGATTGACTTTTCATAACACTCCCCTTTGAACATAGCATTGTAAGTTGAATAAGCGTGTCTTGATAAAAACCTTTAAGCCGAAAAACCCAGTAGGGAAAAATCAGACATAAGGAAAAAAAATACACAACTTAAATCTGAATCGTGTGCATGGGTTGTCTCGTTAAAAACATTTTCATGGAAAACCCAGTGGGACAAAACCAAGATAAAGGGAAAAAAGAGTACAACCATATATGCTCCCCCTTGAACTGACAAGGGTCAAGAGAAATCACCTTTGTAAATCTTGTAGATTTCGCATCCCAATATTGTGAACATGCTTTCTGAAGGTTGTAGTGGGAAGTGCCTTCGTAAATAAATCTACAGCATTATCACTTGATCGAACATATTGTATGCTGACCTCTTTCTTCTTTTCAAGTTCTTGAGTGTATAAAAAGAGCTTCGGGGGGGATATGTTTAGACCTATCACTTTTGATGTATCCCTCTTTAATTTGGATGACACATGCGACATTGTCTTCAAATAAAACTGTCGGGTCTTTGTTGACAGTTAGTCCACTGACATTTTGAATATGCTGAGTCATAGATTGAAGCCATACACACTCTCGACTAGCTTCATGAAGTGCGATCATCTCAACATGATTTGACGATATATCAACTAGCGTTTGCTTTTGAGAAGCGCCATAAAATTGCAGTACCATCCATCGTGAAGACATAGCCGGTCTGTGATCTGACCTTATGAGGATTAGACAAATAACATGCATCTGCAAAACCAACTATTTCATCCTTTGATCCTTTTGGATAAAATAATCCCAAATCAATCGTCCCTTGAAGATAACGAAATATGTGCATGATACCATTCCAGTGTCTTCGTGATGAAGATGAACTATATCTTGCCAATAGATTTGTAACAAATGCTATATCTGGTCTAGTACAATTAGCAAGGTACATGAGGGCTCCAATAGCACTTAAGTATGACACTTCAGGACCAAGTATCTCTTCATTCTCTTCACAAGGACGAAATGAATATTTTTCAACATTTAGTGATCTATTAATCATGGGGCTAGTGAGAGGGTTTTGCCTTATCCATATAAAAGTGCTTCAAAACCCTTTTTGTGTAATTTGATTGGTGTACAAATTTTCCACTATGCAAGTGTTCTATTTATAAACCAAGACATCATTTGGTATGTCCAAGATCAACTGCTTCTTGGATTTCCTTGAGAGTTCTAATGATATTCAGATTATCTACATAACAACGATAATTACAAATCCAACTGTCGTATTCTTTATAAAGATACACGGATATAATTGATCATTCACATATCCGTCTTTAACAAATGCCCACTTAAGCAATTATACCACATGCGTCCGGATTGCTTTAATCCATACAGTGATTGTTGTAGTTTAATTGCACATAATTCTTTGGGCTTTGAGCTCAGTGCTTCAGGCACTTTGATTCAATCAGGAATTCTCATATAAATATCGACATCTAATGACTCGTATAAATAAGCCGTTACAACATCTATGAGATGCATATCTAGATTTTTCGAAACCGATAAGCTGATTAGATATTTGAACGTAATAGCATCCATTACAAGAGAATACGTTTCTTCATAATCAATCCCAGGCCTTTGGGAAAAACCTTGTGCAACAAGGCGAGCCTTGTATCTCACAATCTCATTTTTTCTTATTTCACTTTCGAACAAAAATCCATCTGTATCCAATAGGTTTCACAACTTCAGGTTTGACAACGATAGATCCAAATACTTTTCGTTTATTCAACGAACTTAATTCAGTCTTCATGTCATGCCTATTTTGACATTCAAATACAAATTTTGATTCGGGATCATTAGTCCCATCATTAATTTCTTATGATACCGAATAAGAAAATATATCATCAATATTCTCCATTTCATCTCGGTTCCATATTTTCCATTACACATGTAATTAATAGAAATCTGATGGTTATCGTTGCATACATGGCTTACTAGATTTGCATGATCGTGTGTTTCTTCTGAAACAATTTCACAATCGTGTGTTTCTTCTGGAACACTTTCATGTGATTGGGGATTTTCAATCACTTTCTTTTTTCCCGGATTTTTATCTTTTGAACCAATGGGTCGTCCACGCATCAGGCATGTCTTAGATCCATTTGCCATTTTATCATTTGGTAGCCCTTTTGGTATTTCAATTCGGGCAGGAGCATTTATAGCAGCTACATGTGACTTTGTCACTCTCTTTGTGTCTATAAATGCATCTGGCAATTGATTTGCTACATTTTGTAAATGTATGATCTTTTGAACTTTCAGTTCACATTGCTTTGTGGGAGGGTCAAGGTGCAATAACGATGATGTGTACCATTTGATCTCTCTTCCCACTTGTTTCCCTCTTCACCTAAAGGTGGAAACTTGTCTTCGTTAAAATGACAATCGGCAAAGCGTGCCGTAAAAACGTCACCCGTTTTTGGTTCAAGATATTTTATTATAGAAGGGGATTCATACCCAACATATACTCCCAATCCCCTTTGTGGTCCTATCTTTGTGCGTTGTGGTGGAGCAATTGATACATATACTGTACAACCAAAAACTCTTAGATGAGATAGATTCGGCTCTCGCCCGATGCTAGTTGGATTAGGGAGTACTTGTGATATGCACTTGGCCAGAGGTGAATCAGTGCGTCTGCATGTAAAACAGCATGACCCCATACAGAAGTATGGAGCTTTGTTCTCATCATTAATGGTCTAGCAATAAGTTGAATAAGTTTGATCAACGATTCAGCCAAACTATTTTGTGTATGAACATGAGCTACTGGATGTTCAACATCAATCCCTATTGCCATACAATAATCATTGAATGATTGAGATGTAAATTCACCAGCATTATCAAGTCGAACTTTCTTGATCATATAATCTGGAAATTGTGCTCTCAGTTTGATTATTTGTGCAAGGAACTTGGCAAATGTTGTATTACGAGTTGATAATACACATACGTGCAACCATTTGCTAGAAGCATCAATTAATACCATAAAATATTGGAATGGTCCAATTGGTGGATGCATAGGTCCACATATATCACCCTGAATTCGTTCAAAAAATGACGGTGATTCATATCCAACTTTAGTTGGTGATGGTCTAATTATCAACTTTCCTTGAGAACAAGCATCACAATCGAGTTCATTAGATTGAAAAATCTTCTGGTTTTTCAATGGATGACCACTAGAATTCTCAATAATTCTCCGCATCATTATTGATCATGTATGCCCCAATCGATCATGCCAAACTTTAAATGTTTCAGTAAACTTCAGGTTTACTGTAGAATATGATTCAAATATTCTTATGATTGTACTATACAATCCAGAAGATAGAGATGACAATTTTTACAATATACACTTGCTTCGAAGTGTTTGAGGTAATGCAAGATATATATTCACCTTTGAGATAAGAAAAATATTCTTATCTTTAAGTATGGTATGCTTGTTCAATATATAAATCTCCTCCTTGATTTTATCATATTTGTGATCTATTTCAATCGAGAGAAAGAAAAATAAGATGAATAAATATGATAACACATTGAATGCAAAATACATATATAAACTTTATTGTGAACATCTTTGATAAATTCCTACATAACAAGTTATTTTTTTTTTGAGACTTAGGAGAGATTTCCACTAATTTTACAATGCATTATTTATCATGAATTTCGTGCCTCCAGACATTAGGAAAATTGCTTTGCCAAATCCATCAATTATTTTTGCATTACCAGATATAGTGTTGACATTAGTCTTGTTAACTTTGAGATAAAAAATTTTCATAAAGAACAAGCCCCATTTCTTCACCAAAAATCTCTTCCAATTCCTTGAAGCTTGATCAACTTGAAGGTTTGGAACATCATCAAGGGCCAAGGCGCAAATGCAAAAGATTTCAAGATTCGAGCAACATTGGTTTAATTCTTTCAACCTATCTTTTGATAAATTGTTGTATATTCTTGGGATGATTTATTTTGTAATTGTTGAATTGGTTGGTGCTTAATTTATTTATGGAAATGCAATTATTTTCTATGTCCAATGTTGTGTTTTGATTTAATTTATTTCTTTATTTAGTACACAAGCATGTTGGTTATTATTTTGTGAAATTAATGCTTTTAAACAATAATTAAATGATTTTAGAAATATTTAGGATCCGCGAGAGCTACCTATTTATTTGACCAATCAATTTAATAGTTGGTGTTTTGTGACACATAATAGCCAAAATGAGAGGTTTGAACGCGATTGAACCACTTTAGCCATTCGCGAGGTCGGGAGGTTAGGGTTGACTATAAGATGCGAGAGCCCGTAGTTAACCAATTTTATTTGTCTCGACTACCAACATGAATTGTAGAAAAATTAGAGAGCTTTTTTGCGAAGTATTACCCATGTGTTTTGTTATTATTGTGTGATCTTCAAGCTTTTAATGGTGTAGCGAACCATTAGATGACATTTGAATTTTGATAAGATGCGAGCCCGTCCTATTAATTGAAAATCACATTAATTGTTTACGTTACGTGAGACCGAGAGGAGATCGTGCGTAGATAGTCATGACAGGCTATTTTCTCCTATGTTATAAGAAGCGAGAACTCGTAGCTAGGAGTTGTAGCTAGATTTGCTATATGTTGCGAGAGCCGTAGCGAATAAAATATGCGCCCGACTACCAAAACTTGAGTTAAAGAAAAACAAAAAGAAGATTAAATTAAACACCGGCTAGACTAGAAATAATTTATTCCTATATTTCTATCTTGATTTGTTGTTGCCAAACCACATCCGCGTTAGTTTAGATTTAATTGTTTTCTAGGTTGTTTATATTCTTAGATTTTAATTTAATTTCTTTTCGCTCAAATATAATTAGTTAGCATAATTTCCTTAGTTGGAGTGAGAATATGCGCATTCCTCTCGACTCATTACGTACTTTATTACTTGATACGGCCGGGTAATCTTGCCCGAGTTGCGTTTTTGCGCACATCAATGACCAATATCATCACTAATGGTATTTGTCATGTCGACGTTGACCATATCACCAAAATCAAAATGAAGATCTTCAGGATCATTTTCAAGGAAATTTGTCTCAACATTCTTTCTTTTTTGTGATCTTTCATAGAGATCAACTAGATGTTTCGTCGTTCGGCATGTGCGTGCTCAGTGGCTTTTCATGCCACACATAAAATATGAAATTTCTTCATTGTTTTGGCGCACATTTTTCCCACTCAAAGAGTTGTTTCTATCATCATCTCTGTTCCATTGATGATGATGATGATGATTATAGTTATTTCTTCTACGACCTTGATTTCAACCACGACCCCTGCCTTGTCCATGATTTCCTTGGCCTCGACCATGGCCGCGACCAAGACCACTACCACGCCCACACTATTTCCCTTCATCATACATAGTCCCATTCGCTTTAGGGAATGAGGCTGAACCAGTTGGACAAGATTCATGATTTTTCATTAAAATCTGATGAAATGTGGAGAATGTCTTCTCCAACATATCATATTCAGTGATGGTTTCCCCACATAATTTCAAATGTGAGGTTATTTTATACATTATAGCATTATATTTACTGATGGTTTTAAAATCTTGTAGGCGGATATGAATCCAATCATAGTGTGCTTTTGGGAAAATGACCGTTCTCAAATGGTCATATTTTTCGTTCAAATTTTCCCAAAAAACGAGTAGATCATTAACCGTGAGATACTCAATCTTTAAGTCTTCGTGGACGTGGTGTCGTAGGAAAATCATGGCCTGAGCCCGATGTTGATTACTTATCCATTCATTATTACTTCCTTGGATAGTATTTTCAAGGCTTCTGACGGCCAGGTGGGTTTCCGCATCTATTTTCCAAGACATATAATTTTTCCTAGATATGTCCAGCCTTTCAAATTCAAGCTTAGCGATGTTTGTCATTTGTGAAGAAAAAACTATAAAATTGAAACATATGTATTAATAAAATTATGACATGAAAATTTTATTTATATGATAATCAGTACATGTTAAAATGTATGTTGAAAGATATTATAATTGCTAACATGACATACATCATACAAAGATAAGTAATAAAAATCTAAAAATCGTTTGAAGGGTATTCAGCAACGAAAACCAATGCGGTGCACGCAATAACTAGTATGATAATAATCATCAACATTGGGTTAAACATTTTGTAGAAAAGGATATGGTATTGAGAGTTTGTGAGGAGGTAGTAAAAATGTGAGTAAGCTATTGAGATGTTGCTGTATATATAGAGAAAAAAAACCGTTTATGACCATTAACTAGCCGTTTATGACCGTTGGAGGAGAGATAAAAATCAGTAAACTAGCCATTAACTAGCCGTTTAGAGGAAAGAGGTAAAAATGTAAAAATTCTGATTTAATAAAATTGCATTTATATTATGAATAAATATAAATCTTATTAGGAGCAATAAATTGATTCATAAATAAAATAACTCTTCATGAATATTTTTCAGTCAACTTTATACATCTATTATATAACATACATATATATTCACGCCACGCTACTCGGCAAGCCTTTCTGTGGGTGTTTGAAAGTCAGTAATAAATATATACGTATATAAAATTATTCATATATCGAATTGAAATATATGTATTATAAATATTCAGTTTATACCTTGGGGTTATATATTCAGTTTATAGCTTGGGGTTAAATATTCATTAACGAATATATATATTATGCGTAAAATAATAAATTATTATTTTGTCATCTCACCATATATTATCGACGGTGGCTCATCTAACATTTTCTTAATAATGGTGATATACGATATATATTGAAGTAAACCAGAGACATAAAATAAAGAATATATCGGCAGAAAGTTTTACCATTTGGGTTTGTTAAGAGTAGAACAATCGTCCTGATAACATGTTATAAAGTAACCACAAACTTATGACAAAGAGTGTATTTGAGAAAGAGAGAGAATTTTATTCAGAGTTGAAGGATTCGATGTGATTGATAACTTCAGGCTGCTCGGTATTTATAACCGAGCAGCACACATACAATTGTCAAACATTGAATGTTTGACACACATTTTCTCTACCTATTCAATAGCCTACTGTTCATGTGATTGACTTTTCATAACAAATAAGCTATTTAGTTTCATTATTTTATTTTATTTTGAAATAAATTGAATTGACCAAGTTGTAGTTGGTTAAGTAAATTTGAAATTCATATTACTCGACTGTCTCTGCAACAATTTTCATAAGGATAATAGATTCATTTAAGTAAAGTGCTTCTTTTATATTGTATTAAATATTCATATATTAATTTCAGTATTACCCTATTTTAGATTTGTTCAAAAGATTCTAATTATAACGAGTTTGGAAAATTATCTTATTATAAACAACTTTTGCAAAAAAATAATAATATTAAAATTGTGCATCACATAACCTATTATTATTATTATTTATTATTATAACATTAATATTATTATCATTATTTTCATCAATATTATCACAGTTAAATATGAAAAGTCTCTTTAAAAATTTCATTCCCCAATGATCCCAAGACAACTATTCAATTCATAAAATTTTAAACTAACTAATCTTTTAATTTTAAAAATTCAAAAAGTTAAATCTTAGACTTTTATAAAATTTTGGTACTAATATTAGTAATGGTAGTGGTACGAGGTAGTAGTAGTAGTATGATAATGATTTATTATAGTATTAGTATTAGTATTAGTATTATTGTTATTATTATTATTATTATTATTATTATTATTATTATTATTATTATTATTATTATTATTATTATTATTATTATTATTATTATTATTATTATTATTTGCCACCTTATTATGGATTTCCTTGTTGGTAGAATTTAACTAATGAAAGCTTTCAAGGGAAATCATATTACGAGATTTATTGATAAAACTTTAGTAAGGCTTACAAGGGAAGCTTTAACAAAGCTTATAGGAAAACCTTTTTGAAGCTTAAACAAGAAGCTTTACGAAACTTCCACCAGAAGCCTTCATGAAAGCTTACTAGAGAAGCTTTACAGAGTTTAATTGTAATACCCCAATCCCATATCGAGTAAATGTGAGACTTGTATTTGATTTATAAGGTAGTCATGCGTTACTATTGGGCACCAACATCATCCATGGACTTTTGGATTGGCTTGTAGTGAACCTGATGACTCAAGGTGCTGCGTGCTCAGTGGGCCAATGTATGTGCTACACGTAGCGGACCGGACTCTCGGGCTCGGGACGTTACAAATGGTATCAAAGCAAGTCCCCGCCGAAAATGTAGGAACAAAGTGCTGTGCGGACCAAAGTGCTACACCGCCAAAGGTGAGAGCTACCTCTTGATCCCCGTATGAGCCACCTCTTGATTCCTACATTGCCCCGGGTATGATTCGGTCTTGACGAGGACGCCAAGGATTTGAGTGAGGGGTATTGTAATACCCTAATCCCACATCGGGTAGATTTGGGACTTGTGTTTGATTTATAAGGTAGCATGTGCTACTACTGGGCACCAACATCATCCATGTACTTTTGGGTCAGCTTGTGGTGGGCCTGATGACCCAAGGTGCTGCGTGCTCAGTGAGCTAGTGTATGTGCTACACGTAGCGGACCGGACTCTCGGGCTCGGGACGTTACAAATGATTGTAATACCCCAATCCCACATCGGGTAGATGTGAGACTTGTGTTTGATTAATAAGGTAGCCATGCGCTACTAATGGGCACCAACATTATCTATGGACTTTTGGATTGACTTGTGGTGTACCTGATGACCCAAGGTACTGTGTACTCAGTGAACCAATGTATGAACTACATGTAGCGAGGCAAGCTCTCGAGCTCGGATCGTTACATTAATAATGAAAGCTTCTACAAAGCTGAAAGAGAAAACCGTTATTGTCCTACTATAAATAATAAGATCATGTATTCATTTCAATACGAGTCAAAAGTTTCTTAAAGACTTCTTTAGTTGTACCATGTCCTTAGATTATATTGAGCATCTCCTGAAATAAAATTATCTATTTCATTTACGTCTTTACTTGCTCTATAGTATATCTTTTATAACATTATTATTATTATTATTATTATTATTATTATTATTATTATTATTATTACTATTATTATTATCTCATCATCATCATCATTATTTTTTAGTTATCAATATATTATTCTTAATTTTTTAATCTAAAATACTAAATTATTAACAAATTATAAGTTTCCTTTTAAATAAAATATTATACACTAACGATGTAATAGAAGCGTAAGTATTGAACTTTTGAGACTGTTTGATAGAAAAATAATTTTTGGGACTTTTTGGATATTATAATATTTTAATATTTTTCACATAAATTTTCTAAATATTATATAATATTTTAGCAATGAAAATTAATTTTACCTCACCATTTTATATCACATGTGCGGTATGACCAAGAAAACTATTGAGTGACTCTCTAATAGTGGGCCCTCCATCGAGATCTTGTCATGACGATCCTCTACCTCGACCACGACCTCACCATGGCCATGTCTCGAATTCTTAGGATAATTTGTGATTTGAGTTATTAGAGAGTAGTGGATGTCTTAGGTTGGAGTATTGGAGAATAATATCTTTATATTTAGGAAGATGTTATTTTCACTATGATTTTTTCTTATTTACTATATCATAAATAATAACATTAAATTATCTTTTTTGGGATGAAATTACCACAAGATTGCTTACCAATTATAATAACATAATAAATTATCCAAATTACCCTTCAAGTTTATTTTTTATTGTTATGAATGCTTATCCACTACATCACTAAAAATAAATTTTGATTAACTCTTTGTTCGAATAAAATTGCCCTAAAATTACATACCAGTTATAATAACAAAGGAGATTGCCCAAATTATCTTTCAAGCTTGTTTTTTTATTTTTCATTAGAGTAAAATACGACTATGGTTCGTGTAATTTTTATTAGTTTTTGTTTTACTAAGTACAATGGATTTAACAAATGAAAATAAACAACTAAGCTAATCACTTTCACATTTCTAAAAATAAAAAATAAAATTTATTTAAAAATATACGACTGCAAACCTGACTAGAATCTTAAAAACAAAACCAATAATTTTAAAAAAGAGTTTCAAATTAAAAAAAATGGAAAATGATGTAGATAAAGAATCCTAACCAACGAAACTACATAAACATCACAACAAGCCATGGTTATGCAACTCATCTATTAAAACAATGCATGTTATTAAAACCTCAAAATACGGTGAACCGATAGAAACAAAGTACTACAAGTTATACATATCTCGTCGTGAAAAATATTATCTCGATCAACCTTTACGTTATTATTTTTCTTCAAACGTAAGGAAATATAGCCAATGATGACATTTCATCAGTAACAATAAAAGCTGTAAATAATCTTCTAACAAGTGTTGATTTTAACATCATAAAAACTTAAAAGAACAATGTCAACATTGAAAGAAAAAAAAATTAGTAAAATGAATGGTCTTGCAACATAGTGAATCCCGATGCCAAAGGCAACCAGAAGCTCTTGCACATTATTTTTAATAATCTCTAGCTATCAACAAAAAAATGAACACAAAAACAAATTAATAACAACGTAAAAATATAAATTCTAACAAAAAAAAAAAAAGAACAAAAAGAAGTCGATATGTAATTTTATTTACTTTTATGGTACATACAATGATGATCCGTATGAAAATATTATTTTAAATTGACAATAAAGAATGTCAAACTTATGAAAAATGTATTATATGCATCATTCTTGATTTACCTTATCATAACAATGATAGGGTCGGAAAAGATGCCAATTTAATTTTTTTAACTAACTAAATAAAGAAAGCTTACTGAATTAGCTACGTAGTAAGTTGGTGATTGAGTTATCGAATGATCGTGTCAACAATTTCCCACAAATTGTGGGAATTGATGTTGATGGTAGTCTATAAAAGGAGATGATGGAAGGAGACAGTAGAATATTAGAACATAATATGCTTTAGGGTTAGCGTTAATTTTTTCACATGTCTGTAATTAGATTTTTATTGTATTTAATTATCATTGATAATTGACGGTAACTAAAGAGTAATTTTGGAATAGTAAGTATGTGTTAGAGGCTCCTTAAAATGTCAAAGGATAAATTTGTCTATTTACACTAAATGTAGTATATAAGCAAAAATCGCAGTGAAAATAGTTTCTCCATATATTTATTTGTTATTATTATTTCTCTTTATTTACCTTCCTTATATAGTTTCTTTCTATATTTAACTTTTTCCTTATTGTAATTCATTCTTGTAAATGTTTCTTATATCACCTAGTGTAACCCTAATTGTAACTTCAGAGCGATATCATTATTCTGAGGTTTATTATATCCTACGTGGAGTTGGATTTACAATTTTACACCACGTGTTTTGCATAAGAATTTGTGATTGTTGTTGGGGTTCCGCATAACAACCCCGACCAAAGTTATGCCCCTTAGAGCAACACTATTGCTCCTTTCTTAATCTTCTTCCAATTAAGAAGATGCCATTTATCTATCATTGTTCTCTTATTATAATGCCAAATAGGAGAGAAAAAAAATCTATATTACAATATAGCTCATTCTCACACATGTGTAATTGACTAAAACTATTTAGAGGTTGAGAATAAATTATTTTAAAAAATTTAATGGTTGAGATTCACACTCACATTCACATGTGTGAGAGTAGTTATCCACTTTTAACTCTCTATTTTCTCTTACCATGTTACAAAGTTACTCCTACAATTAATATTATGAGCATTCACACCCTGAGATTAATATTCTAAACCATTACCCCTTACAGAACATTAACCTTACATTAATATAATCTCACAATAGAGCTCAATTACCACTTAAAGTAATGTACCCATCAACTGTAACCGTTTTTAAAATCATACTTTCTATTTAGACGTTGGCGTTTCAATTGACGAAATAAGATATGCTGGCACCGTGCCATAGGCACGGACACAAAGATCTAGTTTATTTCTAAATAAGAAGAAGACTTTTGGGGAGAGAGGGGCGGCGGCTATCTGTGTGTATGTGTTGGGGGGGGGGAGGGCTTTGTATTTATGTGAGATGATGCTAAATTTAATATTTTTTGTGTAAGAAGATGTGTAAGAAGATTATACAATGAGAAGATATATTCTTAAATGTGTAAGAAGATAAAATTATGTAGGTGGCAGTGAGACCCAACTAAGAAGATGTATAGGAAAATTACATAATGGGGATGCTCTTATGACAATGAGTCTTTGCCGGAAGTGGCAAAGAATTGCCTCAACGACGTGAAACCTAGATGGTGCAAAGGTGAGTGGAGACGGAGACAGTTGATCAAACCCGAGACGGAGACAGTTAATCAAACCCGAGGTGAAGATAGTTGATCCAAACCCAAAACCCACTATAGACATCTTATGTCTCAGTTAGGCCCGACAATTATAACAAATTACCCATTAATCCACCTAACCCAACTCACTAATTACCTAACCCAATCCAACCTATTAATATTTTTGGGTTGAAGCGTGTAACCCGTTTCGACCCACTAATATTAACAGGTTGAGTTGGGTCGGGTTAAAGTAGATCTGACTAGTTACCAATTTCGACCCGTGATTTTTTATAATTTATACTATGAATTTATGTTTTTTTTGGGTGAGACGGTTATATCCGCTTTAACCCGTTACACGTTTCAACCCGACTCATTTTGATCTAATCCATTTCAACCCGTTTGACATTTAAGTTCTAACGGATTTCGACTCGTTTCAACATATTACCCATTTCAACCAAATCCAAATCCAACCTACCCACCTAATTACCAAGTCTAGTCCCAGCAACGGAGGGTGCTTGTGCAGGATGTGCTCATGAATTGAGGGTATGTAGTAGTAACCTTCGAGGAGGACCTGTGGGTTCCCGGGAAAGGCGTCCGCGCCCTGCGCGCCCTTGGATAGGGGTGCACGTACGTGCGGATGCGGGACATCCACTGCTCTTATTCCACCCTCCCTTTTTTAGGGGACGACGAAATTAAAAGTGCGAGAGGAGTGCTTTCAGAGTAGCGTGTTGCATACGCCTCGGTTGCCTTTAGTGGATTTTTGATCCAATATGGGAGCTTTGAGTTTTCTACGTCAAGTTATCCATTTTTTAGGGGATACCAGGATATAGGAATGCATCACCCTTCTATTCTCATTCTCCCTTTTTTAAGGGAAAACGGGAAAGTGCAAGAAAGGAGTGTTGCGGCGCCCCCACTATGGATTTTATGAAAATAGCCTTATGACCTATTTCGGATCACTATGGGTGCTTTGGGTTTTCTACGTCAAGTTATCCCTTTTTTAGGGGATACCAGGACATAGGAATGCATCACCCTTTCATTTCCATTCTCCCTTTTTTAAGGGAAACAGAAAAGTGCAAGGAAAGATGTTGCGAGGCCCCACTAGATCCAAAATGTTTTTAGAGTCGCCATCTTTATTTTGAGGAAGAAATAAAGCAAAACCAAAAAAAGAAAACCAGAGATAATAAAAACGGGTCCGGAGGCTAAGTTACGAGTTGGGAAGGTGCTAAGCACCCAACTCGCCCTTTCGGTCACAAAGTAGTTTTTGGCTAAAGTATGTTGTTTGTTATATTTATTTAACAGATAAATAAAGCATTAACTGTCTACAAATACATCCATTGTCTACATTATTTACAGACTTGCAACTATCTCTTTATAAATAATTACAAATATACTTGAAAATATTTTGCCATAATAATGGCTATTTTTTAGTGTTATTTCTTAACTAAATCCGGGCAGCACAACTGCTTATATATCTACATTGGGCAGGATTGGAAATAACACTTTTACAAATAAAAACTTAAAACTTACCTACTGATTGCCTAGGGTGTGCTCGCTCTGTCCTTCAGGGAGAAGGAGTCTTTTTTTTTGCTGTGTGTGTTGTGAAGATTCTGGCAGTGATCGCCGAAAGTTACTTTTTGGCCTCGGGATTTGAGCGGAGTAACTGCTTGTGTTTGGTTGTTTGTTGGCTTGAGGGAGGCGGAAATCGGGCAGAATAAAGGCTTATTTCTGACTGATTTGGCCTTTTAAATCTGGTAAAGCAACTGCTCTTTCTACGATTTTTGGACCGGGGAAATAGGGTGAATACCTAGCTGGGGGGCTAAGGCTTACTTTGACCGGTTGGTTTTGTGTTTATGAGAGGTTTGGCAGGGCTTTGAGGCTTTGGGGAGATCACTCACTATCTCACTTCGCTCTCTATTTCTTCAGCGTAACGAGGACGCAGAGAGTTTCATGGATGAAAACTATGTTCTGAAGGCGAACCCCGAAGCTCTATTTATAGCCTGGAGTGGGGAGTCATCGGGAATTAAATTTCCTTCTTCCGCGTACGCCCGATTGTACACGCCAAATAAAAGAATTGCACAATGCGCAACGAAGCAACCAGCTTCTTGCTTGCATAGTGATGGCACCACCCATGGCATGTTTGGGCGCCACTCCCACTTTGAGTGTGGGTGGCGCCAGTTTAGTGTATTTTGGTTTCAAATTTCGCACTTTGGCCCCTGCATTTCATTCTTTTGCGCATCCTGGTTTGTTCTTTTACATTTTCGACCCTGTAACTTGACATTTGTGAATGTTTTAACAGGTCTTGATATTTTATGTCATGTCACATACCAGGGGTACGAAATTGGGGTGTCTACAGAGCCCCTTAACGATGGAGTCTACGGGTAACTCGCAGCTTACTGAGTAGACGAACATCGTTGATAAGAAATAGACTCTCCAATTTCACGCAATTAATACGGAAGGAGAGAGATGCAACATGTAGCAGTTATAATGCAACAGTTTATAATGTGAACCAAACCTCCATATCCTAGACTTCTTTAGTCCGTTATAACAGGTTATCACAATTTTTAAGCAGATATGCAAATTAAGTGCTCTGATGGTCGGACATACTAATGTAGGCTGCCTACGTATCCCTTAATAAAAGGAATCAGACCAAACGTAGTTTGGCCTAAGCCGAAACAAACAACCAACGAGGACGTTGTGCTCTTTGGGTCAAAACCCATTCGAGAACACAATGGAAAAAAAAGATTTTCATGTTTTTCGAAAAGCCGTATTCAACCGGTCAATACCCGCCGTCAAATACGGTATGAAGATTTTTGAGTTTTTTGAAAACCATATTTCAACCGGTCAATACCTGTCGTTGAAATACGTTAAGAGGCATTTTCAAAATTGTGTCTGGCTGGTCAATACCTTGTTTCCAAACACAATAAGAAAACTTTCAAATTTTTGAAAACTGTACTCGACCGATAAATATCCGTTGTCGAATACGACAAAAGGAATTTTTTTCAAAATTTTCGAAAACTGTATCCAACCGATCAAAATCCGCCGTTGGATATGACAAATAGATTTTTCTTTTCTTCTTCCTCTTTTTTTTTTTTTTGAACAAAACCTTTTGAAAAAGATTTTTCTTTTATTTTTGAAGGTAGAATAAGCAAACATTACCTTTCTTACCTTTCTTACCTTTGACTGTTGCTGATGGTACAGTTGATTTGACTATTTCTGCATTTCTGGCTCTTTCATGCTGGGGATCTTTTTGTTTCTTCTTTTTTTTTTTTTTTTTTTCATTTTGCATTTTGGTTTTCCTTTTGCTTGCCATTGTTTTTTGCATGTTTTATTATTCTTCTTCTCTTTTTTTTCTTTCTCTTTTTTTTTTTAATTCAAAATTCTTACCTTTGCTGCCGATTTTGCTGGCTTTTCTGCTTACTTTGCGGCGGACTTGCTAGAAACATGAATTTTCTTTGCTTTTGGACGAAAGACCGTCAAATTTGGTTATAAAATTACTTTTGTTAACTTACTGTTAAGCTTTAGGGGCCGTTTTGCAACTTTGAAAATTTGAGGACTTGAGTGCTGATTTTGAGTTGCTTGGAGGGGGAAGATTGAAAATTCCAAATTTTCCTCCCTTTTTGACTTACAGGATGAAGACATGAGTCTTCATTCTCTTCTTTCTGTTTGCTCAGCTTCCTCCATTGCCGACGGAGTGAGCTTCTTTTCATTTTCTTTCATTTCTTCTCCTTTTCTCAATTTTCTTTCGCCAATTTTTTTTTTGTTTTTCTGCATAGATGGCTTCTTCTTCGAGATCTCGGAAGGGGAAAGCACCGATGGACCCGGAATCAGATGAAGAGAGGAGGGAACTTCCTCCTTTGATCCAGAATCAAGTTGAGTATTACTACTCAAAGCATGACTGGGGTAATCTTGTGCGTGATTGGTACACACACGTCTCGAATCTTCCAGATCCTGCTGTAAGTATACTCTTTCTTCCACTAATTTGGTTAATTCTCCAGATTTACTCAATTCCTGTACTGTTTTGGGCTTTTGGAGTATATATATGCTTCCTATGATGTTTTATGCATGTAATTTATGGGCTAAAATGATGCAATTTTGGTAGCGATGCATGAAATTTGTGGAATCTATTTTTGCGATGCATAATTGAACTAGTAGTCACTATTTGACCCTACTATGCATGATTTATACTGTTAATGCAAATAAGACTATATGATGCATGTTCTAGGCTAAAACATATTTTTATGCGCGATATGTTCATGAGACGGACTTTTCGGAATGAAATGCAAATTTTTCTAGGTGCATTTTTCGGACACATTTTCGGATATATGCAGGACAAAACAGATATATTTTACGCACCAGAACTTATTTTTTATGCATGCTTGCGCTGTAGGGATATAAGAAATGCCAAGGAGATATTCTTTTTTCATGATGGGTGACATTTTATTCTCTTTTTGCTAATGTCATAATGCAACTATTTGGACAATAAATGCAAATAATTGATGCATGTATCACTTTATTTGATGCGAATGTGATGCTAAAAATATATGAGATGCTTTTTAATGTAAATGCATGGGCAATTTTATTTTAACATGGATGTGAAAATAAAAAATGTGGTATACATATTTAAATGCAAAGTATACATTTTTATGATGCCTAAAATGCTAAAATGTATATTTAAATGTACAAACGCATTTTCTCTTTTTTTTGGTGATTGCTACACATTTTATTTACGCAAGTGCAGATGAAAATTCTTAAAATATGTGTTAGGATGCAAAATGCCTAAATGGGAGGCATACACTTACTTGATGATGATGATGATTTTCTTTTAATGTATGTAAAAAAGAAGAAACAAATGTTTTATATATACTTATTTTGTTGTTGTTTTTTTAAATCTAATGTATTAATTATGCAAGAAAAATGGTTTGTGAGAATCTTACCTTTCCTTTCTCCTTCTCTTTTTCTTTTCAGGAGCGTAACACCTTGAGCAGGGTCCGAGCCAGTAGCGACATGGTGTTGAGCATTTTTCGGTCCATGCCTGAGCCTGCCCGTGTTTTAGTGGAGAATACGGGTCTTGGGGTATTTATGCGGGCATTTCGTCCCTTCCGCAGCTACACGGCTATTTTTGATGTGTTGCGGAACTATTGGTGGGACACCATTCACACCTTCCAATTCCATCTTAGCTGGGGAGAAATTACATTGACCCCGTGTGATTTTGCTGCTATCACGGGTATTTCTACTAGTATTGGGCAGACCTTGACACCAGATTATACTCTTTGACAACATCATGATGTGGTGGAGGTTCTTCTGGGATTTGTGCCCGTATACAAGACTATTGATGAGGTCACCATTGGCAGTGTGAAGAGATGGCTCATGGAAAATGCTGGAAAGGTCGATGCCAGGGATAGCATCGATGTGGCTCGTGTTGCCAGAACATTTTTATTTTTCTTCTTGGGGATGTCAATCTTCGTCAATTCCTCCACTTCTCTTAGAGTTTCTTTGCTAGGCTGCTTTCGAGACCTGGACCATGTGATAGATTATGATTGGGGACAGGCAGGTCTGTCTGAGCTTTATGTCTCCATGGATAGGGTGAGCCGGAATAACTCAAAGGTCAAGACTAGTTTTGCTCCTGCTTGGGAGGTATATTTCTCTCTCTTTTTTTTCCACCTTCAATTTTTCTGTCAGCATTTTTCTGTTTTTTTTTCATCATTCATTTTTTTATGGCTGACTTTTGCTTCCCTTCCTTTTTTTTTTCCAGGTGTGGGTTTATTCCGTATTTGACTTTACACCGGGCCCACTGCGTAGAAACATTTACATGCCGCCTTATTTGGCCAAGTTTGTTAACACAAATCGGAATAAAAAGGACAGAGATGGCCATTTTTTTAGATCCATTGGGGCTTCGCGACATGATAGAAAGCTCGACCTCGGGCTCAATGCATCTGGTCCCTTGGCAGAATCTGATGGGGCCATACGAGGTTACTTTGACATTGAGTCGCTGCTAGATTCTGATGGTGTCGATTATGCATGATTCTTTGTATATGGGCGAGAGAGTCAACCGCAAGCATTTTCTGATTTTGACACCTCCGGTGGTGCCTCCTGCACCTCCCCCGTGGGTGATTGTTCCAGACCTTCTGCCAAACAGGTATCTCTACTTGTCCAGATTTACGATGCCGCCCAGTGATTACCCAGTCACGTCATACGAGGAGTTTCCGAGGACGATGCTTCATCCCGCTCCTCCTACCCCTGCGATTGCCAGGCGTGCATCTGTCGCTTGTGATAGGCCCGGGTCTTCTTATTCAGTTCCTGATGCGCAGTCAGAGTTTTCCATGCCCGATGATGCCTTCTCGACTTTCCGATATCGGCGAGACGAGAGGCTCATAGAGGAAGTCCTCCATGATGCAGAGATTCCCGAGGAATTCCATGTCCCTGATCATGCCCGCACGGTATATTGTCATTCATCATCCTCTTTCTCTTTCCTTTTTTTTTGTTAGCATCATTTTTTTTTCAATCACATTCTTTTCCTCTTTTCAGGTTAAGGTGTCTACGTACAAGGGGTCAGCATGGGCTTTGTCAAGATCAACAAGCTTTATCGCCCGATGGATGATTTTTCTTGCTCTGGGTAACGATGCTATGCGCGCACTGCACGCCATGATGATGATGATGATGCAGATGCAGGGTCGAGTCGCGCTCGGGGCAGAAGTAGAGGTCACCGGCTTGGCGGTGGTACGGGCCCTCGAGTGATGGGAGCTGGTTTTGATAGGGGTCGGGCGTCTTTTGATTATTAGCTTCTTTTCCCTGCACATATTAGTTTCTCCCCTCTCCTTTTTTTTTTTTTACTTTCCCTGTTATTTGTATCTAAAATCTGTATAAACATGGATTATGTAATGCAATATAATTTTTCATGATATGAGAAAATAAAATGCACACTAAAATACATGCGTAAAAATAAAGCTATACCGATTCCTAAGGGTAATGGCACGTCAGATCTCGAAATGAATTTTAAAAGAATACACCTTTGGGCTCGAGAGGGCTTTTCTGGAGATATTCTGGGAGAAAAGGCAGCCGCCTCCTCCTGTTCTTGGCCATATAATTGCTGCAGGGTTACACTTGGCATAAGGCTATTCTCATAGCCCCTGCGTTTCTCTTCGTAATCAGGGCAGCAGTGAATGGTCGGAACCAAGTCGTCCGGCTGTTTCAGGACAACGGCAATGCGAATAATGAATAGGACGAGGACACTTCTGGTGCTTCTTATTTTGATGAGACTGAGCCTCTCTCAGGCCTTGCGTAGGAGTATATGAGCCCTTAGGCGAACGCCAGCAGAATCGATGGACCGCTTCCGGCTTAAGCTGCAAATGAAGGATAGTTTTGGGGGAACAAAGGGGGTAGATGCAATAATAGATTTGTACAGGCATAATGCATAATCCAAATGTCTTAATAAATATTCCTAAGTTGCACCTTAGGACCCGTAATATTATATTTTACTGTTTTAATGTGAGCTTCTGTCGTGGTTTTTCTTTTTCTTTTGTCAGTCGAGCCCCTTTTGCATACTGAAGACCGGAGGTAGGATGCTGAGGATTCAAAGAGTGCATTCCCTCTCTTTTTTTTCCTGTTTTTTTTAAAAAATATATGCTCTAATTTTTACCTAGGCCGCCCTTTCGGGTTTTCAACCTAGCGAGTCCTTATTTCTCATTTTTGTTTTATTATTATTATTTTTATTGCTCTAATTTTTGCCTAGGCCGCCCTTTCGGGTTTTCAGCCTAGCGAGCCCTTATTATTATTTTTTATTTTGCTCTAATTTTTGCCTAGGCCGCCCTTTCGGGTTTTCAGCCTAGCGAGCTGGAGAGGGAAGCACCTGCCAGATAGATCAGCTCAAGCATAATACCTTTTGAGCTTGTCGAAGTTGAAGGGCTGAACAAGATCTTCTCCTTTTTGATTTGTGAGGAGTACGGCACCTCCTGACCGGATCTCTTTGACAATATACGGTCCCATCCATGGAGATTTCCATTTTCCCCTAGTATCGACATAACTAGGGGGTTTTTCTCGAAGTACGAGGTCCCCGACTTGGATGTTGCGGCCTTTGACTTTTTTATTGAAGGCTCGGGATATGCGCCTTTGATAGGCTCATGTATGCTCTAGGGTTAGCAAGCGTCGTTCGTCAATTAGGGCTAATTCTTCAAACCACCCTTTGACCCAACCAACTTCTGCTATGCCAGATTCCACAATTACTCTTAATGATGGTATTTCAACTTCTATTGGCAGTACCGCCTCCATGCCATATGCTAAAGAATAGGGGGTTGCCCCAGTAGGTGTGCGGACTAAGGTGCGATAGCCCCAGAGGGCTAGCGGCAATTTTTCTGTCTCTTCCTGTGTCAGCCATTTTTCTGATGATATTTTCCAGTGTTTTGTTGGCTGCTTCAACGGCACCGTTGGCTTGCGGCCGATAAGGGGAGGATTTATGTCTTTGGATTTTGAATTCGTCGAGCAGACGATTCACGTCCCTTTCAAACTGCGTTGCCAATTCTACGGAGGCTTTATCAGTAATAAGCTTGAACTCAGCAAGGAGCTTTTCATCATTAGTGCCTCCGTCTATCATACCCAAGAAGCTGTCTCCTAGACTTCCATTAGAAACTCCTTTTATTCATTAGCATATTTACAACACCTTTATTCCTGGCTAATTAGATTAACTTGCCCTTTTAGACCTCCTTGGCTTGATCTGTTTCAACAATTCTTGTGCCTGCCACCGTAATTACCTCATTATCAATGAGATCCTGAATTGTATCTCTGAGTGAATAGCACTTGTCTGTAAGATGACCACTGCAACGGTGGTACTCACAATACTGGGCATGGTTCCAGGTAATAGGTAACAGTTTGGGTGGTCGGTAATTATCAATGGGCTTAAGTATCCCATGGGCCCACAGTGTTTGGAGCATTTCAGATATTGGGGAATGCAGATCATCATAATGCCTTGGAATTACTTCTTTTCTTCCTCTTGGCTTAGGCAAATTGCCAGATTGGGATTTGGTCAAGCAAATGGGTGGAGTTTTTTCTCTTGGATAATATTGCAGTGGGATTGGGTTGCTTGGACCTTGGCCCAAGAGGGATTCATTTTTTGGTATACAAGTTACTTCTTTTGGAAACCCTGAGGTCATTTGCTGGGAAGAAGTATTTGAAGGGTCTAGAGGAAGGTAATTCTTTTGGTTATAGTAGCAGGCATTTAGGTGGGGGAGATCAGGGTTAATTTCTAGAGGATATGGAGTAAAATTATGAGCATTTGGAATCATACCTCCTTGGGCCATGGGATCATTATTTGGCTGATGGCTAGCACTTGGTGGCTTCCCAGAGGTTTGAAAAAAGATATTTTCTGAGGTATCAGGATGGTTTACTTCAGGGAGGTGTGAAGTATTAGGAACATATTTCGGGATTTTGATTTTTTGGGAAAGATCAGCCAAAGCCTCTGAGAAACCTTTTAAAAGATCACCCACCATTTGGTTTGTTATTCTTTTCGTATGAACGTCCACTGCTTCTTTTAGCCAGGCCTCAAACTCAAGAGAAGGTGCATACTTAGGAGTTTCTTTTCCTGATTCCCAGTCGCTTCTATCATTGCTAGCTCCTGTTATAGCTTGTTTATTTTCTGGCTGTGGTATTTGGTAAGGATTTTGGGTGGGATAAGGATTTTTGGCAGAATAAGGATCTTGGGGTGGATATGGATTTTGGGTAGGATAAGGATCTTGGGCAGGATGAGGATTTTGGGCTGGATATGGATTTTGGGCAGGATAAGAATTTTGGGCAGGTGGATTGTTGATGGTTTCGGCTGAGTGGCCGGGATCATTGGAAGGTAAGTAGGTAGTAACTTGGCTTGACGGGCTATAGCTTTGTGGGTCCATATGTGGGCTATTCTGGATCGGGTTGGTTATGGGAGAGGGGAGGTCATTTGGAATCTGGGGAATATTGGTGTTTGGGAAAGGATATGGGGGATAGGATGGGTAAGGGTTGATATTTGGGTAGTAGGGAGTTGGTAGAGGGTTAGGATTTGGGGTGACGGCAGTGTTTGGTGGGTTAGTGTTTGGCTGAGAGTTTGGGTTTGGAGGCATATGGGAGGTTGATGCTTCTTGGGGGACTGTAGGGGAAGAGATTACCTCACCACTGGATTTCAAGCTTTGTACTATATTAGCCATTTGGCTCATTATACGATCAGTCGTTGCACCCAAATTTTGGTCTAGCCATTGCTGCATTGCCGAGCCTGAGCATACCCCTGATCCCCTCAGATCTGCACTCCATAGCGGATCGCCACTTTCACGCCATACCGCCTCGGATCTGTACTCATCTCGAATCGATTTTGCCTTTGTCTGATCTGATACTGATACCCTCTGATCTGATTTCTGTACTTGTTTCTTATATCAATCGGCCAGTACTATCTCTGCCTTTTCATATTCGGGCCAGGTTTTTGAGGAAAATGGTTTTGGATGTATCAGAAGCCTGGCTGAAGGCTTTCTGGGCTTGGGGTACAACGTGTCTTTATTAGTATTTTTTTTAATTATTTATTTTTCCTACAAATTGACCGGATAAGCACCTACTTTATTTTGACAGTCTCAGGACTTTCCTGGAACAGTGGATTCTTTCTCCAGAATATAGGACCAACGTATTCCACCTGCCTTTCGACTCTCGAGATCGGATCGATCCCAAAGTAAGGACCTATACTCTTTCCGGGATCCACCATTTGAAATGGTCTAGGTCGAGCATTAGAAAATAATAAATCAGCCCCAGTGTAATTTTTTTTTGACTTGCGCTTTTTTTTTTTTTGACTTGCACACATTTTGTTTTAACTTGCGCACATTTTTTTTGACAGGGGCTGACCCATGATTCAAAATGCAAAAATCGGTCGGTCTTTGAAGTGTCCTGAAAATCTATATGCAATCTAACGTTGGTTTATGCAGGGGGTAGGCTGGCCATGGTGTTGGGTAGCAGTTCGGAATATATTTATATGCATGTGCGCGTGTGTGCGGTATCTAAAATGCAAAAAAGTTTTTTTTAGATATAAATGCAGAGAATAAAACACATATAGCCTGTCTTGCTGTTATTTATGGATTTTCTCGGCTTTTTAGTTTGAGCTCGAGCAAGCAAGCACATCATTTCAAGAAATAGAAAGAAAAGTGGGGAATCTATCTATTCCTATTAATTACAAATTGTTCCTAATCCCCGAAATAAAATGACAGAATAAGTGCATATATATATATATATTGAAAATAAAGCATAATAAAATAATAAATAGGGCCGAAAATGAAGCGATATTAAAATAAAGCCCCGACCCTTTTGTTGTGCTGCCCGAAAATTATTGCACATAAAATATTATATATATATATATATATATATATATATATATATTTGCAATTTTTTTAAAAAAGATACAAATATTTTTAAGTATATCAGTAACAGTGATTGGAATGAAACTTCTGCAAGATGGAGAATCATATCCACAAATATAGACACGGATGTTAAAGGAACGCAATATTCAAATGTTTAAATTAAAATAACTAGCGCATTTTTAGCCGTAAAACAAAAGAAAAAAAGTTTTGTTATCGAAGTTTAGCCCTCCATTTTTATTTAAAATAAAAACGATCTCCCCAGCAGAGTCGCCATTGTGGGTTCCCGGGAAATGTGCCCGCGCGCCGCGCTCCCTTGGATAGGGGTGCGCGTACGTGCGGATGCGGGACATCCTCTGCTCTCATTCCACCCTCCATTTTTTAGGGGACGGCTAAATTAAAAGTGCGAAAGGAGTGCTGTCAGAGTAGCGTGTTGAATACGCTTCGGTTGCCTTTAGTGGATTTTTGATCCAATATGGGAGCTTTGAGTTTTCTACGTCAAGTTATCCCTTTTTTAGGGGATACCAGGATATAGGAATGCATCACCCTTCCATTCTCATTCTCCCCTTTTTTAGGGGAAAACGAGAAAGTGCAAGAAAGGAGTGATGCGTCGCCCCCACTATGGATTTTATGAAAATAGGCTTATGGCCTATTTCGGATCACTATGGGTGCTTTGAGTTTTCTACGTCAAGTTATCCCTTTTTTAGGGGATACCAGGAGATAGGAATGCATCACCCTTCCATTTTCATTCTCCATTTTTTAGGGGAAAACGGAAAAGTGCAAGGAAAGATATTGCGAGGCCCCACTGGATCCAAAATGTTTTTAGAGTCGTCATCTTCATTTTGAGGAAGAAATAAAACAAAACCAAAAAAAGAAAACCAGAGATAATAAAAACGGGTCCGGAGGTTAAGTTACGAGTTGGGAAGGTGCTAGGCACCCAACTCGCCCTTTCGGTCTCAAAATAGTTTTTGGCTAAAGTATGTTTTTTGTTATATTTATTTAATAGATAAATAAAGCATTAACTGCCTACAAATACATCAATTGTCTACATTATTTACAGACTTGCAACTGTCTCTTTACAAATAATTACAAATATACTTGAAAATATTTGGCCATAATAATGACTATTTTTTAGTGCTATTTCTTAACTAAATCCGGGCAGCACAACTGCTTATATATCTACATTGGGCCGGATTGGAAATAACACTTTTACAAATAAAAACTTAAAACTTATCTACTGACGACCTAGGGTGTGCTCGCTCTGTCCTTTAGGGAGAGGAGGTCTTTTTTTGCTGTGTGTGTTGTGAAGATTCGGGCAGAGTGACTGCTTTCGAAAGTTACTTTTTGGCCTCGGGATTTGGGCGGAGTAACTGCTTGTGTTTGGTTGTTTGTTGGCTTGAGAGAGGCGGAAATCGGGTAGAATAAAGGCTTATTTCTGACTGATTTGGCCTTTTAAATCGGGCAGAGCAACTGCTCTTTTCACGATTTTTGGACCGGGGAAATAGGGTGGATACCTAGCTGGGGGGTTAAGGCTCACTTTGACCGGTTGGTTTTGTGTTTAGGAGAGGTTTGACAGGGTTTTGAGGCTTTGGGGAGATCACTCACCATCTCACTTCGCTATCTATTTCTTCAGCGTAACGAGGACGCGGAGGGTTTCGCGGATGAAAACTGTGTTCTGAAGGCGTACCCCGAAGCTCTATTTATAGCCTGGAGTGGTGAGTCATCGGGAATTAAATTTCCTTCTTCCGCGCATCAGTCGATTGTACACAGCGCCGAAAGAAGTGCACAATGCAGCACTTGTAGCTTACTGTTTGCATAGTGATGGCGCCACCCATGGCATGTTTGGGCGCCACTCCCACTTTGAGTGTGGGTGGTGCCAGTTTTGTGTATTTTGGTTTCAAATTTCGCACTTTGGCCCCTGCATTTCATTCTTTTGCGTATCCTGCTTTGTTCTTTTACATTTTCGATCCTGTAACTTGACATTTGTTAATGTTTTAACATGTCTTGATATTTTATGTCATGTCACATACCAGGAGTACGAAATTGAGATGTCTACAGGACCCTATAGCTCTTGATATATAACTCTAAATCTTTGTCAACTCATTTGTTTTCGGAAATATCTATAATCTTCGCCTCCACTACGATATCTGAAAATGTGAACATACGAAAATCAATATAGAACAATAAATCAAATTCAACACTTTTCTAAAAAAATTGATTCTAAAAATTATTTTTAACTTTTACTTGCCAGATGAAAAACATTTCTTAAAATACTAATTTCTAAAAAAAAACATTTGGTGAGAATCGTGAGTATTTTTTAAAATATACTAATTTTAAAGAAGAAAAATAAAATTTATACTCGCTTCGTTTTAGGCGAAGAGTTCCTGTTTGAAAGTCAAGTTTTTTAAAAAAATAACACTTTCAGTAGTTCATTAATTAAAAAAAAAAGATATTTTTATGCTTTCATTTTGAAAGTAGAAACATCCCAAAATGAAAAAGTAGAGTATTTATCCGGAATGGAGTGACTAATTACCAGCCCCTAAGGGGGTGGCCCAGTGGTAGACATGGGGCTTCACAAAGTGTGAGGTCTCAGGTTCGTTAGGCGGCGGTTAGGCGGCACACTAGCACCTAGGGGACTACTCGGGGCGTAATCGGGGGACCTAGGCGAGGCATAAAATTAAGGCCTAATTACCATTTTTTTGATAATTTACATTAAAGATCAAACACATTGAATATAATTTTTTTTTATATTTGTCATTTTATCAAACACTTGTCTATATTTGTAAAATGAACAAAAATATACAAACTTACCATTAATCTCAATTCTCAACAACCCCAAAGCAATAAACCAGCCAAGTTTAGAGCTAAAAAAAAGAAGAAGATATTACTCCAGTTCGCCCCCATTACCTCCCTCTCTGCATCACAATTACCACTCCCCTTTCCTTCTCCAGTTCACCCCCCTTCCTTCTCTGGTCACCGCATGCCACAAAATCAAAGCTACAAAAATAAATTAAGGTCGGTAAGGTTTGGCGTAGACGCCGACTTGGTCGATTAGGCGGCGACTAAGAAAGTCACGGCGGTAGAGAGGGGCCTAGCACCTAAGCGGAGCTAAGCGGAGAGTTTTAGAACACTGTTAATTACTAATATATGTTGAAGTATTAAATTATTAATTTGTAAAAGAAAAAAACAAACAAACTAGATTTGTTGAATATCGTTAGTGTTACTCAAAAAAACATTTGGTTCCATGCCAATTTTGTTTTGTAGTACTTGTTGTCTTGGTTTCGTTCATAAATTAGCTTATTTGGCTTGCAGTTGAATATATGATGCGGGAGCAAGTCAAATTGATATTAAGATATACTTTATTATATTTACTTGATTGTAATTACTAATTATATTGTAATTTTTAGATTTATATTTATTAAGGTAATATTTTTATATTTATAAGTAGATTTAAGTATTTAATTGATGTATTTAAGTTTCATTAGGTTGCTATATATGTTATGCAAGTTTTTAGAAAGTTTTAGCTTGTTTCCCAAGTTTTATGAGTCCTATAAATATATGATATGATGTAATTCCGAATTTAGTTTGAATTTTAGGAAAATTGATTTGTTTTTTTTTTCTTTCTAGTTTTTGGTATTCTTTGTGAATCAATGAAATTGATGTCTAAATCATGGTAGGTCATAGATCTCAACAGGATTTGGATGCCTAGATCGTGCTAGGTTTGCGAACCTCAACAGAATTTAGAAGATTATTGATGATAGTTGTGTGCAATCTTAATAACTTTGATATTTATCGGTTACTTTCAATTATTTCCGCTACATCAATAGCTTTCGAACATATTTGTCAATGCTATTTGCTTCAACTTGGAAAAACTTATTCCAATTGCTTTCATTGGTATCATCTTCTCTTTGTTAAGTTCTAATTGCATGTTTCTTGTCACAAGAATGGGTTTTGCTGCTTCAATCAGCTTTAAGTACCTCTAGCAAGGCAAGAGGGAGGAGACGTCAAATGAATAATAGTAAAATGACTAAATTCCGAGTGCCATGTATATATGTATTAGAGAATAATATATTTATTATTTGATTCTTGTTTATTTATAATTATTAGTTAGTGGTAATTATATTGTATAGTTCTTTTCTTATTATGCTATCTTCCTTGTAAAAGTTTTTTGTACCCTACTCCAACTGTAACCCTAATTGTAACTCTCTCAAAAAATACATGATTCAATCAATGGAAAGGCTATGTTGTTATTCCTAAACTTTATTAGTTTCTATACGGTATCAGAGCTTTGCTCCTAAAACCTTCATCTTCTTCCTCTAGCCGCCGCCCTTACCACCCTCTGCCATGGCTAATGAAAATTACTCGTTCACCATTAAAAAACCTCTTGACCTCACACAAACCTTAGACCTCATCAACATCTCTCACCACAACATCACCAAACTCACCTCCACAAACTACATAGCTTGGAAACTCCAAGTTAAGGCCATCATCATTGGCTATGACCTCTACAAGTTTGTAGGCGGCTCACACCCATGCCCGTCTCCCACTGTCCTAGCCAAGGACGCTCAATCATCCAAGGATGTTCTCATCCCAAACCCACACTACAAACCCTGGATTCGGCAAGACAAACTCCTGTTCGGAGCTCTTATTGGTTTCCTTTCTACTTCCCTGGTTCCTATGATCCAACAGGCCTCCATTACTCGTAAAGCATGGGAAACTCTGGCTCACACCTATGCTCGCCCGACTCGGGACTACATCAAGCAGATTAAAGACTACCTCAAGCGGGCATCCAAGGGCACTCAGTCGATCTCCGACTACACGCAGTTTGTCAAAAGTCGGGCAGATGAACTAACAGCTCTAGGTAAACCACTTGACCACGAGGATCTTATTGAGACCATCATTGGTGGTTTGGATGATGACTACCACCACACCGTGGATGTGGTGGGAGGCCGGGACACTCTCATATCGTTTGATGAGCTCCATGAAAAACGCATTAATCACGAACTACTTCTGATGCAGTCACAGCCTGCGTCCTTCTCGCATTCTGTCTCTGCCAGTGTTGCTACCTCGAGGAACCACAGCTCGCATGCTCAGCACTCCTCCTCGCAAGCTCGGTGTGCCCCCACTCAACCTCGGCAACCCTCCCAGCAGTCCTCGGCTTTTGCTCCTCGCCAACAACGACCTTATCTTGGTAAGTGTCAGGGCTGTCGCCAACATGGCCACACGGTTGCTCCCTGCCCCAACTTTCAATTGGTCGCCACCACATCTCTGTCTGCTGACTCCAACTCGGCCAGTACCTACACCAGGCATCCATGGGCACACCTTGCGACCATAGCGGACACCGGGACTCCGGGCTGGCTTCTCGACAGTAGTGTTTCTCACCATGTTACCAACGATCTTGGCAACCTTCATCTTCACTCCAACTATAGGGGCACATATGACATGGTCATTGGTGATGGTACATGCCTACATATCTCCAAAACTGGTTCTTCTATCCTTCCCACACCTGTACACAACTTTACTTTACAAAATGTCATGTTTATTTCTAGCATGAAACGTAATCTTATATCCATTTCCCAATTCTGCATATCCAATAACATGACTATTGAGTTCTTACCATCTTCTTTTCATCTGAAGGATCTACTGACTTGGAAATACTGCTGACCAAACTGTCTAAGGATGATGTGTATGAATAGCCGACCACAACTTCCTCTCCTCACCCCTCTGCTTGTGTCAGCTCCAAAGTCTCTCACCAGGATTGACATCATCGCCTTAGTCATCCGTCTGGCCCCGTCCAAAGTCAGATACTCTCTAGCCTAGGTTTAACATTAGACACTACTTGCACTCCTCATACTCATTGTAATGATTGTCTTTCTAATAAAAGTCATAAACTTCTTTTTCATCAAAATACTATTATGTCTACTCTACCTCTACAAACAATTTATACTGATGTTTGGACCTCCCCCTTCCCTCTATTGATGGTTTCAAATACTATGTGATCTTTGTTGATCACTATACTCATTACATTTGGCTTTACCCGTTCAGACTCAAGTTTGAGGTCGCCACCATCTTTCCTAAGTTTAAGGCATTGGTCGAAAACTATTTGAAAACAATCATTGTCACTCTTTACTCGGACAATGGAGGTGAGTACATGGGCCTTGCCCGGGACTTTGGCTTTGCCGCCTACCTGTCCCCCCATGGCATCTCTTACCTCACATCGCCGGACCGCCCCCTCACACCCCGGAGCACAATGGGTTCTCGAAACATCGCCATCGCCATATTGTCGAGACTCGTCTCTCCCTCCTCTCTCGTGCATCTCTTCCGCTGTCATTCTGGTCGTTTGCCTTCCAAAAAACGACCTACCTCACCAATCAGCTACTAACACACACCCTTGCTCACCAGTCTCCCTACCACAAATTTTTTGGCTCCCCGCCCAACTACTCCAAACTTCGTGCCTTTGGTTGTTTTTCCTACCCTTGGCTCCACCCTTACTCCGCTTACAAACTCACTGCTCGTTCCACTACGTGTGTTTTCATTGGTTACTCGCTCACTCAGACAGCCTATCTCTGCTATGATCCGAGCACCACCAAGCTGTTCATTTCGCGTCATGTTCGATTTGTCGAGTCTAACTTCCCAATGTCCACCCTGGCCACTCACTCTGCTCGCCCAGATACCTACACTAGTGTCTCTTGGCTACCTCCTCATGAACTACTCCCGAACTCATAGACACTATCGATTGCTCGCTCTAGTGCCTCCCCGCTAGTTTCTCCTCGCACTAATTAGAATGTGGTTTCTCTCAGCTCGCCCATACACCAGCCTCAACCACCCTCTCCACTGCTAGCTACTAGTCTTGGGTCGACTCCTAAAACCTCATCGGTAACCAGTTCCATACCCGAGGATAGCACTACGCCTACCTTCCCTGTGCCCGCTGACCCTGTTCCTGTGCCTACTGCTTCTAGAACTTCCTCCATGGTTACTCGTTCTAAAATCATCTACAAACCTCTCATCAAACTAAGTCTTTCGGCTTAACTAGCAGCGGACAGTGAACCAATATGTGTCACTCAGGCTTTAAAGGATGAGAAGTGGCGTCAGGCCACGTCTGAGGAATAAGATGCACTAGCTCGCAATGGAACTTGGGATCTGGTCCCTTTGGTAGATGCTCGCAATATTTTTGACTGTAAGTGGATCTACCGTATCAAAAGACATGCAGATGGCACCATTGATTGCTACAAAACTCACCTAGTAGCCATGGGATTTCACCAGCAACCAGGGGTTGACTATCACTAGACTTTCAGCCCGGTAGTTAAACTGACCATTGTTCGTCTTGTTCTCTCGCTGCCAGCTTGTCAATGATGGGATATTCGACAACTAGATGTGAATAATGCCTTTCTTCAAGGCAAGCTGTCCAAAGAGGTCTTCATGGCTCAACCACCTGGTTTCATAGACAAGGACAAACCTCAACATGTGTGTCGGTTTCATAAGGCTATTTATGGTCTTAAGCAGGCTCCCCGAGCATGGTACAATGAGCTGCGTCAGTTTCTACTTGTCTCTGGCTTCAAAAACTCAGTGGCCGACACATCATTGTTCATTCTTCGTATCGGGAAACATTATCTACCTCCTTATCTATGTGGATGACATCATCATCACTGGGAACCAGCCCGCTGCAGTTCAGACTTTCATCTCTCTGCTCGCTAATCGCTTCTCACTCAAAGACCTTGGTGATCTTCACTATTTCCTTGGGGTTGAGGTTGTTAAGCACACAAGTGGTCTTCTGTTTTCCTAGCATGGGTATATTGCTAATCTCATTGCTCGCACATGCATGATCGATGCTCGCCCAGTAGCTACGCCTCTTGCTACCTTGCCTACCTTGACTCTTCATATTGGCATTGCTCTTTGATCGATGTCTTATTTTAATTATTTCCTTACAAGTGGACAAGACTATTGTAGAATAGTTTTGGGAAGCAAGGGTCGAACCACAGAGACAAGAAGATCACAGATAACACGATTATGAGTAGCAAATTATTAAACTAAGGGGGTTTTTCTATTGATTTTATTTTAAACTAATTATTATTCTAGTGTTTAACTAATTAGCAACAATCACAATTTATGAAGATCGTATGATGGAGGGAAATCTAGGATTATGGTTTCACTTGTATGATTGTATCTCCTCTATGGCTTATTTTAATAAAATATCATTCAATCTCTTGGGTTCGTTCAAAAAATATAGATATAGCCTGTTGAATTACCGTTCAGTCTCCATCTTCAAATAATTCATCCATTCTATATCCTATGCACAAGAACATATGATCTAACTCTCACTTAGGTCATATATGGAACCTGACCCTATCTTATCACTCTCGTGCATCGATAGGTTCAATTTATTGTGATGGGGAGCCAGTGTACGACATATGCACATTGATCATGCAGTTATCCGCACCTCTAGGCCTTTATTATTCACGATTACATTCATTTGTTAAAAGTGAAATAATAGAGAGATTGATAAACACCACAATCAACAAGAATTGAATGAATAAAAATATAATTAAAGCATATATTCGATACAAGTTGCCTCCCAACTCCTAGATTAATGGGTGATCAGTTCATCCTTGAAGATGAACAACACATGGAGATGATAGAATACATGAATCGATCTTCAATCCTTGGAATTACAACAACTAATTATGTTATACACCCTAAATTCTATTCTAAAGCTATAGAAAACTAATTTCTGGCCGTCCTAAAGCTTTGGCTACCGGCCTCTATTTATATCATGGAGTTGTAGGGGGATTAGATCTCCTGGCCTGAAGTGAAAACCCAAAAATTTGAGTTCTGACCACCTTGCGGTCGCAAGGTATAAGGCACCTTGCGTCCGCAAGGTCCTTGATATTCCGGGGCTTGAAACTCTAACATACTGCATACCTTGCAGCCGCAAGGTGTATAGTCCTGGTTTCTGCTCTTTAGTTTTCAATTTACACTTTGGCCCCTTCTTGGAATTTTCATCAAAAAGCCTCATAATCTGTATACTTTCACCTAAAACCCTGAAACTCATGAAATCACTAAAAAACACACATCAGTAGCCAAAAGCCTCGTGGAATCGCTCAATTTAAGTCATAAAAGTATATGAAATTGACGTATAAAATACATCGATCACTTTCACAGATCTAACAAAGTTTTGTGCAATGGTTGGGAGTCTTCAACATATGTCTCTTACTCGGCCTAATGTTGCCTTCGCTGTCAATAAACTCTCTCAGTTCATGCATAGGCCGACCACCGAGCACTGAAATGCAGTCAAGCGTGTCCTTTAGTAACTTTGTGGCTCTATCAATGCGGGCATCCTTCCTCATCGCTAGTCTCCCCATGCTCTCCATGCCTTCACTGATGCTGACTGGGCTGGCAACAAGGACGACTACACATCCACTAGTGCCTACATAGTCTATCTTGGAAGCAACCCTATCTCTTGGAACTCCAAGAAACAGTGAACTGTTGCTCGCTCCTCGACTAAAGCCGAATTCTGAGCAGTGGCTGCTACTGCGGCTGAAGTCAGGTGGATTGTATCTCTATTTGGCAAACTGGGTCTAACCTCTTAGACTCAACCAGTCATTTACTACGACAATGTGGGCGCCACGAGTCTCTGTTCAAACCCGGCCTTCCATACTCGCATGAAGCATGTGGCCATGGACTTTCATTTCATATGGCAGCAAGTTTAGGATGAGATTATGCAAGTTTGCCATGTCTCCTCTGCTGATCAGGTGGTCGATGCCCTGACTAAGCCTCTTGCTCGCCAACGGTTTCATCAAGTACTTCATAAGATTGGTCTTTCCTCTTGGACATCCATCTTGTGGGGGCATGTTAGAGAATAATATATTTATTATTTTATTCTTGTCTATTTGTAATTATTAGTTAGTGGTAATTACCTTGTATAGTTCTTTCGTTATTATGTTACCTTCCTTGTACCCTACTCCAACTGTAACCCTAATTATAACTCTTCCTATAAATAGGTGATTCAATCAATGGAAAGACTATAATGTTATTCCTAAACTTTATTAGTTTCTACAATATGTAGCTTATTTTAATATAAGACAATTCTTTCAATATGTTTTTAAAAAATACAAATAGTGATGCTTTTAAATGTTGATATCATGTACTATTTCCTGAATCAACAAGTGCGTATATCAGTTGATAACCAGGCCCATGTAAACACAGTTGTGTTAAAAACTTGTTATGAGAGCTTCTACCTCCACTTGTGTTCCTACCTGGCTCGAAAATTAGTTTTGGGTTTTCTGACCTGAAAACACCTTTGGAAACAAAGAAAAGGGTACTTGATGCGGGAGCAAGGGCTAAAGATGAAAATGGTAGGGAGGTCCTTAAGGGGGTATACGGGCTGGTCACTCTTGGTCCAAAAGAGTCATGTTTTGTGTATGAATGGGCCGAGTGTATGAAGGAGAGAGTCAACTAGTGTAAAGAAGGGGAATGTTGCTTGGGGAAAGGGGCTCGTATGGATCGCAACAAGAAGAGGTTTGAAGGACTTGTTCTAGTGGGTGCATGGAAAGGTGGCACGTGCTTGGAAGGCCTTACATGCAAGGTGGTGGTCACGACATTGCTTGGAAGGGAGGCCGACTTCCATGACTAGTGTGAACAAGTGGTCGATTAAATTAGAAAACAATTCTGCTAGTAGCTAGTTTAGAATAGGATTTACTTTATTAATTAGACTAGGACATACTTTATGTTTTCTAGTAGAATTAGGGTTTCTTTTATGTTCATATTAGATTTAGGGTTTCTTTGTAAGCCTTTATAAGGCCTTTACTTTCATTGAATAAAACATATTTTAGACTTGAAGAAAAGTTCTCAAAGAACAAATTGTGTTCTTCTTTCAAACCAATTTATTCTTCGTAGGTGAGTGAAGCCAAAAGGAATCAATCATCATATATTTTTACGCTGAGTGAGTGAAGCTCAACCGATGAGTCCGTAATCTATCTTTTATTTTATTGTTGATTCGTGGCAGCTTGGGCATCTTCAAAGGCGGGGCTGTTTTAGTTCTTCTTGGAACTTTCGGCTTAAGGGGAAATTAGGACATATTGGGTGTGCTTTTGTGAGGGTTGTTAGGCATATTGTGTGAGTTATTATTGTCCGAATACAAAGTGGGTTTGGGGTAGTCCATACACAAATAATTATGGCGTATAAGGGGGCTTGTTTGAGAGAGTTTTGGTTAAGTTTGAGTTTGTTTGGGAGGTTGAACAAACGGCTAGGGTTTTGTGGGAGTTTTGTCTTGCTAAAGAATCTGACAACCCTCAATGCGTCTTAAATTCTTTCTGGCAGCTTGTTGTTTCAAGGATTTCACCACGCATCGCAAGATTATTCCCCCCAATTGAAAAGAGTCATTTTATTGTTGTCTATTTGACTAGGTTTTAAATATAATTTTGATTTAGATTTACTCAACGGACGATATATATAGTACATTCAATGTGTTTTTTTTCTTGCCAAAAATTATATTTTATTTTCTCATACAATTAGTTCCGACCACACCAAACATCAGACAACTTAACTTATTAAACATATTTTGTCTTAATCTTGTCTACCAAACGACACCTTAATGTATAGTTAATTAAGGGGTTAATTTCATTTTTCATACCCTAACTTTACCCATTTTTCACTTTTGGTACCCACTGTTTCTAGGCAATCAAAGTTAAGCCGAACCTTTCCAAAATTCATGACTTTTAATCCAAAACGTTAACTGGCCGTGAATTATTAACGACCGACTTTGTTTCTCCAGTTGTTTTCTTCCCCAATTACACTGTATTCCTTCCCCAACTTCATTCATCGATTCTTGCCCTAATTTTCCTCCCCAACCCTACCTTTAATCTCTTTCCCCAATATTTCTTCCCCAAATTTGGCACACACGTCATTTCTCTCCAATTTCTGTCCTCAATTTCTCCCAAATTTCTTCTCGTTTCTCCCAAATTTGTTCTCAAAACATGGCTGCAATTTTTTGAATCAGTCATTTTTGAGAATGAGTAGGTCATCTCCAACCACTTCCAATGGTAGTTGGAGCTCAAGGAATAATGGTGTGGCATTGGAAGACATGTATTGTGGTTGTGGAATAAAAGTTCCATTGAAGACATCTTGGACTAAAAACAACCCTGGAAGAAGATATTGGACATGTCCAAAATATGGGGTAAGTTTTTTTTTTTTTTATTTCTATTACACTTGTCTTTTAGGGATTACAAATTTTTTTTATTTCTATTACAATTGTCTTATAGAGATTACATAATAACTATTTTTTTTCAAAATAATATACTGTGCATGTCTATGGATTACATAATGAAGGATTTTGTGGATTTTTTAGATGGTTGGATGATGAATTATGCCCAAGGTCCAAACAAATCATTCCGGGATTGTTGGTGAAGATAAACAATTACGAAGGTGAAATAAAGAAACTCAAGATCAAAGAGAATGAAAGGGAAACTCAATTGATGATGACAAATAGCATGGTTGAGAGCATGAAGACTGAAGTGAACAAGTTGAAAAAAAAATTTAGAAGGGCATTGATTGGAATGACAATTTTATTTTTGTTTTGTTTGGTGATGTTATTTGGTATGTAATTTTAGAAACTCAATGGTTGTTATGTTAGTTTTCTTTCTTTTGTAATGTATTTGACAACTTGACAATGGTTGTAGTTATGTATTTGACAATGATTGCAATGACAATTCTAATGTCTTCATAAGTTGATTGTAATGTCTTGCACTCTTACTTTTGTAATGCACTTGACAACTTGACAATGGTTGTTGTAATGTATCTGCATGTTCAGTCTATAACCTCTCAATTTGTATTCCCATTTTCACTTTAGGTAACATTTTGTTCAGTATTTAAGTCATCCCAATTCTATTGTTTTGGTTCTACAGTTTTGTTTCATACACAGTTTTGTTCAGCTTGGTGATCACAAGCATTCATTTCCAGGCCTATTATTTAGCATTCATCACTGAACATGCTTATCAAAACCAAACAAAATCATTTTATCAAGATCAGACGTGATATCGCAAGTTTACAACTTGTGCAAGTTTTGTTTCATACACAGTTTACAACTTGCCATACCGCAAGTTTTGTTTCATACACGCATCGCACATCGCAAGTTTACATTTTGTTCAAGATTTAAGTCATCCCATTTTCACTTACAGCTTTGTTTCATACACGCTTTGTACAATTGCCAACCGCAAGTTTACAACTTGTGCAAGTTTATCAAGATCGCATTATCGCATTACAACACTCGCATACAAACAAAATCCAACACTCGCATACAAACAACCGGTACTGCAAGTTTACAACTGTGTAAGTTTATCATCATCGCATTATCAGACATAACACCTCGTGATACTACATTACAAAGATACAACATGCATGCCGTGACATAACACTCCGCACAAGTTTATTATTACTACATTACTATATTACAACACTCGCATATCAGACATAACACTCGTGATATCGCATCACAACACTCGCACAAGTTTATCATTACAAGATATCAAGATACAACACTTGCAGATATCAGATATAACACTCGCACAAGTTTATCATTACTTCATTACCTGATTACAACACCCGTGATACATCAGATATAACACCTAATAAGTTTATCATTATTGCATTATCGCATTACAACACCTGCATACAAACAAAATCCAACACTGCATACAAACAAATGGTACCGCAAGTTTACAACTTCAAGTTTATCATTACCGCATTCAAATTTACAACACCCGCATACAAACAAAATCCAAGTACCATTAATGCATTTAAAAAACCGCATACTACATAGTTTGGAACTTGTCCAAGTTTACAACCCATGTTTTGAGAACAACTACACTAGAACCAACAACCTGGTAATCGCCATGTTTCAACAACAACCGCCTACTACATTTTAAATCTTGTCCAAGTAAATAACACTACATCTGTCTCGGACAAGTAAACCAAAATTAAAACAACAATAAGACTCCGCTTTTGATTTAACAACAACAATTGTACCATTACATTTTGTCTTCATTTCCCTTGCCACTTGATTCTTTGTTAAATGGTTCCTTGCCACTTGATCCCCCTGGTGTACTTGAGGTAGTTCCAATTGCATGTCTCCTGTTATCAGTGATGTAGTCCTCCCCTAACAATAAATGGAGCATTGACCGTTGATGATTGATTCACCTACATTAAAACAAACAATTTTACTAAGAATTTGTAATGCAATTTGTTCACAAACTACAATTAATAACCGTAATGTAAATTTTTACATTTAAAGAAGATATCCTTTTGTGCTTCCACCTACATTCACCCCCACAAGACTTGAAACCCCTTTTTTTTAACCTCGTAATTTCAAATGAGAGAAAAAGTCAATATATAAACCACACCGCAAAAATGTAATTTGACAAACTCAATATATATTAGATAACTTATCGGGTAATTTAGATATCTCTCAAGGAGTTGAGGATCGAGGTTGGCTATTTTCTCGATGTGACATAAATAGGTTCTCGCTCTCAGTCCGCTAAAGGGGATCTCATTAATATCGGCATGGGTTTGGAAGTCAAGCCGTCACCGTGAAGTAGAATCGTGATTGGAATTTTTTTGCCACAAGTTCTAGCATTATGTCCAAGTTTACCACATTGTCCACATTTTAATGATTTTTGAGATCTCTTCAATTTGGTCCGATTGCCGGAAGATGTGTGGCTCATCAAGTCGCCTCTTCTCGCTTTGGTCTTCCAGCCTATTTTCTCACTTTGGGGCAAAGGGTCGGTAAGTTACACTTAGGCCATAACTCGGATCCATTTATTCCCATTATGACATGCTCATACACCGAATATATTTGCTAACTGCGTAGGCTTCATTGACATAAGACTGATCCTCTTCTCTACACCATATGGCTAAACAAGCATGCACAAGGAATGCCTATCAATTCCCATCTTCGCAACTACATACCGTCGAACAGCATTATATGTTGGTCAAAGGGCCCAAGAATTTGAAAAATGCCCATCGCTTTGATAGGTATGGCCTCACCACCTTCCTTGACATTCTTCTCTAGTAGGTCTTTTATTCTTGGGCATAGTCTACCCGTCACTTCTTACCTTTATCCCTATTAACTTGAAATCTTGTCATCAACAAATGTCTTATTGTCTTAAGCATGGTAATGATGGGCTTGTCTCTTGCATCAAGAATAAATGCATTAAAGCACTCACACATATTATTCAGAAGATGTCACACTTAGGTTGACCAAAAATGTCCCTAGATTGGCTTGAGGCTTATCCATCAACCACTCATAAGCACCCTTATCCAATTCTTTCATCTGCTCCATTCTTGCCTTAAACACCTCAACCCAGTTGCCCTAGTCGCTGCCCATAATGCAATTTTACCGACGCCCCATAAACCATCCCTTTCATGTTGGTGTGCAAATGTCTAAACAAAATCTATTTTGAGAATCGTGAAATAAATCATCAAAGGCGTGTATGAGCCCCTTCTCGTTTGTCACTCATAAATGTCCATTCAAATTTATCTTCAATACCTACATCATTCTCTAGCAAAGACAAGAACCAAGTCCAAGAATCCTTGGTTTCATTTTCTACCACCGCATAAGCTATGTGGAAACATCTGTTGTTTGGATCAATTCCAACCCGCCGTCAACAATCGACCACCTGAAGGCCTTTTAGAAAACATCCATCCACCCCAATTATCTTTCTCTGCAAAGCCTAAAACCTTTCTTGCAAGCATCAAAACAAATGTAAAGCCTTTGGAAAGTAGGCTTACCGGCTTCAACATCACACAACTTCAAAAACCACCTGGAACCCGGATTGGATCTTAGCAATTCTAGACAATAATCTCTTATTTGGTGAAATTTCTCAATGTCCCATCCATAAGTTGTTTGGCTTTTTTTTGCCCTATATGCTTGTTGTTTTGAAACATTGGCCTTAAGTTTGATACATGATCTCATTCCCGAATTCTTTGGTTCCTAAATTGGGATTATCTTTAAATTTGTTCACAAATGTCTTCCCAATCCAAGTAGACTTGATACTTGGGTTGTCAGAAGTTCCATCCACATTGTGTATGCTTTGGATTATACCTTTCATTGCCAAGCTTTTGTCATTTTGCATTGGAGCGAAAATGCATACTACTCACATCCCTCTTTTTCTACAAATTGCCCTTAACCTTCTAGTATCATTCCTATCAAACTTTATCACCATTCCCTTCTCAAGCAAAATGTTTCAATCACATATTTCACTTCTTTCTTTGTACTATAAATTGTTCCAGCCTAATTGTGGGATTAGAGGTCTTAGTATCATGTTTGAGTAATTTTCATCTGTTCTTCATCACGCCCAACACACTCTAAA